>OX456986.1:115430103-116029950 GCA_949752695.1 Melanostoma scalare | reverse complement strand
AAAGTCGTCTAGTTCGACTAAGATTTGAAGACCATATGCGGTCTTTATCCTTTTCGCTGAAGAAATCGGAAATTTCTTGCTCTGGACCATCTTGGATAAACTTAGTATCGGCTTCCGAGCTGGTGGTGCCGACCCATCTTTCATGTTCACTGCCGACTTGATTTTTTTAGGAAACTTGACATTTTAAAATTTTTGTTAAATATTTTCTGGTGTGTTATCTAAACGTAACGAACTGAAAACTGAATTAAGAACTCACGCAACAGTTGCTTTTATAGTATGGGCTGACAAATTTGGTCATTTCCCCTGATATGAAATCTAGAAAAAATCGAAAAACTACCAATCCCAACACTCACTGCATTATTTAACCTGCCTTTCCCCTTCTCCAATTTTCAACCAAATATAACATTTTCTTAACAGATTATTTTCAGAATCCTTTGTTGATTTATACGTAGATATTAGTACTTGACTATTTAGAGATATCTATAGATTACCTATCAAACGACGACACGGCCGGCGGGCGTCCTGCATCGATCCTTTGCACTTGAATATTTCCACCTTTTCCAATTTTCAAGCAAATATAACATTTCCTTAACAGATTGTTTTCAGAATCCTCTGTTGATTTATATTCGTAAATATTAGTACTTGGCTATTTAGGGACATCTATATAGAATACCTATCAAACGACGACACAGTGACCCGCATCGATCCTTTGCACTTGAATCTTTCCACCTTTTCCAATTTTCAAGCAAATATAACATTTCCTTAACAGATTATTTTCAGAATCCTCTGTTGATTTATATTCGTAAATATTAGTACTTGGCTATTTAGGGATATCTATATAGAATACCTATCAAACGACGACACAGTGACCCGCTTCGATCCTTTGCTTTATGACTTTGCTTGTAGATTGGAATTTTCTAAAAACCACTTTCATTCGTTCTCACAATCTACACTTTTTTTATTTACAAACAATCCAACATTCCTTTACCTTTAACTTCACTCTTTACACCTTTACCTTTACCTTTACCTTTACCCAATTTTCTAACAAACAAAACATTTCCTTAACACTTTATTTTCACAATCCTCTTTTCATTTATCTAAGATTTTAATACTCGACTTCACGACATGGTGTCCCGTGTCGATCCCTTACAAACAACCATAAACAACATTACATTGGGTTTTATCACTCACTACTAAAATCATTAATTTATTCACACTTTCTATTCCTCCTACATTTACCTTTTTTCAAATTTTCAAATATTCCAACGTTTAACGGATCGGTCCAGAGCGCACCTATTCCTACTGACGTTGTATAGAGTGAGTAGAGTTAAGACATAAACATCAACTCAAAACTTTTTTTCATATGGGGACACCACTAGGCTATAACTTCAAGTGGGGACTGGGGACATATCATTACTGCCTGAACACAATGGTGCAGCAGCAAGCAGCACTGTCAGATCCAAAATCAAAACGCAGCTGAGGAATATAGCAAGCTCGTCTATAATGGTGTGGCATAAGACGTCAATTTGCTTTCGAAAACATAAAAAAAAATCAATTCGTTCGGTGTGAATTGTGTACAATTAATTTAGTGGAGTGCCGTAATCTTTAAACCTAGGAATCCAGGGCCAGTCCATGGATTTTCATGAAATTAGCAATGAATTAAAAAAAAAACTAATTCAAAAGGTAGTAAGTGATTTGTAAATTATATAAATCATAAGTCATAAGCTAGCAAGCGACTTATGAAATAGGTATTTGTTCTTTTATAAGTCACAAGTCATAAGCTAGCAAGTTACTCATGAATTAATTTAGTCAAAAATCATAAACTAGCAAGTGACATATGAATAAAATAAGTCAAAAGCTTAGAGGAATAAAGAAGAAGATGGAAAACCATTGCTTCTCTTACCACTACTCTCTTAACACCACTTTATTTTCGGATTTCAAACTGGTTTTGAAAACTGAAAATAAAGTGGTGTTTGTAAAGTCAGTTTGAGGACATATGCGGTGGTGTGTGTGTGGTTTTGCCTCTTCTTGTATCTCCTCTGTGTTCAAAAGTCATAAGTTAGCTTAGAGGAATAAAGAACAAGAGGGAAAACCACTACCTCTCTTGGCCCGCAACTTCCATTTGTTTACATTGTTGTTTTTGTAACACGAGATCCGTCTGTGATACACGTATTAGATGAATTTACTAACACCACTTTATTTAGGGATCCCGAAACTAACACCACTTTATTTTGGGATCCCGAAAACAGTTTCGGGATCCGAAAATAAAGTGGTGTTTGTGAAGTCAGTTCGAGGGCAGATGCCGTGGTGTGTGTGTGGTTTTCCCTCTTTTTCTTTATTCCTCTAAGTAAGCTAGCAAGAGACTCATGTTTTTGATTGCCTTGGTTTTGATGTTCTTATTTGGAAAAATTTTTCTGACCGATTGCGAAACTTTCCTTGTGTGTGTATATGTGTGTGTTAGTAACTGTGTGTCTGTTTATGTCCCCACCAAGTCACCACCTGACTCATCTACTAGCTATTGAATCTGTTGAAACTCAGAAATATTAACGAACACATCCCAAAGTATGCCAACCTCTGGGTTCCAAAAAAGAAATTTACCAACCATCCCTGTTGTTCACTTGAATGAATGAATGAATGAAAATTGGGGTTTTGTATTGTACCTCGACCTGTTAAGATCTATTGTACCCCCTACTTCTTAAGTGGTATTCCTTAATTAAAGAACTTCATCCAGATTACGCTTAGGAGTTTTAGCTCCCTCTCCTCTACATAGTAGGATCCTAGGTACTTCTTTCTTTGGTGTATTAGAGCTTCGCAGTCACCTAGGAGGTGGTCAGGAGACTCTTCCTGTTCGTTGCAATATCTGCATTGGTCGTCGCTCTCTATGCTTAGTACTTTTAGGTGTTTTCTTAGTCTGCAGTGTCCGGTTAAAAACCCGGCTAGCATTCTTACATTGTTTCTATTAAGTTTTATTACGTCTTTGTAACGTTTTTTGTTGAAAGTGCCAAGTAGGAGTTTGGCTTGGCGCATCTTGGGGAGGTCATTCCAGTGTTTAGCTCTGTTGTCTTCCTCCAACTTTTTGATTTCATTCTTGATGTGGCTTTCTGTTATTCCACAAAAAGGTTCCGGTCCAATGAGTGGTAATCCGGCTCCTGTCTTTGCCAGTTCGTCTGCCTGTTCATTGCCTATGATTCCTACGTGTCCTGGTACCCAGTAGATTGTAACCTTGTTATTACTGCCCAGTTTGTTCAATTTGTCAATGCATTCGCTGACAAGTTTTGAGGAGATTGTGTAGGATCGTAGGGCCTTAATTGCAGCTTGACTGTCCGTCATTATTGCAATATGTTTGTTATTATATTTCCTGTCAATGTTTACTTCCGCGCATTTGCCTATTGCATAGACTTCTGCTTGGAATATACTTGACATTCTTCCCATGGGTACTGAAATTTTTGTTCTTGGCCCAAAAATTCCTGCTCCAGTTCCCTCAGTTGTTCTTGAGCCATCTGTATACCATTTTATTGCATGGGTCTTCATTGAGTAGGTCTCTTTTTCACCTTGCCATGCCTTTTTGTTACTTAGCTCAACGCTGAAGAGTTTATCGAGTTTGAATTCCTTGGTCTTGCTATCCCGAGGGAAGTCAATGAGTGCTAACTCTTTCGATATTATGCTCTTTTCGCTAGATTTCAGGACACACTCAGTCTCTTGGGCAAATCTAGCTATCGTTGCATTTGAGATGCTTCTTATTACCAGGTGCAAAGGTGTCAGATTTAGCAATACTTCCAAAGCCGCAGTTGGACAGCTTCTCATTGCTCCTGATATGCATATGCACGTAAGTCTTTGTACTTTTTCTAATGCTTTTCTAGTGGTTACCTGGTCCGTTCTCTTGTTCCAGACTACCGCTCCATAGGTAAGGATAGGTCTTACCATCATTAGGTTCATCCACCGAATAATGCTCGGTTTACAACCCCATGATCTCCCTGCTATACTTTTGCATATCATTAAGGTTTTCTTAGCCTTTTCAGTTGCTGCTACAACTTGTTTTTTCCACAGGAGTTTACTATCTAGAATCACGCCTAGATACTTGACCTCTGTTGTGGGTACTATGGTTACTCCTTCCAGTGTAATGTCTTTCATGAGTGGTAGGAGTCTTCTTCTGGTGAATGGTATAATAGTAGTTTTTGTGGGGTTGATGTTCAGTCCTACAGATGTACACCATTTTTTCGTGATTGCCAGACCCCTTTGTATTATATCGCATAGGGTTTCTTCATATTTCCCACAGGCTAATAATGTGATGTCATCAGCATAGCCAATGCATCTTATGCCTTGCGTGGTTAGTTTTTCTAATAGTTCATCTACTACTAGACTCCAAAGTAGAGGTGACAAGACCCCTCCTTGTGGGCAGCCTCTCGTAGTGATGATTCTCTGAATCGTTTGGCTAGAGTGTGTTTCTGCCGTTCTTGTACTAAGCATTGCACTAACAAACTTTATTATTGTAATCGGAGTGTCCTTCCTCTGAAGTGCTTTGTTAACCGCCTCGTGTGAGGTATTATCAAAGGCACCCTCAATATCCAAGAAACAGCCGATCGCTGTTTCCTTTGAGTCGATTACTTTTTGGATAGTGGTTGAGAGATGGTATAGGGCAGTTTCCGTAGATCTACCTGCTCTGTATGCATGCTGTCTAGTGTTTAGTGGATTGCTCACTAGAATTTCTGATCTTAAGAAGTTACCGATCACCTTCTCCATTGTTTTCAGTACAAAGGATGTTATGCTTATTGGCCTGAAAGATTTAGGATGAGTTGTGTCTTTCTTACCTATTTTTGGTATAAAGATAATCTTTGCTCGTGTCCATGGACTAGGTATGTACCCTAGAGCCAGACTGCTTCTGATAATTTTGAGTAAGTGTAGTAGGATAACTTCTTTTCCCATTTGTAATAATGCAGGAAAGATCCCATCTATCCCTGGAGTTTTGAAGGGTTGAAAGGTACTTAATGCCCATTCTAGCCTTTTCTTCGAGCAAACTATCGTTGCTGTCTTCCAGTCTTGCTTATCAGTACTGTGCACAGGTGTAGGTCTATCATATCCTGTTGTTAGTATGCTTCCAGAGAAGTGAGTGTTAAGCAGGAGAAGCGATCTTTGCTCTTCATTTTCTGTGAAACTGCCGTCAGCGTATTTCAAGACCATGGTGGTTTGTGACTTCTCCCTTGAAAGGGCTTTATGAAGTCTGCCTGCTGCCGGGGTTGTTGTTATGCTTTCACAGAAGTCTACAAAGCTTCTTCTTTTAGCTTTCCTCACTTCCTTACTATAGGCTGTAAGTTCCGCATGGTAAGCATGCCAGTTGCTGTTACTTTTCGCATTGTTGAAGAGTTTTCTTACCCTCTTCCTTTGCGCTTCTAGGTTTTTGTTCCACCAGGGGGCATCTGTTTTCTTGTTTGCGGAGCTTAGGGGGCAGCTTGATTCATATGCATCAATCATAGCCGTATTAAGCTCGCTTACCGCATTTTCAAGCTCCAGACGACTTTTAGATTCCCTGTTAGTAGCAATATTTCCTATGTTGTATGTGAGATTGTCTCTGTATAGATCCCAGTTGGTTCTTTTTGGATTTCTCCTAGGAGTATTCCCACATAGGATTCCATCTGGAACAAATTCAATTATCCTGTGATCTGATAGAGAGGGCTCATTCGAGACCTTCCAGTTACTGATACAGTTTTTCAGGACTGTAGAACCGAAAGACTGCTATTATACGGTGAAATTTGTTGCACGAAACTACTTCGAATTCTTCTTTGTTCTGTCATCCCGTGTCGCAAGTGTTATTACACGATGAAATCCAGTTTCATGAAACTAGTTTCACATTTCTCTTTATTTTTCATTCGGTGTTTTTATTTTGGGGGAAAAATAGTTATCTAGCAGTGCCTGGTTGCTTCAAAACCTCTTTTATTGGCAATCGAAAAACAAAAAAGTCATTATTATTAGTATTATTTCTTATTTTTGAACCAAATGAAACAGAATAAACAAAAACACGAACAAAGACAAAGGGGGCGTTCGAGAATCGTATCCGGATAGCTTGTTGTTGTTGTTGTTTACGTGTTAACTAACTTTTAACAGAGTCACACACCCATTTCAACTAAAAAGCTATCTAAAGGTATCCGAGTATTTTTGGTATACCTTTCTAATCAAGTGATCAGCTGATAGAAAATTTATTTTTATTTCTTTTCATGTTGATTTTTTGTTTTGGTGTGCATTTATTTCAGCATAAAGCCTTGCGCAAACCAATGCGGTGAGATCGTACGATGCGATTGCGATAAGTCAAATCCCTATGCATTAAGTCAAGTGTCCATAAACGTCCATAAACGTTTGACTTAATGCATAGGGATTTGACTTATCGCAATCGCATCGTACGATCTCACCGCGTTGGTTTGGCCAAGGCTTAAGCCTTGCGCAAACCAATGCGGTGAGATCGTACGATGCGATTGCGATAAAAAGTCAAATCCCTATGCATTAAGTCAAACGTCCATAAACGTTTGACTTAATGCATAGGGATTTGACTTATCGCAATCGCATCGTACGATCTCACCGCATTGGTTCACGCAAGGCTTTAAGAGTCTTTTAAAACGCATGGGAAATCGAAAAAAATAAGTTATAATCGTCTAGCAATGATATTTTGAATGTTTTTCTATTTTCAAAAGTCGAATTTTAATATTTCACAGCTGTTGTCTGCAGCAATCTGGAAAAAGATATCTGGATCGTTCAAAAAGGTATCCAAGATACTGTTATCCGAGATAGGCTATCCGATAGGTTCTCGAACCCACCCAAAGAGAAACGTCAAAGCTGTTTCACGAAACCATAACCCATGCGACACACGGTAGCATATTGTCCATCTCCGTTTTTCGAACTTTCGTTCTCTTTTGCACTTATGGTGTTCGAACAGTTTCGTGCAACAAATTTCACCGTATAATAGGAGTCAAAGTAATATCTAGTACTTCTTTCCTATTTCTAGTAACAAAGGTAGGAGTATTCCCTATATTGTAAATTTCTAAGCATTTTTCTAAAAAGAATTCTAAAAGGTATTCACCCCTTTGATTCGTGTCTGTGCTACCCCAGATGATGTTGTGTGCGTTTGCGTCGCAGCCTACCAGTATTGGTAGCTTCTTCTTCCGGCAGTAATCTACCAGATTCTTTACCTCAGAGGGAGGGATATTCGCTTCATCTCCCGGAAAGTACCCTGATGCGATTACCACCCACCTGGTTTGGCCTCCGATGTTGATTTCAAATTTCAAATAGTAATTTATTATTATTACATAACTTACACAGTAAGATACAGTATCTTTTAAAAGTAGTGCAAGCTTCGACTAAAGTTCAATTATAATTTTGTATCGCAAGGACACTCGCTTAAAAGTTTTTATCTTAGGTTTCAACCGCAGTCAGTCGTCGCGTTTATCCACCTATAGTTTACCGGCGGGATCTTTGATCAGTGCAATATTTCATATGAACAAAAAAGAAAACAATTATCTTAACTCTTGCAGAGCATTTAACTTTATCTTTATTTTCCCTTTGTTTCTTTCTTTTACTTCTCGCAAGAAAAATGAACTAAAGCGACATAAGATCTTCACTAATAAATCGAATAGAAAAAAAATAGGCAAAACGTTTCAACTTAATTCACGTTCTTTATTGTTATGATCTTATGATCTTGATTATCAATGCGCAAGTGAGTTTTCATTTCCAATCCACATCTACATAACACCTCGGTATCCGCTTACAGCTGTTCATCCGTTGGTACCTCTATAGGACGTTGACTTGTAGAGGATTTTCGTCGGCGACCAACAGCTTCCCCCTTCACTGCCTCCTTCTTCCTTTCCTCTTTGCTCTCCAAACATCACTTTCCTCATCAAAAAGAAAGTAAAGAAAACATCGCATGTAGGAGGTGTCAAAGCGATGTTTTGGGACCTCCCAAAGTCTCCTCCCATTTTCTCTTTGTTTTGAGAGAGATGTTACCAATTGTGGTAATGTAGTGCAGTTGTTTTGCCGTCGGTAGTTTTTTGCGATGGGTATTGCAAGTGCCGTCGGCACTTGTATTTTATGGATGTGGAGCTGTCCAAATCCATTGTTTTTTTGCATGTTGCGTTGCAACATCCTGCCGGGCCATCGAAAAGGAAACTTCATCATCGAAACCCATGCTCCATATATCCGAACAGGTTAAGGTTAAAGCGTCCTGGGTTATTAGAAGCCGGTACCTCACCGGTGATGTTTAATGTGAGGTGATGTAGGTCATGAAAAATAGAAAAAAAATAGTGTGGTGAATGGTGTGTGGCAATAATAGGTTATGGATTATATATAAATTAGATGATATAGATATTAAATGCATTGTAAATTAAGTATAGGTATAATTTAAATTTTATATAGCTAAGACGTGGATATGGTTTTAACGTGTGTGTGTGTCGCTTTCGCTTGGTAACGTTGAGTCGTTCAGCATAGGTAGAAAACACAGTTTTGTTATAGGGCGTTTATACGAACTACTGGCGGTTTTAACTGTGACAACCCGAACTTTGCCATCAGCTCCAGGATGCATTTCGGTGATTCTTCCGATTCGCCAAAGAGTGGGGGGTGTTTGTTGATCAGGTAGGAGCACTAGATGTCCAACTTTGAGCTCTAAATTTGGCGATAGCCATTTTGGCCGATGTTGTAGTCGAACCAAATATTCAGATGTCCATTTTTTCCATATACCTTGTTGAATCTTTTGCATTAGTTGCCATCTATCTAAATAGTTGTCCTTTACATTTGTTAGATCTTTTTCCGGAACTGTGTTTAGCGAGGATCCAATTAAAAAATGTCCTGGCGTCAAAATAGACAAATCGTTTGGATCTTCAGTGACAGGGCAGAGTGGCCGTGAATTGAGACAAGCTTCTACTTGGGTTAGTATCGTCGCGTATTCCTCAAAAGTGAGCGTGTAATGTCCTATTGTCCGCTTCAAATGATACTTCATGGACTTTACACCTGCCTCCCAAAGTCCACCGAAATGCGGAGCGGCAGGAGGGTTGAAATGCCATTTGGTACCATTAGCTTGCATTAGTTGCGCAATGTCTTCGTTCCATTGTTTTGACATATGTGACCTTTCTGTTTCCAGAACCGTTGCGGCTCCTTTAAAATTAGTTCCACAATCGCTGTATAGGTTGGTACATATTCCGCGACGAGCCGTGAACCGTTTAAAAGCGGCGAGAAATGCTGGTGTCGTGTAATCACTCACAAGCTCGAGGTGTACTGCCTTAGTACAAAAACATATAAAAATGGCTATGTATGCCTTTGTCAGTTTATTACACCGACCTTTCCATGCCTTTAACTGAACTGGACCAGCATAATCCACTCCGGATGTCTGAAAAGGTCGTGCTTGAGTTACTCTTAACGTGGGTAAATTTCCCATTTTCTGTTGCATCTCCGTTGCCGTAAACCTGTAACATTTTAGGCATTTATGAATGCATTTTTTGACTGTTGATTTAAGATGTAAAATCCAGTATTCAGAACGAAGTGTGGCCATCATTAATTGCTGACCTCCATGAAGTAACTTCATGTGGGTGTCATGAATAATTAGCGTAGTAAGGAGACTTTGCGATGATAAAATAATTGGGTGTCGCTGTGAATAGGGCAATTCCGCATTTTCCAAGCGCCCTCCAACTCGAAGAACACCTTTCTCGTCCAGAAATGGCGACAGCCGTGCTAGGTTGCTCCTTTTTGACACGGTTTCACCTTTTGTGAGCCGTGAAATTTCTTCAGCAAAAAACTCTTCCTGGGCACAAGCAATCAATCGCGTTCTAGCTGAAGATATTTCGTCTACTGAAAGTGGTCCAGTTACGCGGGTCGATAAATTCTGTGACTTAAATTTTAAATTTGTAAAAAACCGACGCCAGTACGCCGTAGCCTTAAAAAGACGATTTAATGATGAAAAACGTTTAAAAAGCAGTTCATTTGTTTCGAAACACATGAAGTGAACGCAGAGCTGAAAAATATTTACAATGGGGTGGCCAGACGCGATCAACTCACCTTTTGCTTTTGGTTTCTCTGACGCTTTTGTCTCGAGGTCGGTAGATTTTATGTCAAGTGAAATATGGCGGTTCTCATCAAATTCTTGTAAAAATTCAGGCCCGTGCCACCATTGGTGGTTTTTGACGAGTTCATTGGGAGAGGCTCCTCTGGATGCAATGTCAGCAGGATTTTCCTTGGATGGAACGTAGTTCCAAACTTGAGGGTCGATGAGTTCTTGAATTTCTGCCACTCTGTTAGCAACGAATGTTGTTCTTGTGTAAGGTGCACTTTTGATCCAAGCCAGCGTAATCTGAGAATCACACCAGGTAAATATTTTTGATGTTTGGAGATCCATCGTCTTTACAATATGTGTTATTAGCTGTGCTAATAGCAATGCTCCACAAAGTTCCAACCTAGCTATGGACTTGCTTTTCAGTGGTGCTACTCTAGTTTTGGCAGCGATAAGGTTCGTAAAAGTTTGATTTCCATTGCTTATTCGAAGGTAGATTGCTGCAGCATATGCTTTTTCCGAGGCATCGCAGAATCCATGGACTTCAACCATTGAAGTTTTGGTAAAATTAATCCAGCGTGGAATCTCTATGGCCTTCAACATGTTGAGTTCCACCTTTAGTTTGTTCCACGTAGAAACAATTGTTGCTGGGAGCTCAGAATCCCAAGTATGTTCTTCTTTCCATATCTCTTGCATCAATATCTTGCCGACGATGACACATGGTGCTATCCATCCCATTGGATCGTAAAGACGCGCAAGGTCTGACAGGATAATTCGCTTGGTCGTTTTCTTCTTCTCTTGAAGATCTATTTTGAACGTAAGAATATCTTTCGCAGGATGCCATTGTATTCCAAGAGCCTTTATTGTATCTTCTTCGTCAAAGGAGAGTGGAGTTTGGATTTCTCTATCCTTCTCTGGAACAGATGTCAGTAGCCTTTCACTGTTGCTGACCCATTTTCGAATAGGAAATCCTCCTCGCGCCAACATTGATATGAGTTGAGACTGCATGACCAAGGCCTCGGTTACTGAGTCTGCCCCATGAATAACATCGTCCACATAGAAGTTTTTTAAAGCCATTGTAGACGCGATAGGGTAGTCATCTCGTTCATCTGCTGCCAGTTGTTGAAGCGTGCGAATCGCTAAGTAAGGTGCAGAAGCTGTACCGAATGTGACCGTATTGAGGCGGTATATCTTCACTTCCTCCCCTTCTCTATCACGCCATAAAATAAGTTGGTAGAAAGAGTCAGCATGCGGAACCCAAATTTGCCTATACATTTTGTTGATGTCGGCAGTGAATGCAATTTTATGTTTTCTGAAGCGAGCTATATGGTCAAAGATGTCATCCTGCAATCTCGGGCCAACATGAAGATGATCATTGAGAGATGTTCCATCTGATGTTTTGCATGACGCGTCAAAAACTATACGTAATTTCGTGGTTGAGCTAGATTCTTTTATCACTGCGTGGTGGGGAAGAAAATAATGAGGCGCCGATAATTCAGTAGCTTCCACTTCAATCATGTGGCCAAGGTCCTTATATTCATCGAATACTTTCTTATATTCTTCAAAGAAACACGAATTGGTTTTGAATTTTTTCTCCAATTGTAAAAATCGAACAAGTGCTGACCTTTGTGACCAACCTAATAAGGGGGGTACTTCTTCTTTAAAAGGAAGTTTGACGACATATTTTCCATCTAATTGGCGGTGATGAGTTCGACAAAAAAGTGTTTCACACTGATCTTCTTCTGGAGAGAGTAGCTTCCGATTTGGAATTTGTTCAAGTTCCCAAAACTTGACTAATAAAGTGTCCAACGGCTGAATATCGATTTTCAGATGGAGTGATGTTATCGTTGGCGTGTTATTTAATGAGATCCCTCCAGACAGGACCCATCCTAATTCCGTCCGCTGCGCTATAGGGGAACCCTGTGGTCCTTTGATGAGACCATCAAGGATAATGTAGGGATAAACATCACTGCCCAGTAAAACGTCGATTTTATTTTGTTTGTTGAAGTATGGGTCGGCAAGTGCGAGATTGTGAAGATAAGTCCAGTTAGACTTTGAAATATTTTGCGTAGGGAGCAGTGCTGTTAGTTTGGGAAGAACTAAAGCGTTAAGCTGTAAGCTAAAGTTTTCATTTACCCGCGATAAAATCGTAAGGATAACCTTACAATTGGAGGTGCTTGTAGTGGTGTTTCCGACTCCAATAATGTTAGTCCAACTCCTTTCCTTCTTTAGATTTAAAAGCTGAACGGCAGATTCAGTTATAAAAGAAGCCTCTGATCCTGGGTCCAATAGCGCTCGAAGCAGCAACGGTTGGCCTGTAGGTGTCATAACCTTAATAATGGCCGTAGCCAGAAGAACCACTGATTGAGTGTTTTCGGCTATGAACGCATTGTACGTTGAAGCGTTTTTGACAAAGGACGAAGGATTCTCTAGCAATCCCGATTGGGATGTATTAGTGGAAGAGCACACTGGATGGGTAGGTTGTAAAATAGCTCCCGTTGGAGCGTATTCATTTGCAAGCATTGCATTAACTGGCTCTGCTAAGTGCAGTAATGAATGATGCTTTCTTTGGCACGTTGAGCATGTGAAAGTGCTTGTGCAATGTTGTGTTGCATGTGTACTGGAGAGACAGTTTAAACACAATTTTTTCTTCTTAGCAACTTCAAGTCTTTTTTGACTATTTAATGCCTTAAACTTGAAGCAATTTCGAATCGAATGCAGACCTTGACAAAGTGAACATTTGTTCGCAATTGTTGAATTGTGTGTACGGATTGATGTCGATTTAGATTTGGGTTTTTGTGGAGTAAACCCTGACGCGGGTTGTCCAAGGATATCTAAGGTTCGCGATCTCATGAGAATAAAATCCTCTAATACACTGTATTTCGGATAATCCACATGAGTCGCAATATGTGTTTCCCAAAGCCCTCGTGTCGTAAAAGGCAATTTTTGGACTGTATGGAAAATAAGAACGTCTTCCCAGGATTCTACAGGTACTCCAAGATTTCTCAGAGATTGTTTAGATTCATTTGTTGTGTCTAACAACAATTTGAGATCTTCTGATGATTCTTTTTCAATTTTAGGTTGATCAAAAAGGAGTTTAAACTGATTATCCTTTAATAATCTAACATTTTGAAACCTTTTTGTAAGGATCGCCCATGCGGCTTCAAAATTCGTATCTGTATTTCGCAGCATTCTCGCTGCTTCACCGGTTAAATTACTTTTTAAATAATGCAATTTGTGAGCATCAGAAATTGACGTGTTTCTATTGACCAAGCCTTCAAACAAACCCTTAAATTCTGGCCACATTTTCAATGATCCATCAAAAGTAGGAATTTTGATATGAGGAAGCTTTAATTCTATCGATGGTGCGTTTGAACCACTTAAAGACTTGTTGAAACTAGTCTGGGTATCGATAATCGTAAGATGTTGTTTTAACTCAGATGAATAATTAAAAAATACCTCTTTTAATTTGTGAAACGTAAGAGCTTCCATATATTTTACCTTGGATTCTTCTGTAGGAGCTTCAACAATTTTCTGATGTAACGACCTAGCCTCTTCAAAAGACGATTCTAGTTCCGATAACCTCGCTTCGTTCATATGAACTGTTTTTTTTGTTGTCTCTAAGCAAACATATGCCCTATAGTCGGCATCTATATCTTGTGCAATTGTTTGAATTGCATCGATATAATTTATAACCTTTCCCTTGCTCATTTTGATAATCAATAAGGATATATGTACAAATAAACCGAGGACACACTACACACGAATGTATTTAAATCACTAAGGATCAACAATTTAAGCTATTACTTATTATAAAAAAATGCCACACACCTGTTTTTAAAGCGTTGCTCCCTCGTTGTACAGCTTCTCCAGAATCTAATCCTCACAGCAAGTAGAAGTACGCGTTCTTTTTTCCAACAAGAAAATGTCTTTCATCCAGCACATTAACGCGATTGTTCTTTGTTTGAATAGCAAACCACGATTCACACGAAATTGTCAATTCGCACTTCAGTTTTTAGAAAATGAAATTTAATTTTTAAGTTTTTTACACTGATCCTTTTAGGATCCTTTATATCCGGCTCGAAGGACCAAAATGTATCGCAAGGACACTCGCTTAAAAGTTTTTATCTTAGGTTTCAACCGCAGTCAGTCGTCGCGTTTATCCACCTATAGTTTACCGGCGGGATCTTTGATCAGTGCAATATTTCATATGAACAAAAAAGAAAACAATTATCTTAACTCTTGCAGAGCATTTAACTTTATCTTTATTTTCCCTTTGTTTCTTTCTTTTACTTCTCGCAAGAAAAATGAACTAAAGCGACATAAGATCTTCACTAATAAATCGAATAGAAAAAAAATAGGCAAAACGTTTCAACTTAATTCACGTTCTTTATTGTTATGATCTTATGATCTTGATTATCAATGCGCAAGTGAGTTTTCATTTCCAATCCACATCTACATAACACCTCGGTATCCGCTTACAGCTGTTCATCCGTTGGTACCTCTATAGGACGTTGACTTGTAGAGGATTTTCGTCGGCGACCAACAGCTTCCCCCTTCACTGCCTCCTTCTTCCTTTCCTCTTTGCTCTCCAAACATCACTTTCCTCATCAAAAAGAAAGTAAAGAAAACATCGCATGTAGGAGGTGTCAAAGCGATGTTTTGGGACCTCCCAAAGTCTCCTCCCATTTTCTCTTTGTTTTGAGAGAGATGTTACCAATTGTGGTAATGTAGTGCAGTTGTTTTGCCGTCGGTAGTTTTTTGCGATGGGTATTGCAAGTGCCGTCGGCACTTGTATTTTATGGATGTGGAGCTGTCCAAATCCATTGTTTTTTTGCATGTTGCGTTGCAACAAATTTATAATTTTAAGTGAAATATGTTACATTAAATCATTGACAACGTTCCTTTCTACAATAAAACTTAATTTTTTTTTTTTTTTTAGACTAGTTCTATATTACAGGTTTCATGGATTATCTAGAATATCTAATCTGATTTTAGGTAAATGTTTTAATTGTTTAATTTACATAATATTTACAAAAGAGAAAAAAGAAATAATAGAAAAAGAGAGAAAAAAAAGAGATAAAAAAGGGAAAAGAGTAATGGGAGGGAAAGGAAAAGAAATTCAAAATCCAGTCACCGTCCTGGTGTCATCAGGAATTGCTTCAGTTTATATTTGAACAGAGCTGTGCCGCTTATAAGTCTAATAACTCGAGGAATGGAGTTCCATAGACGTAACGCGTGAACAAAAAACTGTCGTTCGGAAATCAAGAAATTGTAGCGGATAGGAATGAGATCAAGAGATCTACTGGATTGAGCAAAACGGATCCTGTTGAACAGTGTCATTGGTTGGCGCGTCTGCATGACGCTGTGAAGCAAGGTCAGTGTTTTCATTTTAAAAATATCTTCCAAGTCAAGACCAAAAATTGATTTTGAGAAAGCTGAAATGTTATTATACCTTCTTATGCCAAAAATATAACGTGCTGTGCTGTTATAAGCTACTATGAGTTTGCGCTTATGTTCAGAATCACAGTTATTAAAAATTTCGCAACCGTAAAGCATTATTGGTATAATAAGCGTTTTAGCTAAAATAAGTCTTGTTTTTAAAGGTGTAACCGAATGTGTGGACCAGAGAGTTCGAAGACCAGCATAAACCCTACCCAAAGTAAGCCTAATGTGGTCATTCCAGGAAAGTGTTCTATTAAAAACAATACCAAGGTTTCTTGCGGACTCAACAAAATCGATAACACTGTTATTCAAGTGTATGTTTGGAAGACAGCACGTATCAACTGGTTTCCTGGAAATAACCAAACATTTTGATTTTTTTGGGTTTAGGCAGAGACCATTCCTTCGAGACCACTGAGATATTCTGTCCAGATCTTCATTGATTTCACACACAGCGTTCTCCACAAGGCCTAAGGGGAAACTCAACCGCATCTGCACGTCATCCGCATACAAATCAGCCGAGGAATGCAATAAACATTTCGGTAAATCATTGATGTACATTGTAAAAAATATTGGCCCTAGGATCGAGCCTTGGGGAACACCTGAGCTTAGCGAAAGGAAATCAGAGACGGAATTTTCCAGAGCAACCGCCTGGGATCTGTTACATAGGTATGAGGCTATAAGTTTTGTGGATGGAGAGGAAAAATTAAACTGTGTCCGGATTTTGGTACACAGAACATCGTGATTTACTGTATCAAAGGCCTTTGAGAAGTCGAGCAGGACTAGAAAAGTCACTTTGTCCTGATCAACAGCTTGTCTGATTTCTTCTGTCACATTTAATAAGGCAGTTGTGCAACTATGTTTAGGTCGGAAACCAGATTGATTATCACATAATAGCTTATTGTTTTGAATATATTTATGTATCTGAGAGCTCATAATTTTTTCAAGCACTTTTGAGAGAAACGATAAAATAGCAATTGGTCTGAATTCATTATTGTTTTTGGGTACTGGGATTATTTTAGCGCGTTTCCAGGTCAGGGGAAAAACTCCAGTCGTGAGAACTGAATTGAATGTATATGTTATATATTTCAATACACCAGGTAAAATAAGCTTAATAAAAACTGGACTTATATCATCAAAACCAGTCGCTTTGGATTTTACAGATAGTATACTGCTTAAGACGTCCGCCTCATCTACAACTGAAAAGCTAAAATTAGGAATAGAATTAAAACTATCTGAACTGACTTCGCCGTAAGGATAGTTCATATTACAAGGGTTGCTACCAATAAGGGAGGAAACTGAGTCAAAAGATCTATTTAATTCATTACAATCAATATTGGCAGCATTTCTCTTTATGCCCTTGCCTATCCCGATTTCTCTTAAATTTTTCCACAGATTATGTTTAGCTTGTGTTGGATCCAAGCGAGGAGCATAAAAACGCCGTTTTGACTCCCGTATCTGGCAAGTAACCCTATTTCTTAATACACGATAAGTATTGTACAATATGTCTATCCGAAACCTTTTCCATTGATTGTACGCCTTGTCCCTTTGAATAATTAGTTTTTTAATATCTGTAGTTAGCCAAGGACATGCGTATTCTCTGGGTTTTATTAATTTGGTTATGAGTGGAACATGAGTATTAAAAAGATTTCTAATGTTATCTTGTAAGAAATTAACTTGATCATCTACAGAAGGCATTTTATAAATTCTATCCCAATCCACAACAGAAAAGTCAACTTCCAATTGGTCAATGTTAATGTTCTTAAAGTCACGGAAAGTAATAATGTTTTCTGTATTAACCATATCACATTGAAAAGTTAGATGAATCATGTCATGTCGGGAGAAAGATGGAGCTGAAAGCTGATTAAAATGTAGAACTTTGTTTTGGTTACTCACATAGAATACATCAAGAAGTGTACTGGTATCTCTAGTAAAATGCGTTGGAAAGGAAGTGTTCACCGGAATTAGATTGAGTGCACTCATACTATTTACGAACGACGACTCTACTAAAATGTTGCTATTGAAATCGCCACACATAATTACAAACGGTGATATGTGCGTTAGCTCATCTAAAACTGCAGTCAGCGGAGAAATTTCAACATTGGCATTGGGTCTATAGTTAGTTAGTTAATAGTTAATAGTGATTTATTTATTAAGCTTTCATAAATTTTTACTTTTTTTTTACAATTTTCACAATATAAGCATTGGCTTGAAGTGCCGTCAGCCGAAAAATGAGAGTTATAAAATTTTTCAAAGTAATATTTAATTCATTATTTGTATATATTTTTATCACAAAATCAAAGATAATATAATAGAAACGGAAGAGAAAAAAATTAAATCTTAAAAAGCTTCGTTAATTATTTGTGTGCGATATTTGAGCGCAGTTTTCAGGTATGCGTATAGAGTATTCCAATTTTCTCCATCAAGTATGCGAGAAGATTCCTCCACTGACAAGGTGATCTTTCCCCAGTGCGATAACCGTATTTCGTTAAGTATGGGGCAGATGCCGATAAAATGACGGATATCTTCTTTTGCCCTTAGATTGCACAGAGAGCAGTTCACGTTGTCGACGTTTACGTACGGCAGGTAATTCAAGGGTAAAAGTTCGCCTCTTGCTTTAAAAATGGTTGAGATCATGTCCAGGCTATATCTGTCATTGAAGTAGTTAACCTCTCTGAGTTCGTGGTTTAGCGTTTTGTAACTGCTTCTTGTTTCGCTCTGTTCGCATTGCAACTTGAAAGCTCCCATGGAGCGTTCTTCTATTTTTGTTATTATATCGTGCGTTCTTTTATTTATAACTGTATCTCCTGCCCACAATGTAATATTATATTGGTTTTGAAGTCTTGTCCATTCGCCAAAACACTGTAGATTTCTGTCTCGCAGATGTTTTGCAACTACGTTTGGAAGGCGATTGCTGGGTAGTGACATGACCTTAGAGATGTAGGCAAAGTGAAGACTTAGAGTGTAAATGTGAAGAGGGGGTAGTCCCGTTTCCAGGTGAAGCATGTAACTCGGTGTGTTGTGTGGAAGTCTGAAAACTTTTTTAATAAAGAACCTTAAGAGTTTTTCGACTTCTTCATACTCATAGATTCCCCAAATTTGAGAAGCGTAGCACATTATGGATCTTGCCACCGCTTCAAAAATTTTGTATTTAGCACTTGCTGCTATATTGACTGACCCTATAACTCCTCGCCAACTGGTGTTGATTGCACGTTTGGATTCTATTAATTTTCCTTGCAAATGTTTTTTAATTGAGACTTGTGGTGTTATAATGAACCCAAGGTATTTGTACTCGTTGACGTTTTCAAGCTCTTCGCCTAGCCACGTCCATCTCTCGTTTCTTGCATATCGCCCATTTCCGTTTCTAAAGACCATTATTTTGGATTTCGTTGTATTAACCTCCAGATTCCAATGAGAACAATATTGTTCCAGCTTGTTTATCATCATTTGCATCATGTTTGGTGTTTCTGCAAGAATGACAATGTCGTCTGCATACATTAAGAGCTTTATTCTGATCCCACCAAAAATTATTCCTCCCGGTAGAAAGTGAACTATATCGTCTAGGAAGATAGAAAAAAGTAACGGACTTAAAAGACATCCCTGGTTGACTCCTATTTTTGGTTCGAACCACTCTGATAGTCTGTTTCCGTCCCAAACTGCTGTTCGATTTCCTTGATAGAGGTTTTGCAGGACTTTCAGTATTTTTGTAGACACCCCAATGCTACATAATTTGTATATTAATGCCTTTCTGTCTACTGAATCAAACGCTGCTTTAAAATCTACAAAAAAAACATAAAGTTTCTTTCCTTTTTCAAGATAGTACTTGGCAATGCTTGTGAGGCAAAATATATTGTCCACAGTGGAGTACCCTTTCCGAAACCCAGCTTGGAATTCGCTCAATATATTATTTTCCTCTATCCACTCTGTAAGCCTATCCAGAATGATCCCAGTAAATATTTTTGCTATTGCGTTTAGAAAGGATATTCCTCTATAATTGCAGGGTTCTCTTGGGTTTCCTTTTTTAAATATGGGGAATAAGATACTATTTTTAAAGCCGTTCGGGATGTCACCCGTAGAGAATATGAAATTGAAAGTTTTGGTCATATTGATGAGGAAGTCTTCCGTTGCTCCTTTGAAAAATTCGTAGGGAATCCGATCTTCTCCTGGAGCTTTGTTTTGGCCACAACGGCTAATGATTCCGCTAACGTCTTCCAGGGTGATATTTCGGTCCAAGAGAATGACTTCTTGCAGGGGCAGTGTATAATGAAAAGTGTTTCCGCTTAGTGTTTGATTTAAGAGAGATTCAAAGTAAGTTGCTAGGACAGTAGCTTCAACTTTGATGGTATGTCCAAGAGCAGCGCCATTTATTGCCTTGGCCACCTTCAAAAACGTTTTACTATCGTTTGCGTTCGCAAGTTTTGCCGCTATTCTTATTGTATAAGCTTTCCGTTTTCGTATGCAAATGTTTTTATAGCATTTGTTAGCATTTTGGTACAATTGCTTCGAATAGACGGTGTTTTTGTTTCTCAGGAGCTTCAAAAAAGCATACGATTTTTTTCTGGCTTTTTCACAGTCCCAGTCAAACCAAGGTTGTTTTCCTTTTTGACTTTTTTCACCTTGGAAGGGTTTTGCTGCTTCGAGTATACAATTCGTGAGTATATCAGTCCCTCTCATGGATGCAAATTCGTTTGTATCTAACTGCGACAGCTGATGATTGAGATTCAACTTAAACGATTCGGCTTTTTCCTCTTTCCATTTGAGTTTCGGCAACAGATTCTTATGGGGTGCGGAGGTGTATTCCTGACCAGTCACATACATTCCGAGAGAGATTGGCATATGATCTGAGTGATTTTTTCCCAGTACCTCGAAACCACTAATCCAGTTGATTGGTTTTCCTTTGGTGAAACAATAGTCAATTGTTGACGATGCTGTGCCCCTCACAAAAGTTAAGTGGCCTTTTTCATCATCTGCTGATCTCCCATTTAAGAGTGTGAGCCCCATTGTTTCGCACAGCTCGATAAGTTTTTTTCCGTTACTGTCAGTTTTTTTGTCGAATGAAACTCGCGTTTTATACAATGTTTCCGGGAGGGTTTCTGGGATTTCATTTATTATCTGGGCATCACCCACTCTTCCATTAAAATCACCCATGAGAATTATATCATCCTTTCCAAACTCTGTTAGAAAGTAATGTAGGCTTGTGAAGTCTTCCATCCATTTGTTACAGTTAATGTATACTGGAATAACGTACAGTTTTTCATTTCCTATTACCAATTCGATCAAATCACGGTTGAGTTCTTTTACAAAGTTCAATATATTTTTCAGCTCTTTCTTTATTCCATATAAAGCACCCCCACTGGCTCTCCCTCGTGTGAACGTCCTTACTGCTGGAATCCAAAGTAGTTCGTGGTGCACAAAGTATTTCTCGTATCTTTCCATATCTTTTTCTATAAACGTTTCGAATAACATAAAAACATCATAATTGCTTACTAATTCAAAAAAATCATTAAAAAGTAGTTTGCTACATAAACCTGCTATATTAAAAGAAATTATTTTTAAGGACAAGTTATTTTTACTTAATTTTTTGTTATTACTATTTTCTAAATGGCTGACGGCATTACAATTAAATACGCTGAACGCGTTCATTGGTTTTCACAGTTTGAGAACCACAAGGACCCGCATTTGACATTTCCATGTTGTGACTTAACAGCTGCTCGAAAAGTGACATTCCTCCTTCTTGGTCGCAAGTCATCTCGTTGTTTACATTCAAGTAAAATAATTTTTCGTGAATTTTTAGTTTATCGCCGCGAAATTGAATATTAATGGTTGGGTTCTTGGCCGTAATTTCGTTTTTTATTTTCAGCATGCGTCTTCTCCTTTCGCGTGCCGCCGCCGGGTAATCTCTATGCATTGAAATCCCCGTGCCTCGAAGTTTGTTTGCTGATTGTAATACATGGGCGACGTCTACTTTGTTTTGGAGTTCTACGACGACATTCTCTACGTTTGCTCTTGTGGATCTCATGGGTCTGGCTGAGGACACGGCTGACGCGTTTTCGGTCCCCAGGAAGTTAAGGCATAATGATTTTGCTTTTTCGACACCAACAACTCCATTCTCCGTTGGAATGTGGAAAATTAAATTTTTTTCATTGGCCTTATTTGACAGCCATTCAACCTGACGTTCAAGCACTATGCAGCGGGTCTCCATTTTTTGCAGTTGGTTTTGGAGGATTGAATTTTTTTCATGAAGTGCGTTCAATTGAACCCCGATAACTTCCAAATCCGCCTTCGTTGGCATGTCCTTTAATTTTTCATCCAAAAGTGTTGAAATCGAGCCGTGAATAAGCTGCTGTAGATCTTTTACGGGCATATTGCCTACCGACACTTCTTCAGACATAAGCTTTTGCGGAGGGTATTCGGGAGAAACGTTCTCCAATCCTCTCTTCGGTGCAGTTGCTTTCATATTTGCGTTTGTGTTTGTAAAAGTGGCAGTTCCTTTGTTTGGCGGGGTTCTATTCATTTTTATATATATTTTTTTTTTTTTTCGCCAAATTTCGTACTAATTTCAATGTTTTGTGAAATTTTTTTGACTCACCTTTCAAGTGTTATGCTGAGCTTTGATTTAGATTCACTTTAAAAATTGTTTACAAATGATTTACCGCGTTTTCAAGTGATTTTTTCCGGAGCCTTTAGATATGACTTCCTGCCTGGTTGTACTCTCTCTCTCTTTCCATTGGGTCTATATACAGATCCTAATAAAATTTTGTTAAGCCTGCAAGTAATTTTAATAAAAACGTATTGAATTTCACAGCATTCCGAAGCCTTACTGACAAGTTGACAATCTAAGCTTTCACGAACATAAACAGCCACACCTCCACCAACACGATATGTTCTATCGGATCGGAAAAGTTTATAACCTATAAGATCATATATTGAGTCAGCAACATCACTCAAAAACCAGGACTCAGAAACACATATCACATCAACTTTTGATCCCGCAAACAGGTATCTGAATTCCTCCAAATTTCCTGTTGATCTCAAACTTTGTGCATTGAGGTGGCATACTTGAAGCCCGTTGTGCTGACTGCAAAACACATTAATCATTGTACGCGTATTATCCCTACTGATAGCATCTATGAAACTCCTATTATTTTCATCATTGGAGTCTTCCATGAAGGCTTACAAATAACAGCTGATGACCCGTAGGTAGCACCAGGCGTTGCACTACACGTTCAAGAAAGTGAGCAATCATGAAAACATCAAAAGTAACTACTGGATTTTGAGGGGAGAGCCGATGGGGAGTAAGGTTAAAAGCAGAAGAAAAGAAAAGAGATAAGAAAGAAGTACATTTGAAAGAAGTAATAAGAATATGTAATTCAGAATAGACACAAATATTCAAAGAAAATAGAAGTAAAATAAAAAATTCAAAATAGATAATGGCTTGCAAAAAATAAGTAAAATATAAAAAGCAAAAAACAAGTATAAGATTTAAAGAAAAAGAACAATTCATCATAAGATTATGCATCTGCGGCGGCGGTTGTTGTTGTTGTTGTCGTCGTCATGGCAGCATCAATTAAGTCATCAGTGTTGTTTATTAATTGGGCTTCCTCGTCTTTGTTCCTCTTCACGTATACAAGTCCACGAATTGTAAACACCGAAAATAGTTTTTTTTCTCTCTTCAATTTTAATGCATGTTGCAGAATAGAGCGAGATTTAGGTATCAAGCACTCGTGAATGAAAACTTTCGATTTTCCTTTTGCCATATCGTTGCTAAAGCCGAGATCGTGAAGATATATGTGCTCTTTCGTTGCTCTTCTGTAGTCGGCAATCGATCGTAAGACCAACGTCTTATCGTGCGGTGTGAAAAATTTAACAACAATTGGGGGCGACTCGGTGTTTGTGTTTGATTTTATTCGAAAAATACCTTTTATTGTGGGTGATTTAAAGTTTAAGTTTGTGCAAAGCTGATTAAAAATAAAACGAAGATTTTCTTCAGGTAGAATTGGAACACCGTGAAGGAGAGCGTCACACATAGTTTCCTTAAGTTGTTGTTGTTCTTCGTTTCCTTTTATGCGGTTGTTTATAGTTTTAATTTGCTCATCTTGCTCCATAATATGTTCCTTAAGTGCGCGAATTTCTTCTTTTAACGGTTCGAATTCAGTCTGTTTTGTTTCAATTGACGAAAGCCGTGTATTCATGTTTTCTATGGAGAGTCTTAGATCTGATACGTCAGAACTAATTCTTTCAGTGATTCTTTTTTCAGATTCTGCAATCTGTGACGTAATTTGTGACGTGAGCATAATAAACTGTGTTTGCAAAGATTTCTCAAGTATAGCGGTTATATCCATCATGTTCGAATTTTCTTGTGTAGAATTCTTTTGTTTACTGGACTTTGCTGGATTTAATTGTGTTTGTGTTTGTGCTTTTGATGTCGGTGTTGATACTTTTGAAGATGCTGACATCGCGTATGATGGAGAATCAGACGACCGTAGACCTTCTCTTGAACCCATAAAGAAATTATGTGAAGGTATGTAAGTTTAAGGGGAACACTTAGATTGTATGTATTAAACAATTTCGGTGAGTGGGATGGGTATAGTTTGTAGGATAGTCAATTTGGGTAGAGGATTTTAATAATCCAATTAATTGATTAATTGCTAGAAACCCACTTGATTTGAGTTGAAATTGTAGTATAAAAACACTTGGCAGAAACTTATTTATCTTAGTTTAGACTACAAAACTTGGAGTACTTATATCACCACTTTAAACTCAATTTACACTGCCAGTCTGTTAAACACGTCCGACTAGTAACACATCTCACTATATAACCCATACTACCTTCGTATTTCTAATGGATAGACCTTTAATTTGTCCCCCAAAGGTCCAGGGTTCTTGGATCAGTGCTAGTCCAATGCCTTCTCTCGTAATTTTCCTCGCTGTGACAGCTGAGGCTGCTATGGCATGATGTACGTTTACTTCGACTAGCTTGGTACTGATCCCGCGTACCTCCATTAGAACTCTTCTTCTTCGGGGGTTTCTGCCCCCGGACCTGTTAACAGGTCGTTTTCCTCCTCTGTTGTGAGGGGAACTTCTTCCTCTTCCTCTGCTATATCCATCATGACCGTTGTTAGTGGTGATGGTTTGGGGGCTGGGATAGGGGTAGGTAGTGAACTGGGTGGTAGGATAAGGGATTGGGATAGGGTTGGAATGGGGTTAGGTAGTGGACTGGGTGGTAGAATAAGGGATTGGGATAGAATTGGGATGGATTTTGCTGGGAGATGTTTCGGTGGTGTCACCTGTTTCTCATGCAAAGGGATGTGGGTGGGTGTACTGGGGATTGAGGGAGTTGGCAGAGTGCTGATTGGATTGGTATCAGTAAGCGGTTTGTCCTCTATACCACTTCTTTTTTTCAGGCCATGCACCTGGACCTTACAGAATCTGTAGTGGATGTTATGATTGTTTTTGACAATCACCTCCACAGACTTTTCATCTACGCCAATGTTTAGTAGTTGGCCGTTACCCTCCTCCTTGCAAGAAAGAACCTTCCAGACATGGGTATTCATTTCTCCGTTCTGCTGCTTTATCAGAGCAAGGATCATGCCGTGGTCTTGGCCACTGCTTCTTGGTACAAAGATTGTGATATTGTATTTCTTGGGTATGTCGTCCCCCTGTCTTATGGTAAGCTCACAACCTTTCCAACCACTCAGCTTCGGGACTGTCTTCTTGATCCAGTCTGCTGTTTCTCGATTGGTACAATCTACTAGAATCATACCAGGTTTGAAGGATATGCCTTCAAATTTCATTTCTGTTTCCCTCCCTATTCTCATCTCGTCCACCATGGCGTCTTCGAGCTTAGAGAGCTCACTCTGCGAGAGAGTGATTCGGGAGTACTCCTTCGGTAAAATCGCAACCCGTATGGTTCTGACAGCCGCCGCATATGAGACTGCCCTACTTGTTACTGTCGTGCCCTTGCTGACCGAGGCATGTGTCTCGGTTTCAGTCACGGTTTTCCTTTTCTTCTGGACTGCCTGCTGGGGGGGGAGATATGTGTTTACTATCTCTCTTACCTCCGCAGCTTTCTACCGGCCTGCCCTCTACTTGTGCCAACTTTCTTTCGTCGACCTTCTTCCTCGATTATATCTGCGAGAGACCTTGCTTGATGAATCTGAGGTACCGTTTTACTCCCGCACCGCTCAGACCCTGTCTGTGTGGATCGTCCAAACCACCTGGTTCACCCAGCGCCGGACGAGGGATGGTTTTCCTCTTCCATACTTTCTTCTTTGGAATAGTAGTGCTGGACTTATGGGTTTCCCCAAGTGTCCTTTCAGAGATTGCTCTTTCAGCACTTTCTTCCTCAGATTTGTCAGTGGTAACACCCACTGGCTTCTTCCTTGCGTCTGGGATTACCCTATGCACTAGCTCGAAAAACCTCCTCTTGCTGGTGCTAGGTTGCACCCTACTATTGGCACGATCTCTGATGACAGGTTTGTCACCCAGGAAGTCTTTCTCCATATGATCCGCCATATCTCTTGCAGATGTTCCCTGCGGAAGATAAAAGTTTTCAAAATTTTTATTGTTTTTTTTTTCATAAATTCCCACGAGTAGCTAGAGAAAATAGGTCAGCTGTGTCAGAGCTCCGCATAACACAGTAAGGTCTAAGTTACTTCGTGATTCGACCCGGTGTCACGAAGGTTCCGTTATACTACAGTCGGTATAACCCCTGACTGCGAACCAACCAATGGGCACGGATCGCATTACACCCTGGCTTAGGGGGTTGGCAGCTCTTAGTTCGTTTAACTCCTCAATTGCTCATCCTACCCAGCTTTTAACTAGATCGGTTGAGCAGGTGAGTCATTGAAAAACTTAAGCCTCCGCACCACGTCAAGGTGTCTGCCGCGCAAAGGGTTGTGTTGTTTACTTAGGTAAGTGAGTTATTTTTGTCCACTGACGCTATTCACTTAGGAGTTGGTGTTTTTCCATGAGCGATGTTTTGCTTAGGTGAATATAAGTGATTGATTGATTGATTGATTGATTGATTGATTATTTTATTTTATCTTCTTCCTTTACATCAATCATTTTTGTTCATCAAGAAGTGTTGTGGGGTAAATGTCGAAAAAGCTATTTTTTGATTTTCATTTACTTTAACATTTGCCATTCTAAAATTTAAAACAGAAAAATTAAAGTAGTATTTTAAAAATGCCTTTAATTGAGTCGAAATCAAAGCTAAGTAGCCATTTCTTAATTCTCTTAACAAATAGATAAATAGAGCGTATACATCGAATTTCAAAAGGTAGATAATGCATTAAACAACCTAGGTGCTACTGATTAATAAAAATTTAAAAAGTTTTGACTTTTTTTTAATCGATGCAAGATTACGGTCACTACTACGTAGAGTATAGGCTGGAGTATTGTGATTTACTAGATATCCACATCTTAAATAAAAAAAATTTAATACTTTTTTTGAAAGTACCACCCCAACAGATTATTCCATATTGAATTCTCGATTGAACTAGACCGTAATAAATTGTCTCTATAATTTTTCTACAACAAAGTTTTCTTAAGTGAAACATGACATAAGTAGTCGAGAGCAGATATTTTTTCAGTGCTAGAGTATGAGCTTTTCAGTTAATTTTATTATCAATAGTTAGCCCCAGATATTTGAATTCAGTTACTTGCTCGATATGGAACCATTTCGGAAAGCATACGGCATTCGAAACATTATTTGCAGCAACATTAGAATAGCAACAAGATAAACTATTAGCAGGGAGTTTTATACAGTCATAGCTATATGCTGAATAAGAATATGATGATTCAGATCTCAGGCTTGTAAATTGAAAAACATAACTTTTGTTTTAGGGCTAACAACAAATTTATGAACGCCAAACCAATGTCTGAATAGATAGATAGATAGATAGATAGATTATTTTATTCATGAGTTTTTTAGTTGAGATATTCCACGTGTTTTTTAATCTAATAAATGAAAAGATTAGTAAAGTTTTTAACAGTTAAAACACTTATTTTATTTCCTCAGATGTACATTTCAGAAGCAATGCTTCCATCGTCAGTGAGATTTATAAAATTAAATTAAATTAAATTATTTGTCAAAAAACTAATAATAAACAAAAATGTTTCTAAACAAAAATTACAGTTGAGTTGAGTTGAATCTATTAAAAAAATTTTTGAATATTGAATCTTTGATTGGTCCATCATCACTATTCATTAGATTATTTTTGTTTTTAAATATGTAAAATGATTCAAAAGCATCTAATTCATAATTGCTATTTACATTTCTTATTAGTTTTAAATTTTGCAAACTAAAGCTATGACTATTTTCTAGCATATGTTCTGCAACACTTGACTTTTCTTTTTCATTATATTTAAGATGTGCAAAATGTTCTTTAAATCTTTTTAGAATAGGTCTTCTTGTCTGTCCTATATATTCTTTTGCACAATCATTACATCCGATAGAATAAATTCCTGACTTTTGAAGTTGTTCAATTTTATCCTTAGATCCTCCAATCAGATTTTTTATTTTTATTTCGCTGCACTCACTCATACGGATATTATATTTATTAAAGATTGGTTTTATCTTAGATGTTATTTCTGGATAGAAATAAAATTTTGAATATTTCTTTTCGTCATTTCCTTCATTCCTTATTAGATCTAAAGTTGTATAATTTCTCAATTCTTGTTTTCTTCTATGTGCAATTGTTAAATCTTCAATCAATTCTTCAGTATATCCATTAATTTTGGCTATGTCTTTAATTTTTTGGAATTCTTTTATTTTTGTTTCTATAGTCATTGGAATATTTAGAGCTCTAAAAATCATTGAGTGAAAAGCTGACATCTTATGTTCAAAGGAATGGAACGAGTTTGATGTAATGTATCTCAGAGTATTCGTTGGTTTTCTGTATATATCCAATTCGAAATTGTCTCCATTCCGAGTTATACTTAAATCCAGAAAATTTAGTTTCCCTTCAATTTCTTCTTCATATGTAAATTTTATTGATGGGTATTTAGTTCTATTTAATTTGTTAATGAGCTGACGGAGTTCATGTTTTTTGATTATCGCCCATATATCATCTACATATCTTAACCAAATTCTTGGGAAATTTACTTGATTTTTCATTTCAGTTTCTATATGCGACATAAATAAATTTGCTAAAAACGGGCTCATATGTGATCCCATACTGCAACCAAATTTTTGTCTGTAAAACTTTTCATTAAACTGGAACCAATTTTCATCCATGCACAGTTTAGTAAGTTTTACAAATTCATTTATTTCTTCTGGTTTAAGTGTATTTCTTTCTAGCCATTTTCTCAGAAAAACTAAAGTTTCATCAATTGGAACATTTGGATATAATGAAACAACATCGAATGAAACTTGAATCTCATTGCTAGCTATTTTTAAGTTCTTTACTTTTTCTGCAAATTCAATTCCATTTTTTATAGCTGCTGTTTCAAATTTTATTGGGAGATTATTTAGTTTTTCTAATAACCAACATTCAAGTTTTGATAATATTGATCCAGTTGTTGATGTAATTGGTCTTATTTGTTTTCCTGGTTTATGTAATTTTAACTGAGAATATAATCTTGGTAAAATTGGATTTGAAACATTTAATTTCCTTGATAAATTAGGATCATTAAAAACTTTAACTGCTTGTTTGATAGCTTCTTTAGTTCTCCTTATCATTCCCGGTAAAGGATTAAAAATTACTTCTTCATAAGGTCCAGTTCTTATAAATTGTTCAGTTATTGCAATATATTCTTGTTTGTCTAGTATTACAATATTATTGCTTTTATCAGCTTTACTGAAAATAACTGAAGCTTTCTTTTCTTTTAAACTTTTCGCTGCTCCTCTAAAATTTTTCATTTTAGCAGTCATGTTCGTTAGATCGTTAAAATTAATTTTATCTATAGCTTCGGACCTTACTCTAACTTTATCGTCAGGATCATTGAAATGTTTCAGAGCTGTTTCAATGTTAATCAAAGCACTTTGGATAGCTTTTTCTTTTGTTGGTTGCAATGCAAAATTTAATCCTCTATTGAGTAATTCCAATTCATTTGTTGTAAATTCCAAACTTGAAAAATTTTTTACGAAATCTTCTACTGGTTCTACTTCTTTAAAAATCTTCTTTTGCTCATTATAATTGACTCTACCTATTAAAAGATTGAATTTTTTAATTAAGATTTGTTTTTTCTTACCAAATTTACAGTCAACTGTATCTTGAACATGCATAATAAAATTATTCCAATCGCTTGATTGTTCTATTATTTGCATTTGATTATTTCCCTCATGATTTAGTTTATTGCTGAGATATAGATGCAGGGAATATGCCTCACGTTCAATTACAGACAGCTTTGAGTATTTAGACTTTATTTCAAGATTAAGCCACATTTTCTGTCCTGCACAAATAGCTTTCTCTATAATTCCCTTATTTTCACAATTTGTTGGACCCCAAAGTTGAATAAAATTCGGAAAAACATTCTGCTTCTTACATCTTCTAAGAAAAAATATATCTGCTTGTAAATATTTAATCTTCGTCCTCAGTTTCAGGTATCTATTTTTTGTTTTTTGTATCTCTTGAAGCACGTTAGCCATAATTGATGAGTTTTTTAGTTGAGATATTCCACGTGTTTTTTAATCTAATAAATGAAAAGATTAGTAAAGTTTTTAACAGTTAAAACACTTATTTTATTTCCTCAGATGTACATTTCAGAAGCAATGCTTCCATCGTCAGTGAGATTTATAAAATTAAATTAAATTAAATTATTTGTCAAAAAACTAATAATAAACAAAAATGTTTCTAAACAAAAATTACAGTTGAGTTGAGTTGAATCTATTAAAAAATTTTTTGAATATTGAATCTTTGATTGGTCCATCATCACTATTCATTAGATTATTTTTGTTTTTAAATATGTAAAATGATTCAAAAGCATCTAATTCATAATTGCTATTTACATTTCTTATTAGTTTTAAATTTTGCAAACTAAAGCTATGACTATTTTCTAGCATATGTTCTGCAACACTTGACTTTTCTTTTTCATTATATTTAAGATGTGCAAAATGTTCTTTAAATCTTTTTAGAATAGGTCTTCTTGTCTGTCCTATATATTCTTTTGCACAATCATTACATCCGATAGAATAAATTCCTGACTTTTGAAGTTGTTCAATTTTATCCTTAGATCCTCCAATCAGATTTTTATTTTTATTTCGCTGCACTCACTCATACGGATATTATATTTATTAAAGATTGGTTTTATCTTAGATGTTATTTCTGGATAGAAATAAAATTTTGAATATTTCTTTTCGTCATTTCCTTCATTCCTTATTAGATCTAAAGTTGTATAATTTCTCAATTCTTGTTTTCTTCTATGTGCAATTGTTAAATCTTCAATCAATTCTTCAGTATATCCATTAATTTTGGCTATGTCTTTAATTTTTTGGAATTCTTTTATTTTTGTTTCTATAGTCATTGGAATATTTAGAGCTCTAAAAATCATTGAGTGAAAAGCTGACATCTTATGTTCAAAGGAATGGAACGAGTCTGATGTAATGTATCTCAGAGTATTCGTTGGTTTTCTGTATATATCCAATTCGAAATTGTCTCCATTCCGAGTTATACTTAAATCCAGAAAATTTAGTTTCCCTTCAATTTCTTCTTCATATGTAAATTTTATTGATGGGTATTTAGTTCTATTTAATTTGTTAATGAGCTGACGGAGTTCATGTTTTTTGATTATCGCCCATATATCATCTACATATCTTAACCAAATTCTTGGGAAATTTACTTGATTTTTCATTTCAGTTTCTATATGCGACATAAATAAATTTGCTAAAAACGGGCTCATATGTGATCCCATACTGCAACCAAATTTTTGTCTGTAAAACTTTTCATTAAACTGGAACCAATTTTCATCCATGCACAGTTTAGTAAGTTTTACAAATTCATTTATTTCTTCTGGTTTAAGTGTATTTCTTTCTAGCCATTTTCTCAGAAAAACTAAAGTTTCATCAATTGGAACATTTGGATATAATGAAACAACATCGAATGAAACTTGAATCTCATTGCTAGCTATTTTTAAGTTCTTTACTTTTTCTGCAAATTCAATTCCATTTTTTATAGCTGCTGTTTCAAATTTTATTGGGAGATTATTTAGTTTTTCTAATAACCAACATTCAAGTTTTGATAATATTGATCCAGTTGTTGATGTAATTGGTCTTATTTGTTTTCCTGGTTTATGTAATTTTAACTGAGAATATAATCTTGGTAAAATTGGATTTGAAACATTTAATTTCCTTGATAAATTAGGATCATTAAAAACTTTAACTTCTTGTTTGATAGCTTCTTTAGTTCTCCTTATCATTCCCGGTAAAGGACAAAAAATAGATACCTGAAACTGAGGACGAAGATTAAATATTTACAAGCAGATATATTTTTTCTTAGAAGATGTAAGAAACAGAATGTTTTTCCGAATTTTATTCAACTTTGGGGTCCAACAAATTGTGAAAATAAGGGAATTATAGAGAAAGCTATTTGTGCAGGACAGAAAATGTGGCTTAATCTTGAAATAAAGTCTAAATACTCAAAGCTGTCTGTAATTGAACGTGAGGCATATTCCCTGCATCTATATCTCAGCAATAAACTAAATCATGAGGGAAATAATCAAATGCAAATAATAGAACAATCAAGCGATTGGAATAATTTTATTATGCATGTTCAAGATACAGTTGACTGTAAATTTGGTAAGAAAAAACAAATCTTAATTAAAAAATTCAATCTTTTAATAGGTAGAGTCAATTATAATGAGCAAAAGAAGATTTTTAAAGAAGTAGAACCAGTAGAAGATTTCGTAAAAAATTTTTCAAGTTTGGAATTTACAACAAATGAATTGGAATTACTCAATAGAGGATTAAATTTTGCATTGCAACCAACAAAAGAAAAAGCTATCCAAAGTGCTTTGATTAACATTGAAACAGCTCTGAAACATTTCAATGATCCTGACGATAAAGTTAGAGTAAGGTCCGAAGCTATAGATAAAATTAATTTTAACGATCTAACGAACATGACTGCTAAAATGAAAAATTTTAGAGGAGCAGCGAAAAGTTTAAAAGAAAAGAAAGCTTCAGTTATTTTCAGTAAAGCTGATAAAAGCAATAATATTGTAATGCTAGACAAACAAGAATATATTGCAATAACTGAACAATTTATAAGAACTGGACCTTATGAAGAAGTAATTTTTAATCCTTTACCGGGAATGATAAGGAGAACTAAAGAAGCTATCAAACAAGCAGTTAAAGTTTTTAATGATCCTAATTTATCAAGGAAATTAAATGTTTCAAATCCAATTTTACCAAGATTATATTCTCAGTTAAAATTACATAAACCAGGAAAACAAATAAGACCAATTACATCAACAACTGGATCAATATTATCAAAACTTGAATGTTGGTTATTAGAAAAACTAAATAATCTCCCAATAAAATTTGAAACAGCAGCTATAAAAAATGGAATTGAATTTGCAGAAAAAGTAAAGAACTTAAAAATAGCTAGCAATGAGATTCAAGTTTCATTCGATGTTGTTTCATTATATCCAAATGTTCCAATTGATGAAACTTTAGTTTTTCTGAGAAAATGGCTAGAAAGAAATACACTTAAACCAGAAGAAATAAATGAATTTGTAAAACTTACTAAACTGTGCATGGATGAAAATTGGTTCCAGTTTAATGAAAAGTTTTACAGACAAAAATTTGGTTGCAGTATGGGATCACATATGAGCCCGTTTTTAGCAAATTTATTTATGTCGCATATAGAAACTGAAATGAAAAATCAAGTAAATTTCCCAAGAATTTGGTTAAGATATGTAGATGATATATGGGCGATAATCAAAAAACATGAACTCCGTCAGCTCATTAACAAATTAAATAGAACTAAATACCCATCAATAAAATTTACATATGAAGAAGAAATTGAAGGGAAACTAAATTTTCTGGATTTAAGTATAACTCGGAATGGAGACAATTTCGAATTGGATATATACAGAAAACCAACGAATACTCTGAGATACATTACATCAAACTCGTTCCATTCCTTTGAACATAAGATGTCAGCTTTTCACTCAATGATTTTTAGAGCTCTAAATATTCCAATGACTATAGAAACAAAAATAAAAGAATTCCAAAAAATTAAAGACATAGCCAAAATTAATGGATATACTGAAGAATTGATTGAAGATTTAACAATTGCACATAGAAGAAAACAAGAATTGAGAAATTATACAACTTTAGATCTAATAAGGAATGAAGGAAATGACGAAAAGAAATATTCAAAATTTTATTTCTATCCAGAAATAACATCTAAGATAAAACCAATCTTTAATAAATATAATATCCGTATGAGTGAGTGCAGCGAAATAAAAATAAAAAATCTGATTGGAGGATCTAAGGATAAAATTGAACAACTTCAAAAGTCAGGAATTTATTCTATCGGATGTAATGATTGTGCAAAAGAATATATAGGACAGACAAGAAGACCTATTCTAAAAAGATTTAAAGAACATTTTGCACATCTTAAATATAATGAAAAAGAAAAGTCAAGTGTTGCAGAACATATGCTAGAAAATAGTCATAGCTTTAGTTTGCAAAATTTAAAACTAATAAGAAATGTAAATAGCAATTATGAATTAGATGCTTTTGAATCATTTTACATATTTAAAAACAAAAATAATCTAATGAATAGTGATGATGGACCAATCAAAGATTCAATATTCAAAAATTTTTTTAATAGATTCAACTCAACTCAACTGTAATTTTTGTTTAGAAACATTTTTGTTTATTATTAGTTTTTTGACAAATAATTTAATTTAATTTAATTTTATAAATCTCACTGACGATGGAAGCATTGCTTCTGAAATGTACATCTGAGGAAATAAAATAAGTGTTTTAACTGTTAAAAACTTTACTAATCTTTTCATTTATTAGATTAAAAAACACGTGGAATATCTCAACTAAAAAACTCATCAATTATGGCTAACGTGCTTCAAGAGATACAAAAAACAAAAAATAGATACCTGAAACTGAGGACGAAGATTAAATATTTACAAGCAGATATATTTTTTCTTAGAAGATGTAAGAAACAGAATGTTTTTCCGAATTTTATTCAACTTTGGGGTCCAACAAATTGTGAAAATAAGGGAATTATAGAGAAAGCTATTTGTGCAGGACAGAAAATGTGGCTTAATCTTGAAATAAAGTCTAAATACTCAAAGCTGTCTGTAATTGAACGTGAGGCATATTCCCTGCATCTATATCTCAGCAATAAACTAAATCATGAGGGAAATAATCAAATGCAAATAATAGAACAATCAAGCGATTGGAATAATTTTATTATGCATGTTCAAGATACAGTTGACTGTAAATTTGGTAAGAAAAAACAAATCTTAATTAAAAAATTCAATCTTTTAATAGGTAGAGTCAATTATAATGAGCAAAAGAAGATTTTTAAAGAAGTAGAACCAGTAGAAGATTTCGTAAAAAATTTTTCAAGTTTGGAATTTACAACAAATGAATTGGAATTACTCAATAGAGGATTAAATTTTGCATTGCAACCAACAAAAGAAAAAGCTATCCAAAGTGCTTTGATTAACATTGAAACAGCTCTGAAACATTTCAATGATCCTGACGATAAAGTTAGAGTAAGGTCCGAAGCTATAGATAAAATTAATTTTAACGATCTAACGAACATGACTGCTAAAATGAAAAATTTTAGAGGAGCAGCGAAAAGTTTAAAAGAAAAGAAAGCTTCAGTTATTTTCAGTAAAGCTGATAAAAGCAATAATATTGTAATACTAGACAAACAAGAATATATTGCAATAACTGAACAATTTATAAGAACTGGACCTTATGAAGAAGTAATTTTTAATCCTTTACCGGGAATGATAAGGAGAACTAAAGAAGCTATCAAACAAGCAGTTAAAGTTTTTAATGATCCTAATTTATCAAGGAAATTAAATGTTTCAAATCCAATTTTACCAAGATTATATTCTCAGTTAAAATTACATAAACCAGGAAAACAAATAAGACCAATTACATCAACAACTGGATCAATATTATCAAAACTTGAATGTTGGTTATTAGAAAAACTAAATAATCTCCCAATAAAATTTGAAACAGCAGCTATAAAAAATGGAATTGAATTTGCAGAAAAAGTAAAGAACTTAAAAATAGCTAGCAATGAGATTCAAGTTTCATTCGATGTTGTTTCATTATATCCAAATGTTCCAATTGATGAAACTTTAGTTTTTCTGAGAAAATGGCTAGAAAGAAATACACTTAAACCAGAAGAAATAAATGAATTTGTTAAACTTACTAAACTGTGCATGGATGAAAATTGGTTCCAGTTTAATGAAAAGTTTTACAGACAAAAATTTGGTTGCAGTATGGGATCACATATGAGCCCGTTTTTAGCAAATTTATTTATGTCGCATATAGAAACTGAAATGAAAAATCAAGTAAATTTCCCAAGAATTTGGTTAAGATATGTAGATGATATATGGGCGATAATCAAAAAACATGAACTCCGTCAGCTCATTAACAAATTAAATAGAACTAAATACCCATCAATAAAATTTACATATGAAGAAGAAATTGAAGGGAAACTAAATTTTCTGGATTTAAGTATAACTCGGAATGGAGACAATTTCGAATTGGATATATACAGAAAACCAACGAATACTCTGAGATACATTACATCAGACTCGTTCCATTCCTTTGAACATAAGATGTCAGCTTTTCACTCAATGATTTTTAGAGCTCTAAATATTCCAATGACTATAGAAACAAAAATAAAAGAATTCCAAAAAATTAAAGACATAGCCAAAATTAATGGATATACTGAAGAATTGATTGAAGATTTAACAATTGCACATAGAAGAAAACAAGAATTGAGAAATTATACAACTTTAGATCTAACAAGGAATGAAGGAAATGACGAAAAGAAATATTCAAAATTTTATTTCTATCCAGAAATAACATCTAAGATAAAACCAATCTTTAATAAATATAATATCCGTATGAGTGAGTGCAGCGAAATAAAAATAAAAAATCTGATTGGAGGATCTAAGGATAAAATTGAACAACTTCAAAAGTCAGGAATTTATTCTATCGGATGTAATGATTGTGCAAAAGAATATATAGGACAGACAAGAAGACCTATTCTAAAAAGATTTAAAGAACATTTTGCACATCTTAAATATAATGAAAAAGAAAAGTCAAGTGTTGCAGAACATATGCTAGAAAATAGTCATAGCTTTAGTTTGCAAAAAATTTAAAACTAATAAGAAATGTAAATAGCAATTATGAATTAGATGCTTTTGAATCATTTTACATATTTAAAAACAAAAATAATCTAATGAATAGTGATGATGGACCAATCAAAGATTCAATATTCAAAAAATTTTTTAATAGATTCAACTCAACTCAACTGTAATTTTTGTTTAGAAACATTTTTGTTTATTATTAGTTTTTTGACAAATAATTTAATTTAATTTAATTTTATAAATCTCACTGACGATGGAAGCATTGCTTCTGAAATGTACATCTGAGGAAATAAAATAAGTGTTTTAACTGTTAAAAACTTTACTAATCTTTTCATTTATTATTTTATTCAATATTTCAATAAATTGTGATATACATTTTCATTTAAAAGAATAAGACTTAAGGCATGACACAAATGTCGTCTGCCCTAGTGACAATGTTATTCAGTTTTGCATTTCTTACTTAACATACTATTTTAATTTTATAAAAACATTTTGAAACTTTAATACAGCTTTGATTAATATTCCAAAAAAAAAATATTATCAGAATTTGACTAAGTATATTCCAAATTTTATCTACTTTGCAAAAAAAAGAAGAACAAGAGAAATTTAGATATGTACTTTAAGTTCAAGCAAAAGAAAAGTATGGTTTTCAGTTTAAAAAAGAAAGAAAAAAAAATGACAAATAATATTATGATTCAGAAGCTTTCGTCGATGATTCTTCGTCTATAAAACATTGCTTCGGCTGTATAGTTTTGTAGCGGCAACCAGTCTTCTCCATTTAAGTAACTTATTATTTCGTTTTCGTTAAGACAATTTTTTCCAAAGAAGATTCTCCTTAGCTCCTTTAGCATGGGACACACTCCGATGAAGTGGATAATGTTTTCGTCCACCCCCATATTGCACAAAGAACAAATGGATACCAAATCGTTTCTGTGCGGCAAACAATTCAAGCTTAGCAGTTCACCTCTAACTTTAAAAATAGTTGCAATGGATCTTCTTGAAAAATCGTGTTTACAATAATTATTTTCATATAAGTTATAACTAAGTTTGGGATAGATAGTCCTTTCTGTAGATGACCTCGCCTTTTCTATGAAAAAGCATCTTTCATTTTCATCGATACATTGTATGACTTCATACAGTGCTTTTCTCGCCTGGATTAAATTAGAGCCATCCAAATCAAGAATAATACCACAATTCGACGCAAGGTCTATCCAATCCTTGTAAAATCCAGTTTTTCGACGTATGACACTTCTCATCATTAAATTTGGCAAACGATTTTCGCTCATGCCTAACACATGTACCATATAGTCTGCACTCAGCTTTAAAGTTGATACGAAGAGTGTTGGCAGCCCTGTTTCCAAGTGATACATGTACTTGGGTGTACTAATTGGTAGAAGGAATATTTTTCTTAAAAAGAATCGAAGTAAATTTTCCACTGTTTCATATTTTTGAACACCCCAGATCTGTGCTCCATAAAATAGAACTGCTTTTGCTGTTGCATTGAATACCTCAAACTTAGTATTTATTGAAATGTATTTGCTGCTGAAAATATTGTTCCAGTTACAGCAAATAGCGGTTCTAGCAACATCAGCCTTAGCTTTGAGGTGTTTATCCATGTTTAGGTTGAATGTTAACGTCATTCCAAGGTAAACGTATTCCTTGACTACTTCTAACTCCTCTCCTTCAAACTTCCAGCTTTCTCCTCTTGAGATCCGCCCTGCGCCATTTTGGAAAACCATTATTTTTGACTTCACTACATTTACTTCCAATCCCCATCTTTTACAATAATCACGCAGTCTGTTTATCATTAGTTGAAGTGAAGCCGGAGGCTCCGCCAAAATGACAATGTCATCAGCATACATGATTACTTTTATTTTTCGATTTTCAAACTGTACTCCACATGGAAGCCACTCAACAATATCATCAAGAAAAAGCGCAGATAATATTGGACTCAAATTACAGCCTTGGCGTAGTCCTCGATTTATTCGTATCTCTTTCGATTTATCACAACCGTTTTGAATGCTAGCCGTTGTTTGATTGTACAGTTTTTCGAGGGCTTTTATGAACTTTGAAGATACACCAAGGTTGTAAAGCTTGTAGAACAAGGTTTTTCTATCAACCGTATCAAATGCAGCTTTGAAGTCTACGAAGAAAGTATAAAGTTTTGTGTTACGGCTAAGTTTGTTTCGAATTAGTGAGCCAAGAACAAAAATGTTATCAGTTGTAGAATAACCTTTCCGAAATCCTGCCTGATATTCACTTAACTTCTCGTTTACATTTACCCAACTTGTGAGTCTTCTGTTGAGAATTGAGGTGTAGATTTTCAAACTAGCATTAAGAAATGATATTCCCCTGTAGTTCTTTGGATCATTTAGATCACCTTTTTTAAATATTGGCCATATAATAGCCTCATCAAAACAGTCGGGATGTACAGCGAAGTTGAAGATGATATTGAGAGCTTGGGATAATTTTTGCTTAAACTCAAACGTTGTATATTTGAAGAACTCAGAAGGAATCCCATCAGTTCCAGCTGCTTTGCCATCTTTAAGTGAATCTAATATTGATTCCACTTCTTGCGTTGTTATTTGCCCGTCAAGGAAATCATCTTCGGCATGTGGCGATGCATAACTCCAAAGTAAATGTTCTGAAGAGGTTATCAACAGTTCTTCAAAGTGAGCTGTCAAATCCTCCAGCGAAACTCCAATAGTTTTCTTTCCACCCTCATGTTCGTTTATTTTTTTCGTTATTTTCCAAAACTCAGCTGTGTCTTTAATATTGCTTAACTTTCTTGCCAAGTTTTCATCGTACTTTTGCTTTTTTCCTTGCATAACTTCTTAAACTGTTTTTTGACATCAATGTACTCTATTCCAATTGACTCGATATTAAATTTTCTTAAAAACTTAAGCAAAGCGAATGACTTTTTTCTTAGCTTTTCACACGATTGGTCATACCAATCAGCCTTTTTTTTAGCGTACATGACGGTTTCATAACACTTGCTGCATCAGTAATAATCTTTTGAAGTTCCAGCAATGATAGATATCCAGCTCTGCAAATAGCAATTTTATTTCCCAACAGATATTCAACTTTACTCTTATACTCATTTTCGAGTCTTTTGTTCCATCTCAATATTCCGGAGTTTTCGATCGATGAGTTTTTTGCGGATTCTGTAACACCTTCTATTTCTATTTCTATTAGTATGGGAAGATGATCCGAGTAGGAACTACATATACATATGCGATGATATTAATTTTATGATAAATAAATTCGTTTTCATTTTTATTTAGTTTTAATTTTGTGTTGCTTGCTTCTGAAACACCCCTATGCTATTTGGATCCGCTTTGCACGTTTCCGGAACACCTCCCCAATGTCTGAATAACTCCAAGTCATGATTAATTTCTGCAATCAGTTCTAAAATCGTAAGACTAGAGTAAACACAAGTTATGTCATCGGCAAACCCACATACTTTTCCTTTCAAATTAAGACTAAAAATTGAATTGTATATTAGAAATTGAATCGGCCCAAGAACTGATCCTTGAGGAACACCTATGTTGATATAATTGGTTGTACTGAAGGTATCACCTATTTTCACCATCTGTTTTCTATTACTAAGGTAAGATGAAAACCAATCAAGTGAATATAGATTCCCAATAAAACTCGGCTAATAAGCTCTGAAAACCTACTAACTTAGGGTCCAGTTATAGCGAACAGGAAAACGAATCAGGAAAAATTTTCAAATGTAATAATAACTATGTTGTTGTTATTCCGTTTGAAAATTTGTCCTGATTCGATTTCCTGATCGCCATGACTCTCCCCTTAACTAAATTTTCATAAATATGATTCCATATTTCTAAAAGTAATAGTTTTTTGTTAATAGCTTTGAGTATGTTATGTATGTTTCATTTGTATCTAACATCACGATCTATAAATATGTTAAACAGTTGCCCCTGTGGTGAGAGCCCCAAGTCAGCTATTAGGAACACCCTTGGGTTCAGATGTTCAGCTAGAATGCCAGGTTGAAGCATCACCGTCACCAGTCTCTTATTGGTTAAAAGGTGCACGTGTTTCCTCTTCAAATGCGTTTAGCTTGCCGTCTACTAATCCCACGGATGCAAGCCAATCATCGCCAGAAATGCTTCTTGATGGGTAAGTACAATTGTTTATTTTTAATAAGTTTACTTACTGAAATTATGATTTCCTTATTTTAATGTCAGTCCGAAATACGGAATAACTGAAAAACGGGACGGATACAAAGGAACAATGCTTCTAGTCGTAAGGTCATTTTCCATAGCTGACGTTGGAACATATCATTGCGTTAGTACTAACTCACTGGGGCGTGCTGAGGGAACTTTGAGACTTTATGGTCAGTATAAATTGATATACATGATACAGAAGTACAATTGTACATACATATTCTATTCATACATATACTCATATATATTCAAATATTACAACTAAATTATTTTGTAAATCAGAAATAAAACTGCACCCTGAAGTTCCCTCTTCTATTGATGATAACATAAACTACATAGCAGGTATTTACATATTTCACATGCAGCTTATATAGGTTTAAACATGTGCTTAATCCACAGGGTTAGAAGGTGCAGCAAGAGGTGGAAAAGCAGAAACAGGACAGATTTCAATAATTTTGCAGATTTGCGCCTTAACAGGCTTACACGTTCTGCTTAATTATTTATCCAGATGATATGATACGCTCACATACTTCTAAAAATGTGTGAATCCATTATCAACAGTAATTCTTTCCGTACATTGACTTCGTTGGAAATAAAACTTAATTTTAGTAAAAAAAAGTGTGGTGGTTTTTAATATTTATTTAACGCTAAAAGTTAATTTCCATTGCATTATGTTGATACGTTTTACGTTTACGTTACGATACGTTTTCAATAAGACATTATTTCAAACGAAAATTAATTTTGTTTGCAATATTTTTACTATGGGTATAGACTTGGATATTAGTTAGTAAGTAAATGCATTATCTTCTGTTGGTAGGAGTAGGTTAAGTGGTGTTGTAAATTTCTAACGTAAGTAATTTTTTAGTTATTTAAAAAAAGTTTTCTTTGCGTTAGCAAAATAGCTTAATAAATAAAAAGATTAATATAATTTTCAACAGTTAAAAACACTTATTATATTACCTCAAATGCATATTTCAGAAGCAAAAATTTAAAAATCTCACTGACGATGGAAGCATTGCTTCTGAAATGTGCATTTGAGGAAATATAATAAGTGTTTTTAACTGTTGAAAATTATATTAATCTTTTTATTTATTAGGTTAAAAAACACGTGGAATATCTCTACTACAAAACTCATCAAAATAGCTTGCAGATTTCAAAAATTTTTCTTTCCAGTTCCCATGTTATAACAACCTACAAAAATCTGCGCAAATGACGATGGCCAATTGAACGAACAGATTCACTGACAGCACTCTCCAGAGACAAACGGAAACACTCAACATTACAGTCGAAGAAGTAAGTTGCTCTGAAAAGAACTTCTAAAAAGCAAGGTGTTCGCCCAGACGAGATAAAGTATGGGTTTTGGATAAGAATGGGTGAAATTGAGCTTAAATCGCTCACGATTCTCATTTTCAAACAAAGTGCAGGGAGATACACGAAATTGCCTTTACCTTTAGATCTAGCTGATATATTCTACATTTTGAATATCATTGAGCGTGTATTGGGTATGCAACTACTAGTAAGACATCGAACCGATGCGGGTTTGCAGCAGGTAGGTCAACAATAGATGCAACTGAAAGTGTTAGTTTAATATCATAAAAGCATCGTTATTCCTTACGAAGCTTGGTCGTATTTTCGCGGTAAAATTTACCGCTACAAAAAGTATCCTTAGGATCCTTTCACGTATCCCTACCTCTTCTTCCTTTTTGGGTGTGGCTGCATAATTCTGGGAGAGTTAGGGGCAACCAAGGTTCCATCAGCCTATGGTTTACTCACCCAGCATTCTGCAAAAACATCCCACGTAGGGTGATGATGCGAAACTGCTCGAGGCTAGACCGACAAAGGGACAAGCGATCCCCAACGATGATCAAGAAGCGTGCAGACGGGCGGTCTCACGCAAGACATTGAAATTGTCCGGTGTGAACACACACGAGATGACACAACACTACCACCAATGGAAGATGATAAATGCATACCCAACGATTTACGTCACTTTGACAACACAAGTATGGCCTTCTGCCCAACCTAATTTTAATATGGTACCCAAAGGTTGAAATTTTAAAGTTCTTCCCTCCTCCCCCAAATCTGCAAAAGAGGCCACCAGTGTAGGATAGGGATTTTCGGTTAGTTGAGATTTTCTCCTCCTATAGTTCTCCCAAAAGAAAATGTTGAAAATATTTATTAGGAATAATTGGTTGAATGTTGTTTGCTTACTCGATTCACTCTCCACGCGAGTAGATGTAACTGAGAGAATGCTCAGCGATAACTTATTTTCAATTTCAGCGTAGTTCGATTTTTTTCACGAAGGTTGTGAGATTAGGTGTTTTTGGGGTCTGGACTCACCAATCAAGATCGGCAAGTGTTGGATGACACCAACCACTTGTCGAACTTTCGACACCTGAGTCGATATCTTTATTCGTTTAAGAGATATGATTTTTGCAACCAAAAAAGTCTATTCGGGCCACTGTGCGGTGGCTGATGTCGTGATACTGAATCCACGAAAGTGATTGGTTGAACGTATGAATGTGTGTGTGTCTGAGAGCGGGGTTGAGGCCAGACAAAGAGCTAGGGTGGAAGTGGTGGACACTTCTTGGCTAGCTAGCAATGAGACAAGAGATAGATAGAAAGTGAAAGATTATGGAGAAAAAAATTGGAAGTTGAAAATAAGTGTTTTTTTTACTAGATTGAAAAATTTTACGAAATTTTTTTTTATTAGCGAATTTTAGTTCTTTTTTTTTAGTTTGAAAGAAAAGTAGAGAGTGAAGCAAGTAAGGGTTGTCCTTTTTAACGGAGGAGAAGAGGATATTCGTCGACAGGAGGAAAAGAGTGATCATTGAGACTTAGGAGGAGAAAATCGAAAAGTAAAAATAAGTAGAGTGAATTTTTTTGTGAATCGTTTTAGTTACGAGTTATCCAGGAAATTTGCCTAACACGTGACCCCCTTAACTTTCAACCCACATTGGGAATTGTTCGGGAACTGTCTGTTTAACAGTTCAATCTTCGGTACCCCTTTATTCTTATTCCGCTTTTCAACGGTCCATCTGACCCCCTTGGTTACTTATACCATTGTATGCTTTTAACCATTTTCGAAGTTTATAATGTCTTTATACCAATAAGAAAAGATTTGTGTTTTTAATCCAGTCTAGGCACAGTTTTCAGAACACAATAAAATTGTTTGAACTTCCCTTTGGGAATTCAAATACATTTCTTCTTTCATTATCTACCTATTCATCGTTGTTCTTCTTTTCTGGTCGATATTTCTTCTTCATTACTTTTCAGCATAAATTTTTGGAGATTTGCACCTTTAAAAATTTTCTGGCGCCCACAATTTTTAGGACATCCTGTCCTCTAAATTGATCATCGATATAAAATCTATTATAATAATTCCATTCATCACCCCTTTTTTTATTAATTTAATTCTTACCTGATAACCTATCGAACACACCCAGCTGAGCTAGTCGCGGTGGCAGCATACATTTGTTGCTGGATGCACCACTTTTTTTTCTTGCCCGCACTTCTTCTCATCTCATCTGTCATTTAACATTCTTTCCGTACGCCAGCCGGCTGTGCTTAATTTTTTGCTAATTTCATTTGTTTTATTTGTACGGTGTTCAAGTTTCGTTTTCATCGTAAATTTAGTTTTGTTTAATTAAAGAAACTGTTATGTTCTCTAATTAATATTTTGTCGTAAAGTTAAATAAAACTTGGTACCTAATATTTTGATGTTAATCTTTATTGCGCTTACACACGACTCGAGTCGTTAATTCAAAAACAATCGATGTGCTACATGAACTGGCATTACTCTTCTTCTTGAGTGATGGCAGTATATGACATCCCTCCCTTTTTAGTTAAAAACAAAGTCTTTTAAATAATTTTGCATCTTGGTTTCTCGTGTGGAACGTCTGGAAAAAGTCTGCATCTGCTGAGGCGCTGATGTAGTTGCTTGCTTAGATACATCCTTATTGACACATGCAGGCTCTCTGTTATTTATATCCCCTACTCCGCTGTCAAAATCAGCTGGCTGGTCTGGCATCTGAAATTCTATTTGTTTTTCTTGTTGAGTTGTTGGAAGCTGCGGTTGATGTGGAGCTGCTGATGTATCTGCAACTGGAGCTGGTAATTTCTGTTGATCGAGTATGACCACACCACGAAATTCTTTCACCTCTGCCTCTTCTCGTCCGCGAATTTGATCAATATGTCTTCTATAAATCTGTTCATCGGTAGACTATAAGTTAAACAAACAGTATTGATTTTATTTAAAAAAAATCTTTTTTTTTGGGTTAGAGCACACTGCTCACCTTTATTCATAGAATCTTTGCTTAAGACTAAATTACAAAATTGAAATTGATTTCTTTATTGCCATTTCTTTATTGCTATAATGTGATAACGCTGCAATACTGCAACCTAATTGAGTAATGCCTTACTTTGCATTTCCCAATAATAATCATTTACCTTTAGTGGAAATGCCCCAGACGCATGGTCAGCATTTCCGTTGGCTGTTGTTATTTTTATTCTTGTTAACTCTTCCCCCTTTAGATTTGATTGTCCTCAATCAACTATAGAAGTATGGTATGTTGTTGAACCCTAGTTTAGGCGGTTGAACTTCTGGTATTTGGTTACTTTGAGGTAGGTCTGGATTCAAATTTTGAACGATGAGTTTTGTGGTGTTGTTCTTCATGGATTTAAGATAGAGTGTGATTATTGTTAATGTTATGATGAAGGCAATGATCCCAATCATAGTGAAGCGGTGTACTGTAGTTTCTGATTGCAAAAGCTCGATTTGGTTGGTGTTGTTTATATGTAATTCGTCCATCATCTCTAATGATAAGAATTTGCGGTACTGCTTTTCTTCGGGAGTTAGTTGAAAGATTGCTGGTAGAATATGGTGATTGGATTCTTCTTTTGACGTGAATATTTGTTCGTTCACTATGATGCTGGTATTATGGAATTTTATTAGAAACGTACCATCTAAGTGTTGTTCTGTGGGTCCTATTGCTATGGATCCGTTGAAACCGTTCAATATAACAATGCCAGTTGATATTTCTTCTATTTGCGGTAAATGATGATTATTTATACGCTGCAAGTAGCTTTGGTGCTTTTCATAATATTGGGAATGCAAGTGGTATTAGTTAGATCTACAATATCTTGAGGTTTGCAGATTGACATAAAATTATATGCTTTACAAATGTTTTTTAAACCATAAGTTTCGTTAACTGATTTTAGGACTGTATTAAATGACAAATCTGTGGCAATAGCTTTTCTTTTTACAGGTTTTAAAATTATTTTTGAGTAATCATTTTTATTTACAAGAGGAATATTGATAATATAAAGTATTGATACTGAGTCACTTAAAATTTTGACTTCTGCGAAGTTTAAAGCGTCTTCTACAGTAGCAATGGCAAATTTTCTTTAGAGATTGTACTTATAGCTAAATTTATTTCTTGCTTAGATAATATTAGAGAATTGATAATACCAAGTTTAGCCCAATGTATGGCATAATTTAAATTTTCAAGTTCTTCTTTAAATATTTTAATTTTGTATTGGACAGCACTTAATATTTCATTATTATACAATTTGTTCTCTTGTAATAGTTTTCTTATTTCATTGGACATTTCAGTAATGTTATTTATTCTTTCATTATGTAGTGCGTTAATTATAACTTGTTTATTATTATTTTGTAATACATTGTTCATTTTGTCAGTGATTGTTATAAAATCTTCATGATCAGGGTTACCTGCTATCCATTTCCAAGCTGTACCTATGAGGTTGATTGATCTTTTCACTTTTCTTGGTTTTAGGTTTTGGATTAAATTTTGAATTTGAATAATTTCACGTTTTAGGTAAGGATAGAGGGAGGTGTTCCTATGGGATAAAATTATTGGGGTGATCTCGTTGAACTTTGACTCATATTGGGTAACGTCAATTACATGAATCAATTTGAAATTTCCGGTTTGAATTCTTGCTTGTCCTGTGTGTATCGCTATGACTTGCGAGTTCGTGAAGTCAAGGATTTGGACTGTTGCTAAGCATTGGCCTAAAGCACACCTGAAATAATGAATATTAATTTCTAATATTACTCTTGTGAACTATTCGACCAGATTCGGTTAAAATTGTGGAATTATTGTTTTCTTTTACTACCTCTTGTTTGTATCTGTTTGTTAGTTTAGATCCTATACGTTTATTATTTTTGACATATATGACTTGGCCTATTTCGTAAGTTTTTATTGGTTGTTTTTTTCTATTGTGGGTTCTATAATCCTGTTCTTGTTTTTCTTTTAATTTTTGGATAGTTTCTTTGCGGGTGCTTTCAAATTGCTTGGGATTTAAACGGGGTATTCGTCCATAGAAAAGTTCTATGGGCTTTTTTCCTGTTGTGGAGTGTATGGTGAAGTTGTATTCGTTTACGGCTCTTTCTAAAAGCTCTTCAAAAGACCGTGAAGGTTCGTCAGTTCTTAGACACCTCATAATTTCGGATAAAGTGGAATGGAAGCGCTCGACTTGGCCATTCACTTCACTTTTGTATGGTGGTGTTTTGAATATTTTTATTTTAAGATCGTCTTCCAACAGAGAAGTTATTGATGCTGAATTTAAGGCTTTTTCATTATCTATCACTACAACTTCGGGAACGCAAAAATAGAAGATAATATCGCGTAGTGGGCGTTTAATATCCTCAATCGAACGAGATGCTATTATTTTGGCTTGGGCAAATTTTGTAAATTTGTCGAGTGCAGTTAAAACAAGATATTTTTCTGTCGAAAAGATATCGATATGCAAGGTATGTCCAGGATAACTAGGAACTGGTGTAGGGCTAAGGAAGGGTTTGTTGGGATGCCTCTCGTATTTGTTTTCTTTACAATTCGTGCAACGCTTTACCAAGGATTTAATTTTTGAAGACATTCTCGGGAAATAAAAGTTCTCCATTAGTTGAATACGGTTCTCTTCGGCATTCCGATGAGCTCGTCGATGTATCTTCAGGATCTTCTCCTCTTGCTCGACGTCACTGGTGAGGTCTTCAACGAGTTTCTGTGTAAACCTAACGCGATAGTCTTTGAAATGCAATGGATAAACGTTTTGGATGCGTCCCATCGTCGTTTCATCTGTTAGGAGTCCGTTAATGGTATTGGGATTGAGATATCTTTTGAAAATTTCAATAACGTCGCTTTCAGAATATTCGGGGCGTATAAAAATGTGTCTAGTGTAATTTTCGAATGGGTTTTTAATTTGGTAGCTATTTTCATTTCCTATTTCGAGGAAAAGTTGATTGCGGAAGACATTTACAGGTGTTTCTACTGAGGGAATAAGATTTTGTGCTGAGCTATCAGCGCTATGTTCAGTTGGTGTCATTGAATTAACTTCTGTTTGAGGGGGTCTAGATAAGGAGTCAGCAACCACATTTTCCTTTCCTGGTTTATATTTGAGTTCATGGTTGTACTCTTCCAGGATCGCCTTCCATCGTTTCATTTTCGCATTTGTATTTTTATTGCTTAAAGCATATGTGAGTGGTTGGTGATCCGTGAAAATATTAACTTTCCGAGATCCGTAAAGGAAGTTTCTAAGAGAATTAAGCGACCAGATGATGGCAAGCATCTCTTTTTCATTTGTTGTGTAGTTTTCTTCTGATTTACCCAACGTTCTAGATAGGAATGTGATTGGTTTATCTTCTTGAGAGAGGACTGCACCGATTGCGTAGTCCGAAGCGTCAGTTGTGAGCTGGAAACTTTTTTTAAAGTCTGGGTATTGAAGAACTACTTCCGGAGACACGAGAGATTTTTTTAACTTATTAAATGCTTCAACTGCTTCTTCATTCAATTTGATTAGAACTTTTCGAGATATGTTTTTGGACACGTGTCCGTCTTCCCCTCTTAAAAGGGATGTCAAGGGTTTCGCCAATTTCGCGTAGTCCTTAATGAAGCGGCGATAATAGCCTGACATTCCTAAAAAGGATCGCAATTCCTTAAGATTTGTTGGAATTGGTCGGTCGACTATTGCTTGGACTTTTTTAGGATTGGTTTTTATACCATCTTGTCCAATAATAAAACCTAGAAACTCGATTTCTGTTTTGAAAAATTCGCACTTGTCTAGCTGAATTTTCATGTTTGCCTTTTCTAATGTATTGAAAACTTTTTCAAGATTTCGAAAGTGTTCATCTTCAGTTTTCCCGAAAATGACGATGTCGTCAATATAGACGTAACAACATTTTCCGATAAGGTCTCTAAGGATATCGTCTAAACATCTCTGAAAAATATATGGAGCGTTTTTCAGTCCAAATGGGAGGCGAGTAAATTCAAACTTGCCGTTGTTTACCGAAAAAGCAGTTTTTTCTATGTCGGATTTTTTGAGTGGAATTTGGTGAAATCCACTTTTTAAGTCCACTATAGAAAACCTTTTGTTTTCACTGAGGTTTGCGAGAATTTCGTGTATCTCGGGAATAGGATATTTGTCGGCAATAGTTAAGGCATTAATTTTTCGGTAATCAATTACCATTCGAAATTTTTTTTCACCTGAGGCGTCCATTTTTTCGGGACGACCCAAACTGGCGAATTATATGGTGATTTTGATGGTCTTATAATTCCATCTTCTAATAGCTTTTGAATTTCTTTCTCTACTTCGTTTTTTAGTGCCATGGGATAGGGATAAGATTTAGAATAGACTGGATCTCTGGTGGTTGTTCGGATTTCTCCTTGAACAGTAGTTGTGTAGGTAAGCTTCTCATTTGGTTCAGAAAATAAGTTTGGGCATTTGTGAATAATGTTACCTAATTTTATTTGTTGGTCTTTTGACATATGTTCATTTCTAATATCTATATTGTTAACATATTGTGACAGATGCTGTTTGAGTGTAATTAAGATTCTTGAGTTTTGAGGACTAGCTTGTATGGACATATAATTTTTCTTCGTGTTTATAATCGCATTTAGTTGTTTTAGGGTATCATGTCCTATGATACCATCGAATGAGATAAGGCTAGGAAGGATAAAGAATTTAATTTTATCAGTTTGTGGTCCAAAAAGTTGGATAAGTGAATGATGAGTTATTTTAACGTTTCCTCCAACGGAGTTAGCAAAAAATTGTTTTTCATTAATAATCGGATTTCTTATGTGACGGGGTTGAATATAATTTTTATTTGACCCTGTATCAACTAAAAATTTAAGAATTTCTCCGCTTCGGGAAATATGTTCAAAAAAAGGAAGCGAAGAAGACTTTAGTCTAAAAAATAAATGTCGTCGATATTTTCGATTTGATAAAGGTTAACGTCTTCATCTTGGTTGCTGTATTCTTCTAGTGTGTCGCCATAATTTTGATCCTCTTCCATGATGTTAGCTTCATAATCTTTTATGGATTTTTCTTCATTGTTATTTTGGATAGTGTGGAAAAGACGTTGCATTTTCTGAGGAGGATGTATTTGCTGGGAATATCTTTGCTTCTGTCCAAATGACTGTTGCGGATTTTCTCGTTTTTGCGCAAATTGTTGGTTTCGCGGCCTGTTTTGGTAGTCCACTTTCTGCGTCTTCATCGAGTAATCGATTGACATTGGCTTCGGTGGCAAAGGTCTTTGATTCGGCGGGATTCTCGGCTGTTGATATCTGGGTTGGTAATTTTTGTATTAAATTGCGGGGCTGTAGGAGTCCGAGGGTTGTGTAATAGGTGAGGGTAAAACTCACGTCTGGGAGCTGGTATTGGTGTAAGTTTTTGAAAGTTTTCTCTTTTAGCCGGGATTGGAGGTGGATTTTGAAAAAGCTTTTTGTTAGACCCTTGCGAATTGTTTGCATACTGTGCTCTAAAATCTACGTTCTGTAGTTTGAGGCATAAATGCAAAGCCTGTGGGAGGTCTACCGGTTCCCTAATGCTTAGTAAGCGAGGGAGGTCCCCTTTGAGGCCCCTCACAAAAGTGTCTAGAGCCTTTTCCCTATAACATTGAGTCATGTTGTTCATAGAGTCTTGACTCATCTCTACTGATCCTAGTTTATTTAGGATTAACGACAGGTGGTGATACACCACCTGATAAAACTCTGGAATTGTATTATTCCCCTGGACCAAAGTGGTCATCCGATACTCGAGGGTGCCTAAATCCCTCTTATCTGCATAATGCAGAGTAAGGCATTTCGATATCTTTTCCCAATTAAGGGGAGTGTTATACGATTCAAGTACCACATCGGCATGCCCTGTTATCTTATTTCGTATAACGGATAAGATACCATAGTATCTAGGGGTGCCCTTGATGTGTTTATAAATTTTTAAAATTCTGTCGATGCTTTTCTTCCACGAATTAAATTCGTGTGTTTGACCTGAAAATTCTCTTAGGCTTTTCACTACATCAGGTATTTTGTCTAAATCACCCAAATTATTACCTACTAGGTTGATAGGTTGATCTACCTCATTATTTATATCTGCTTCAGGGTTCATAATAGAATTAAAGATTTGTCTTCCTTGAGTTTGAAGTGATTCATTTACTAATCTACTAATTAGATTAATCAAATCATTTTGGTTAAGAACCTGAGGCTGAGGAGGGGGTGATGGATTGAGCATAGGTGGCCTGATTAGATTATTCGGGTTTGCCATTTTTTTTTTTTTTTTTTTTAAGAGAGTAAAATGAATATAAAAAATAAAGTTTTCAAATTATCAAGAAAACAGTGTGGAAACAGACAAAGGTACCCAAGAATTTATGTTTTAAAATTACAAATGGATAAAAATCTATTTCAAAATTTGTTTTAACATACGATTTTAACTTTCACTATACTTGATATAAATTTTTTCTTCAAATAAGTTCACTTCTTGTTTTAAATAGAATAAATTCAATTTTTCTTCTTACTTTTTCACAATAAAAATTCTTTCACTGACTTGATTATTAATTGATTCATAAAAAAATTCTTTCTTAATTCTCTAATAATTTTTTTGTTTGAATGATTCAATAACTTACAATAGTAGTATGAATAGTGGTTGATTCATAGTTGCTTGCTGATTAACGAATTTTATTTTCCTTGTGGCTTTTGTTCCTGATCCAAGCGGCTGCATTTACTGCTCCTTTTTGTCCTTTATCGGGTTACTGGGGGGCCTCGTTCTTGGATTTACTTTTATCACTATCACTCTTTACGATGTTTAAATGATTTTAGCACAGGATTTAAAAAAAAATAACACGCGAGTTATTGGCAATGGTTAGCCTTTATTAAGCGCGAGTACTTATAGCCACATTAGTTGGGCGCCAGTTAAACAAACAGTATTGATTTTATTAAAAAAAAATCTTTTTTTTTGGGTTAGAGCACACTGCTCACCTTTATTCATAGAATCTTTGCTTAAGACTAAATTACAAAATTGAAATTGATTTCTTTATTGCCATTTCTTTATTGCTATAATGTGATAACGCTGCAATACTGCAACCTAATTGAGTAATGCCTGACTTTGCATTTCCCAATAATAATCATTTACCTTTAGTGGAAATGCCCCAGACGCATGGTCAGCATTTCCGTTGGCTGTTGTTATTTTTATTCTTGTTAACTTATATTACGTATGACACCGGGCTTGTTATTTGTACAATTCGACCTGGAATCCATTTGTGCCCTGATGAATAGTTACGGAAATAAACTTTATCACCTTCGATGAATTGTCTCGCTTGTGAAGTCTCTGTTTGGTATTTTTCTGTATCGATACTGTTCGGATGTAACCGATCTAACACTGTACGGATTCGACGACCCATTAACAACTCTGCTGGTGTCTGACCTGTCGTTGCATGGATTGTTGTGTGTTGTGAAAACAAATATCTAGCAATTTTTTAAATGAAGGTCACCTTCTGTTAACGTTGTTAATGATTTTTTCACAGACTGAACTACTTGTTCTGCTTGTTCGTTGCTCGATTCGCCGGTTAAATTGTTTGATCTCTTCCGAAACAAACGCTGTACCATTATCGGTTATTATTGTATAGGGTATACCGTGAGTAGCAAACAATTATCGTAGGCACTTAATGACTTCCGCTGATGATTGTCCTCTTACAATTCTCACCTCTACCCATTTGGACATTGAATCAACAATAATGAGAAAAATCTTACCTTTAAAAGGACCGGCAAAATCAAGGTGAAGTTTCTCCCATGGATTTTCTGTCGGTGCAATGAATTGTGGGGGCGCCTTCTTTGGATTTGGTCGATTCTGCTGGCACTGATGACACTGGCGTACACAATGTTCAACGTCTTCATCAAGCTTCGGCCACCAGTAGTAGCTTCTGGCAGTTGTTTTCATTGCGACGATTCCTGGATGATTCGCATGAAGAGTTTTAATTGCGCGTTCTCGGAGAATAAGTGGAATTATCACACGGTTACCCCAGAGCAAACAGCCTTTATGTGTTGTGATCTCCAAACGTCTGCTAGAATAGGCTTTGAAATTGCCGTCAGGGTCATCCATAGTTTGTGGCCAACCGTGCAACACCCAACGTAGTATCCGGCTGAGTACAATATCTTTTTTTGTTTCGAAGCTAACTTGTTCTGCTGTAATTGGAGGATCAACCATTGCTTCCAAGAGTAGGATATCTCCAGGTGGAATTTGTTCTTCTATTAACTTGTTGATTGGAAGTCTACTTAGACAATCGGCGTTCCCATTATTTTTTCCTGATCTATGTTCAAGGGTGTAGTCGTATGCCGTTAATTTTAGACACCATCGAAGCATCCTTGGTGAAATCATGACTGGAATCTGCTTGTTGCGATTAAATATTCCCAAAAGAGGCTTATGATCCGTAATGATTCGGAATTCGCGGCCCGCCAGGTACTGATGGAAATGCTGCACCCCGAAAACTACGGCTAAGGCCTGTTTGTCGATGTGTGCATAGTTCCTTTCGCTTTTTCCTAAAGTCCTGGAAGCAAAAGCGATTGGGCGTTCGGACCCATCAACCTCTCGGTGTGCTAGAATTGCGCCAACGCCATAGGGTGAAGCGTCACATGAAACGACTACCTGTTTAGTCTCATCGAAGAACGTTAAAATGGACTCTGAATGAATTAATTTTTTTAGTTCTTTAAAAACTTTAGCATGTTCTTTCGTCCACCTCCATTTAGTCTTATTGTCTAACAGCCTGTGTAGTTTTTCAGCTGAAGTTTCCTAATGGTGTAGGAATCGGTTGTAAAAGTTAAGCAACCCAAGGAATGACTGAAGCATCTCTTTGTTTTTTGGTTCTGGTGCGTTATGTATAGCTTCGACTTTTGTTTTACTTGGTCTCACGCCATCAGCACTAATGTGATAACCCAAGAACTCCAGTTCCTTTACAGCAAACAAACATTTATCTTTTCGAACAGTGATGTTAGATTTTCGTAGGCGTTTGAAAACTTCCTCGACCCTCTCATAATGCTGCGTCTCAGTTATTCCAGAGATTATGATATCATCAAGATAGGCTATTACTCCTGAAATACCCACTAGCAAATTTTCCATTAATCTTTGGAATATACCAGGTGCAGCTGATACGCCAAAAGATAATCTGAGATTTCTAAACAGACCTTTGTGAGTATTAATTGTTAATATCTCAGCAGATTGTTCGTCTACCACTAACTGCTGGTATGCCTGTTGTAGGTCCAGTTTCGTGAAGATTTTTCCAGGTGATATTGCGACTAAGACGTCCGATGTAGTTGGTAGTGGGTATGAGTTAGCTATGATGACTGAGTTTACTGTGCTACGTTAGTCTCCACAGATTCTAATTGAACCATCTTTTTTCGCACAGGGACGACTGGAGTAGCCCATCTGGAAAACTCAACTGGTTCCAGAATTCTTTGTCTGACTAATTTTTTAAGTTCTTGTTCGACGTTCTCCCTTATTGCAAATGGGACTTGGTACTTTCTGAAAATTGGTTGTGAGTTTGTTACCAATTGGATTTGCACTGGCTCTCCATTGTGTGCTCCTAATTCTTCAGTTAAAACGTCCTTGTACTCCTTACATAGTAACTGGATGCTCTGTCCATCAACAGTGTTAACACCATGAATAGCTATACCAAGCTGCGGAAACCAATTTCTGCCAAGAAGACTTCTGCCATGCTCCTGAGATAACACGATAATTGGAAGGTTCACACATTTCCCTTTGAACTCGACTCTTACGTTTGCTTGTCCCAAAATCTCGAGTGACTGTTTTGACCACATTCTCAGGGTCAATTGCACCTTTACAAGTCATTACAGATTTTGTTCCATTTGCTAAGTGATATGAGAGAAAATGCGGCACCTGAGTCTACTTCCATCAGCTCCGTGAACCCGTTTAGTCTGACCTTTGCTAGCACATTTGGTTGTGCTGTGTTAGATACATCGACGTTGTTTAGTTCGAATGATTCCTGAGTTGGTAATTCAAAATCGTTATGAGAAAAATAGTTTGCTTCAGATTCTTCCTCCTAAACAATGTTGCATCGGTTGGCAGAATCTGCTTCCTTTTTGAAACAGGCTTTACTCAAATGGCCTTTTTTCTTGCAGTAGCCACAATTGGTACTCTTAAATCTGCAACCATGAGCACTGTGACTAGAATCTCCGCAACGAAAACAATCTTTTGATTTGTCTATCCGGGGTGTGAAATCTTTCTTCATGAACCTGTTGTGTACCTGGAGAACTTCCGAGTTGTCTGTCACGCCACGAATGTTTACTACGCTCCGTGTAGCTGCCTCATGTGCTATCGAAAGATCGTACGCTTTCTTGAAATCCAAGCTAGGTTCAGCGAAAAGACGTTTTTGCAGTGAAGAATCTGCAACGCCACAAACTATGCGATCTCTCAGCATATTATCAAGTTCTTGGAAATTACAAAACTCGCTTAATTTACGAAGATCATTAACAAACGCTGAAATAGATTCGTCGGTTGCTTGTTCTCTTCTATGAAAATTAAATCGCTGTACGTTTTCATTTGGTGTCGGGGTAAAATGCGCATCAAGTTTTGTAATTATTTGTGTAAAAGAAAAATCTTTTGGTGTCTTTGGTCTTGTCAGGGAGCGAATAACTTCATAAACCTCTGCTTTTAAGCTGGAGAGGAAAATAGCTTTCTTTTTTGGCTCGTCCTTGATGTCGTTGGCTTCGAAATAGAACTCCATCCTTTCCTTGTAGCTTGTCCACGACGATTCCACAGAAAAACTATCGAGTTGACTCCTTCCACCTAAATGATATTCTACAACTTTGTCTGTCGTGGCCATTTTACATGTTTGATCCTCGTCGCCAAAAATGTTATGTTCTCTAACTAATATTTTGTCGTAAAGTTAAATAAAACTTGGTACTTAATATTTTGATGTTAACCCTTAACTAAAGTCGTTGGTCCAGTGGACCCACACACAATCTATAAATGTGTATAGAAAACGGCACAGTCACCGCAGCTCTCTCAACTTCTCAGTACCTTCCTAAAGTAAGCCAATGTATGTGTAGTGAGAAGGACGCATTTAGCTCGCTTCTCCTTAGGTGTGTATTGGCGTGTACATGGCTCCGCTGGACCCACAACTATATTTACGTTACTTTTTTCGGTTGTTTATTTTAATTATTATTTCAGTTTATTGTAATGTTTCAGCTGATTATAATTGCAAATCAAAGAAGTTTTTCTACATATCCCGAAAACATGTTGGAGCAACAGCTGTTTGTGGAATTTAACAACGAAGAAAAGGAAATTGATCTAAATTCTAGCAATTATTCAGAAAAACGATTTCTCTGCCGGCAGTGACGACGATTTGGTATTGAAATGATCACAATTCAGACTCAGAATTGTCTTCTGAATAGTCAGACAAGGCCAAGATGAAGAAAGAAACAAAAGAAAAGGTGTTATTTGTGTCTGGCAAATAAAAAATCGAAGACGGTACATTTGTGTGCTAAGTGCAAGCTGCCCATTTGTATGGCCTGTTCGAAAAAAGTATGTTTTTCAAGTTTTTAGCTTGTCTGACTTTGACCATTGTCAATATTTTTTTAGAAATTGATTTTAATTTTTTGAATTTACAGTTTTGAAGAGTTGGTTTTAAAATTGCAAAAAAATCTATTGATGGATTTTTAACTTTGTTTTTAGTCATTAATTTTAAATTTTTTTTAAGCACACTACTTTTAAACTTTATAAATTGAGACTGCTTGACGAAAGTGCAAATTTGAAGTACAAATGATAGTTCCTGTGCTTGGTTTCTTAAAAACTTGTTTGCTATTGTTTAAGTATGAAGTTTGATAAAAAAAATTTGTAAAATATATTATACTTTTTTTTATTGACATTTTTAAGCGGCTTGGGTCCAATGGACCCACGACTTTAGAACCGTAGGAAATACTCACGACTTTAGTTAAGGGTTAATCTTTATTGCGCTTACACACGACTCGAGTCGTTAATTCAAAAACAATCGATGTGCTACATCATTGTATATGGAATTTATAGTACTATCGAAAACAAAAACGATTGCTCAAAGCCATCTATTGATCCGCCGGCGCTCTACAAATTACAGGGGAATGTTAGTAAGCCGGCGGATCAATAGATGGCTTTGAGCGACCCATTTTGTTTTCGATGGTGCTATAGATTCCATATACAATGGCTACATGAACTGGCATTACTCTTCTTCTTGAGTGATGCCAGTATATGACAGAAACAGAAACCTACATATATATTATAATTAATATCCTGAACGAAAAGGAAGTGTTTAAAGAACCAAAATGCGTAGAAGCCCAAAAATACTATTTTTGAAAAAATAGAGCTTAACAGCTTAGTCAGTATTGTATTGTTGGAAAAAATTCAATATCATACAACATTCAGACACGATCGCAAAGAGGCAAGAAAAGCCAATGCACTTTTGTAACAGACAAATAATGCAATTACGTCTGCAATTTGTTAGCCTCCAACATGGAACAATTCAAGACCGGAGGCTGGCCGAAACTTTGTATATGAAAATTACGTTTTGTAATTCACACTCTGTTGGGTTGCACTGGATTACCTGTAGCACTGCACTATGTGTGTTTTTTTTTTCTTTCCTTTTGCTTGCTTAATTTTTTTTTGTTTTGTTAATTCATATAATATAATATATATATATAATATCATAATTCCTTGTTTCTTATTAACTTTTAAATGTTCTTTTTTTTCACCTTTTCTTTTCGAGATGGATGGATGGTTGGTGCTTGGTGGCTGTCGTAAATCGAATGAAGTTATTTTTACATGACATTTCATACGAATAATATTCAAATAAATATCCAACTCTCCACTTTAAGGGTGGAAACATATTAGGGGGTATTTTCGTTGGAGATTCACCTGAACATTACCGGCCGCCCTGCAATATTTATTGCGAAATTTATTATTATGAAAGAGAACTATACCACCATTCCACCAAATTCAAGGTAAATACTATTCAATAGAGAGTTTACGTTAATCTTTTTGAAAACTTTACAATTTCTATATTGTTATACATATTTAATAATATTTTTCTTTTTTTTAAAAACTTAAAGATATCATACAATGTTTTTCCAATTTGCTTTAATGTTTATAATTGTATTAAGTTCATTTGTTTTTTTTTTTTTTTGAATATCACAATGGAGAGCAGCCTTAATTTTTGATTTGAATAAATGTATTTCATTCTGAATACGTTGTAAATGAAAATTTTTAATCGATTTCATTCTGCTGCTGAGGTAGGAGGACACAAAGTTTGGCAATCGAACGCGTGACGATTCCATTCGCAGTTTTTACTTCTGCTACCCGAATTTTATTATCTTGTCCGGCATAAGCTTTGGTAACTCGACCAAGGCGCCACTCGTTGGGTGACAAATTTTCGTGTCGAATAATAACTGAATCATTTATTTCAATATTTCTTTTTGGATATTTCCGTTTGTACCTCTTACGGAGCTCTTTTAAATATTCTTCCTTCCACCTAGCACAAAGTTGATGATGGAGAATTTTCAACTTTTTCCACTGGTTCATTACACTAAGGGATTCTTCTTGGAAAAATGGTTCAGGCAGCCGAGCTGTTCAATGATTTTTTTTTAAAGAAATTATAAAAACTATTAGTGACATAAGCAATCGCGTTGTTAATCTAGAAAGCTTAAACACCGAAACGAAAACCGATATTGATTCACTCAACACCGAAGTAAACAACCTTAAGGTTTCACTGGCTAACGTAAGCACGGTATGCAAAAACACTGAAGCTTCGTTAGCAGAAAAAACTAATGAGCTCTCTAGCGTAAGCATAAGCTTTGTAAACACTGCCGACGAAATAAATGCATTAAAGCAATCATTAAACACTTATGAAAATCGTCTAATTGCTAGAGACGCTTTTATGTTTGGCGTTCCATACTTGCCAAATGAAAATTTAAAATCTTTTTTTAATTTAGTGTGTAACACAATTGACATTAAACCACCATCTCTCAGCAATATATACCGAACTCGTCCAAATCCAAATTAACCCAACTCCGCGATAATGATAAAATTCAATTCTCCATTCGACATGAATTATGTTTTGACTTCTATCGCGAAATACAGAAAAAAAAAAAATAACAAACCGCTTTGCCTGAAAGACATACATCTCGCTGTCGATAATACCCCCTCAACGTCATCATCTACCATCCATATACGCGAGAGCTTATGACAGCACAACAAAAATATTCTCCAACGAGCACTCGCATTAAGAAAACGTAGGATATTGTCAACTGATGACGACAAAACGAAGACACAGCTGTGCTTATTGACTGCATCGAGGGACTCGAGGACGTTGCCAGATCAGAAGTCTGATTAATTATATTATATTTTTTATACTATTTTCTTATACCAATTATTTTTCGAAACTACTATATCAATTTTTAAAACTAATTTGTCTTTTATTTTCAATTAATTTACTTAAATAACTTCTTTTTTTTCTTTTCATTTTTAATTCTTTAATAATTTCTTGTTGATTCAAACATTAAACTTTTCAATTAATTTCTTTTTTATTTTTTATTTTTTTATTTTAGCTCTTTACTCCTACACCTTTCTAATTCTTGTTGTGCAGGTATGAATAACAGTGGAGCCTTGCGTTCCATGGTCAGAATTCTGAGCCAGCAGAAATGTGGGCTCCGGATTTGTCATATCAACGCGCAAAGCTTACTACCGAAAATTGATGAATTTCGTGATACTTTTGTCAAATCAGATGTGGATGTAATTTGTGTTACGGAAATATGGTTGAATGAGGTATTAAGTGATGAGATTTGCCGTTTAGAGGGTTACAGCGTTTTTCGTTTTGATAGAATAAATCGTGTTGCTGAAGGTGTGGCAATTTATGTCAAAGCCAATATTAAATGCAAACTGAAGCTGTTTTCTAATGCGGGTAGTAGTATCGAGTACGTTTTCGTTGAAATTTTGGGCAATGATGGTAATCTCTTTCTAGGTGCAATCTAACAAGAACATAGACTTGTCACCCTTGTTTACTCTCTTGGAAGATATTTCGCAAAGCTCCCCGAACATTGTTTTATGTGGAGACTTCAATAGCAACCTCTTGAAGACAAATAATCTTACATCTAACATGCTTACGTTCAATCTCCGACCTGTAAATACAAGTACACCAATTCATTTCTTTGGAGGAGATGCAACTCTTTTGGACCTATTTCTAGTAAGTAGCTTAAAGGACCTTGCCTTATATGATCAGCTCTCTGCCCCTGCTTTTTCCAAGCATGACTTGATCTTTTTAACCCTGAAATTTAGTTTTGATCACTCGAGTAAGGTTATTTTGTACCGTGATTTCAATAACATCAATGTTCAACTTTTAGAAGAACATGTAAGAGCAACTAACTGGGATGATATTTTTTATATGCAGTCATCAAATGAGCAGCTGGATTTCTTAACTCAAAATATAAAAATTCTTTTTGACACTTACGTTCCCGTAAAGACCAAAATTTCAAAGCCTAACTATAAACCATGGTTTACTTCCAATACACGATTCCTAATGCAACAACGAGATGAGGCATATTGTAGTTTGAAGCGTTACCGATTAGCAGAGCTGAGGCGTACTTTCTGTTCACTCCGCAACAAAGTTGTTACTGAAATACGATTGGAAAAATCAAAAATCCTCTCTCACCAGCTTAGTACCTCGTTAAAAGGAAAACAACTGTGGGAAAACCTACGTAAAACGGGAATCGGCAAGTCCAGAAGTGGGCTCCTAATGAACGTTGATGGTAATACCCTTAACGAAAATTTTGTTGCCGTGCAATCAACACTAGTTCAATTGCTTATCGAAGGGAATGTGTCATTATTTACCGACCGGTCAGACCATCCAGGCTTTGGTTTCCGTGCCGCAGATAGCAGCACGAATAGAATAGCTTTGCTTTCTATAAAGTCAAAAGCTGTTGGTTTGGATGAAATTCATTTCTGTACCTTATTCTACCAATAATACTGCCTTATCTCACCTATTTGTTCAACACTATTCTCACGTCAAGAATTTACCTGGATTTGTGGAAAAAAGCCAAAATCATACCAATTCCGAAAAATGCTAAAGGTGTTGAATTCCGCCCCATCTCTATCTTACCGTTTCTATCGAAAGCATTTGAAAGAATTTTACAAAAACAAATAAACGTTCACCTTAAGGCAAACTCTATGCTTACACCGAAGCAGTCTGGTTTTCGTAAAAAACACAGCTGTATTACCGCTCTTTTAAACGTAACTGAAGATATAAGACAATCCTTGGACTCTATCCAATGAGGATAGATGAGGATACTTTTTTGGTTCTGCTCGATTTTTCAAAGGCTTTGGACAAAGTCAACCACGTTAATTTATATCAAAAGCTTAAAAATCAATTCAATTTCGAGTTGAGTGCCACTAAGCTTATTTATTCTTACTAAGCGGATAGAAAACAAGCAGTCCAAGTTGATGGTAGATTGTCTAGTTTCCTCCCGAACATTACAGGTGCCCCACAGAGTTCTATACTTGGTCCTTTTAGTAAATATTTGCTCTTCTCATATGTACGCAGATGACGTCCAATTGTATTTTAGCTGGCCCCTTGGGCTCATAGAGCATGGAACTTTTTGTGTCAACAAAGATCTCGAAAAAGTTCAAAGCTGGTCCGAGCTAAGCGGTCTCATTTTAAACCCAAAAAATCCAAATGCAGTTATTTCAAGAAAAGTCTTGGTATTGAGTATTTTCCTCTAATTGTCTTGAATAATTACCCAATAATGGTGTACTTCGTACCTACATTATGGGTAACTCAGACTTTTACACCTTTTAAAACACGTTTACTTCTTGCAAAGACTTTAGTCATTCCGGTCTTGATGTACAGCTGTGAAATTACTGTAATTGCAACTATGTAAGCAAGCGAAAACTAAATGTCGCCTTTAACAGTACAGTACGTTTCGTCTTAGGCCCACGAAGATACTGTAATGAACACCCAACATTTATACCAATTTCCTAATCGAAAACGTTTAACCGAAGACACAACTGGCTACACTATAATGGAATGGTAAAATGACAGGCATTGCTTGTAAGCCAGTGTCTGTGAGTGTAGAGATGCTTGACAGCAAATGTGGAAACCATGGAGAAGAAACTGGAACGCTCTAGATGAGTGTTGTTCTATATAAATAGGACCGCTGACGCAACGAGCAGTCAGTTTTGATTATAGAGTGATAAAGTTAAGAGTGAATTGTTATGAACAAGTGATAGTCCAAAATTCGAGTTGAGATCGAATTAAGTATAGATACTGAATAAAAGTGATAGAAATAATTTGAAAGGTGAAGTTTTATTTTGCGAACTAAGCGCACGTTACATTGGTGTCAGAAGTGTAAATAAAACTTATTTGTCATGTAAAGTGTAAAAAAAAAAAAGTAAAAAGAAAAATAAAAATTATATACAGCGAAAATGGGTAAGTTGTTAGAAGAGCTCACTTGCATTGAGCTTAAAAGTGAGTTAGGTAAGCGAAATCTTTCTAGAGCGGGATCGAAAAATGAGCTCGTCCTGCGCTTGCGTAGCTATGTGGAACAGCAAGGGGAAGACGTGAACACTTTTGTTTTTGAAACAGAAGTGGAAGAAGAGGAAGTAAGTGAAAGTGTAGATTTTTCTAGTATGATGAAACTTTTGTTAGAACAGCGAAACGAGCAAAAGACGGAACAGCAGAATGTTCTGGAACGACTCGAAGTACAACAAAAGAAGCTGATTGAAGAGCAACAGCAGAATATTCTCGTACGTCTGGAAGAGCAGAGAAATGATCAAAAGAAGGAACAGCAGAATGTTCTCGAAACGAACAAAAGAAAGAACAACAGAATATTCTCGAAAGACTTGAGGCCCAACAGAATGTTTTGGAAGGTCAGAAAAACATTCTAGAAGGCAAATTGGGCAACATTGAGAAAAATGTATGTGCCATTGACGAACGCGTTGAAGGTGTGGAAAAACAACTTTCTGTTGTAGAGAATCGTTTCGAAGGCGTAGAAAGCCGATGTGATGTTCTGACCAAGGAACTAGACCAGATCCGGAAAATCAAAATTCGAGAATCTGCAGGAGAGTTTGCAAGGAAAATGGAGATGAAACCCCCAACATTTGATGGACAGTCTTCTTGGCCAGTCTACAAGAGACAATTTGAGGCAGCCGCGACAACAAATGGCTGGGATGACGAAGACAAGTACATAGCACTCACTCTTGCTCTTAGAGGACCAGCAGCTGAATTACTTCAAACTTTTCCAGCTGGTAAGAGCGGAGATTTCAGTTCTCTTGTGGCAGCTATAGATAAACGCTTTGGCGATAGCCACTTGAAGGAAGTCTTCCGAGTGCAACTCAATAACAGAGTCCAGAAAAGGGGTGAAAGTCTACAGCAACTCCAAGCAGACGTCGAAAGACTGGTGCACCTGGCATACCCGGATGCTGGAGAAGAAATCATCAACCAGCTTGCTGTTGAGTCCTTCGTTCGTGCCATTTCTGATATACATCTTCAGAGGTCTGTGCGAACTGCTAGAACACGTACTCTTTCTGAAACTTTAGCATTCGCATTGACAATTGAAGCAGCAAAACAGGCTTCTCATGGAGTACATCGACTTAGAGAAGCCATAGTCGAAGAATGCTCGTGCCAAAGAGCTGAAATACAAAAGCACCAGCGGAGCGGACTTGCAAGATGTTGGAACTGCAACAAGACCGGGCACTTACAGCGTCAATGCCGACTACCACCAAATAAAGCAGGTTGTCAACATTGTGCAAGCAAGAGATCCAACCCAGAGCAAGGTTACAACAACACCAGCGTTGCCTATCAATCAGTTTCCCATCAGGGAAACAAGTAAGAACCAACTTCGAGGGGCAGAGGCTGGTTTCTTGTATCGATGGCCCCAGAACCACCATCCAGGTCTCCCAGACCAAACGAGACAACAAAAGTCTGACTGTGGAGACTACTATCAACGGGAACAAACATGTGGCTACCATCGACACCGGTGCCACAGCATCCATAGTACGTCGAGACCTGGTAAAGACAACGTGGCTTCATAACACCAATAGCTACTGTCTAAGAACCGCAACGGGAGAAGCAGCAAGAGTATATGGAGAAGTGTGTCTTAAGATCCGACTGGCCGATCTAGCGTTTACTCATCAATTCCTGGTGGCAGATATATGTGACGAGTGCATCATTGGAATCAACACTGAGGACTGTCATCACGGAAGATCTGATCCTGCCTCCTTCTTCTGAAGTGTTCGTGTTTTGACTTGAATGAGTCGTAAAAATAATTAGAACCAAAATTCACTTTGAAATAAAAATGCGAAAATAAAATGCAACACTTTTCTTTGTGACACTTTCAATTATAATTCTTGTATATAATTTTCACACCGAATATCTTTGATCTGACCTCTGGTCTAATACATATTTACATTCATTTCTTGGAAGTATTCTACTTTTTTGTTTACATGTTTATATTTGACATTTCTTGTGGATCGTATTTAAGTATTGTTTGTTTAACTATTTATTTTGAACTTTTATAACATTTAATATTTCAATGTACTTTCGTACATTCTCCCGCCTCGGAATGGTGAATGGTACAATTTTGATGTCGCAGAAATATACAGTAGTATGGCATCACCGTTTCCATTTATTTCAGTCACAAAGTATACTACATTTATATACTCTGTGATTTCAGCATAGACATCGATTCCAATATGTTCCAATATGACTCTCAGCAGTCAGCACTCAGGTAAACATGCAAATATACAACAATGTTAGTGCATAATAAAAAAATAGAGTAACAAGACTATCATTACAGACATGCATAAGCATACTACGTAAACACATTTTACAAACGAAGTAGTGTTTTTTCATTCACGCTTCAATGAAATTTTGATATGTTGCTGGTAGTAAGCGTAGTACAGAAGTACTATTGACGAATTGTATTTTGCAACCAGCAATGTGTGGCATTCAATGCCATTCATGTCCATATCCATGTTAATTATTCTGTCGTGTGTTTTTCGGTAGTGCGGGTCGTCGAGTAATCGCGTCGTGTGTTGTTTTTTTTTTTTTTTTATTGTTGAAGTGTTTTAAATTAATTAATAATAATTGTTAAGATGTGAGCAGTTTATCCAGGTGAGTTTTGTGTTAAATAATTAAATAATTTGAATTTAATTGATAAGTTTTATGAATGTGTTTTGTTGAAGGTGTGTAGAATGTCGTAGTTCGATTACCAAGTACCAAGCGCGCGCGAAATTTGTATGTAATGTGTGTGTGCGCATGGGTAATTTTATTAATTTCATTCCCTTTAGATTTTAATTTACGTGGGTTAAATTCATTAGATTCATTGATATTTATATTAATGAAATACATATGTATATCAGTGAAATGTACATCTCAATGGTGGGCTTGAACGCCGTTATTCTCCAAAAGAATTACCTTCATACATATGTAAAATATAAGAAATTCGGTTTTTTGTGCCATCAGCTTTGTAATTTACATAAGCATTAGTGATGCTGTAGCTGTTTCGTGTTTGCCTATAGTTTTTGTAGATTTGTTGAATAGGCTCGTGTGTATTCTGTGTTTTTTCGCGGTTCGCGTTAAGTACATAATGTTAATGTGCTAGCGTGTGTAAGCGAAATACCTTGTTCAATTTAAATTGGTGATGAACAAGTGTTGTCTTCTTCTAGTTAGCGAAGAATGCGACTTCTAACTAGAAATTGTTGTTTACGTTTTTGTGTTATAAACAACTCGCGATATTTAGTTATTTATTTATAAGAAGTTGATTAAGTTTTAGGAGTGATTTAATCCAATTTAAGTGAATTTGCTTTGGGATTTCTCTCCATATATAATCATTTAGTGGACTGTATAGTGTTGAATATAGAAAAGTGTTATGTTGTGCAGAGTGCAGTGGTTTGTCAAATGCATTTTGCCGACGGCATTTGACATTTCGCGGTTGCCTTAAATTGTGTGTGGATTGTGTTTGCATTTTACGTAGAAGATCTGTTTTCTGTGCAGGTTGACTTGGCTCAGAATTTAATATTTTGTTAATAATTGTGATTTAAAAGTGATCTTTTGTAAATTTTGTATTTTAGACATTAAGTTTTATAATTAATGCATGCGTTGTTGCAGTGCAATAACTTTTATTAAAGAACATGCATTGTTACAGTGTTCTAAGTTTTTTTTTTTTTTTTTATATTATAAGTTTAATTTTGTGTGTGCTGTGTTGCAGCACAGCATTTAACGATGAATTGCATTCATTGCAATTGTTTATAAATTCTTATATCTTTAATAAAGATGATTTTAAACACAGTTCTTGTTTGATTTATTATTCCTTTTAACAGCTTTCAGATGACTTAAAGATGAGTTGATTGGTGTGTTTGAACAGCTTTATAGGTGTTTAAAGATGTGTTGATTGCTGTTTTTGAATGATATGTTTTACAGATGCTTTAAAGTTGGGTTGATTGCTGTTTTGAATGGCAATGGGTGTTGTATTCCATTTTATTATAGTATTATTGATTTTTATTTCCTTTTATTATAGTATTATTGATTTTGTGCGCGAGAGATCAAATTGTGTCGATTTGTTCGGAAGTTTTGTTCGACGGTAATAAGCAAATTTTTGTTATAGGCCGCTTCAACTGTCCGTTTTGTGTTTTTACTGTCACGACGCGTATCAATCCGTCCGATCCGGCGTGGGTTTCTTGTATTCTGGCAAGATTCCAATAAGTCGATGGAAGTCGTTCATCTTTGAGAAGAACCAAGTCTCCTACCTTCGGCATTTCCTTTATTTGTGTCCATTTTGGTCGCTGCTGAAGCCTTGCGAGATATTCGGAGTTCCATTTTCGCCAGAATCCTTCTGCTAAACCTTGGACACGTTTCCAGCGATCTGCATGTGTGATGTTGTAATTCAATTCGCCTTGTGGTATAGCGTGCAATGATTCGCCGACTAGAAAGTGTGCGGGGGTAAGTGCATTTAAATCATCTAAGCTGTCGGAGAGAGGGCAAAGAGGCCTCGAATTTAAACAAGCTTCTATTTGAGCTAGAAGCGTCATGAGTTCCTCGAAAGTTAGCCTTTCCGTTCCAACGACTCGTTTTAAGTGGTACTTGACCGATTTCACACCCGCTTCCCATAATCCACCAAAGTGTGGAGAAGCTGGGGGAATAAAGTGCCATTCGGTACCGTGATTCGCTAAGTCTTCCGCAATTTCCTTCCAATCGTGTTGTGCTTCCTTCAACAATTTGACTAACTCGTTGTTAGCACCAACAAAATTAGTTCCGCAGTCGCTATATACCTTCGTACAGGTTCCTCTTCTGGCAGTAAATCTTTTAAACGATGCCAAAAACGCTTGTGTTGTAAGGTCTGACACGACCTCCAGATGAATAGCCTTTGTTGCTAAGCAGATAAATATTGCAAAATATCCTTTAAGAATTTTCGCTCCGCGTGCCTTCCAGGACTTAATCTCGATGGGACCTGCATAATCCACACCAGTATGACTAAACGGTCTAGACATACGCACTCTCACTGCAGGCAAATTTCCCATTAATTGCTGCATTTCAGATGCCTTTTGTCGATAACATGAAGGACACCTGTATAGCTGGTATTTAACGCTTCTTCTTATTTGCCCAATCCAGTAACGTTGTCGAATGTAGCTAATCATTTGCTGGATACCGCCGTGTATTCTTATGAGCATCTCGGACAACCAAATTCGTAAAATGGTGGTTGTTTTGGAGCAATATCGGATGTTGGGCATCATAAGAAAGTAGAGAGTTCTCCAAACGTCCTCCCACTCGCAGTACTCCGGTAGCATCGATAAAAGCATTTAACGCACTTAACGGTTTGGGTGTCTTATTATTGCGAATTTGTTGCATTTCGTTCGCGAACATTTCCTTTTGTGCTGTCTTAACGATGAGTAGACGGGCAGCTTCCAATTCTTTTGGTTTGAGTGGACCTGAAATAGGCCACAATTTGGGTCTACATTTTGCTATAAATCGACAACAGGTGGCAACAACTCTAATAACTTTGAGAAGGCTCGAAAAGTTACATATAATTTGTAGTATACTATCACCTTCTATTGCGTTTATGCTCAAAACCTTGATATTTCGTTGCTCTTCCAACGTATCTATTTCGATGGGTTGATCTGGAAGATCGAATACCCATTTTTCTTGTAGGAATTCTGGACCATTCCACCACGATTTAAGTGATTCCAATTCAGATGGATATACTCCCCTGGACGCTAGATCGGCTGGGTTATGAAGCGTTGCGACATGTCCCCAGCAATCGATCCCCACTAACCGCTGGATTTCCGACACACGGTTGGATACGAACGTGGTCCATCGAGCGGGAGTGGCGCGTATCCAGGCCAATGCAATTGTGGAATCTGTCCACGCATAGATTTTGACATCAGGAATTAACAGAACTTCCTTGGTGTATTGTAATAACTCTGCCAAAACTACTGCACCACAAAGTTCCAGACGAGGTAAGGTTATCGTTCGCTGATTTGGCGCTACTTTTGTCTTTGACAAAATAAGATTGACGTGAATTTTGCCTTCACTATCCAAAACACGTACGTAGACTGCTGCACCATAGGCCTTCATAGATGCATCACAAAACCCATGCAGCTCGATCGATTTGTTGGTCTTGCTCATCTGGGTCCATCTTGGAATCCGAAGCCGCTCGATCAGATGGAGTTCTCGAAAAAAATCATCCCAATCCTTCTTCAAAGCAGCTGGAATTGGTTCATCCCAGTCACATCCAAGCTCCCATAATCGCTGCATCATTAGTTTTGCGGTGATGACACATGGTGAGATCCAGCCCAAAGGATCAAACAATTTGGCTATAGTTGACAGCATTGATCTTTTTGTGGTTGATTCCGTTGCAGATTGTAGATTTTGATACGAGAAGAAGTCATCGATGGGAAACCACTTGATACCTAACGTTTTGACGTGATTTGCTAGATTAAGCGGAAGTTCAAAATCAAGTTCCCTATCTTGAACTGGGATATCTTCGATGAGTTCTCTCCTGTTACTCGTCCACTTTCTGAGGTTGAGTCCCGCTGTTGCCAAAAGTTGCTTTGCTTGATCACGTTTCGTTCTCGCTTCTTCAATGGTGTCCGCTCCACTTATCAGATCGTCGACATACATATCTTCACGAACAACCTTCGCCCCCTCCGGAAAATTTTCGCTCTCATCATCAGCGACCTTTTTCAAAATTTTGATTGCAAGGTATGGTGCACTCGCTGTACCAAAAGTTACCGTTTTCAATTTGAAAGTCTTCACAGGTCCGGTCTTCTCATCTCTCCACAGGATAAACTGGTAATATCGATCTGATTGACTGACCCAAATTCGTCGATACATTTTTTCAATGTCGGCGGTGAAAGTAACTCGATGAGTTCGCCATTTCAGCACCAGATCAATTATACTTGATTGTAATTTTGGACCGACAGGCAACCAATCGTTAAGGGATTTGCCATCCGTAGTTTTCGCTGCAGCATCGAACACCACTCGGAGTTTGGTAGTAGAACTCGCTTCTTTGAAAACCGCATGATGCGGCAAGAAATAGTGGAATGGGGTGTTTAACCGCATCATTACCATCTACCTCTTCTATTTGACCAAGGTCGTTGTATTCTTGGATACATTTCTTGTAGCCTTCAGCAAGTTTCTCGTTCGAATCTAGCCTCTTCTCCAGATGAAGAAATCGTTGTAAGGCGATTTGCCGACTCGATCCCATTTCTGGATAGCCTCCACCTCTGAATGGTAACTTCACTTGATAACGACCATCAGGTAAACGTGTTGTATGTAGATTAAAATGATCGTCACACGCAATATCTTCTTCAGTCTCTTGCTTCTGAAAAGGTGTCTCTTCAATAGTCCAAAATTTCTCTATTTGGGAACTCAGATCCGTTAGTTGAACAAAGCTTCGGACTCGTTGTGGAATTTCGGATGAGACTTTCCCAAAAACAATCCATCCCAGTTCTGTGTTTTGAGCTACAGGTCCGGTTCCATCTTCTGGACGTCTTATTTCAGGAAGGAGTATTTCTGCACAAACTTCACTTCCGAAAAGTAAGTCTATTGGTGCAGGTTCATACAGATGAGGATCAGCTAACGAAAGACCTTTCAGATGCTTCCAAGTGCCAGGTACCACTCGCTGGACCGGGAGATGGCCAGTCAACGACTTAAAAGCCAACGCCTGAATGGCAGTCTCAAACGTCGAGTGATGGGAAGCAAATCTCACTTCGACGGAGTGTTGCGCAGGCCGTTGTTGACCAACCCTAACCCAGATACCTCTACATTCGTACGCCTTCTCTCCAGTTTCAGAATTTGTGCCGCTGCTTCAGTAATGAAAGATTTTTCCGACCCTGTGTCAATCAGAGCACGTAAAAGACGTATCTTACCATCTGCTGCTCGAACCTTTACCACCGCTGTCGCCATGAGCACCTGGTGTGCGTAACCACCTTGCGACGCGTGGTAACTAAAAGATTGTCCTACCGATGGCTGAAAGACAGGCGCATTTGGATTTATGGACGTCTGAAAAGTGTTCGCTTGAGACGAAGACGCGCTGGAACTGGTTGCAGGAAATTGTTGTACATGTCTGTTGCTTGAAGATTGTTGCTGTTGTTTGTCATGTAGCAGCGAATGATGTCTTTGTTGGCAGAAGTAACATGAAGTGAGACTGTAGCATGTTCCAACAAGATGTCCGTAAGACAAACAATTTTCGCATATCTTCAGCCTGGAAACAGTATCTTGACGACCTTTCACATCCATGTTGAGAAATTGTTGGCATTTTCTCAAAGTGTGCTTGCCTTGACTGCACAGTTTACAGACCAGTTGCTCCACGGTGTTGTTCCTGTCAACAGTTTGATTCCTGTCTCCGGTGTGGTTCCTGTCTCCTGGCTTGGATGGCTGTTTGACGACTTGCTTTGCGTGCATAACTTTCGTCTTAACTGGCTGAAAACGAGGCCTTGTTTTGACGTGTGGCTCTTCTTTCGTCCTGTATGCAGCTTCATGTTCCTGTTGACCCATCACTTCCAGAGTTCGGAAACGGATCTCCAAAAACTCGGTAAATTCTTTGAACGAAGGCAAATCTTTCCTATTACTAAGCTTTTCTTCCCACAGGTTTTGACAGGAATGCGGAAGTTTCTGGAAAAGAAACCATATAAGGACGGTGTCCCAGTAAGACACAGGCACATCCATTTTCTCTAGCGCGAGAAAACACTCTCTGGTGGTGTACAGCAGATCTTTGATGCCCGTGGCAGTCTCACGAGTCAAGGATGGTTGACCAAAAAGTGCTTGCATTTGGGTATGCACCAAAATGCGCTTATGATCGTATCGATCATTTAATAACTCCCAAGCCTTACTGTAATTGGAAGCCTCTACAGCAAAATTCTGCAGAAACCGATCTGCATCACCTGTCAAGCATGATTGCAAGAAATGCAGCTTGTCGATATCATCAAGACTGTTGTTGTTGTGGATCAGAGACTGAAACCTGTCGTGAAAAGCGCGCCAAGTGGTATACGAACCGTCGAATTTAGGTAAGTCTATCCGTGGAAGTTTTAGTCCCGAATGAGCTGATGTACTAGCTGTATTTTGAGGCGTAGCACCCAAGTTTGGAGCGTTAGTAACGATCGTTGCCCATTTTTCAATTACTTCCAACAACTCAATTCGATACTCCAGGTAAATTTCATCTATCTGTTCGTAAACCACCTTTAACTCTTCTACTTTCATGCTCTCTTCCAGCATTCCACCTCCAACGATGGCTTCATAATATGTTTTGGCCGATGTCATATCTTCTTCTGACTTGCTTAGCCGAGCTGACGCATACGCCTTTGTTCGACGTTCTTTAGACGATTTCTTAAAATTGGTGAAATCCTTTATTATTTTTGCCAAGAGGTCTTTTTGTAATTGACCGTACTTGAAATTTTTAGTCTCACCCATAATAATAATTTATTTATTTCTTTTATATCAACAGAAATACGAAAATGCAATCAGACAAGTTTACAACACGTAAAGCAAAAACTTACTGCTTGTCTGCAACTGTTGCTGCTAATGCTGCTGCTAATGCTGCTACTAATGCTGCTACTGCTGATGCTGCTACTGCTGCTAACGCTGCTTCTCCCAACGCCAAAAAAGATAATCGTGTACTATGTCGATTTGTAGTGTCTCCTCTGGACACTTTTATTTAGAAATTAGTTAAATTTGTTAATTTAAACCACTTTTTAAACGAAAAAACACTTGTTAAAACGAACAAAGTATACGTTTATTTAATTAATGTTAAGCAACGAAAAAACTACTTTTTAAATGTACTTTTAAGTCACTAAATGCAGATTGTAAAATCTTTTTCCTTATGGGGGTATATACCGCACACACTTTTAATGTTTTTAATGTTTATCTTGCAAAAACTGATTTTTGAAGGCTCGAAGGACCAAATGTTTTGACTTGAATGAGTCGTAAAAATAATTAGAACCAAAATTCACTTTGAAATAAAAATGCGAAAATAAAATGCAACACTTTTCTTTGTGACACTTTCAATTATAATTCTTGTATATTATTTTCACACCGAATATCTTTGATCTGACCTCTGTTCTAATACATATTTACATTCATTTCTTGGAAGTATTCTACGTTTTTGTTTACATGTTTATATTTGACATTTCTTGTGGATCGTATTTAAGTATTGTTTGTTTAACTATTTATTTTGAACTTTTATAACATTTAATATTTCAATGTACTTTCGTACAGTTCGTTTGGACAAAACTTGAAGGTGAGTTTGGAAGCCTTCGATACCTCATGGTGGAACCAGACCCAGAGTGTTCCTCCCAAAGCGTCATCATTGGGAAAACACTGGTAGCACCGAAAAACAAAATGGTCCCCGTACGATTACTAAACACCAGACCGTACGATGTAAGGTTGAAGAAAGGAGAAGTCGTTGGACGTTGCGAATCGGTTGCAGCAATTACGAAGATCACAGACGAAGATCCGTGAAAAACTATAACTCCGGAGGAGCTCAAAACCATCAGAGCTAAAATACTGAATTCATCCAACCTTGATCACCAACAAACAAGGATGGCTGAAAATCTCCTACAAGAGTACACTGACATCTTCGCATCGCAAAAGGGACAATATGGTAGGACACAGTTGGTGCAGCATCGCATCAACACAGGAGATGCAAGACCGATTCGTCAACCCGCAAGACGCCTTCCACTGGCCAAACAAAGTGAGGTTGAGGAAATGATAACAACAATGAAGAAGGACGGTCTTATCGAAAACTCCAAAAGTCCTTGGGCGTCACCAGTGGTGCTAGTGAAAAAGAAAGACGGAAGCACTCGTTTATGTGTGGACTACCGAAGGCTGAATGATGTGACTAAGAAGGACAGCTATCCCCTGCCCAGAATCAGTGATACCCTGGATGCCATGGAGGGAGCCCAATGGTCTTGGACTTGAAAAGTGGATACTGGCAAGTTGACATCCACCCAGATGATCGGGAAAAGACGGCGTTTTCTACAGGTAATGGGCTCTGGCAGTTTAAAAATATGCCGTTTGTGCTATGCAACGCTCCGGCAACATTCGAGCGTTTGATGGAGTGCGTTCTTCAAGGACTGACGTGGAAAGCGTGCCTTGTCTACTTGGACGATGTCATTGTTTACGGGAAAACATTTGACCAACATTGCAAGAATCTAAAAGCCGTGTTTCAGAGACTTCGAGAGGCTAACCTTAAACTGAATCCAGAAAAATGTGCACTTTTCAAAACCGAAGTTAAGTATTTGGGACACATCATCTCTTCCCAAGGAGTGAAGACTGATCCTGAAAAATTGGCCAACACCACAGGACAAACATCAACTCCATAGCTTTCTTGGTCTTGCCACATATTACCGACGTTTTGTTAAGAACTTTGGAGTTGCAAAAAGTTTGCATCAGCTCACCGAAAAAGGGAAGCAGTTTAAATGGTCAGGTGTGTGTGAGAAATCTTTAAAGGAACTCAAATACCGCCTCTGTAATGCTCCAGTGTTGGCACATCCAACACCTGGCAAAACATTCATCATCGACGCAGATGCAAGCAACGTTGGAATCGGGGCGGTACTATCCCAAGTGCATGATGGCGAAGAGAAAGTGGTGGCATATTACAGTAAGGTCCTCTCGAAGACTGAAAGAAACTACTGCGTGACCAGAAGGGAACTTCTAGCTCTTATCTTGGCAACAAAGCACTTCCATAAGTACATCTATGGACAGAAATTCCTTCTGCGGACAGACCATGGTGCTCTGAACTGGCTGTTGAACTTCAAAAATCCAGAAGGTCAAGTCGCAAGGTGGATAAAAAGACTGCAGACTTATGATTACCAGATTCAACACCGCAGAGGAAAGCTGCACTCGAACGCCGACGCATTGTCCCGAAGACCTTGCAAAGAGGATTGCAAGCATTGTAGGCGACAAGAAAACAAAGAAAATGTTACCGCTCAGCGACTAAGAGCTGACCCCATATGCGGATGGAGCAATGAGGAAGTGAGGACCGCTCAACAGGAGGATCCAGATATCGAACCCATTCTCGCATGGAAAGAAAATGAAGAGAAACCTGAATGGGGAGACATTTCTGACACAAGTCCAGTTCTCAAAGCCTATGGGGCACAGTGGGACTCACTATATGTGCAAGAAGGTGTCCTCAGGCGAAGATGGGAGGCCGCTGACGGTAAATCATATGTGATGCAGCTGATCGTACCGCAATCGAAAGTCAGTGAAGTTCTTCGGGAGATGCACGACGGAACTTCTGGAGGCCACCTGGGAGTTAACAAAACACTGGAGAAGGTGCGACATCGGTTCTACTGGTTACATGCTAGAGATGACGTGGAGAAGTGGTGCCGAACATGTGACAAGTGTGCTGCAACCAAAGGACCTGGTAGGAAGATTCAAGGTAAGATGCATCAGTACAACGTTGGATCGCCTTTTGAGAGGATTGCAGTAGATGTGGCTGGGCCTTTTCCAGAGACCAACGCTGGAAACAAGTACATTCTGGTTGTAATGGACTATTTTAGCAAATGGCCTGAGCTGAGGCGTATGCCATCCCAAATCAAGAAGCCAAAACGGTGGTCGACCAGATTGTGTTTAACTGGGTAAGTAGGTTTGGCGTGCCTATGGAACTCCATTCCGACCAAGGGAGGAACTTCGAGTCAAACATCTTCCAAGGAGTGTGCGGACTACTTGGCATCAAGAAGACCAGAACCACACCGCTTCATCCACAATCTGATGGGATGGTTGAAAGATTCAACCGGACCTTGAAAGAACACCTCACCAAGGTCGTAGGCGACTACCAAAAAGACTGGGATAGGCACGTACCGCTATTCCTGATGGCCTATAGAAGTGCAGTACATAGCTCGACATCACAAACACCATCTGACATCCTGTTCGGGAAAACCATGCGGCTGCCCAGCGAACTTAAATTTGGATGCCCCACAAAGGAGCCACAGGACACGAACGAGTATGTGGATGACCTCAAGGAGAGACTCGCTGACATCCATAAAAGAACAAGGGAACGGATGAAAACCTACAGCGACCGGATGAAGACACGGTACGACACAAAAGCGACAACGGCAGGATTCCAAGCAGGAGATCGTGTGGGGCTTTATAATCCTCATCGTCAAAAGGGATTGTCACCGAAACTTCAGCAGAACTGGGAAGGTCCTTATACTGTTGTCACGAGGATTAACGACGTGGTTTACCGCATCCAAAGAGGATTAAGAGGCAAGTTAAAAGAAGTTCATTGTGACCGGCTGCATCGATATAGTGGCGAGGCTGCAGATGGAATTATTCGGGACGAACAATCTTAAAGAGGGGGCAGTGTAATGAACACCCAACATTTATACCAATTTCCTAATCGAAAACGTTTAACCGAAGACACAACTGGCAACACTATAATGGAATGGTAAAATGACAGGCATTGCTTGTAAGCCAGTGTGTGTGAGTGTAGAGATGCTTGAAAGCAAATGTGTAAACCATGGAGAAGAAACTGGAACGCTCTAGATGAGTGTTGTTCTATATAAATAGGACCGCTGACGCAACGAGCAGTCAGTTTTTGATTATAGAGTGATAAAGTTAAGAGTAAATTGTTGTATACAAGTGATAGTGCAAAATTCGAGTTGAGATCGAATTAAGTATAGATACTGAATAAAAGTGATAGAAATAATTTGAAAGGTGAAGTTTTATTTTGCGAACTAAGCGCACGTTACAATACGATAGATTATCTAATTTGCCTAAAATGTTGCTGGGGATGTCCTTTGATAGATATGTTGAGCTTCGAATTCTAATTTTGTTTTCTGACATACTCATTACACGCCAACCACAATATTGTTTTGATAAAATTACTACCGTGACTTCGGTAAGATCTCGTCAGTTAATTCATCCTCACCATTCGTGTTTAACATCTGAGCGTCAATTCTTTGTCATTTCCGTCCGTCTCTGGAACTTTTTACCGCGACATGTTAGAGAAATCCAAAACGCAACAAGAATTAAAAACGTCTTAATAAATCACTTTCGAAGTAATATATAAATGATTTTGTAAATCGTATTTGGAATTTAAAATTTTGTTCATAATTTTTTATTTCTTATTTTGATTAATTTTTTCCTTTTCTATCTAGCTCTTTTCTGTAAAATTAGCTTATAACTACCTTAAAAGATATTGTATCCTACAGTTGTTAAGCATTCACTAAATAAACTAAACTAAACTAAACTCTATTCGAGTAAGCAGAGTTACAAATTCTTCGAATGCGAATTTTTCGTTGCCTGCCACTTTTTGAAAATGCATTTTGAAGCTTTTAACGCCCGTTTCCCATAACTCACCCATATGTGGTGATCCGGAAGGAACGAAATTCCACTTTATTTTTGCGAGAATTGATAAGCGGAGGCGGTAGGACATTGCGTTAGTGACTTATGAATTTTAGATAAAAGAACTTTAGATGCTCCCACGAAATTAGTTCCGTGATCGGAAAACACTTTATCAGGCGTTCCTCTTCGAGACACGAAGCGTGTTAATGCAGCTAGGAAGGCTTGTGTTGCAAAACAAACAAAAATACATACATATCCTTTGTCCGACCGACATTTTCGACCATAATACGTTTTAATTAAAACCGGTCCTGCAAAGTCTACCACTACATTCGTAAATGCCTGAGTCAAAACTGTTTCTTCTTTGGGTAACACACCCATTAATTGCGTTTGCACATGTTTTTTGTACCGAGTAAAAGTTGTACAGTTAATTATACATTTTTTTATAAGGTTTTTAATGCGTGGTGTCCAATATTCTGATCGAATCATCCGCAACATGAGTTGAATTTCACCGTGAAGAGACCGTAGAATGAATAGACAATTGACAGGGAGTAAATTCGGAAAATTTTCACTGTAGGACAAAATCGATTGCACCAATCTTCCATTGGAGCGCATAGTACCGTCTTCGTCGATTTAGTCCAACCAATTCTTGGAAGCTAAGTGTTTTTTCTGTAACAAATCATAATATTTTTTTTGAAAGTATTTTTTTTTTTTTTTTAGTAAGAACGACAAGTTTTCGTTTTGCTAATACAATTTCTTCGTGTGAGAGTTCTGAACGTGAGTGTTTCAAGTTTCCACGTTTTTTTAAAGAGTGACAAAATCGCAAGATGTAAGCGAATACACAAACAATCTTATGACTGTTTGAATACTTGCAAAGATCTTCTTCAAAATCTTGAACGACTTGAACTGTGAGTGTTTTAATACTTTTCATCTCTTAAACTGACTCATCGACTGGTTTATGCTTCAATTTTGGCCACTCTGAATCTGATTGCACCAACCATTCAGGACCATTCCACCACAATGAATTGAGTTCTAAATCGGCCGGAGAAACCCCCCTTGTAGCCAAATAAGCTGGATTTTCAGATGAAACAACGTGCGACCAATTTATCACTGAAGAAATTTTCAAAATTTCCGCTGTTCGATTTGCGACAAAGGTTTTCCACGAACTTGGATGTTTCTGAATCCAGGCCAAAACTATGGTAGAATCCGTCCACAAATGGACTGACGAAAGGTTTTGTATCTGAAGTGAGGCTGACACTAAATGGAGAATCCTTGACAAAAGAACAGCACCTTGTAACTCTAATCTGGGCAACGGAATTGTACTCACTGAGGCTACTTTCGATTTGGCCCACAAAAGATGTGATGTAATTTTATCAGAGTGTTGCACCCGTAAATAAATGCATGCTGCATTGGCCTCTTCCGACGCATCGCAGAACCCATGTATCTGTGATACACCATGTGGACTATATTCTACCCACCGAGGAATACGCACGGTTGAACCTCATGCAAACTGGATACAAATGTTCTCCACTTTTGTTCTGTAATGGGAAGAAGATTGCTATCCCAATCAGTGTTGTCCTTCTATATTTGTTGCATCAGTATTTTAGCGACAATCACGACAGGGGCCAACCACCTAACCGGATCATAGAGTTTCGCTATCACTGATAAAACTGAACGCTTAATGAAAGAACTAGCTTGGGGAATTGACTGAACTGAAAAGGAAAATGTATCCACTGTTGCCTTCCACTGTATACCGAGAGTTTTAACTGAACTTTTATCATCAGATTTCAAAAAGTCTTCGTTAAGAAGTGAACTTTTTGGAAAAGATTTCAACAACTCCTTTGAGTTCCACGTCCATTTCTTCGAGTTCAAACCAGCCGATAGCAAAGCAAGAATTAATTCGGATTGCGCTTTTAACGCTGTGGAAATGTAAGATTTTTACTGTTTTAGTTAAGTGGTGCAATGCACGAATGGCCAAGTATGGAGAGCAAGACACACCAAATGTTAATGTCGTCATTTCAAAAACACTGAGAAGATCCTTTGGGTTTCGCGAAATAAAATTTTTTGGGAGGGGGTTTGATCGGAATGTATTTTAATTTGCCGATACATTTTTTCTATATCGCTATTGAAAACACATTTGTAAAGCCGCCAATTCAACATTAAAAGCGTTATGTCCGCTTGCAGCGCTGGGCCCGGATACAATACGTCACTTAAGCTCTTCCCGTTTGAAGAAGCAAATGACGCATTGAAGACAACACGAGCCTTTGTCGTTAAGCTTTCGGGCTTTATGACTGCATGATCCGGTATAAAAAACGCTTTTTGTTCGCTTAAAACAGCTTTTGACGAATCACTTGGCTTCATGTGACACAGGTCAACATACTTCAATAAAACCGAATCATACTCTTTAAACATGAGTATGATTCGGTTTTATCGGAGTGTGTTGACCTTGTATGTTACGAGGATCTTGTAAAAAATCTTCTTTGAACCGCAACCGCACTACATAACGACCAGTGTCATCACGATAAGTGGTATTTTCAAAAAGATATTCACAAAATTGTTCCGCGGCCGTCCATACTTGAATTTGTGGGAGCTCTTCTACTATCCAAAACCTTTGAATTTCATCTACAACAGAAACTTCGTTAAAAAACGACAGTGATTTGGAAGGCTGCATATTGTAACGTGCGCTTAGTTCGCAAAAATAAAACTCTATCTTTCAATTTAATTCTGCCACTTTTATTCAGTTTTCAGTATCTACCTTCGATATACACTTTATTCGAACTCAACTCAATTACGTTTATTCAATATTCACACTATCACTTTCTAAATCAAACTGACTTCTGGTTGCGTCAGCTCCCTCTTTATATAGAAGTGTGAAATATCGAGAGCTTTCTAGTAGTTTTGCTATGAACCTTGATGTCTAGACAAGTTCCCCTCCCGGTATATTTCTGCAAACACACACACACTCCCAACCAACGTCTTCCTTTATATCATTCCATTATAGTGTTGCCAGTTGTGTTTTCGGTTAAACGTTTTCGATTAGGAAATTGGTATAAATGTTGGGTGTACATAACACTGCCCCCTCTTTAAGATTGTTCGTCCCGAATAATTCCATCTGCAGCCTCGCCACTATATCGATGCAGCCGGTCACAGTGAACTACCTTTAACTTGCCTCTTAGTCCTCTTTGGATGCGGTAAACCACGTCGTTAATCCTCGTGACAACAGTATAAGGACCTTCCCAGTTCTGCTGAAGTTTCGGTGACAATCCCTTTTGACGATGAGGATTATAAAGCCACACACGGTCTCCTGCTTGTAATCCTGCCGTTGTCGCTTTTGTGTCATACTAAGTCTTCATCCGGTCGCTGTAGGTTTTCATCCGTTCCCTTGTTCTTTTATGGATGTCAGCGAGTCTCTCCTTGAGGTCATCCACATACTCGTTTGTGTCTTGTGGCTCCTCTGTGGGGCATCCAAATTTAAGTTCGCTGGGCAGCCGCATGGTTTTCCCGAACAGGATGTCAGATGGTGTTTGTGATGTCGAGCTATGTACTGCACTTCTATAGGCCATCAGGAATAGCGGTACGTGCCTATCCCAGTCTTTTTGGTAGTCGCCTACGACCTTGGTGAGGTGTTCTTTCAAGGTCCGGTTGAATCTTTCAACCCTCCCATCAGATTGTGGATGAAGCGGTGTGGTTCTGGTCTTCTTGATGCCAAGTAGTCCGCACACTCCTTGGAAGATGTTTGACTCGAAGTTCCTCCCTTGGTCGGAATGGAGTTCCATAGGCACGCCAAACCTACTTACCCAGTTAAACACAATCTGGTCGACCACCGTTTTGGCTTCTTGATTTGGGATGGCATACGCCTCAGCTCAGGCCATTTGCTAAAATAGTCCATTACAACCAGAATGTACTTGTTTCCAGCGTTGGTCTCTGGAAAAGGCCCAGCCACATCTACTGCAATCCTCTCAAAAGGCGATCCAACGTTGTACTGATGCATCTTACCTTGAATCTTCCTACCAGGTCCTTTGGTTGCAGCACACTTGTCACATGTTCGGCACCACTTCTCCACGTCATCTCTAGCATGTAACCAGTAGAACCGATGTCGCACCTTCTCCAGTGTTTTGTTAACTCCCAGGTGGCCTCCAGAAGTTCCGTCGTGCATCTCCCGAAGAACTTCACTGACTTTCGATTGCGGTACGATCAGCTGCATCACATATGATTTACCGTCAGCGGCCTCCCATCTTCGCCTGAGGACACCTTCTTGCACATATAGTGAGTCCCACTGTGCCCCATAGGCTTTGAGAACTGGACTTGTGTCAGAAATGTCTCCCCATTCAGGTTTCTCTTCATTTTCTTTCCATGCGAGAATGGGTTCGATATCTGGATCCTCCTGTTGAGCGGTCCTCACTTCCTCATTGCTCCATCCGCATATGGGGTCAGCTCTTAGTCGCTGAGCGGTAACATTTTCTTTGTTTTCTTGTCGCCTACAATGCTTGCAATCCTCTTTGCAAGGTCTTCGGGACAATGCGTCGGCGTTCGAGTGCAGCTTTCCTCTGCGGTGTTGAATCTGGTAATCATAAGTCTGCAGTCTTTCTATCCACCTTGCGACTTGACCTTCTGGATTTTTGAAGTTCAACAGCCAGTTCAGAGCACCATGGTCTGTCCGCAGAAGGAATTTCTGTCCATAGATGTACTTATGGAAGTGCTTTGTTGCCAAGATAAGAGCTAGAAGTTCCCTTCTGGTCACGCAGTAGTTTCTTTCAGTCTTCGAGAGGACCTTACTGTAATATGCCACCACTTTCTCTTCGCCATCATGCACTTGGGATAGTACCGCCCCGATTCCAACGTTGCTTGCATCTGCGTCGATGATGAATGTTTTGCCAGGTGTTGGATGTGCCAGCACTGGAGCATTACAGAGGCGGTATTTGAGTTCCTTTAAAGATTTCTCACACACACCTGACCATTTAAACTGCTTCCCTTTTTCGGTGAGCTGATGCAAACTTTTTGCAACTCCAAAGTTCTTAACAAAACGTCGGTAATATGTGGCAAGACCAAGAAAGCTATGGAGTTGATGTTTGTCCTGTGGTGTTGGCCAATTTTTGACGGAGTCAACTTTTTCAGGATCAGTCTTCACTCCTTGGGAAGAGATGATGTGTCCCAAATACTTAACTTCGGTTTTGAAAAGTGCACATTTTTCTGGATTCAGTTTAAGGTTAGCCTCTCGAAGTCTCTGAAACACGGCTTTTAGATTCTTGCAATGTTGGTCAAATGTTTTCCCGTAAACAATGACATCGTCCAAGTAGACTAGGCAAGCTTTCCACGTCAGTCCTTGAAGAACGCACTCCATCAAACGCTCGAATGTTGCCGGAGCGTTGCATAGCACAAACGGCATATTTTTAAACTGCCAGAGCCCATTACCTGTAGAAAACGCCGTCTTTTCCCGATCATCTGGGTGGATGTCAACTTGCCAGTATCCACTTTTCAAGTCCAGCGTCGAGAACCACTGGGCTCCCTCCATGGCATCCAGGGTATCACTGATTCTGGGCAGGGGATAGCTGTCCTTCTTAGTCACATCACTCAGCCTTCGGTAGTCCACACAAAAACGAGTGCTTCCGTCTTTCTTTTTCACTAACACCACTGGTGACGCCCAAGGACATTTGGAGTTTTCGATAAGACCGTCCTTCTTCATTGTTGTTATCATTTCCTCAACCTCACTTTGTTTGGCCAGTGGAAGGCGTCTTGCGCGTTGACGAATCGGTCTTGCATCTCCTGTGTTGATGTAATGCTGCACCAACTGTGTCCTACCATATTGTCCCTTTTGCGATGCGAAGATGTCAGTGTACTCTTGTAGCAGATTTTCAGCCATCCTTGTTTGTTGGTGATCAAGGTTGGATGAATTCAGTATTTTAGCTCTGATAGTTTTGAGCTCCTCCGGAGTTATAGTTTTTCTCGGGGCTTCGTCTGTGATCTTCGTAATGGCTGCAACCAATTCGCAACGTCCAACGACTTCTCCTTTCTTCAACCTTACATCGTACGGTCTGGTGTTTAGTAATCGTACGGGGACCATTTTCTTTTTCGGTGCTACCAGTGTTTTCCCAATGATGACGCTTTGGGAGGAACACTCTGGGTTTGGTTCCACTATGAGGTATCGAAGGCTTCCAAACTCACCTTCCAGTTTTGTCCAAACGAAGACTTCAGAAAGAGGAGGCAGAATTAGATCTTCCGTGATGACAGTCCTCAGTGTCGACGTACTTTCGTTCGAATAAGTCATTGGAAGTTCCTTATTTTGGTACTTCAAAACTTGATTACCGATATCCAAAATAACTCCGTGCTGTTTCATAAAGTCGATTCCAATGATGCACTCGTCACATATATCTGCCACCAGGAATTGATGAGTAAACACTAGATCGGCCAGTCGGATCTTAAGAGACACTTCTCCATATACTCTTGCTGCTTCTCCCGTTGCGGTTCTTAGACGGTAGCTATTGGTGTTATGAAGCCACGTCGTCTTTACCAGGTCTCGACGTACTATGGAGGCTGTGGCACCGGTGTCGATGGTAGCCACATATTTGTTCCCGTTAATAGTAGTCTCCACAGTCAGACTTTTGTTGTCTCGTTTGGTCTGAGAGACCTGGATGGTGGTTCTGGGGCCATCGATGCAAGAAACCAGCCCATGGGAAACGGGCTGATAGGCAACGCTAGTGTTGTTGTTACCTTGCTCTGGGTTGGATCTCTTGCTTCCCCAATGTTGACAACCATCTTTATTTGGTGGTAGTCGGCATTGACGCTGTAAGTGCCCGGTCTTGTTGCAGTTCCAACATCTTGCTAGTCTGCTCCGCTGGTTCTTTTGTATTTCCGCTCTTTTGCACGAGCATTCTTCGACTAAGGCTTCTCTAAGTCGATGTACTCCATGAGAAGCCTGTTCTGCTGCTTCAATTGTCAATGCGAATGCTAAAGTTTCAGAAAGAGTACGTGTTCTAGCAGTTCGCACAGACCTCTGAAGATGTATATCGGAAATGGCACGAACGAAGGACTCAACAGCAAGCTGGTTAATGATTTCTTCTCCAGCATCCGGGTATGCCAGGTGAACCAGTCTTTCGACGTCTGCTTGGAGCTGCTGTAGACTTTCACCCCTTCTCTGGACTCTGTTATTGAGTTGGACTCCGGAAGACTTCATTCAAGTGGCTATCTCCAAAGCGTTTATCTAAAGCTGCCACGAGAGAGCTGAAATCGCCGCTCCTACCAGCTGGAACTGTTTGAAGTAATTCAGCTGCTGGTTCTCTAAGAGCAAGAGTCAGTGCAATGCACTTGTCTTCGTCATCCCAGCCATTTGCTGTCCCGGCTGCCTCAAATTGTCTCTTGTAAACTGGCCAAGAAGACTGTCCATCAAATGTTGGGGGTTTCATCTCCTTTTTCCTTGCAAACTCTCCACCAGATTCTCGAATTTTGATTTTCCGGATCTGGTCTAATTCCTTGGACAGAACAGAGAACTGTTTATCGCATCGGCTTTCCAAACGATTCTCTACAACAGAAAGCTGTTTTTCCACACCTTCAACGCGTTCGTCTAAGGCACATACATTTGTCTCAATGTTACCCAATTTACCTTCTAGAATGTTTTTCTGACCTTCTAAAACATTCTGTTGCGCCTCAAGTCTTTCGAGAATATTCTGTTGTTCTTTCTTTTGTTCGTTTCGTTGTGCTTCCAGTTGTTCGAGAACATTCCGCTGTTCCTTCTTTTGCTCGTTTCGTTGTGCTTCAAGTGGTTCAAGAACATTATGCTGTTCCTTCTTTTGCTCGTTTCGTTGTGCTTCAATTTGTTCCAGAACCTTCTGCTGTTCCGTCTTTTGTTCTAATAAAAGCTTCATTATACTAGAAAAATCTACACTTTCACTTACGTCCTCTTCCTCTACTTCTGTTTCAAAAACAAAAGTGCTTACGTCTTCCCCTTGCTGTTCCAAATAGTTGCGCAAGCGCAGGACGAGCTCATTTTTCGATCCCGCTTTAGAAAGACTTCGCTTACCTAACTCACTTTTAAGCTCAATGCAGTTGAGCTCTTCCAACAACCTACCCGTTTTCACTGTACATATTTAACATTTTGTTTTTTTTACCAAATAAGTTTTACTTACACTTCTGACACCAATGTAACGTGCGCTTAGTTCGCAACAATTAAACTCTATCTTTCAATTTAATTCTACCACTTTTATTCAGTATCTACCTTCGATATACACTTTATTCGAACTCAACTCAATTACGTTTATTCAATATTCACACTATCACTTTTTAAATCAAACTGACTTCTGGTTGCGTCAGCTCCCTCTTTATATAGAAGTGTGAAATATCGAGAGCTTTCTAGTAGTTTTGTTATGAACCATGATGTCTAGACAAGTTCCCCTCCCGGTATATTTCTGCACACACACACACACACACTCACAACCAACGTCTTCCTTTATACCATTCCATTATAGTGTTGCCAGTTGTGTTTTCGGTCAAACGTTTTCGATTAGGAAATTGGTATAAGTGTTGGGTGTACATTACAATATTATTTGCAGAATAGAGGTTTTGCAGGGGGCCCAGTAAAACCCATCCGAAAACTGTGTTTTGAGCCATTAGTTGCTGAAACACCTTATGTTTCAAACTTTCACGGATAATAGACGGGTATGAATCCGTGCCAATCAATAGATCAATCTCTGATTAAAATAGGGATCTACGAGTTAAAAATCGAAAAGTTTTTAAAATTCTCTTAACTCCATTGAAACCGGATATAAATTCTCCGTTACCGTTTTGAGAACAAGAGCTTGAGCAAAAAGATTAAAATTTTCATCAACTCGAGACTTAAGTGTAAACGAACACATCTTTGAAGAAGTTTCTGTCACTGATGAATTAATGCCTGCCACCGTGACTGTAACTGATCTTACGGCAAGTTGAAGTTTCCTTTGAACCTCTTCAGAAATAAAAGAAATTTCCGAACTCGGATCGATTAGCGCTCGCCACTCAAAATCAGTTTGATTTTGGTGAATAATTACTATCGCCGTAGCCCACAAAGTTGTTTGCTGTGAATGGCAAAGAAAGCTTGGGCATTTACATTTGGGGCTTCAGTGGGATTTGAAGATTTTGAACTGTTATTTGGAACAGTGTTGGTTGTACTTGGAGTTAAAGCTTGAGTGGACTGTAAATTTGTATTTGCACTCCCCGGCGGAGTGCTATCAAAGTGTAAAAGTGAATGATGCTTTCCCTTACAATGAAAGCATGTGTTTTCACTTTTGCACGCGAGTATCATATGGGTATAAGCTAAACAATTGAAACAATAATTTAATTTTCTAACAGCATTTCTTCTGCATTTCTTCTTGCATTGGGAACCTACTTGGGCATGATGTGCACGAGCACGGGGCGTATTGCTTGAAGACTGTTGCTTAGGCACTGTAACTCGCGAGACTTTATTAACCTTTTGCATATCAGCGACATTTTCCAAAACCCGAGACCTATTTGAGATGAAAATATTCATGCTCTCCCACGTTTGAATTTCTGTGGGATTATCGAGGGATTCTTCCCAAAGTGAAAGTGTTTGAGATGGAAGACGAACTGCACATAAAAAGGTTATAAACGCGTCCCACTTGAGGTTGTCATCCTCCGTAGCCGCCCGCGCAAATTGAGTATAGACTTTTTTTACTTCAAGCCATAATTCCTGAAGCTCAACCCGAAATGCTTCGATCACCGATTGTGAAAGCTTATTACGTGGTTTTTCTTTAAATGCCGCATGAAATTCGACCAATGTGTCGCATGCCAAAATTAAATCTTCCAAGCTCATGGCAAAAATGAGATACAAATAGCGTTTTAATTAAAATTAAAATTGCTCACCACCGTTATGAACTGTACTAATGTAAAGCACTTATATTTTCCAATTTGCCCGCTTTATAACGCGTATTATAACGTACCAATTTGACCGTTACCTCATGTATGAGTATAAAGTACAAAATTGCAAATTGGAAAAAATTGTATAAATACCTGCTGGAACTGATGATGCTGCAACTGATTATGCTGGAACTGATTGTGCTGGAACTGTTGAGAGCTGTGGCTGACTTCGTTTCCTTTGCTACAGATGTAAATTGCTACAGATGTAATAATTTTTCGCTGAATATAGGTGTTTCTCTGACTTCGAGAAGAACGGCTACAGATGTAACATCGATAATATTGGCTACAGATGTAAAATCGAAAATATTGACTACAGATGTAATATCGATAATATTGGCTACAGATGTAATATTTGCTGATTTGTTGAATATGCAGGCGTGCCGTTATTGTGGGACGGTGCCAGTGTTGCAGAATGTCTATATATTTTTAAGTCTATATACTGACAAACTGACGATGATCTCTGGACGTGCCGTTATTGTGGGACGGTGCCAGTTCCCAGAACCTCTTCCGAAAATGGTCGGATATACTGGTTACAAATCGCCGTTATTGTCGGACGGTGCCAGTTCCCAGAACTTTTCCCGAAAATGGTCGGATACACTGGTAACTATATATACCACTCGTCGTTATTGTGGGACGGTGCCAAGACAGTTTCCAAAATCAAGTTGGCAACCTTGGCTGCGAAACCTTGCCTTTATTTTCGAGTCCTCACCCAAAAGTTTTTCATTTCTTTATTAAACATTGTTAGTGTACTTATTAAATCTTCAAACCTGTGCAAAATTTCATTCTTATACCCTTGTACACGAAACAATCAAAATCTTAGAAGTGCATTCGCTTAATCTTTATGAATTCATAATTTAATTTCGCGTTAATTGAGATTTTCTCTATCGTAAATTTTTTCTTGACATTCAGTTGTGTATTTGTGGGTTCCTGAGTGTTAATTATTCAGTCATCTCCCTCATCTCCAGGCAGCATATCTGACATAAAAGTGTCTATCCCACTTCCCTCAGGTTAGTGCTGATTTTAGTATATGCTTCTGCCAATTTGAAGCAATTCGTGGAAACTACACATAACCATATTATTGTTTTATGTTTCTACGCTCTTTAACTGCTGAACGAGAGGAAGATTCTACACAACTTATATAACAACTTTAAATCGATGTTCCTCGCCTTATTGAATCTGTATCAAATCAACAAACGATAAGCCTTTGCTGCATTCACATGATCTGCATTTTATGCTCAGTCTCAGCTGTACATACTTTGTCGTTCTGCCCCCCTTCTTGCCGCTGATCGTAACTGAATAGGAATCAACCATCACCTAAATCCCATCAGCAAACTCTACTCCAATTCATCATTCTTACCTTACGGGTGAGTTCAATTTAGTATTGTTCTGACAGGCAATCTACTTTTGGTATTACATCTAAATCTTTTTTTGGTTTTTTGTTTTTTATTTCATAAACAAAAATCATCACCAAAGATCTCTCTTCCCGCAACGTAAACAAAACAACCTTATCCAGTGTCTGCACTACTATACCGATTGTGGTTTGTGGCTACGATAAACTAGTGTTTTAGCTAATAACATAACCCACATAATCTCGGGTCGGTACACTACGAACAAACACATTCACCCAATAAAAACTAAACAAAAATAAAAATATAGTAAAGTAAAAAAAAACTGAATCTAATAAAAAAAACTTTATTAATTAAACTAAAAACTCTGGTTTACAAAAAAAAAAAAAAAAGTATATAATATATAAATTTAATGATGGAGAATAGTCCTTGTGATTCAAACAACTGCCTTCTTGATAGTAAATTCACCCAACGTGTTACGTGCAGTGGTCTTTGCGGTAAATCCTATCATCCCCTCTGTATCGGGTTAACTAAAAAATCATGTCCATATTTAAAAGAATATCTTTGCTATTTTACTTATCTCTGTGACGAGTGTAACAAAATATCGCTCTCCCATGTTCTCCTTGCCATTAAATGTTTAAGTGATCAAACAAATTCTATTATAACTGATAACAATCGCTTTCATAAAAATGTCCTCGCGCAATTTCACCACTTCGACGATTTTTCGAAGTCAATTGAAGTCCTGGAAAGCTCTATCGAGTCTCTTGTCAGTCCTTTGTTTTCAAAGCAATCCGCTCTTGAAAAACAAATTTCATCTATAGCGGACATTCTTAACTCGCGTGTAGACTTCCTTGACTCCCGTTTTAAAAATGTTAGTAGCGAAATACTATCTACTCTTAATTCAACCCCAAAATCATACCCGCTCGATTTAATAACTGATCATATCAAAAACATTCGTTCCCATCTCGAGACATGTCACCAATCAACTTCTTCATCAGCCTCAACAGCTTCCTGTCATCTAAATGCAATCCACCATGACTTAATATCAAAAATGAATGACATTAGCAGTGAATTAACAATAACTCGGTCAACTTTTGTGGATGCAATCGAAGAATTGAAAATTTATTTGGATAAACTTAATGATATTCCTTTGAACATGCAACCAGTTAATGTGCACTATAGCACCTCTATTCTTGCGAAGTTAACGAATCAATTCAAAAGGAACCTTTCTCTTCTTCACTCGCTCCAGCCATCGACTATGTTACCAGAACAACTTCTTCCACCCAGACTGAATGTTCTGCTCCCCCTGAGCCCACCATCATACGGCTTAACAACAATTGGACCGTAACAGACTGGAATGATAGGCTTAATAATTTGAAAGAACTCAACGAATGTGACCCTTATTTTATAAACAATTTACCCCCCAATGTTGACAGTTCCTGGGTTCAGAATCTCATTAAACGTAAATATAAGATTAACATTGTAAAATGCCACAAAATTAGCTCGTCAAGTTTTAAAATCCATATACAACATAAATATCAATGGTTATTTCACTCACCACACAAACCCATATGTATTGAAGATAGCATCACTATTTCTAAATGCTTAAATAAGATAACTAAAGAGCTCCCCAATAAAAACTTTAAGAGTTTATCTAATACTAAAGAAAAAATTGTAATTAGATCTAAGCTTAACCTTCCTAGTTCCAGCTCTATCCATCCCACTAGCTCATCCACCTCGAAAATAATAAAGAAAACTTTCTCCCAACGTAAAATTGTCCCTCTTAAAACCAAATCTAAAATTCCCTACTCCAATTTTGTTCACTCCCATACTATTAACCCAGCGACTCACTCTTTTACTCCCTCTACCACTTTAAGAATCCACAACCGTCCGGACCCTGTCCCCAACCCTTTACCCCCACCAGTCCTTGACCCAATGTTCTCTCCCACAGCAAAATTAACCTCAAAATTTGCGGCCTCGTTGTCTACCGGTGATGTGTTTGATGGTCGTTATTTGATGGCTAGACTACGCGACAGCAAATTGTATGAGAATGTCCGTCTTTACCTCTCTTACCTTTATAATAAGTCGGAAACGGTTTGCATCAATCGAAAAACCAAAATGAACGTATTAGTATCGATACAAAAAGAAGGCCTTCCAACCGATCCTATCGCTCTCAAAAAAATCTACTTTCACTTCCACGAAGCTTTAAATATTTGCCCATCCACTGTTTCAAATGATCTTGCCACATACGCTTCCCACCTTGATTTAAAACGCTTACCTTTCCCCCGTTCCAATAACAAGCCTTGTCTTTAACTCCAATCTACCTGTCTCTGTACTTTCCTTATATTATCAGAATGTTAGAGGCCTTCGAACTAAAACTTCTGACGTGTACATGAACTCCCAATGTCTCCCATATGACATTTTTGCCCTCACTGAAACAAATCTGTGCTCTGATTTTCTAGATAGTGAATTATTCACATCTGATTTTGCTGTTTTTCGTGCGGATGGTCAAATAAATGACATTGCTCCTACTGGGCGTGGTGTTCTTTTTGCACACACATTCACATTCGGTTCTATGCATGTCTGGTCGAAACATCTAAATCTCCTCTATTTGAATTTGTATGTATTAAATTGTCTTTCCCCAAACGCTGTCTTTACCTTCTTTGTTGTTATATTCGCCCTTCACAACCCTGTCTTGTCTATCAACAATTTGTTGACTCTTTTTTTTTTTTTATAATTTATATGGTGAAGGTGAAAATTACCTTTACAAGCACGTCGACCTGAAAGATCTTTTGTGCTGTTCCCTTAGGTTTAATTACACGTAGTGTATAGGTTTGTTCATTCGAAGCTGAGGTCATGTAAGAACCTAAGAATCTTCGAGGAAGAGGTGTTTCTGATATCAAGGGGACAGGGGAACCCTTTATTGAATATTTTAAGCCTGGATCTAGCTAAGGCAGGGCATTCACATAAAATGTGTTCAGCCGTTTCTATGTCTTCAAGACAGAGACGACAGGTGTCATCTTGGCTGATGCCCATGTTTTTAAGATGATACTTGAGAGAGCAGTGTCCCGTGAAGAAGTCCGTAAGTAACTTTACGTCACGTTTGCTCATGTCAAGAATTTCTTTCATACGTTTGTGGGATAAGTCAATGAATAGTTTTGACTGACGATGGCCATTTGAGTTGTTCCAGGTGCTGATCATGTTCTGTCGTTCCCAGGTAGTTAATTCGTTTTTAAGGCTACTTATTGGGAGACCACAGTAGGGTTCAGGGCCTTTGAATTGGGACTGAGAGCCAAGTCTAGCAAGTCGGTCAGCCTCTTCGTTACCCGGTACGCCTTCATGACCAGGCACCCATGAAAGAGTTATTTTATTGTGAGTAGCTAATTGAAGTAAACAAGTCAGGCAGTTCCAAACTAGTTTGGATTCGATTTTTGTCGAGGACAGAGCCTTTAGTGCTGCCTGACTGTCAGAGCAGATTAGGATGCTTGATCTTCGGAGGTTTCTTCTAATGCATTCCCTAATACAGAATTCTATAGCCATTACCTCTGCCTGAAAGATAGTAGTTGTGTTACCAAGGGATGTAGATGATTTAAAGTTGGGACCGTAAATCCCTGCACCTACACCGTTGTTTGTTTTTGAACCGTCAGTATACCAGATGTATTGGAAGTTATTTGTAAGAATTACAGGGTTCTTCCGTGCTGAGCGGTTTGGAAAGATTACTTCAAAGGGGTGGTGTAACATTATGCGTTAAGGCATAAAGTCCGAGGAGTGTGCTGCAGGCGATTTCAATATTGGGAGCACCTGCAGAATACTCATATGTCCTTGTAAGTTTTCCTTTCTTGAGTGGTTAGTGAGATGAATCTTTAGTCCGCTTAGTGCAGCAGTCTTCTTTACTCTTTGATTTGTTGACTCAATAGGTCCCTTAATTGAGAGTGTAGACTCCAATGATGACTTTATAGTACTCGGGGACTTTAACTTGCCCGATTTGAAATGGACTCCTTCTGAGGACGAATCTTGTTTCGTTCCCTCTAATCCGTCTTCTGATAAAGAATTCATATTCACCGACAGATTTCTTGAATTAGGCCTCTTTCAAATGAGCTGCGTTTTAAACAATCTTGGGAGACAACTAGACCTTGCTTTCTCCTCTGATCCTTTCAATTCCGCCATCCTAAAAAGCTCACATCTTTTATCCACCCTTGATCATTTTCATCCTCCCCTATCTTTCAATCATTGTCTTGATCTTAGCACTCCAACTATGGAGTCTGAGAACACTTCTAGTTTTAACTTCCGTGAAGCCGATTTCATTATGCTTAGTCATCTTTTAAGCGGAATCGACTTTAATCTCTTTATTAACCTCTCTACACCCATTGATATTGCTCTCTCCTTTTTCTATTCTTCAATTTTTGCATGTTTCATACAATGTGCTCCCTATACATCTCAAAAAACCTGTGTATCATCTCCTCCCTGGTACACAACAGAGTTAAAAAATATCCGTAACATCAGAAACAGGCTATGGAAAACATATTTAAAATCCCAGACCCCTTCCAATTACTATTACTACCAACAGGCCTCTTCTAACTTCTCAACTTTATGCCAATCTTTATACTTATCCTGTCTTGATAAAATGCAATTCTCTCTAATCACTGATCCGAAGCGTTTTTATCAATTTATTAACGTCAAGAGAAAGTCTGACGGTCTTCCTTCAACACTTAATTTCCTTGACAAATCTTCCGATGACCCCAAAGTAATTGTTAATCTCTTTGCTACCTTTTTCAGACAATCATATGCCAATGATCTGAATGACCCTGCCCTTGACTATCACAGGTTTCTAATGAATAGCCCGCAAACATCTCTTGTCTTTCTTAATGTTTGTCCCCAGACTGTTTGTGATAAACTAAGGTTACTGGATGATGATTTCTCACCTGGTCCAGACGGAGTCCCGGCTATTTTCCTTAAAAAGTGCGCATCAGTGCTCTATCAACCCCTTGCTAATATTTTTCAACTTTCTCTTTCCCAGGCTGTTTTACTTCTCTCTGGAAAGAATCTTTTATCTTCCCAATTTTCTAAAAGGGCTGTAAAAACCAAATCTCGAACTATCGACCGATAGCTAAGCTCTCCGCCATCCCTAAACTTTTCGAAAGCATTGTGTACGACTCTCTGTATTTTCATTGTAAGCCAATTGTCTCTTCACTTCAACACGGATTCCTAAAAGGAAGGTCTACTACGACTAACCTTACCCAATTCGTATCAAAGACTCTCTTGGCCATGGAAAAGGGCAACGAGATCGATGTTATTACTACAGACTTTAGTAAAGCATTCGACAAAATAAACCATCAAATTATCAATCTCAAACTCAAAGCCTTTGGCTTTCCACCTTCAATTATCGAATGGGTCAAATCATACCTAGAGAACCGTGTGTATAGAGTAGTTTTTAGTAAAGCAGTTTCTAACCCGATATTTGCCTCTTCTGGCGTTCCCCAAGGCAGCCATCTAGGTCCACTCCTGTTTGTGCTTGCAATAAATGACGTCGCTAGTATTATTTCTTTTAGTGCAGTCAATGAAGCATTTTAGGTCCGAATTTTTTTACTGTGAACCGATTTGCATGAAAAAACAAATATAAAGTTTTTTGTTAAGTCCAATACTTTTCGAGTTATTGGCAATTGAAAATTCGCAATTTGTTCACGTTTTTCATCTATTTATTGCAAATATTTCCAAAACTATACGTTTTATCGAAAATTTTATAAAGAACAAAATTGTAGCAGGTAAAACAATGAACAATTCGGTTTTTTATAAAGTATTCTAAGAACAATATTAAGCTAGATATAAAAGATCAAAACCATTTTTTATTTTGTCTGAAATTTAATGGTTGTAGTCAATGCCATTTAGCGGCGAGCAGATGCATTTTATGCATTCTAATACAACAGGATGTTTTGTAGTGCTTGAAATAAGCTTTGAAATGAGAAACTATTAAAAGTCTTTTGCACGTAAAATAAGTGAGCTGTAGTGCAAATAAGGGGAGCATCTAATATTTTTTTCTTTTAAATCAATGGCTTTCATAAGTGCCATTTCCACCAAAGTTAAATTTAATCGCATTCCGCCTAAAATTAAGTTTGTTATGAAGAGTTTGATCGATAATATCAGTTTGGCTGCTTTTGGACACATATTTTTCAAAAAAGTCACGATTTAAAAAAAAAACAACAAATTTTCAAATTTTTAAAAACCCTACTTTTTTTCATAATATCTCAAAAATGACTACAGATACGTATAATAGTGTAAGAATAAAAAATGTTGGTATTTTTTTGACAAACAATTTGGTCTTTTAGTTTTTTCTGTCAAACAAAAATTGACGGAGATATGATTGTTTAAAGAGCGCGTGGCAGCGCAATCACAGCCTCTCTTAAGTCCTTTAACCCTTCACCGTTTAAGCAAAAAATTGTTTACTATATATTGCAATCAAGGATGTTTTAGCTCTCTTAATTACCTTCACAACGGTTTCTTACAAATTGTGATAGCATAAAAATTGAAGGAGTTATGGTCCAAAAACTCATTGATTTAAAAGAAAATAACATTAGATGCTCTCCTTATTTGCACTACAGCTCACTTATTTTACGTGCAAAAGACTTTTAATAGTTTCTCATTTCAAAGCTTATTTCAAGCACTACAAAACATCCTGTTGTATTAGAATGCATAAAATGCATCTGCTCGCCGCTAAATGGCATTGACTACAACCATTAAATTTCAGACAAAATAAAAAATGGTTTTGATCTTTTATATCTAGCTTAATATTGTTCTTAGAATACTTTATAAAAAACCGAATTGTTCATTGTTTTACCTGCTACAATTTTGTTCTTTATAAAATTTTCGATAAAACGTATAGTTTTGGAAATATTTGCAATAAATAGATGAAAAACGTGAACAAATTGCGAATTTTCAATTGCCAATAACTCGAAAAGTATTGGACTTAACAAAAAACTTTGTATTTGTTTTTTTGCTTAAAATTAGGCCTTCTATCGATATCCGAGGTTATTTCAAAAAAAAAATTCACCCCCGAGAAGGGGTGGCAACCACCCCCAGGGTGGTGGCGGTGTGCAAATCATTATCGCTTTTGAATTTAAGGGTAAGATCAGCCTAATTCCAAAATTTCATGCAAATCGGTTCACAGTAAAAAAAATTCGGAGGTTGGGCCCTATTTTTCGCTTCATTGACTGCACTATTTCTCTGATCTGTCTATTTATGCAAATGACATTAAAATTATAAAAGTCATATCCTCTTCTCAAGATTCCTCTCTTCTTCAAAAAGACCTGAATGCTTTTCTTACTTGGTGCAATAAGAACTTTCTTGTGCTTAACGTTAATAAATGTCAATCTATGACTTTCTCGCGTAAACGCTTACCCTCTAGTCTTCGAACGTACTACTTCAGTAACGTGCCTATCCCCAGAGTTTCGTCTATTCGTCATCTTGGGTTATTTGTGATAAAGAGCTGAATCTCCACTCTCACATTAACTATATTATAGCGAAAGCAAACTCCTCTCTTGGGTTTATCAAACGCTGGTCTAGAGAATTTTCCGACCCCTACGTCACTAAATCATTATTCAATACTTATGTTAGACCAATCCTTGAATATGCTAGTCAGGTTTGGTCTCCCTACCAAATAACTCAATCCCGTAGAATTGAAGCTGTGCAACGAAGATTTCTAAGATTCGCTTTGCGTAGATTGCCTTGGTCTGATCCGTTCATTTTACCTCCTTATGAAAGCCGTTTGCGACTAATTGACATGGTCACCCTTTCGAAACGTCGTCATATCGCCGACATAATTTTCGTCCATCAGATCATGACCGGTACCATAGACTCCCAGGAATTACTCGAGCTGATTTACATGAACACTAATCCACGTAACCTTCGTTCTGTCCCCTTCTTCCACCTCCCTACTCTCCGCACAAATTACGCTTATTTCAACCCCATATGCAGAATGCTACGTTATGCGAAAGCTGTTGGAAATACCTTTGACTTTTCCCTTAGTTCCTCTTCTCTAAGAAAAAATCTATACTCCGCTTCCCCTTTCAACTTCTAAATCTTGCACTTCAACTTAGAATTAAGCATTGTATATTTGTACATATATTTATTTATTTATTTGTTTATATTTTCTTTTTTAAGTTTAATTATTTTTAAGTTTAAATCTATTGTTATAATCGCTTGTAGTAAGCTTAATAAATCAAAAAACTTGTTTCGAAAATGGTCGGATGTGTGAATTGTTGCAATATATATATATATATTTATAGATATATATATATATATACATAAACTATAGTAGCACCATGGCGGTGTTAGCAATATAAAACCACATCACGCTTTTATATTGCTAACACATTTACGAAGCAAATCTACCCTAGCAAAAAACAATAATATATGATGTATTGGCATCATGTTGGCAGGGTTCTACGATTAACTTTTTCCGATTGAGAAGGTAGTACGTTTAATGGGGACAACAGGGGGCGATACCAGCACTTTCCCCGCTATGGTGCTACTATAGTTTCCTTATACAATGGTATTTAATATGTACAATTTGCTCAGTTCTACTGAAAGTTAACAATGTGAGTATTTATATTTTGTTGGCACAGGGGGGGCCTTACTTTCTTACATTGACCTAGATAAAAAAAATAATTAAAATTAATTGTTGCTGTGATTGGTTAACCTCATCGTCTGTCGTTTACTTTTCTCGAATTGTCCAAGTCCGGTTGTCACTGTGTTTTGATGGGGAGGGGCGAGGGTGGGGGGTTGTTGGCTCCTAGCCACGGTGGTATGCTGACCCCAGGTCAGCATAGAAGATTATGTTCACTTCATCACTTGTAGAGATAAGATCCTCATCCAGAAGTTCCATTGCTAGAAGGTACCCCGGGCTGGGATGTCTTGGCTGGCTTATGATGCTCCTTATTAGGGGATTCGGTCCCAGGTACGGCAATGGGCTCATCAGTTAGATGAGCTCATCTAACTGATGAGCCAATTGCCGTACCTGGGCGAAACGCGAATAGGAGTTGAAGTTGATCTTCACGATCTTTGAACATTCTATTAAGAAATTCTTTCTTTTTAGAATTTATATTTTTAATTAAATTGTCAACTCCAGGACAAAAAAACACGACAATAACAAAATTTTTTGTTATTGTTTAAAATAAATAGTATTAAATGTTGGGTGTACATTACACTATTTTCATATTAAGCGTGAGCAGCTTAACCCAGCGGAAAAAGAGTTAAAACAATGAGCCTCCGTGAAGCGGACCATGCGAAATGATGTGGCGTACGGAAATCAGTCGCACATAAGCACCTGCCTGATTAATTTTTACACTTTCACTACTCAATTTTATAGCATTAAATTGTAAATTCGTACGTATTTCCATCATTTTTTGAAAATATTGCATACTTCAAGGGGTAATTTATAAGGTAAAAATGGAAAGCTAAAACATTTTTTAAATCAATTCACCGGTGTTTCATCACTTCAATATTTTAGAGTTGTACAATTGAGACCACCCCCTACCCAAAAAAACAAAAATCATGTTCCAACTCATGTTAGAATAATCGAAAGTGGCCCCGTGAAAGCAAAGTTGTATTTTTTAAACTCAGCGAACGTCACATTATAGTGTCAGAAGTGTAAATAAAACCTACTTGATAAAAAAAGCCGGAAGGAATCTGGATCCAAGCCCTAAATGCTTAAGGCTAATCAGTCTAATGTCATTCATCCTCAAATGTATGGAGAAGGTCAAGATCAAGGAAATGTCCATACTAAACAGCAGAATTATCCACAGCAATTTCGAATTAATAGAAATATTAGCACTAACAACAAGAGGCTGCCCACAAGTTGCAGTCCTCTCACCACTCATCTGGTCAATAGTTGTAGACAGCCTACTAAGATTACTTGCAACCCAAGCATTTATGCAGTGGGCTTTGCAGATGATCTAGCAATTGTCCAAGGCTCATCAGAAACACTAATATCAAGATGACTCTGAGCACAGTACAAAGCTGGTGCTCAAATGAAGGTCTCTCTGTAAACCCCCATAAGAGAGTTATTGTCCCATTAACAAAAAGAAGAAACCTAAATCTTCTAATGCCCCCCAATCTCTATGGGGAAACAATACCATTTTCAAAGGAATCAAAATACCTTGGTATAATCCTAGACAGCAAAATGTCATAGAACACTCAGCTAGAACGCATTTCCAACAGAACAACCAAGACCCTATGGACTTGTCGAAGCATATGCGGAAGAACTGGGGTCTAAAACTTACATGATGTACGACTTATATGTATACGCTGGTAGTCAGACCAACAATAACGTACGCAGCCGTTGTATGTGGGACAAAAACAAAAGAAATAACGGCAATCCAGTAACTAGAAAAGATTCAAAGATTGGCAACAACATGCATTACTGGATGCATGAAACTCTAGAAAAACTTTATACCTTCAGTATGTGCCTGGATACTATTCTTCGCATGTTCAACTTCGAACTTAACTTCTCCGTTGACATCCCCCCTAGGGAAGACTGGGAGAACACAAAGGCTCGTCCTTCAAAGCATGATATGGTCAGGTATACGGACGACTCAAAAATGGAAACTGGTACAGGTTCCGGCATTTTCAGTGACTGTCCCAGAACGAATTTCTCACTTAGTCTGGGTAGTCACTCACCCATTTTCCAAGCTGAAGTCTTTGCCTTTAACGAATGTTCGAGAACAGTCTATTCATGAAAAACAAAAAAATATTCATTTTCTCAGACAGCCAAGCTGCACTAAAGTCGTGAAGTTCACCTGTCATAAGATCCAAACTAGTCAAAGAAACAGTCATGTGACTCTCTGCACTAGCAAGGAAAAACACTGTAATCCCTCACTGTATCCCAGCACACAAAGGCTATGATGATAACGACATTATAGCAGACATCTAAGCTAAACACGGCGCATCAAAACCATTCGTTGGACCCGAACCATTCTGCGGTGTAAATAAAACCACCTTCAAAAACACTGCCAAGAACATCTCACTGGAAGAATCAAATAAAGCTTGGCGTAACTTATCTGGACAAACCTGTTCAAAACTCATTTTGCCAGAATATACTGATAAAACATTAAAATTCCTACTGAACCTCAATAGGAAAACCATAAAAATTTGCACAGGGCTACTAACCGTCCGTGAGGTTCTGGGTTTCACTCGGCCACCAAAACGAAACCCATGGTTCGATGAAGAATGCAGGCAGGCAAATGCAGCCAAACAAAGAGCACGACAAATGCTTATGCAACAACGAACAAGGGCTGCTTACGATCAGTATAACGAGATTTACAAGGAGAGAAGAAGGGAAGAACACCGACTTCTCAAAAAGAAAAAGAAGCAGCATGAGAAGTGCTCGTTTGAGGAAATAGAGAGGTGCCATGACAGGAACGAGATTCGGAAGTTTTACCAAAAGGTAAAAAGATCCTGCCAGGGTGGCAAACCCCGAACTCAAGCCTGTAAAGACCAGCAGGGAAACATAATTGTAGAGTCACAGTCGCTACTGAGGATTTGGAAAGATCACTTCTGCAGACTGCTTAACGGCGATGAAGACACAAATTCCGCTGTCAGGCAGATTGCCATATTCAGCTTGGACGATGATCAAGAATGCCGTCCTCCCGACCTAGAAGAGGTTAAGCTTGCCATATGCAAACTTAAATCAAATAAGACTGCAGGTGCAGATGGCCTTGATGCCGAACTTTTCAAGGCAGCTGGAGATCAGTTGGAAAGGAGCATGCACCAGCTGATCTGCATGATATGGTCGAAAGAAAGCATGCCCGATGAATGGAACCTCAGTATCGTATGCCCGAACCTAAAGAAGGGAGACCCTCACAATTGCGCCAATTACAGAGGGATAAGCCTCCTTAACGTCGCTTATAAGATCTTGTCTGCTGTAATATGTGAACGCCTGAAACCCCACGTCAACAACTTGATAGGTCCTTATCAATGTGGTTTTAGACCAGAGAAGTCCACAATAGACCAAATTTTCACATTACGGCAGATCTTGGAAAAAACCCGAGAACATAACATCGATATTCACCACCTCTTTATCGATTTTAAGGCCGCGTATGACAGTATTTACAGAGACGAGCTGTACAGAGCCATGTCTAGTTTCGGCATCCCTGCAAAACTCGTACGACTATGCAGGATGACTTTGGAGAATTCACGCTGCTCCGTCAAGGTCGGAAAAGAACTCACCGAGACCTTTGATGTCGAAAAAGGCTTTAGGCAAGGCGACAAACTGTCATGCGATTTCTTCAACATCATACTTGAACAGATTGTAAGAAACTCAAACGTCAACACCAGAGGAACAATCTTTCAAAAGTCTGTACAATTACTCGCCTATGCAGACGATATTGACGTAATGGGAAGAAAAAAGCGTGATGTCATAGGTGATTTTGCGAGTATTGAAACAGAAGCGGCAAAAATGGGTTTGATGGTTAATGAGGGCAAAACGAAGTATATGCTGTCATCAAACAAGGACACAGAACATCGACGAATTGGACAAAACGTCACAATAGACAGACATAACTTCGAGGTAGTACAGGACTTCGTCTACCTAGGATCCGCTGTAGACACGGACAACAACATCAGTGCGGAGATCAAACGGAGAATAACTCTTGCCAACCGTTGCTTCTTTGGGTTAAGAAGGCAATTGAGAAACAAAACCCTCTCTAGAAAAACCAAGGTGGCCTTGTATAAGACCTTAATCATCCCAGTCCTGCTGTACGGCGCGGAAGCATGGACCTTATCGAAAGCGGATGAGGAAACTCTTGGTCGTTTCGAAAGAAAAATTCTCCGAATGATCTTTGGTCCCGTATGCGAAGACAATGTGTGGAGAAGAAGATACAACAACGAGCTGTATGAGCTGTACCGCGACATGGGCATAGCCAGAAGAGTACGCATCGCGAGGCTACGATGGTTGGGCCATGTAGAGCGGATGGACCCAAACGCTCCGGCTCGTCGGGTTTTCGAAAGCACATTGCAGGGAAATCGCGGAAGGGGAAGACCTCGTCTTAGGTGGCGCAATCAAGTGGATGAAGACCTCAACCAACTTGGAGTGCGAAACTGGAGAGAGCTCGCCCGAAATCGAAATCGTTATAGAAGGATGTTGGTTGAGGCCCAGGTTCACCCCGAACTGTAATGCCCACCTAAGTAAGTAAGTAAGTACTAACCGTCCACTGTTCTTTAAAAAAACATCTTCATCAAATGAGGCTGGTAGCGGACCCCATCTGTAAACTATGTCTTGAAAATGAAGAAACATCTCTGCACATTATTACAGAATGTCCAGCACTTTTCCGCTTTAGAAAGCAAATACTTGGTTATGAGATCATCCCCCAGATAAACTCAAACTCATTCTCCCACAGAAGATAGCTAACTTCTGGTTCAACTTAGGAGCAGGAGAAGTTCCCTGAAACCTCGAATGGGCTGGCACAAAAGACTTCATTCAGACACCGCATTGCCCAGAGCTGAGCAAGCTCTACCCGTCCCCTTAATATTATCTAATCTACTTGATAAAAAGAACTAGTTTGACTATTGAAATGTGAAAAACAGAAAAACAGTAAGAATGAGTAAGTTACTGAAAGAGCTCAACCACTTTGAGCTTAAAAGTGAGTAAGGTAAGCGACATCTTTCTATAGCGTGATCGGAAAATGAACTCGTTCTGCGCTTGACCACTTATTTGCAACAGCATGGAGAAGACGTGGACACTTTTGTTTATGAAACAGAAATGGGGGAAGAAGAAGTAAATGAAAGTGTAGATTTTTCTAATATGATGAGGCTTATATTAGATGAACGAAACGAAGAAATGAAGCTGGTCGACGAGCAATGAAACTTGAAGACTTGAGGCGCAACAGAACGTTTAGGAAGATCAAAAAAACATTCTAGAAAGAAAATTGGGCAACATTGAGAGAATCGTATGTGCTCTAGACAAACGCGTTGAAGGTGTGGAAAAACAACTTTCTGTTAAAGAAAGCCGATGCGATAAACAGTTTTCTGTCTTGACCAAGAAATTAGACCAGATCCAGAAAATGAATTTCAAAGAAAAAGTACATGAACCCACCAACATTTGATGGACAGTCTTCATGGTCAGTTTACAAGAGTCAATTTGACTCAGTCACGACAGCAAATGGCTGAGATGACGAAGACAAGTACGTAGCACTGACTCTAGCTCTTAGGGGACCAGCAGCTGAATTACTTCAAACTATTCCAGCTGGTAAGAGAGGCGATTTCAATTCTCTCGTGGCAGCAATAGGTAAACGCTTTGGCGATAGCCACTAGAAAGAAGTCTTCCGAGTCCAACTCAATAACAGATTCCAGAAAAGGGGTTAAAGCCCAAAACAGCACCAAGCAGACGTCGAAAAACTGGTTCAGCAGGCATACCCAGATGCATTTGCATTGACAATTGAAGAAGCAGAATAGGCTTAAAAAAAACTAGTTTTATTTACACTTCTGACACCAATAAGAATAATAAGACTTTGCTTTCACTTTAATTATACCACTTTTATTCGGCATCCACAAATCGACTTGTAATCAGATTGTGGATGAAGCAATGTGGTTCTTGTTTTATTAATGTCAAGTAGTCCGCGCACTCCCTGGAAGATGTTTGACTCGAACTTCCTCCCTTGGTCGGAGTGGAGTTAGGTGCGCCGAACCTGCTCACCCACTTAAACACAATCTGGTCGACCACTGTTTTGGCTTCTTGATTTGGGATGGCATACGCCTCAGGCCACTTGCTAAAGTAGTCCATTACAACCAGAATGTATTTGTTTCCATCGTTGGTCTCTGCTCTCTGGAAAAGGCCCAGCCACATCTACTGCAATCCTCTCAAAAGGCGATCCAACGTTGTATTGCTGTAATTTGCTTGAATCTTTCTACTAGGTTCTTTGGCTGCAGCACACTTGTCACATGTTTGTCACCACTTCTCCACTTCATCTCTAGCTTGAAATCAGTAGAAGCACTTTCTCCAGTGTCTTCCTTAGCTTTCGATTGCGGTACGATCAGCTGCATCACATATGATTTTCCATCCGCGGACTCCCATCTTCGCCTGAGGACACCTTTTTGCACATAGAGTGAGTCTCACTGTGCCCAATAGGCTTTGAGAACTGGACTCCTGTCAGAAATGTCTCCCCATTCAGGTTTCTCTTCATTTTCTTTCCATGCGAGAATGGGTTCGATATTTGGATCATCCTGTTGAGCTGTCCTCACTTCCTCATTGCTCCATCCGCTTATTGGGTCAGCTCTTAGTCGCTGAGCGGCAATATTTTCTTTGTCTTCTTGCCGCCTACAATGCTTGCAATCCACTTTGCAAGGTCTTCGGGATAATGCGTCGGCGTTTGAGTGCAACTTTCCTCTGCGGTGTTGAGTCTGGTAATCATAAGTCTTCAGTCTGCAGTGGATAGAAACCACCTTGCGACTTGACCTTCTGGATTTTTGAAGTTCAACAGCCAGTTCAGAGCACCATGGTCTGTCCGCAGAAGGAATTTCTGTACATAGATGTACTTATGGAAGTGCTTTGTTGCCAAGATAAGAGCTAGCAGTTCCCTTCTGGTCACGCAGTAGTTTTTTTCGGGTTTCGAGAGGACCTTGCTGTAGTATGCCACCACTTTCTCTTCGCCATCATGCACTTGGGATAGTACCGCCCCGATTCCAACGTTGCTTGCATCTGCGTCGATGATGAATGTTTTGCCAGCTGTTGGATGTGCCAGCACTGGAACATTACAGAGGCGGTATTTGAGTTCCTGAAAAGATTTCTCACACTCACCTGACCATTTAAACTGCTTCCCTTTCTCGGTGAGCTGATGCAAACTCTTTGCAACTCCAGCAAAGTTCTTAACAAATCGTCGGTAATATGTGGCAAGACCAAGAAAGCTTCGGAGTTGATGTTGGTCCTGTGGTGTTGGCCAATTTTTGACGGAGTAAACTTTTTCAGGATCAGTCTTCACTCCTTGGGAAGAGATGATGTGTCCCAAATACTTAACTTCGGTTTTGAAAAGTGCACATTTTTCCGGATTCAGTTTAAGGTTAGCCTCTCGAAGTCTCTGAAACACGGCTTTTAGAGAAGAACGGCTACAGATGTAACATCGATAATATTGGCTACAGATGTAAAATCGAAAATATTGGCTACAGATGTAATATCGATAATATTGGCTACATATGTAATATTTGCTGATTTGTTGAATATGCAGGCGTGCCGTTATTGTGGGACGGTGCCAGTGTTGCAGAATGTCTATATATTTTTATGTCTATATAAACTGACGATGATCTCTGATTTGTTGAATATGCAAGCGTGCCGTTATTGTGGGACGGTGCCAGTTCCCAGAACCTCTTCCGAAAATGGTCGGATATACTGGTAACAAATCGCCGTTATTGTCGGACGGTGCCAGTTCCCAGAACTTTTTCCGAAAATGGTCGGATACACTGGTAACTATATATACCACTCGTCGTTATTGTGGGACGGTGTCAAGACAGTTTCCAAAACTTGTTTCGAAAATGGGCGGATGTGTGAATTGTTGCAATATATATATATATTTATAGATATATATATATATATACATAAACTATAGTAGCACCATGGCGGTGTTAGCAATATAAAAGCACATCACGCTTTTATATTGCTAACACATTTACGAAGCAAATCTACCCTAGCAAAAGACAATAATATGTGATGTATTGGCATCATGTTGGCAGGGTTCTACGATTAACTTTTTCCGATTGAGAAGGTAGTACGTTTAATGGGGACGACAGGGGGCGATACCAGCACTTTCCCCGCTATGGTGCTACTATAGTTTCCTTATACAATGGTATTTAAAATGTACAATTTGCTCAGTTCTACTGAAAGTTAACAATGTGAGTATTTATATTTTGTTGGCACAGGGGGGGCCTTTCTTTCTTACATTGACCTAGATTAAAAAAATAATTAAAATTAATTGTTGCTGTGATTGGTTAACCTCATCGTCTGTCGTTTACTTCTCTCGAATTGTTCAAGTCCGGTTGTCACTGTGTTTTGATGGGGAGGGGTGAGGGTGGGGGGTTGGTGGCTCCTAGCCACGGTGGTATGTTGACCCCAGGTCAGCATAGAAGTTTATGTTCAATTCATCACTTGTAGAGATAAGATCCTCATCCAGAAGTTCCATTGCTAGAAGGTACCCCGGGCTGGGATGTCTTGGCTGGCTTATGATGCTCCTTATTAGGGAATTCGGGTGGTCGGTCATGTTTCGCAGACATCTACGGCTGGAGTCGATGTGTCAAGTTATCGTCACTGTCAAGTTTTATTATTTTCGCTTCTTCGTAGAGTCTCCTGTTGCTGACGTGCTTCTTTCAACGCAAACTATGTTCGGATTACACCGACACTAATAAAATTCACTGCACTCACATGCAGTGAATTTTATTTCTAAGTGAATGAACAAGTCATATGCACGTAGAAAAAGTAAACAAAAGGTTTGCCAAGGTTGGTTTTAGATTATTAATTTTAAACAATAACAAAAAAATTTTGTTACTGTCGTGTTTTTTTGTCCTGGAGTTGACAATTTAATTAAAAATATAAATTCTAAAAAGAAAGAATTTCTTAATAGAATGTTGAAAGATCGTGAAGATCAACTTCAACTCCTATTCGCGTTTCACCCAGGTACGACAATGGGCTCATCGGTTAGATGTTGCCGTACCCTTCTAAGACGCAAACTATGTTCGGATTACATTGACACTTATAAAATTCACTGTGAACTGATGAGCCAATTGCCGTACCTGGGCGAAACGCGAATAGGAGTTGAAGTTGATCTTCACGATCTTTCAACATTCTATTAAGAAATTCTTTCTTTTCAGAATTTATATTTTTAATTAAATTGTCAACTCCAGGACAAAAAAACACGACAATAAAAAAATTTTTTGTTATTGTTTAAAATAAATAGTATTAAATGTTGGGTGTACACTACACTATTTTCATATTAAGCGTGAGCAGCTTAACCCAGCGGAAAAAGAGTTAAAACAATGAGCCTCCGTGAAGCTGACCATGCGAAATGATGTGGCGTACGGAAATCAGTCGCACATAAGCACCTGCCTGATTAATTTTTACACTTTCACTACTCAATTTTATAGCATTAAATTGTAAATTCGTACGTATTTCCATCATTTTTTGAAAATATTGCATACTTCAAGGGGTAATTTATAAGGTAAAAATGGAAAGCTAAAACATTTTTTAAATCAATTCACCGGTGTTTCATCACTTCAATATTTTAGAGTTGTACAATTGAGACCACCCCCTACCCAAAAAAACAAAAACCATGTTCCAACTCATGTTAGAATAATCGAAAGTGGCCCCGTGAAAGCAAAGTTGTTTTTTTAAACTCAGCGAACGTCACATTATAGTGTCAGAAGTGTAAATAAAACCTACTTGATAAAAAAAGCCGGAAGGAATCTGGATCCAAGCCCTAAATGCTTAAGGCTAATCAGTCTAATGTCATTCATCCTCAAATGTATGGAGAAGGTCAAGATCAAGGAAATGTCCATACTAAACAGCAGAATTATCCACAGCAATTTCGAATTAATAGAAATATTAGCACTAACAACAAGAGGCTGCCCACAAGTTGCAGTCCTCTCACCACTCATCTGGTCAATAGTTGTAGACAGCCTACTAAGATTACTTGCAACCCAAGCATTTATGCAGTGGGCTTTGCAGATGATCTAGCAATTGTCCAAGGCTCATCAGAAACACTAATATCAAGATGACTCTGAGCACAGTACAAAGCTGGTGCTCAAATGAAGGTCTCTCTGTAAACCCCCATAAGAGAGTTATTGTCCCATTAACAAAAAGAAGAAACCTAAATCTTCTAATGCCCCCCAATCTCTATGGGGAAACAATACCATTTTCAAAGGAATCAAAATACCTTGGTATAATCCTAGACAGCAAAATGTCATAGAACACTCAGCTAGAACGCATTTCCAACAGAACAACCAAGACCCTATGGACTTGTCGAAGCATATGCGGAAGAACTGGGGTCTAAAACTTACATGATGTACGACTTATATGTATACGCTGGTAGTCAGACCAACAATAACGTACGCAGCCGTTGTATGTGGGACAAAAACAAAAGAAATAACGGCAATCCAGTAACTAGAAAAGATTCAAAGATCGGCAACAACATGCATTACTGGATGCATGAAACTCCAGAAAAACTTTATACCTTCAGTATGTGCCTGGATACTATTATTCGCATGTTCAACTTCGAACCTAACTTCTCCGTTGACATCCCCCCTAGGGAAGACTGGGAGAACACAAAGGCTCGTCCTTCAAAGCATGATATGGTCAGGTATACGGACGACTCAAAAATGGAAACTGGTACAGGTTCCGGCATTTTCAGTGACTGTCCCAGAACGAATTTCTCACTTAGTCTGGGTAGTCACTCACCCATTTTCCAAGCTGAAGTCTTTGCCTTTAACAAATGTTCGAGAACAGTCTATTCATGAAAAACAAAAAAATATTCATTTTCTCAGACAGCCAAGCTGCACTAAAGTCGTGAAGTTCACCTGTCATAAGATCCAAACTAGCCAAAGAGACAGTCATGTGACTCTCTGCACTAGCAAGGAAAAACACTGTAATCCCTCACTGTATCCCAGCACACAAAGGCTATGATGATAACGACATTATAGCAGACATCTAAGCTAAACACGGCGCATCAAAACCATTCGTTGGACCCGAACCATTCTGCGGTGTAAATAAAACCACCTTCAAAAACACTGCCAAGAACATCTCACTGGAAGAATCAAATAAAGCTTGGCGTAACTTATCTGGACAAACCTGTTCAAAACTCATTTTGCCAGAATATACTGATAAAACATTAAAATTCCTACTGAACCTCAATAGGAAAACCATAAAAATTTGCACAGGGCTACTAACCGTCCACTGTTCTTTAAAAAAACATCTTCATCAAATGAGGCTGGTAGCGGACCCCATCTGTAAACTATGTCTTGAAAATGAAGAAACACCTCTGCACATTATTACAGAATGTCCAGCACTTTTCCGCTTTAGAAAGCAAATACTTGACTATGAGATCATCCCCCAGATAAACTCAAACTCATTCTCCCACAGAAGATAGCTAACTTCTGGTTCAACTTAGGAGCAGGAGAAGTTCCCTGAAACCTCGCATGGGCTGGCACAAAAGACTTCATTCAGACACCGCATTGCCCAGAGCTGAGCAAGCTCTACCCGTCCCCTTAATATTATCTAATCTACTTGATAAAAAGAACTAGTTTGACTATTGAAATGTGAAAAACAGAAAAACAGTAAGAATGAGTAAGTTGCTGAAAGAGCTCAACCACTTTGAGCTTAAAAGTGAGTAAGGTAAGCGACATCTTTCTATAGCGTGATCGGAAAATGAACTCGTTCTGCGCTTGACCACTTATTTGCCACAGCATGGAGAAGACGTGGACACTTTTGTTTATGAAACAGAAATGGGGGAAGAAGAAGTAAATGAAAGTGTAGATTTTTCTAATATGATGAGGCTTATATTAGATGAAGCTTATTCTTAAAAAAACCTTATTGTTAAACTATTGATGAAATAAAGAATTTATTTAATCTAATCTAATCTATTAGATGAACGAAACGAACAAAAGAAGGAACAGCAGAATATTCTCGAACAACATGAAGCAGAATGAAACGAAGAAATGAAGCTGGTCGACGAGCAATGAAACTTGAAGACTTGAGGCGCAACAGAACGTTTAGGAAGATCAAAAAAACATTCTAGAAAGAAAATTGGGCAACATTGAGAGAATCGTATGTGCTCTAGACAAACGCGTTGAAGGTGTGGAAAAACAACTTTCTGTTAAAGAAAGCCGATGCGATAAACAGTTTTCTGTCTTGACCAAGAAATTAGACCAGATGCAGAAAATGAATTTCAAAGAAAAAGTACATGAACCCACCAACATTTGATGGACAGTCTTCATGGTCAGTTTACAAGAGTCAATTTGACTCAGTCACGACAGCAAATGGCTGAGATGACGAAGACAAGTACGTAGCACTGACTCTAGCTCTTAGGGGACCAGCAGCTGAATTACTTCAAACTATTCCAGCTGGTAAGAGAGGCGATTTCAATTCTCTCGTGGCAGCAATAGGTAAACGCTTTGGCGATAGCCACTAGAAAGAAGTCTTCCGAGTCCAACTCAATAACAGATTCCAGAAAAGGGGTTAAAGCCCAAAACAGCACCAAGCAGACGTCGAAAAACTGGTTCAGCAGGCATACCCAGATGCATTTGCATTGACAATTGAAGAAGCAGAATAGACTTAAAAAAAAACTAGTTTTATTTACACTTCTGACACCAATAAGAATAATAAGACTTTGCTTTCACTTTAATTATACCACTTTTATTCGGCATCCACAAATCGACTTGTAATCAGATTGTGGATGAAGCAATGTGGTTCTTGTTTTATTAGTGTCAAGTAGTCCGCGCACTCCCTGGAAGATGTTTGACTCGAACTTCCTCCCTTGGTCGGAGTGGAGTTAGGTGCGCCGAACCTGCTCACCCACTTAAACACAATCTGGTCGACCACTGTTTTGGCTTCTTGATTTGGGATGGCATACGCCTCAGGCCACTTGCTAAAGTAGTCCATTACAACCAGAATGTATTTGTTTCCATCGTTGGTCTCTGCTCTCTGGAAAAGGCCCAGCCACATCTACTGCAATCCTCTCAAAAGGCGATCCAACGTTGTATTGCTGTAATTTGCTTGAATCTTTCTACTAGGTTCTTTGGCTGCAGCACACTTGTCACATGTTTGTCACCACTTCTCCACTTCATCTCTAGCTTGAAATCAGTAGAAGCACTTTCTCCAGTGTCTTCCTTAGCTTTCGATTGCGGTACGATCAGCTGCATCACATATGATTTTCCATCCGCGGACTCCCATCTTCGCCTGAGGACACCTTTTTGCACATAGAGTGAGTCTCACTGTGCCCAATAGGCTTTGAGAACTGGACTCCTGTCAGAAATGTCTCCCCATTCAGGTTTCTCTTCATTTTCTTTCCATGCGAGAATGGGTTCGATATTTGGATCATCCTGTTGAGCTGTCCTCACTTCCTCATTGCTCCATCCGCTTATTGGGTCAGCTCTTAGTCGCTGAGCGGCAATATTTTCTTTGTCTTCTTGCCGCCTACAATGCTTGCAATCCACTTTGCAAGGTCTTCGGGATAATGCGTCGGCGTTTGAGTGCAAATTTCGTACCGCCCCGATTCCAACGTTGCTTGCATCTGCGTCGATGATGAATGTTTTGCCAGCTGTTGGATGTGCCAGCACTGGAACATTACAGAGGCGGTATTTGAGTTCCTGAAAAGATTTCTCACACTCACCTGACCATTTAAACTGCTTCCCTTTCTCGGTGAGCTGATGCAAACTCTTTGCAACTCCAGCAAAGTTCTTAACAAATCGTCGGTAATATGTGGCAAGACCAAGAAAGCTTCGGAGTTGATGTTGGTCCTGTGGTGTTGGCCAATTTTTGACGGAGTAAACTTTTTCAGGATCAGTCTTCACTCCTTGGGAAGAGATGATGTGTCCCAAATACTTAACTTCGGTTTTGAAAAGTGCACATTTTTCCGGATTCAGTTTAAGGTTAGCCTCTCGAAGTCTCTGAAACACGGCTTTTAGAGAAGAACGGCTACAGATGTAACATCGATAATATTGGCTACAGATGTAAAATCGAAAATATTGGCTACAGATGTAATATCGATAATATTGGCTACATATGTAATATTTGCTGATTTGTTGAATATGCAGGCGTGCCGTTATTGTGGGACGGTGCCAGTGTTGCAGAATGTCTATATAAACTGACGATGATCTCTGATTTGTTGAATATGCAAGCGTGCCGTTATTGTGGGACGGTGCTAGTTCCCAGAACCTCTTCCGAAAATGGTCGGATATACTGGTAACAAATCGCCGTTATTGTCGGACGGTGCCAGTTCCCAGAACTTTTTCCGAAAATGGTCGGATACACTGGTAACTATATATACCACTCGTCGTTATTGTGGGACGGTGTCAAGACAGTTTCCAAAACTTGTTTCGAAAATGGGCGGATGTGTGAATTGTTGCAATATATATATATATTTATAGATATATATATATATATACATAAACTATAGTAGCACCATGGCGGTGTTAGCAATATAAAAGCACATCACGCTTTTATATTGCTAACACATTTACGAAGCAAATTTACCCTAGCAAAAGACAATAATATATGATGTATTGGCATCATGTTGGCAGGGTTCTACGATTAACTTTTTCCGATTGAGAAGGTAGTACGTTTAATGGGGACGACAGGGGGCGATACCAGCACTTTCCCCGCTATGGTGCTACTATAGTTTCCTTATACAATGGTATTTAAAATGTACAATTTGCTCAGTTCTACTGAAAGTTAACAATGTGAGTATTTATATTTTGTTGGCACAGGGGGGCCTTACTTTCTTACATTGACCTAGATTAAAAAAATAATTAAAATTAATTGTTGCTGTGATTGGTTAACCTCATCGTCTGTCGTTTACTTCTCTCGAATTGTTCAAGTCCGGTTGTCACTGTGTTTTGATGGGGAGGGGTGAGGGTGGGGGGTTGGTGACTCCTAGCCACGGTGGTATGTTGACCCCAGGTCAGCATAGAAGTTTATGTTCAATTCATCACTTGTAGAGATAAGATCCTCATCCAGAAGTTCCATTGCTAGAAGGTACCCCGGGCTGGGATGTCTTGGCTGGCTTATGATGCTCCTTATTAGGGGATTCGGGTGGTCGGTCATGTTTCGCAGACATCTACGGCTGGAGTCGATGTGTCAAGTTATCGTCACTGTCAAGTTTTATTATTTTCGCTTCTTCGTAGAGTCTCCTGTTGCTGACGTGCTTCTTTCAACGCAAACTATGTTCGGATTACACCGACACTTATAAAATTCACTGCACTCACATGCAGTGAATTTTATTTCTAAGTGAATGAACAAGTCATATGCACGTAGAAAAAGTAAACAAAAGGTTTGCCAAGGTTGGTTTTAGATTATTAATTTTAAACAATAACAAAAAAATTTTGTTACTGTCGTGTTTTTTTGTCCTGGAGTTGACAATTTAATTAAAAATATAAATTCTAAAAAGAAAGAATTTCTTAATATAATGTTGAAAGATCGTGAAGATCAACTTCAACTCCTATTCGCGTTTCGCCCAGGTACGACAATGGGCTCATCGGTTAGATGTTGCCGTACCCTTCTAAGACGCAAACTATGTTCGGATTACACTGACACTTATAAAATTCACTGTGAACTGATGAGCCAATTGCCGTACCTGGGCGAAACGCGAATAGGAGTTGAAGTTGATCTTCACGATCTTTCAATATTCTATTAAGAAATTCTTTCTTTTCAGAATTTATATTTTTAATTAAATTGTCAACTCCAGGACAAAAAAACACGACAATAACAAAATTTTTTGTTATTGTTTAAAATAAATAATATTAAATGTTGGGTGTACACTACACTATTTTCATATTAAGCGTGAGCAGCTTAACCCAGCGGAAAAAGAGTTAAAACAATGAGCCTCCGTGAAGCTGACCATGCGAAATGATGTGGCGTACGGAAATCAGTCGCACATAAGCACCTGCCTGATTAATTTTTACACTTTCACTACTCAATTTTATAGCATTAAATTGTAAATTCGTACGTATTTCCATCATTTTTTGAAAATATTGCATACTTCAAGGGGTAATTTATGAGGTAAAAATGGAAAACTAAAACATTTTTTAAATCAATTCACCGGTGTTTCATCACTTCAATATTTTAGAGTTGTACAATTGAGACCACCCCCTACCCAAAAAACAAAATTGGATAATGTCCATGCTAAACAGCAGAATTATCCACAGCAATTTCGAATTAATAGAAATATCAGCACTAACAACAAGAGGCTGCCCACAAGTTGCAGTCCTCTCACCACTCATCTGGTCAATAGTTGTAGACAGCCTACTAAGATTACTTGCAACCCAAGCATTTATGCAGTGGGCTTTGCAGATGATCTAGCAATTGTCCAAGGCTCATCAGAAACACTAATATCAAGATGACTCTGAGCACAGTACAAAGCTGGTGCTCAAATGAAGGTCTCTCTGTAAACCCCCATAAGAGAGTTATTGTCCCATTAACAAAAAGAAGAAACCTAAATCTTCTAATGCCCCCCAATCTCTATGGGGAAACAATACCATTTTCAAAGGAATCAAAATACCTTGGTATAATCCTAGACAGCAAAATGTCATAGAACACTCAACTAGAACGCATTTCTAACAGAACAACCAAGTCCCTATGGACTTGTCGAAGCATATGCGGAAGAACTGGGGTCTAAAACTTACATGATGTACGACTTATATGTATACGCTGGTAGTCATACCAACAATAACGTACGCAGCCGTTGTATGGGGGACAAAAACAAAAGAAATAACGGCAATCCAGAAACTAGAAAAGATTCAAAGATTGGCAACAACATGCATTACTGGATGCATGAAACTCTAGAAAAACTTTATACCTTCAGTATGTGCCTGGATACTATTATTCGCATGTTCAACTTCGAACTTAACTTCTCCGTTGACATCCCCCCTAGGGAAGACTGGGAGAACACAAAGGCTCGTCCTTCAAAGCATGATATGGTCAGGTATACGGACGACTCAAAAATGGAAACTGGTACAGGTTCCGGCATTTTCAGTGACTGTCCCAGAACGAATTTCTCACTTAGTCTGGGTAGTCACTCACCCATTTTCCAAGCTGAAGTCTTTGCCATTAACGAATGTTCGAGAACAGTCTGTTCATAAAAAACAAAAAAATATTCATTTTCTCAGACAGCCAAGCTGCACTAAAGGCGTGAAGCTCACCTGTCATAAGATCCAAACTAGTCCAAGAGACAGTCATGTGACTCTCTGAACTAGCAAGGAAAAACACTGTAATCTCTCACTGTATCCCAGCACACAAAGGCTATGATGATAACGACATTATAGCAGACATCTAAGCTAAACACGGCGCATCAAAACCATTCGTTGGACCCGAACCATTCTGCGGTGTAAATAAAACCACCTTCAAAAACACTGCCAAGAACATCTCACTGGAAGAATCAAATAAAGCTTGGCTTAACTTATCTGGACAAACCTGTTCAAAACTCATTTTGCCAGAATATACTGATAAAACATTAAAATTCCTACTGAACCTCAATAGGAAAACCATAAAAATTTTGCACAGGGCTACTAACCGTCCACTGTTCTTTAACAAAACATCTTCACCAAATGAGGCTGGTAGCGGACCCCATCTGTAAACTATGTCTTGAAAATGAAGAAACACCTCTGCACATTATTACAGAATGTCCAGCACTTTTCCGCTTTAGAAAGCAAATACTTGACTATGAGATCATCCCCCAGATATACTCAAACTCATTCTCCCACAAAAGATAGCTAACTTCTGGTTCAACTTAGGAGCAGGAGAAGTTCCCTGAAACCTCGCATGGGCTGGCACAAAAGACTTCATTCAGACACCGCATTGCCCAGAGCTGAGCAAGCTCTACCCGTCCCCTTAATATTATCTAATCTACTTGATAAAAAGAACTAGTTTGACTATTGAAATGTGAAAAACAGAAAAACAGTAAGAATGAGTAAGTTGCTGAAAGAGCTCAACAACTTTGAGCTTAAAAGTGAGTAATGTAAGCGACATCTTTCTATAGCGTGATCGGAAAATGAACTCGTTCTGCGCTTGACCACTTATTTGCAACAGCATGGAGAAGACGTGGACACTTTTGTTTATGAAACAGAAATGGGGGAAGAAGAAGTAAATGAAAGTGTAGATTTTTCTAATATGAGGCTTATATTAGATGAACGAAACGAACAAAAGAAGGAACAGCAGAATATTCTCGAACAACATGAAGCAGAATGAAACGAAGAAATGAAGCTGGTCGACGAGCAATGAAACTTGAAGACTTGAGGCGCAACAGAACGTTTAGGAAGATCAAAAAAACATTCTAGAAAGAAAATTGGGCAACATTGAGAGAATCGTATGTGCTCTAGACAAACGCGTTGAAGGTGTGGATTGTGGAAAAACAACTTTCTGTTAAAGAAAGCCGATGCGATAAACAGTTTTCTGTCTTGACCAAGAAATTAGACCAGATCCAGAAAATGAATTTCCAAGAAAAAGTACATGAACCCACCAACATTTGATGGACAGTCTTCATGGTCAGTTTACAAGAGTCAATTTGACTCAGTCACGACAGCAAATGGCTGAGATGACGAAGACAAGTACGTAGCACTGACTCTAGCTCTTAGGGGACCAGCAGCTGAATTACTTCAAACTATTCCAGCTGGTAAGAGAGGCGATTTCAATTCTCTCGTGGCAGCAATAGGTAAACGCTTTGGCGATAGCCACTAGAAAGAAGTCTTCCGAGTCCAACTCAATAACAGATTCCAGAAAAGGGGTAAAAGCCCAAAACAGCACCAAGCAGACGTCGAAAAACTGGTTCACCAGGCATACCCAGATGCATTTGCATTGACAATTGAAGAAGCAGAATAGGCTTTAAAAAAAAACTAGTTTTATTTACACTTCTGACACCAATAAGAATAATAAGACTTTGCTTTCACTTTAATTATACCACTTTTATTCGGCATCCACAAATCGACTTGTAATCAAATTGTGGATGAAGCAATGTGGTTCTTGTTTTATTAATGTCAAGTAGTCCGCGCACTCCCTGGAAGATGTTTGACTCGAACTTCCTCCCTTGGTCGGAGTGGAGTTAGGTGCGCCGAACCTGCTCACCCACTTAAACACAATCTGGTCGACCACTGTTTTGGCTTCTTGATTTGGGATGGCATACGCCTCAGGCCACTTGCTAAAGTAGTCCATTACAGCCAGAATGTTTCCATCGTTGGTCTCTGCTCTCTGGAAAAGGCCCAGTCGCATCTACTGCAATCCTCTCAAAAGGCGATCCAACGTTGTATTGCTGCAATTTGCTTGAATCTTTCTACTAGGTTCTTTGGCTGCAGCACACTTATCACATGTTTGTCACCACTTCTCCACGTCATCTCTAGCTTGAAATCAGTAGAAGCACTTTCTCCAGTGTCTTGGTAACTCCCAGTTGGCCTCCTAAAGGTCAGTCATGCATCTTCCGAAGAACTTCCTTAGCTTTCGATTGCGGTACGATCAGCTGCATCACATATGATTTTCCATCAGCGGACTCCCATCTTCGCCTGAGGACACCTTTTTGCACATAGAGTGAGTCTCTCTGTGCCCAATAGGCTTTGAGAACTGGACTCCTGTCAGAAATATCTCGCCATTCAGGTTTCTCTTCATTTTCTTTCCATGCGAGTATGGGTTCGATATTCGGATCCTCCTGTTGAGCAGTCCTCACTTCCTCATTGCTCCGTCCGCATATGAGGTCAGCTCTTAGTCGCTGAGTGGTAATCACTCTTTGTCTTTTTGCCGCCTTCAATGTAATACAATCTTACGACTTGACCTTCTGGATTTTTGAAGCTCAGCAGCCAGTTCAGAGCACTATGGTCTGTCCGCAGAAGAAATTTCTGTCCATAGATATACTTTTGAAAGTGCTTTGTTGCCAAGATGAGTGCTAGCAGTTCCCTTCTGGTCATGCAGTAGTTTCTTTCGGGCTTCGAGAGGACCTAGCTGTAGTAAGCCATCATGCACTTAGGATAGTACCGCCCCGATCCCAACGTTGCTTGCATCTGCGTCGATGGATGATGAATGTTTTGCCTGGTGTTGAATGTGCCAGCACTGGAGCACTACAGAAGCGGTATTTGAGTTCCTGGAAAGGTTTCTCAAACTCACCTGACCATTCAGACTACTTCTCTTTTTCGGTGAGCTGATGCAAACTCTTTGCAACTCCAGCAAAGTTCTTAACAAAACGTCGGTGGCCAATTTTTGATGGAGTCACCTTTTTCAAGTTCAGTCTTCACTAATTGGGAAGAGACAATGTGTCCCAAATACTCAACTTCGCTTTTGAAAAGTGCACATTTTTTCGGTTTCAGTTTAAGGTTAGCCTCCTGAAGACTCTGAAACACGTCACTCAGGTTCTTGTAATGTTGGTCAAATGTTTTCCCACAAACAATGGCATCATCCAGGTAGACTAGGCAAGCTTTCCGCGTTGGTCCTTGAAAAACGCTCTCTGAATATTGCCGAAGCGTTGCATAGCCCGAACGGCATAATTTTGAACTGCCAGAGCCCGTGGCCTGTTTAAAACGCCGTCATCAGGGTGAATGTCAACTTGCCAATGTTAATTCATCAAGTCCAACGTCTAGAGCCACAGGGCTCCGTCCATTTCATCCAGGGTATCACTGATTCCCTTCACTTCATTCAGCCTTCGGTAGTCCACATAAAAACGAGTACTTTCGTCTTTCTTTTCACTAACACCACTGGTAACGCCAATGGTCTTTTGGAATTTTCGATAAGACCTTCCTTATTCATTGACGTTATCACTTCCTCAACTTCACCTTGTTTGGCCAGTGACAGCCCCGAATCTTTGAATTTGAATTTTCTTTCTCGAATTGCATTCTTAAACGACTATTCTTTTCTGATATTAACGGCTTTTTGTGCGCAACTCAGACACTCAATTCGTTTCTCCTAACAAACCGGCGAAATCTTTCTGACCTTAAGTCAACATTTTTAGTGTCCTTTAACATTTTTTAAAGGCCAATGGCGGACAGCAAAGAATCACTTCTTATTTCTCTTAAAAGAAACCGCACATTTCTATCGCAAATTTTTGTTTTGCTTTCAATACTTTTTGGTTTATTATCTATTCGACCTTCCCGAAACCGTTTTATTACACTAAACACCATAGATTTACTTTTTTAACACTTCTTCACTTATTTTGCGAACGGATTTTCCTTTTTGGTAATTGAAAATCACAATTTGCCTTTCTTCAAAGGTTGTTTGCCTTGACATTTAGATTTTTTTTTTAATGCGATCACATTGTGCACAATGAAAGCTCTACAAAAACTGCAACTAAATAATATAGATAACGTGGCAATTACAGTTAGTTTTCTTAGAAAACAGCAGGTGTCCCACTTTGAGTGTGACCTGCATTAAAAAAAAAAATACTAGACAGATCATTTTCATCTTTTTTTTTAAACAAATCGGGGCTGTTTTTTGATATTTTTTTTTTATTTTATAATAATTTGAGGTCAATATTAAGCAATAAAAATAAAAATTATTTAAAAAAGTGAGCAACTCTGCATTTTTTTCGTAAAGAAGTTTATTGAAGATTTTATTTTTTAGGTGTCCCACTATGAGTGTGAGTGACTGTACGTTGTGATATTTTTACCATTATCATCTTCATAATTTCATCAGATGTCCACTAATTGATTGACAACTGGACATAAGCCTTCCAGAAATAATACTTCCACCGCTATTTTTCTGTTCTAATCCTATTTACTTACAGACGTGTAGGATTTACATTTTATACACAGCACAGGATGGGACTTTAAATAAAAAATTTATAATTATAACAAAAATCAGATTAATTATTGCATTTGTCAATTGAAATTACAATTTTACTCTTCGAGTTTTTTGTTCAGAAATTAAATCATAATTTAATTCGTGTGCAATTCGATTTTCTATCGCTAAGATTGCAAAACCGGATAAGCGTTCCTGGCTCATTGAAGATAGGAAATAATTTTAATTAGTTCTGGTTTGCTTATACTTCTATCGCAGCTTGCGGATGAAGTGGGAAGCGTAGATTAAATTCGCAGGGTAATACAAATATTTGGAAAAGCATCCTGCAAATCATTCGCATATATCTGTTGCAAGAGAGAGAAACCGTAAGTTTTTCTATGTCACCAAATAAAAGCGGAAACTACTCTTTAAAAACGAGTACCTTTTTTAATTTCTGATATGGTTCGATCAAATACCATCATTATTTCTTTAGAAAATAGTTGGACAGTGTAACGGAAACCGATGTTCTCCCCTCCAACTCCTAGTAGACCACCCATACAACCCCATATGTACAGGCATATGAGGCTGGTCCGGCAGCAGGAGAGAGAGGGGTGTCCAGGCTGTGGCCGCTGGCATGCTTGCATGTAGCCATAGGCAATAGCTTGTCGGCGGGGGGGTTCTTGCAACCACAGCTCTGAACAGTGTTACTCTTTATCATGCCATGTAAAAAAAAAATTGTGGCGACCCATTTGTCCTCGTACGCGTTCCATAGCGGGGAGGGTCTTCGATGTTGAAGACCCTCGGAGGTTTTGCCCACCCATTGTACCCTGCGGATAATACCATGGCTACTGCGACCTCCTATTTCTGCAGTAGCCCCTTACTCACCCTTGCTCCTTATCGCTTACCACATCCCCGTCAACCTCACCTCAATACTTGGTTCCTTTTAACCGGTCATATTATCAAAAGCAAATGATCGGTCAAGAAACTTCGCCACCAGATAATACGGACACTGTTTTGAATCAGGCCAAACCCAAAAAAAAATAAAATATCAAACCATCCTACGAAAGAAAATCGCCCTTTTTTTACAATATTAGGTTTATTGGTATTATAATGCTGTTAACTTATAATTACACTACTTCATCGGATACCAAAAAAAGAAAAAAAAACAATATTGTAGCATAAATAATACGAAAAAAAAATTTTGATCCGGATACAAGGACATAAGGGTAAGTGCTCTAGTACTGTCAATCTCACAATTTTGCATATATTTAACTATTATGACTTCGGTCTAAATTTACAATAACTATTATAATATAATATAATTCGCAGATGGCAACCCTGTCAGATTGTTCCAATTTTACGTAAGTTATTTTCCATTCTACTTTTAGCCCTTTTTTAATTTTTTTAAAAGATTTTAACTCTTTTATTTTTTGCAGATGGCAACACTGTTAGATTTCTCCAATTTTAGGTAAGTTAATTTTCATTCGATTTAGCCTTTTTTTTCTATCGATTCTACATAAAATTTTAGCTTTATTCCTTTTTTTTTTTGCAGATGGCAACACTGTTTTTGAGACCCCAAAACCCGAAAAAAACCAAAAAAAGCAATCGTTCCGGCGAAATGCTCCACATCCCAATAAATTTTAAATAAAATCAATCAATATTCACTTAATCAGTATTTATTTTTTTTTTCCTCCAAGGTAGTGCACCACTTTGGCTGATGTTTCTACATATTTGTAGTGAGCTAAACGAAATGAGATGAGAAAAAAAAATAACGAATTTTGACTTTCGAATTGGTTCTCGAAACCAAATGTAGACCACCACCATTTACTTTATATATATTTTTTTTTTTATTTGTATTTTCTTAACGCACTTTATTTTTTTTTTTGTTTCTTAACTTCTTCCTTTTATCTTTTTATTTTTTTTTTTCTTTCCAATATCTGGAATTACATATATGTATACGCACTTCTTGACCCTTCTTATTTAGATTTTCACTTGTCTTTTTTTTTCTTTATAAATAAAAAATTTTAACTTAATTCTATAACAAGTGTAACTCTTAATTTCTAATTTTCACGACACGCTTACTCTACACTTGGGCACGGGATAGGAAAAGTAATAAAAAAAATAAACTAACACGGGGTATGTAAGAGGGGGGGGGGGATACGGCACAAATATACTGCTGCGGCTGATATGGATGATGATGATGATGAAGATGATGATGATGATGGTGATGATGATGATGATGGGGATTATTACATCCCGACCTTCCACATTTTCAGATTTTATTAGTCTTAAACAATGTAATTGTACTTTGGATTTACTTTTTTTTTCTTTCTTTCATTTACTACTCTTTCACTTTTCTTTCTTTCTTACTAGGGGCTTTTTACTTTTCTTTCTTTTCCTAGGTGCTTTTCACTTTTTTTCTTGCTTTCCTTTAACAATCTTTCACTTTTCTTTCTTTCTTTCTAGGGGCTTTTCACTTTTTCCTTTCTTTTTTACTATTCCTTCCCTATGACTTTCTTATTTGGACTGGGTTTTAATACACCCCCAAATCCTTTTTTTTCAAATGTTTCAAATCAAGCACTTGCACACTCTAATGTTTCTTTTAATTTAATCAAATTCTTTTAGGTTCGATCTTTTACATTTAACTCTGTAGAGCATTTATTTGAGTTAAGACACCAAAAAAAGTCTAATTATTATTAACTCCAAAAAAACTATTCAACTATTTGCTCTACTGTCGCGCACATTCTAATTATAATTAGGTTCTGTTTTCTACATTCTTTAGGAAATGCTATCCCGAATTATCTTTGCGCAACCGATCGCGATTAGAGATCAACATTTAATGACACATTACCGTCTGTGATGGCTAAACTGATCTTGTCATGTACCAACTCCACCGTTGCACATGCACATAGCCGGTACAGTTTGGTTAGTACATGACAAGATCACACCTTCGGATAGCGGCCACTATTGCGGCTTATCATTATCTAGTGGTAATGCTTTATTCGTGGGTGGAGATAAGCTCGCCTATTTTCCTGTTGCTATGCGTGGTGTATTTAAGGCAAAGATTTGAGTACTGCGAAAGGACAAGTAGGGTGGGTCAGGTAGGTTATGAGTGCAATTAATATAATGGTATTATCGTGGGTAGTATTATGAGTGATTATTTATTATAGATGGTATTATATTGGTTAGTGATTATTATTACAGGTAAGTATTATAGTATGTAGTTTATTAATTACGATGGTAAGTATTATAAATGTTTTATTATTAAGGGTAAATGTTATGTGTTTGAGTATATTATTAACAGGTGAGTATTACGTGTTTTAATATTATTGGAGGTAGTATTATAGGGGTTATTTAAAGTTATGGGGAATATTATCTGTGTTGTATTATTTGTTTCATATAGGTATTATGTGCAAGTACGGTAAGTTTTATTGTGTTCTATTATAAATAAACGGTAAGTATTAGGCGAGTTTCTTAGGTGAGTTATTTTTTTTTTTATTATTATAGGTAGATAAGGTTATGGGTATGGTTTAATTATTAGGTAAGTATTATTAAGTGATTCATTCAAATTATAAGGGTGAGTATTGGTATTATTGATTATTATAATTATTAGGATTATTATTATTATTATTATTATATTTTTATGTTATCGTTTCCCACAAAACTTGTCCTTTCAACAAGGCTTGCCGCGTTGCAAAGGAGAAGAAAAGAAACGACTGACTCTACTATTTCTTTCTATTTTCTAAGGTCTTTCGCGTGGAAGATACCTGCTTTTTTTCCCATGCAATCTTCTAGCTCGTAGAGATTGTTCCCCAGTTTTCTTATTATTCTCATTTTTACAAATTTCGCCCCTAGCTTTGCACAGAACCGTTTTGACTTGTCGCTCAAGGCAAAGTTTCTTCGAAAGACCTCGTCTCCGACCTCAAACGTAACGTTCCTACTGCGCAGGTTGTAAGTGCTCTCATATAAAGAATGAGCGCTAGCCAATGAATTCTTGATATAGGTGTGCATTATGTTCATGAGAGCGGCCTTGGACACAACCTCAACGTTGGCATTATTGAGACCATTCAACTTGCGTAGCACCTTATAATCGGATCCATGCTCTATAGAGCGTTGTCCGAACAACGCCTCGTAAGGCGACATATTGATCGCCGAATGGACGGTTGTGCGAAGCGCACTGGCGATCAACTGCAAGTTGACGTCCCAATTCCGTTGGTCCGGATCAATGTATGATCTAATAGCGGCCAAAATGGAGCGGTTAACTCTCTCACTAGTGTTCGCTTAAGGGGAATACAGAGCTGTCCTAACGTGATTTATCCCCAACGAGCTCATCCTTCTCAAACTCTTTGCTCACGAATTGTTTCCCGTTATCGGAGAGTATAGTTTCCGGTATTCCAAAAAGACAGAATACTTGTTCCTGCAGAAATTTCAACACCGTGTCCGTTGTTGCTTTGCGAAGAGCCTTCACCAGCACAAACTTCGTCAACTGGTCCAGCGCAATTACAATGTGCGTGTTCCCGTCTCTCGAGCGAGGATACGGACCCAAAATGTCGATGTATATCATCTGAAAGGGCCGTTCTGCCAGGAATGCTTTGCCCATCGGAGGCTTCAAGGTGGCATTAGGGGCTTTCGTGGCCTTACAGATGTCGCACTTCCCAATGAATGTTTTCATTGGGCTGCCATGTTAGGCCAGAAGAATTGATGCTGTAGTCTGAACAATGTTTTTGCAATACCGCCATGCGAAGCTCTTGGTGGTTGATGAGCGAGTGCGATCAAGCGTTCGGTTAACGATTGAGGAACCCAAAGTTTCCAAACATGGTCATCCTCTACCGGATTCCCTGTGCAATGTTATACCTTCTTGTAGACGAAACTTTCCGACACTTGAAGATCAGGTAGCTTATCTTTTTGTTCTTCGATGCTGTTTACGAGCTCGAGGTACTCCGTAGATTTAAAGCTCGGATCCTCAAGATCAATATGCAACACATCGTTAGGGTCTTTCAGCATCGCGACCTCGGCCTTCAGAGCATCGACTCCATGCACTCGCGAAAGCGCGTCAGGAACGATATTCTGGGAACCTTTTCGGTGTTCGATGCTGAAATCAAACCCTTGTAGCTTCAGGCTCCATCTCGCTAAACGTCCGCTAAGATCTTTCTGGTTCATCAGCCATTTCAAACTTGCATGGTCAGTCACAATTTTAAACGAGTGTCCTTCCACGTATGCACGAAACTTCTGGACTCCCATGACCGCAGCCAGACATTCGCGCTCGGTCACACTGTAATTACGCTGGGCCGCATTGAGCTTCTGTGAGTGGTAGTAAATGGGACGTTCGTTACCACTCTCGTCCAATTGGCTCAGCACACAACCGATGCCGGTGTTGGAAGCATCACAAAGTATGATAAACTGCTTTGAGAAATCCGGATTGATGAGAAGCGGAGCGGTGGTAAGTGCCGTTTTGAGTTGTCTGAACGCCTCAACAGCCTCGTTGGTGAAGATAAACTTCTTCCCTTTCTTCAGGGTATCCGTCATTGGAGCCGCTAGTGAAGAGAAGTCTCTCACGAACTGCCTATACCATCCTGCCATTCCTAGGAAACGTCGCACCTGTTTTGCCGAAGTTGGTGTGGGGAAATCTTCGATGGCTTTTCTGAATCCGTCTTTATGCACCCATCTCCAACAATGTAGCCTAGGTACTTTAATTCCTTAAAGCAGAACTTCGACTTCTGGACGTTCATCGTAAGTCCCGCTTCCTTCAGTCGACCAGCCAACGTCTTCAACAATTCGATGTGCTCATCAAACGTGCTTGAAACGACCAACAGATCATCAAGGTATGGAAATATTTTTTCTCGCAGTTGATGCGGTACCACTTTGTCCATTAGTCTGACCATGCGCTGAGGCGCATTACAGAGTCCAAAGGGCATCACCGTAAACTGCAACAGGGGCATGCCGGGCACCGTAAACGCCGTCTTTTCCCGAGAAGCTTTCTCCAGCGGGATCTGCCAAAAAGCATCTTGAGATCCACACTTGAGATGAAGTGCGTATCTGGGAGACGCGATAGCAATCCTTCTATATGAGAAAGTGGATACGCATCTTTTTTCGTCTTAGCATTAACCTTCTTGTAGTCTAGGCATAAGCGATTATTGCCGGGCTTTCGCACTAAGACTACCGGAGAGCTCCACGCACTGGTGCTTTCCTCGATTACTCCGAGTTTAAGCATGCGATCCAATTCCTCATATAAAAGTTTTTGTACCGCTGGAGAAATCGGGTAGTGACGTTGTTTAATGGGCTCTGCATCACCTGTGTCGATAGTATGTACCTCTAGCGTAGTTTTTCCTAAGCCTTGTACAGCTGAGGAAGGGAATAGGCTAATGGCATCTCGCAACCTTCTTGATTGTTGATCAGTCAGCACATGAGCGTTTGGATCCAACTCGATCGGGCACGGAACTGAAGAGATTTCAGAGATCAACTGCGGAGCGATGTTGAACTCCTTCCAGAAGTCGATGCCCAGGTACAATTTCTGCTGCAAAGATGGAACCAGATATAGGGGTATTGTTTTCGTCTTCCCTTTGTAGATAATCTCCACCTGGATTCGTCCCACAATGGCTTGCTGGTTTCCGTCAGCGGTCTTCACTTCGGATGTAAGTTTCGAGAAGTTTTGCCCGTGTTTGCGAAGAAAGTCCATGCCATCCGCACCCAAACAACTTATGCTGGCTCCACTATCGAGTAATCCCAATAGAGGTTCGCCAAAAATGTGGACGGTGGCATAAGGACGGGGATCATCTGAGCTGCATAAGGTGGTGGCTTCAATGGCTTTATAAACCTTCTTCTTTTCTCGAAACTTACTCCTCAGCTTGGCAACCTTTTCCGAGACGACAGTATTTTGACTTCCGAAGATCCTCTTACGGACTTCCAAATAGTTTTGGAGCCTTTCGTGAAGTGGTGTTAAAGGTCTTTTAGGAGCTACGGATGGAACATTTACCGCACCGCCAGAAGTATTTGGTCTCGACAGGATTCTAACGGCGGGAATAGGAGGGACTAGGGAGGTCTCACAGGGAAGTGGATAGGATTTGGAAGCGTTGGTAATGTGAAGTGGAGTGGTGAGATTTAGTTGGACTCCGGGTTCTTCTCCAGAGAGCAATTCCCCCGGGTCTTCAGACTGCTCTTTGGCTCGTTTCCCGAGCATCGAGGACATTGGGGAGAGGTCGTGTTCTCCCATCCACACTTGAAACAGAAAAGGAACCGCTGGGGGTCAGGGCATTCAACAAAGGAATGGCCTTTCGCTTTACAGTTCCAGCACGTGTAATTCCTAGAGTCCCTTTCTCTTTTCGAATGATATGCCTCGAGCTCGGGAGAAAAAGAGTCTTCCTCTCTCTGAACAACCATCTCAGAAACCACATTTTTACGCGGCGGAGGAACAATTCCAGGCCTTGGTCTCATCGCTCCAGCTTCACGGTCGAGGATGTACTTTTCAACTTTCCTGCAGACATACACCATATGAGTCAGGGTACTCGTGTCATACGTGACTAACAGCAATCTCATCTGCTTTCTGACATTCTGTTTTAAGACCTCGATTAATTCCGAGTCAGATTTGGGAATCCTCAGCTTGCTGTTGTGTCTTTGTATGTCTGCGAAGAATTCGTCAAACGTCTCGTTCTGCCCCATATGACGATCGTACAGCTTCCTCGACAGCTCAGAGTCCGATTCCAAGCTCCGGAATTGCTCAATGAGGGCATCCCTGAGAGTCACCCACGGGATGTCCGGGTTGCCTTTCAGGTACACCCAAAACCACGTCTCCGCCGGTCCACTTACAAAGTGATGAAAGTTAAGGACGATTTCATCCCATGTGACATTATTACCCACCTTCATCCGCTCCAACCGGAAGAGAAATTCGTCGACCGTTAATTTCCTTGGGTCGAATTTCAACCCCCACTTGTGAAAATTGTGGTAGCGTCTGCTTAAGGAACGGGGTGGTGCTTGTGGTGGATCATTGGGGTCACTTAACGTTAGGTCATGTAGCCGTCGCAGGAATTCATCCATGTTGGAAGTTGTAACGAGGCAAACTTTAAAGATAAAAGAATACCTCGTCACATGCTTTTCATTTAACTAAAACTAAGAATAGAGAGCCGCCATCTAGCGCCAAACTGAAGAGCAGAAAAGTTCACCCGAGACAACACCCAAGACAACTACCATAAATTAAGCTTAAGCCAAGACATGGTACCAGGTGGCGAAAAGTACGCAAGTTTGCCACAGAGGTAGAAAGCTAACCGCGCCAACATCGATGGTAGACATTAGGTATTGGGTAGGTGGAAATACCACCCAACGACCAACTCCCCATGCACAAGCAGTGCATGCGACGACGGTCGACAGAGCTCGATGGTGAGTTATTATTATTTTCTTAGCAAGTCTCAATGGCAAGCATATGGATATGCGAGGTGTATTTATTTCTATAATGAATGTCGTATAAGCAGGCATATGAGTATACCAGGTGTAATCGGGAAGATTATATGGGAGTGGGGGATATCCCATTAAAGTATATGGGATGTGCACACGGCACCACACTGAGCTGCGGGTATAAATAGAGCGGCTCAGTGCAAGGAAAGATATAGTTTGCCGGTGTCTGCCAAGAGACACACATCTCCTAAAGTAACCAGGAAAGCGACCAAGAGGAATCCAGGAAACCGAGTAAGGTATAAAGGGTGTATGTTGTATGATAGTAAGTTCTTTCTACCTAAATATATTTATTAAGTATTGTGCCACCAGGGGCAAAGAATAGTACTTGGCGATCCCACAGCTACAGCTGTACCGAGGTCTTCGGACGTGCTCGTGTTTCACCTACCGGGGTCTTCGGACGCCTGTGTTTCACCTACCGAGGTCTTCGGACGCTCGTGTTTCACCTACCGGGGTCTTCGGACGCCTGTGTTTCACCTACCGAGGTCTTCGGACGCTCGTGTTTCACCTACCGGGGTCTTCGAAAGCCTGTGTTTCACCTACCAAGGTCTTCGGACGCTCGTGTTTCACCTACCGGGGTCCTCGGACGCCTGTGTTTCACCTACCGAGGTCTTCGGACGCTCGTGTTTCACCTACCGGGGTCTTCGGACGCCTGTGTTTCACCTACCGAGGTCTTCGGACGCTCGTGTTTCACCTACCGGGGTCTTCGGACGCCCGTGTTTCACCTACCGAGGTCTTCGGACGCTCGTGTTTCACCTACCGGGGTCTTCGGACGCCTGTGTTTCACCTACCGAGGTCTTCGGACGCTCGTGTTTCACCTACCGGGGTCTTCGGACGCCCGTGTTTCACCTACCGAGGTCTTCGGACGCTCGTGTTTCACCTACCGGGGTCTTCGGACGCCCGTGTTTCACCTACCGAGGTCTTCGGACGCTCGTGTTTCACCTACCGGGGTCTTCGGACGCCTGTGTTTCACCTACCGAGGTCTTCGGACGCTCGTGTTTCACCTACCGGGGTCTTCGGACGCCTGTGTTTCACCTACCGAGGTCTTCGGACGCTCGTGTTTCACCTACCGGGGTCTTCGGACGCCTGTGTTTCACCTACCGAGGTCTTCGGACGCTCGTGTTTCACCTACCGGGGTCTTCGGACGCCTGTGTTTCACCTACTGAGGTCTTCGGACGCTCGCGTTTCACCTACCGGGGTCTTCGGACGCTCGGACGCCTACGAACTCAGACTCACTTCCGACTGCCTATAGGGCGAATGCGCCGTGAGGTATTGACCTGCTAGGGGCAGTAATCCCCTCTAACGCAATACATATTAATCTTTTCTCCCCCTGTAGATATTGAAGACTAGTACAAGCCACCAGCCGATAGTCGTGGATCTGCCCTGGGCCTGCGAAAATCCCGGCCATTCCAAACTCCAGTACGGTGCTCCACAAACCGAAGGCACCGCAACGAACGATACCAAAAATATACATATATATACTCTTTTGTCAATTATAATATAAAAAAAATCTATTAAGTTCTAATAAAAGAGAATTTCTTTGACCTTTGTGAAGTTTAGTGTTTTTCTTCACCTGACCTTGGCTAGCCGTGAGCTATACCTCGGCTGGAAAACTAAAAACACGTCACAATTTGGCGCCCGAACAGGGACTATTAAGGTCCACCGTTGTAAAAGAAATTCTCTTAGAACTATAAAAACAAGCCAGAAACAAAATAAAAAAAAATCCAGACATGACAAACTCCGAAGAAGGCTTCGACGTGTTCGCCAGTATAGGGGCAATATACTTGCTCAGCAAACCCGAGCTGGTGACACGTATGAGTCAATTAGGGCTAGACGCCGAAGGCACGTTAACTACACTACGAGCCCGGTTTAGCAGTTACATCAAACAGGCTAGACTCCGGAAATCCACGCAAGATTTGTGCGCAGATTTGGAGAGAGCTGTAACTGAGAGGGAGTACAAACAAATACCGACTCAGGAGAACGAAGCCGAACCAAAGTCGCCACTGTACACCGAGATCTCCTTCCAGGTACCATCTTATTTGCCGCCTACCGCCGCACCGCCCGCCGAAGATAACCTGGCAAGGGATCCGGCGTCGTTAAGCGCCGTGCTCCCCGACGAAGTCGCTACCCCACCCCCTGTCGCCCCATCGGTCGCAAGGCCTGCTTCCCGACCAACCGGCCGGCTCATCCTCAGTTACGAGGCCGAGCTAATGAATAACGTCCGCAAGTGGGGATTGAGGTTCGACTCGTCAGGGAACGCGATCGAATTCATGGACCGGCTCGAGGAACTAACCGCATGCTATGATATACGCCCTGATGACATTGTTAAGGCTTTACCGGAAATACTACGCGGCACCGCTCTAGAGTGGTTCCGCATAAATAAAGAGCGTTTGAAATCGTGGAACCAGTTCCGCACCGCCTTCCTGGACCACTACTTGCCGGCTCGATATCTCTGTAAATTAGAGGAGGAGATATTGCGGAAAAGGCAAGGGCCACGCGAAAAGGCAAAAGATTTTATACAAGCCACACAGTGTTTGATCCACAGACACCCGCGTATCAGCCTCGAAGATAGTATTGATCGCATTTATGATAGTTTGCGACCGGAATATCACCAATACATAAAAAGACGCGATTTCGAGACGCTGGAAGAACTTATGAAGCTGGCCGAGGAGTATGAGTATATACGGGGAGAGGACCGTACACCTCGCCAAGCGCAGCCATACGTCGCTCCTACGCCCCGACCCGCGCCGCCCCGTAACACTTTGCTTCCGACCGACCGATAGCCGACAGACGAGCGGTATTGCCCCCACCGCGGCCACATTTCAACCGTTCCGACCCGCCACAACCGCCACCGCATTCCGGTCAATATGACAGAAATACGCATTGCTGGAATTGCAAGCAGCGAGGGCATAATAAGAGTAACTGTCGAAGGCCGTTCCGTCTCTTTTGCTCATACTGCGGAGAGGACGGACGGCTGACGAAAGACTGCAGTTGTCATCCGCATCGAGCTGCCATCATGTCCAGCCAGCAAAAGGAGCCCCGAACACCAGATCCTCCACCGGTTCAGGCTATAGCGCTAGTCGAAACGGCAACAGTACTTACACAACCAGAGGGCACGGAAGAACAGGTAGACCCAAGGTGTTTCGTGACCATACGAGTGGGAGGTCAGGCCGTCAGAGCGTTATTAGACACCGGAGCCACCAGATCCTTCATCAACGACACCACACGCCGCCTACTACGCCGCCTTAAGGCCCCCGTCCGCCACCAACCGCACCGTACGCAGTTAGCTAATGGCGAAGTAGTGGTCAGCCACGAGCATTACACGCTGGCATTTACTATCCGAGAACGGACCATCAACGGCACGGTAACGTACATGAAGCAACTCACTGAGGAGATGGTAATAGGCGTTGACATATTGAGGGACGCCGATTTTCGGATGAGCCTAAGCGGTGCCGAAATACCATGGTTACTGACGCCTGGCTCACCTATCATTGACGCAACCGAACGCCGAGAGCATCTCTGTGCATTAGGAGGTAAACCGTTGGCTATTTCCCAGGAAGAGGAGCTAAAAGCACTGTTGGACGAGGAGCTACCGAAGTTTGAATACCTGCCGAAAGTCACGGATACCGCCGTGCATTACATCAAGCTGAAAACCGACCAACCGTTCAAACAGAGGTATTACCCGAAGAATCCGGCCATGCAAAAGGTGATCGATGACGAGATCAATGAGTTGCTCCAGGACGACAAAATCGAACCGTCAAAAAGCCCGTACAGCTCACCCATAGTACTCGTAAAAAAGAAGACCGGCTCGTGGAGGGTATGTGTCGATTACCGACAGTTAAATAGTATAACAGTCATGGACGCATATCCTCTACCGCAAATAGTAGCCATCTTGGATAAGCTGAAACGAGCAAATTTCATCTCCACCATTGACCTCAAACAAGGTTACTGGCAGATTCCTTTGCACCCCGAATCCCGTGCTTACACCGCTTTCACCGTACCAGGGCGCGGATTATACCAATGGAAGGTCATGCCGTGCGGGCTGAACTCAGCTGCGGCCACTTTTCAACGCATGCTAGACAGCATCATCGGTCCTGATATGGACGAATATGCGTTCGCTTATCTGGACGACATCATTGTCGTAAGTGGCACGTTCGAGGAACACTTAAAGCACCTGAGGGAAGTTTTTGCTAGATTACAAGCTGCGAGTCTGCGCATCAACCGCGAGAAATGTGAATTTTGCAAAAGCCAGTTGAAGTATTTGGGTCATGTGGTGAGTGAGCAAGGTATCAGTACCGACCCTGATAAGATCGCGGCCGTCCAAGATCTGAACGCCCCGCGAAACGTTAAAGAATTAAGGCGAGTGATGGGGATAACATCCTGGTACCGCCGGTTTATACAGAATTTTTCCCAAGTAGCTACGCCCCTGACCAAATTGTTGAGAAAGAGCCAAGAGTGGACCTGGGGAACAGAGCAAGAACGAGCATTTGCCGAGCTAAAGAAACGTTTAACAGAAGCGCCCGTCCTGATGTGCCCCAATTTCGACTTACCTTTTACGTTACAAACGGACGCCAGCCAGTACGGACTGGGGGTGGTTCTGTCTCAACATACCGAAAAGCAAGAAAGGGTAATCGCATACGCCAGTCGCACACTCACCGACCTAGAAAAGAAATATTCCGTAACGGAAAAAGAGTGCCTGGCCATACTGTTCGGAATACGTAAGATGAGGCCTTACCTGGAAGGCTATCATTTCACAGTCGTCACTGATCATCATTCATTAAAATGGTTACACTCACTTGACAACCCTTCCGGCCGCCTGGCACGTTGGGCCATAGAGTTACAGCAGTATGCATTCGACATCAAATATCGCAAAGGCGCCATGAATGTCGTTGCAGATGCTCTATCGAGAGACCCCTTGCCATGTAACCCAAGCGATCTGTCAATCATCTGTAGCATTGCTGACGACTGGACTGAACGGCGCGCCAGGCAAGTAGAATGCAATCCCTCCCAGTATCCCGAATATCGTATAGTCGACAACAAATTGTACCGCAAGTTTTCTTCTCATCCGCTCTCTAGTCGAGAAGAAGATTGGAAACTATGTATACCAGCGACCGAAAGGAAACAAATATTGTTTGAGAACCATGACGCCACGACAGCTGGACATCTCGGTATTGCCAAGACGGCAGATCGTATCATGAAAAACTACTACTGGCCAGGAATGTATCGCGATATTGCGCGTTATGTTAGGAAATGTGCAGTATGCCTAGCCTACAAGGTGCCGCAGCAAAAGCCTAGCGGCTTAATGCACACCAACATACCCAACACCCCTTGGGATACTGTGTGTGTAGATTTCGTCGGCCCGCTTCCACGTTCCATGAAAGGTCACACCATGATGTTGGTAATGGTAGACCGCTTTACTAAATGGGTGGAAGCGGTACCATTGAGATCAGCAACCAGTCAGGCTGTAATAAAAGCATTACGAGAACGCATTACAACACGATTCGGAGTTCCCCGCATTTTACTCTCCGACAACGGTAGCCAGTTTACCAGCACTATCCTTACCGACTTCCTATATGACATGGGAATACAACAACGTTTCACCGCCCCTTACTCTCCGCAAGAAAACCCGACCGAACGTGTCAACCGTGTGCTAAAAACAATGATAGCACAATATGTACACACCAACCACCGCACATGGGACGAGCATCTACCTGAGTTGTTGTTTGCCATCAACACAAGCAAGCATGAGTCGACCGGTTTTACTCCAGCATTTCTCAATTTTGGCAGAGAGATCACCGCCCCTCACCAACCGGTTGCAGCTGCCACGGATAACAACGAAACACCGTCGGTGAGAAAGGAGAGAATGCAAATGCTATACCAGCTGGTGGTGAGTAATTTGCAGGCCGCCGCACAAAAACAAGCACGACACTATAACTTAAGGAGAAGGGCGTGGCGTCCCAGTATTGGCGAGTTGGTATATAAGAGAGTCAGAGTACTCTCTTCCGCTGTCAACCATTTTACGGAGAAATTAGCGCCGCGGTATGAGGGCCCATATGAGGTTGTTCGTTTCGATTCCCCTGTCATCGTTGTGCTAAGGTGCGGGAAAGGAAAAGGGAATCTCATTCGCTCCCATGTAAAAGATTTGCGAGGTTTCGCTTCACCAGATACAAACGATATAGAAGAAGACGATCTGGCAATTGCAGTTCAGTCTAAAGTGAACAGTCATCGCGAGCAGATGCCAGCAATAGAAGATACACCGGACGAAGAAATGGATCCTGCACAGCCATGGAAGAGACAGCACACGAACCCGTGCAAAGTGACCGCTCCGCCGCGCACGGCCATCCTACTGCCGAAATTGCCCACTACGCCAGGAAAAGCATTCACTCGCACCACAGCAGGCACTGAGAGAGCAGTGCGACAGCCGGAATTGCCCGTTACGTCTGGTAAGGCAAGTGCCAGCGAAACGCCAGCCGCCAAGGGAGAAATACGGAAGCGAGCCGCACATACCCCGGGCAGTATGCCAAAAGCTACGGGCACCAAGGCCAGTACCAGCCAGGGGCACGGCCGCAGAGGTGACACGACCAGCATCCCAAGAGAATTGAAGTTAGCTCCAAAGCCGACCATCCGACCAGTTAAGCCTCCAAACGGACCAAGCAGACCAGCGACGGCTGCCCAGCCCGACAAGACGAAGAGCACCGCCGTGACTTCCAACAAGTATGGAGACCGGAGTGACCAGGTAAGGCCAGCCCCTAAAGCCCCCGCCGATAGAGGTCCCGTATTCGACCTCCAAAGTTTGAGTCGGTCCAGGGGAACCAGGCCCAAGACGGTAACCATCGGACCTGGCATAGAAGGACGAAATGTAGCCGCGGTATTCGAATTGCCGCCTGCCGATATAGAAAGCGCACCAACCCTGCAAGCGACTTTCGCCGCATCCAAGGACGAACGCTCGGCTCACGGACCGGAGCGCCAACGGAAGGAGACGGTAGACCCATTCAGAGGGTTCGATATTCATGGACACGCACAATATCAACCTTTTAGACGCCGCCAGAGGTTAGTGTTCAAACACCGGACCGGTACCATCATCTGCCGAGTGGTGAAGCGTGGGGAGGCGATCCTCGTCCATCGCCCAACAGGACTTTCAAAGAGGGTCAATTTTAAGCCCTAAAGTTTTTTGGCTCAACTCATTTAACTATGTTCCTTTTTTTTGCCTAGGAGGCAAATCGTTTTTTTTTTTTTGGTTTTTTGCCAAGGAGGCTTTTATGTTTTGTTAAACCCCGTGTAATTAAGATAAAAATAATAAAAAAAAAAAAGTACAAAATAAACAAATAAAACGAATTACCAGTCTACATTTCTTTTAACGGGAAATTCACGAAGTTCTACCAGAAAACCGAGGGTCAGACGAGGAGGTCCTCGTCTCCGAAGAAGGAGGGGTATGTAACGAGGCAAACTTTAAAGATAAAAGAATACCTCGTCACATGCTTTTCATTTAACTAAAACTAAGAATAGAGAGCCGCCATCTAGCGCCAAACTGAAGAGCAGAAAAGTTCACCCGAGACAACACCCAAGACAACTACCATAAATTAAGCTTTAGCCAAGACATGGTACCTGGTGGCGAAAAGTACGCAAGTTTGCCACAGAGGTAGAAAGCTAACCGCGCCAACATCGATGGTAGACATTAGGTATTGGGTAGGTGGAAATACCACCCAACGACCAACTCCCCATGCACAAGCAGTGCATGCGACGACGGTCGACAGAGCTCGATGGTGAGTTATTATTATTTTCTTAGCAAGTCTCAATGGCAAGCATATGGATATGCGAGGTGTATTTATTTCTATAATGAATGTCGTATAAGCAGGCATATGAGTATACCAGGTGTAATCGGGAAGATTATATGGGAGTGGGGATATCCCATTAAAGTATATGGGATGTGCACACGGCACCACACTGAGCTGCGGGTATAAATAGAGCGGCTCAGTGCAAGGAAAGATATAGTTTGCCGGTGTCTGCCAAGAGACACACATCTCATAAAGTAACCAGGAAAGCGACCAAGAGGAATCCAGGAAACCGAGTAAGGTATAAAGGGTGTATGTTGTATGATAGTAAGTTCTTTTTACCTAAATATATTTATTAAGTATTGTGCCACCAGGGGCAAAGAATAGTACTTGGCGATCCCACAGCTACAGCTGTACCGAGGTCTTCGGACGTGCTCGTGTTTCACCTACCGGGGTCTTCGGACGCCTGTGTTTCACCTACCGAGGTCTTCGGACGCTCGTGTTTCACCTACCGGGGTCTTCGGACGCCTGTGTTTCACCTACCGAGGTCTTCGGACGCTCGTGTTTCACCTACCGGGGTCTTCGGACGCCTGTGTTTCACCTACCGAGGTCTTCGGACGCTCGTGTTTCACCTACCGGGGTCTTCGGACGCCTGTGTTTCACCTACCGAGGTCTTCGGACGCTCGTGTTTCACCTACCGGGGTCTTCGGACGCCCGTGTTTCACCTACCGAGGTCTTCGGACGCTCGTGTTTCACCTACCGGGGTCTTCGGACGCCCGTGTTTCACGTACCGAGGTCTTCGGACGCTCGTGTTTCACCTACCGGGGTCTTCGGACGCCCGTGTTTCACCTACCGAGGTCTTCGGACGCTCGTGTTTCACCTACCGGGGTCTTCGGACGCCCGTGTTTCACCTACCGAGGTCTTCGGACGCTCGTGTTTCACCTACCGGGGTCTTCGGACGCCTGTGTTTCACCTACCGAGGTCTTCGGACGCTCGTGTTTCACCTACCGGGGTCTTCGGACGCCTGTGTTTCACCTACCGAGGTCTTCGGACGCTCGTGTTTCACCTACCGGGGTCTTCGGACGCCTGTGTTTCACCTACCGAGGTCTTCGGACGCTCGTGTTTCACCTACCGGGGTCTTCGGACGCCTGTGTTTCACCTACTGAGGTCTTCGGACGCTCGCGTTTCACCTACCGGGGTCTTCGGACGCTCGGACGCCTACGAACTCAGACTCACTTCCGGCTGCCTATAGGGCGAATGCGCCGTGAGGTATTGACCTGCTAGGGGCAGTAATCCCCTCTAACGCAATACATATTAATCTTTTCTCCCCCTGTAGATAATGAAGACTAGTACAAGCCACCAGCCGATAGTCGTGGATCTGCCCTGGGCCTGCGAAAATCCCGGCCATTCCAAACTCCAGTACGGTGCTTCACAAACCGAAGGCACCGCAACGAACGATACCAAAAATATACATATATATACTCTTTTGTCAATTATAATATAAAAAAAATCTATTAAGTTCTAATAAAAGAGAATTTCTTTGACCTTTGTGAAGTTTAGTGTTTTTCTTCACCTGACCTTGGCTAGCCGTGAGCTATACCTCGGCTGGAAAACTAAAAACACGTCACAAAGTGTCCGCTGCAGGATTCCGTTGGGGAGGAGGCTGTGTCCGAGGAGGAGTTTGATTCCGTGTAGGAGAGAATGATCTTCAGGGTTGCTCGCGAGACGTCGAAAAATGGCTCGGTGCTTCAACCGGGTTGGACTGCCTCGGGTTTCTCGCAACCGGAGTTGGTGCCGACAGCGTTTCCCGAATTATGCTAGCCATTTCGTCACGAATAGCCGTTCTCGTTCGCTCCAATTCCCCAGAGAAAAATCGGAAATCTTCCGCTCTACTTGCCCCAACAGCTGCAGTGACCACTTCCTGGATGTAGCCAGTGAAGTCTTCGCCATTTTGAGGAGTGTCTTGTGGACCGACTAGGTCTGAAAACGAGTCGGTCAGAAATTGTGACCTTAAAACCTGACTTCTCATAGTCGTCTTACCTCACAGGACTAATAAAAATGGAATCGCAGAAAAAAAAAATAAACTGAGCGAGGGCGCAAAGTAAAGAAAATCCCAAAAGAAAAAATCAACAAAAGGAAAAATAAAAAACCAAAAACTCCTAAGAAAAAAAAACAGTTCTTAGCTCACAAGCAAAAAAAAAAGTTTTTTAATAAAAAAAAATCAAAAATGTAAAATAACTATTTCCAAAATTGGGAATACAATTGAGAAAATGAAAAAAAAATATGGAAGAAAATTAAGCAAAAAAAAATATAAACCCAGATAAAACTATCGTGAAATAGTGCAAAAAAAAAAAATTCCTAAACACTCAACAAAAAAAAAAAAGAAAGAAGAAAAATAATAAAAAATAAAAAAAAAATCTGAAAAAACAGTTTAAATAAAAAATTGATATAAAAGATAAATATATAAAAAATATGTGAATTAAAAGGTAATAAAAAAAATAAATTCAAGAATCAAGAAAGCAAAATAAATGTGAAACTTTGTTTTAAAAAAAAGTTTTTTAAAAAAAAATTTTCCAAAATATGAGATTTCAAAACTCCAAAAAAATTAAAAAAAACTTTTTTTTTCAAAATTGAAGGTTCAATTCCTATAAAATTTGTTGGATGAGGTGAAGTAGACAGAAAAGGTAATGACGAGCGTAGGAGAAGGTATGAGCACTAAACCCGCTATGAAACCGCACAGTTTACCCATAATACCAGCGCTCACAATGTTTCATCCTGGTCTTCGAAGGCCCTTGAATTAGAGGGTTAGTGCTTGCTTTGTTCACCTGCCTTATACAGCCAAAGTGACAGCCAAGCATCCCAACTTCTCCTTTAGCAACCATCAAAAAAATTTCAAACAAAAGCGTGTCAAACAACTGAAGCATGACCTATAAATATCGTGGATTTGAATCCACTAAAATGTAAATAAAATTACATGTCTGCTATGGTAGGGAGCACGACTGCCTAAGGAAGGGTGGATTATCCCAATTTAGCGGATGTTTCTACCACAGCTAGACGAAATGAATAACAAAAAAAAAAAAATTTTTTTTTTTTCACCAGAATAAAGTTGCTAAAAAGACCTTCAAATCCCAAGACTCAACATGTGAACGCAGCGTAAACGCCAGATAAACTTTCCCGAAAAATGGAGTTCGAAAAGGTTGGACAAATCGGGCCCCACGTTGGGCGCCACCTGTAACGGAAACCGATGTTCTCCCCTCCAACTCCTAGTAGACCACCCTTACAACCCCATATGTACAGGCATATGAGGCTGGTCCGGGCAGCAGGAGAGAGAGGGGTGTCCAGGCTGTGGCCGCTGGCATGCTTGCATGTAGCCATAGGCAATAGCTTGTCGGCGGGGGGGTTCTTGCAACCACAGCTCTGAACAGTGTAACTCTTTATCATGCCACGTAAAAAAAAAATTGTGGCGACCCATTTGTCCTCGTACGCGTTCCATAGCGGGGAGGGTCTTCGATGTTGTAGACCCTCGGAGGTTTTGCCCACCCATTGTACCCTGCGGATACCACCATGGCTACTGCGACCTCCTATTTCTGCAGTAGCCCCTTACTCACCCTTGCTCCTTATCGCTTACCACATCCCCGTTAACCTCACCTCAATACTTGGTTCCTTTTAACCGGTCATATTATCAAAAGCAAATGATCGGTCAAGAAACTTCGCCACCAGATAATACGGACACTGTTTTGAATCAGGCCAAATCCAAAAAAAAATTAGATATCAAACCATCCTACGAAAGAAAATCGCCTTTTTTATAATATTAGGTTTATTGGTATTATAATGCTGTTAACTTATAATTACACTACTTCATCGGATACCAAAAAAAGAAAAAAAACAATATTGTAGCATAAATAATACGAAAAAAAATTTTGATCCAGATACAAGGACATAAGGGTAAGTGCTCTAGTACTGTCAATCTCACAATTTTGCATATATTTAACTATTATGACTTCGGTCTAAATTTACAATAACTATTATAATATAATATAATTCGCAGATGGCAACCCTGTCAGATTGTTCCAATTTTACGTAAGTTATTTTCCATTCTACTTTTAGCCTTTTTTTTAATTTTTTTAAAAGATTTTAACTCGTTTCTTTTTTGCAGATGGCAACACTGTTAGATTTCTCCAATTTTAGGTAAGTTAATTTTCATTCGATTTAGCCTTTTTTTTCTATCGATTCTACATACAATTTTAGCTTTATTCCTTTTTTTTTGCAGATGGCAACACTGTTTTTGAGACCCCAAAACCCGAAAAAAACCAAAAAAAGCAATCGTTCCGGCGAAATGCTCCAAATCCCAATAAATTTTTAATAAAATCAATCAATATTCACTTACTCAGTATTTATTTTTTTTTTCCTCCAAGGTAGTGCACCACTTTGGCTGATGTTTCTACAAATTTGTAGTGAGCTAAACGAAATGAGATGAGAAAAAAAAATAACGAATTTTGACTTTCGAATTGGTTCTCGAAACCAAATGCAGACCACCACCTTTTACTTTATATATATATTTTTTTTTTTTATTTGTATTTTCTTAACGCACTTTGTTTTTTTTTCTCTTTACTTCTTCCTTTTATCTTTTTATTTTTTTTTTTTTTTTCTTTCCAATATCTGGAATTACATGTGTACGCACTTCTTGACCCTTCTTATTTAGATTTTCACTTGTCTTTTTTTTTCTTTATAAATAAAAAATTTTAACTTAATTCTATAACAAGTGTAACTCTTAATTTCTAATTTTTACGACACGCTTACTCTACACTTGGGCACGGGATAGGAAAAGTAATAAAAAAAATAAACAAACACGGAGTATGTAAGAGGGGGGGGGGGATACGGCAGGTGGGGAAAAGAATTCACTAGGACACACGAGCTTAAACAGGGTTTAACTTTTTTTCACAAATATACTGCTGCGGCTGATATGGATGATGATGATGATGGAGATGATGATGATGATGGTGATGATGATGATGATGGGGATTATTACATCCCGACCTTCCACATTCTCAGATTTTATTAGTCTTAAACAATGTAATTGTACTTTGGATTTACTTTTTTTTTTTTCTTTCATTTACTACTCTTTCACTTTTCTTTCTTTCTTAATAATCTTAAATTATTCTTCCTTTAATAATCTTTCACTTTTCTTTCTTTCTTTCTAGGGGCTTTTCACTTTTTTCTTTCTTTTTTACTATTCCTTCCCTATGACTTTCTTATTTGGACTGGGTTTTAATACACCCCCAAATCCTTTTTTTCTTTTTTTCAAATATTTCAAATCAAGCACTTGCACACTCTAATGTTTCTTTTAATTTAATCAAATTCTTTTAGGTTCGATCTTTTACATTTAACTCTGTAGAGCATTTATTTGAGTTAAGACACCAAAAAAAGTCTAATTATTAATAACTCCAAAAAAAACTATTCAACTATTTGCTCTACTGTCGCGCACATTCTAATTATAATTAGGTTCTGTTTTCTATATTCTTTAGGAAATGCTATCCCGAATTATCTTTGCGCAACCGATCGCGATTAGAGTTCAACATTTAATGACACATTACCGTCTGTGATGGCTAAACTGATCTTGTCATGTACCAACTCCACCGTTGCACATGCACATAGCCGGTACAGTTTGGTTAGTACATGACAAGATCACACCATCGGATAGCGGCCACTATTGCGGCTTATCATTATCTAGTGGTAATGCTTTATTCGTGGGTGGAGATAAGCTCGCCTATTTTCCTGTTGCTATGCGTGGTGTATTTAAGGCAAAGATTTGAGTACTGCGAAAGGACAAGTAGGGTGGGTCAGGTAGGTTATGAGTGCAATTAATATAATGGTATTATCGTGGGTAGTATTATGAGTGATTATTTATTATAGATGGTATTATATTGGTTAGTGATTATTATTACAGGTAAGTATTATAGTATGTAGTTTATTAATTACGATGGTAAGTATTATAAATGTTTTATTATTAAGGGTAAATGTTATGTGTTTGAGTATATTATTAACAGGTGAGTATTACGTGTTTTAATATTATTGGAGGTAGTATTATAGGGGTTATTTAAAGTTATGGGGAATATTATCTGTGTTGTATTATTTGTTTCATATAGGTATTATGTGCAAGTACGGTAAGTTTTATTGTGCTCTATTATAAATAAACGGTAAGTATTAAGCGAGTTTCTTAGGTGAGTTATTTTTTTTTTTATTATTATAGGTAGATAAGGTTATGGGTATGGTTATATTATCAGGTAAGTATTATTAAGTGATTCATTCAAATTATAAGGGTGAGTATTAGTATTATTGATTATTATAATTATTAGGATTATTATTATTATTATTATTATATTTTTATGTTATCGTTTCCCACAACAGGTTGGATTGTTTGTAATTCGTCTTCACATATCTCATCGAAATTTTTTTTATGTTTCGGAACTCGTTTGTTTTGCAAAATATGGTCAACACCACCTTTTCCAGCAACCTCTTTAGCCTCATCTATCCAATACTTCATTGAATTTTGGGGAGATTATTTTTGAACCAGTCCAAAGGGTTAATAGCTTAATGGCATGATGAGGCAGAATGAAGACCTACAAGATTTAAGGAGTGACCCAAGCACGGTACGAACTCGGCCAGTTCATTTTTTCTGCAATCCTGTCTTGCACTCCTTTATGGATGCCGGCCATATTGGACCCATTAACCATTATCATGAGATTGGCCACGGTATTGTTTAATATCCAATACGTAAATCATCAACATGAAATCAGATGATAAAAATCTTGATCATTTTGATCTTTTTTTTTTTTAATTTAATTTAATTCATTTATTTGAAGTATCTTTTACATTGGGCTAAAAAACCTACTTTAAACTGTAAAAGTTAATAGTTACATTGTTTTGTAAATTATATAGAAATTCTACTTGTTTGTTCACAAATTCAATTTAAATAAACAGTAAAATGTATTCTTTCAAAAAGATATGATGGCTGTTTGCTCATGATTATTTTATTAAGTGTTTTAAGGGAAAAATATTGCAAATATGTGTATAGATCACAGCCCAAAATATTACTTGAATAGTTAGAAATATGGTCGTACCGTTTGAGACCATAAACGTACCGAGTAACGTTGTTGAACGCAACAGTAAGATTTCTTTTCGTTTCTGAATTATGACATGCAATGATTTGACACCCATAAGTTATTATAGGGAGGATTAAAGACTTTGCTAGTCTTAGTCTTATGTGATAAGGGGTAAAGTGCTTCGATAAAGATAGACTACGTAAGCATCCATAAATTTTTGAAACGATCATTTGAATATGGTCATTCCAAGTAAGAGTGGAGTTGAAAAGAATGCCTAAGTTCATAGCCTTATCGACATACTCAATTAGTTCGTTTCCGATAAACAGTGCAGGAAAGTAGCCATGATCGAGTTTAGTTTAGTAAATTATTAATGATTTTGACTTTCTTGGATTGAGCCTCAGGTTATTCATTTCAGACCAATCAACGATTCTTTTTAAGTCAGAGTTTAATCTATCAACCCCATCCTCAATCATGCCTTATTTACAGCTAAGGCGAACTTGGGCATCATCCGCATACAAATCTAAAAAAGAATTTTTAACCTGAAGTGGAAGGTCATTGATAAAAATACTGAACAAAAGTGGACCAAGAATTGATCCCTGAGGGACTCCAGAATGGAGTCTTAAGTTTTGGGATGTTTTTTCACCAATGACAACAGTTTGGCTCCGACCACTAAGATATGAAAGAATCAAAGCAGCTGCTGATTGTGAAAATCGAAATTGGTCTCTAAGTTTAGTGTTAAGTCTCATATGATTTACTGTGTCAAATGCCTTGGAAAAATCTAACAAAACTAATAACGAAACCTCGTCTCTGTCAATGGCATTCCTGATGTCATCTGAAACCTTTAAAATAGCGGAAACACAACTGTGGTATTCTCTGAAACCGGACTGCTTATCACTTAACAATTTGTGTATTTTTAAGAACTCTGAGATCTGTTTATGTAAGATTTCGTCCAAGATTTTTGATATGAACGACAAAACTGATATCGGTCTAAATTCTTGCTTTGATAGTCGAGTAGCTGGTTTTTTTAGGACCGGTATTACTTTAGCTACCTTCCAAGTGGCTGGGAAAGATGATGTCATTATTATGGTATTGAACACATGTGTAAGAACCGGGAGTATATGGGGTAGGATTATTTTGACAAAGTGAGGATGTATTTCATCAAGACCTGTAGCTGAAGATTTTATCTCTAATAAAGCACTCAAAACATCTACATCACCAACCCCTTGAAACTGGAACGAATGCTCAACATCAGGGTCAACAACCTGATGGACTTCATCCAAGCCCGCGTTATCTTGTAAGTTTCCACATTCGGGGTCAACAACCCGAACGCTTTGACAGGATGGAAAATTTTGATTGTTGCTGTATTGAATTGTTGCAAACTCTCTATTCAATTTATCAGGACAGACATCTGAAGGACACATTTCTGTTTGTCGACCAACACCAAGCTCTCGAATGTTTTTCCATAGAGTTTTAGATGGAAGGTTTTTGTTGAAACGCTTTGAAAAAGCACTACATTTAGCTTCTCTGATTTTTTTGGATACGGAATTGCGCAAATCACGGAAGGTAGAGAGCATATCTGGGAGTCGAAACCTTTTCCATCGCTTGTATGCCAAATTTCGTTGTTTTATTAAACTTAAAATTTCTTGTGTAAACCAAGATTTTCTGTCAACACGAGTAGTTTTAGTCTTAAGAGGAACATGCATGCTAAAGAGTTGATAAATTGATCTTTGAAGAAAGTCAACCTGATCGTCAGGCGAATTAATTGAGTATATAATTTGCCAGTCGATTTGACGAACACTTTCTTCAAGGGCGTAAGTGTTTATGGCATTGAAGTCTCTATATTTGTAGACCGTTGGCATTAACTTGGGAAAAACTTTCACAGTTGCAAACAAAAGGTCATGTTTAGAGAATCCAGGTGCCTCAAGTTGAGAGTAAAGAAGTACATTTTCAGTATTATTCACAAGAAATAGGTCTAGTAACGTGGAAGTGGTTGTTGAAGAATGAGTTGGATTTAAGGTGTTAACTGAGGTTAAGCCAAAAGTTTTCATTTTGTTAACAAAGCCCTGTGAAGTTTCTTTCTGAAGCAAGTCGCAATTGAAGTCCCCACACAAGATCACTTCTGAGTAAAGCGAAGAAAGTTTTTCTAATTCTAAGAACACTTTTGAAAGGTCAACATATTTATTAGGGCGATAAGCAACACCAAACAAGCTATTAATATTACCATCACAAATTTCTTTAAAGCAATATTCAATCAATGAAGAGGAATCAGATTTCGTGACAAATTTAAAATGTATAGAGTCTCGGATGTAAATTGCTGTTCCACCACCTACACGATTCGATCTATCAGCACGCAATAACTTATATCCGGGCAAAGAGCATCTTGCCCGAAAACATGCGAGAAACATCTTCTATTTCTATATAAACATCCGATGGCCTCAGAACCAAAATCCAGACCAAACGTATATTTTGCGGAAAAGTGTTCCAGAGACACACGAACTGTCGTTCGGATGTGAGAGAACCATAGCAGGGTTGAACAAGCATTCTAGTTCTTTGTGAGGACGTCATACTTATTAACTCGCTGAGATTTTGCAGTTTGCACAGAAGTATGTTAGTGAGCATGTTAAGGGCGCGATATTTAAGAAAATTTTCGAATGTCATGTTTAGGATGGCTTTGGAGAAATTTGAAATATGGTCATATTTACGCCGACCGAAAATGTAGCGTATTAGACAATTGAAGGTTACATTTAGTTTTCTCTTACTGTGTAACGAAGCGTTACAACTTTTCACCTAAATCATCCAACTTTCACGTACCGTGTTTTTATTCGACCGGACCAAGTAGCCGCACATACTCCCAGACTTCCCAATAAATTAGCAAACGAAAAACATCAGCCAATCAGAGTGCGCCAAAGAACCAAAGGCAAAATACTTGGTTGTTTGCATACACAAGCCGACCACGTACCGCAGCAACAGTCAAGGTTAAATTTCGTTTAGGCTTTAGGCAAATGTGCGCTGAGACTATGCAATGACTGCATGGCAGACGATGGGTTGCATAATTATAATTATTTTCTTATGGTTCTCGTATGCTAAGAGCATGGCAGAGGGACCGCCTCTTTCTTTACTTTCGAGAGAAATGGTAGGATGGCAATGGCTCTGAACTGAACTCATCAGTTTTTGATGTTTAAGGAAAAAGTATTATTTTTGCAAGCTTCCACAGTAGCGGATATTCCCCTTATTATGGTGTTGAAAATATGAGTTATGTGGGGTAGCAGGTAGTATTATCTTTAAAAATTTAGGGTTCATTACATCGAGGTCAATCGCATTTGATTTGATAGGTAGTATACTTTCAACTACCTCAACTGACCTGAAACTAAAACCAAAGCCATTCATGCTATCGCCGTTAAGTGTAGGAAGCGTACGGTTAGTTGTGATATGGTGGGTTGCTGGCAAAGATATGAACATTTTGTTTAGCTCATTTCAGTCGAAGTCACCAGTGTATCTGTTTTTTTTCTTTTGACTACTCCAATTTGGCGAAGATCATTTCACAGTTTTCGTCCGTCGAGCGTTGGGTCTAGTTTGTCTGTATACGTTTGACGCTTTTCAGAGCGGATTGCCACTACAACTTGGTTGCAATAACATCGCTACATATTAAAATGCTCTTGTAACCTATATCGTTTCCAGCGCTTATAAGCTTGATCGCGATTAAAAATAAGCTGGCGAGTGAAAAAACCAAGGTTTCCCATTCGTAGCAGATGTTTTGATGAGGAACATGTTTGTCATAGAGAGTTGAAATGGCTTCATTTAAAAAGCTTAGTTTCTGGTCAGATGTAGGTAGGTAGTTACTGACATACCAGTTTAGTTGTCTAGTTTTTTCTTCTAATAAAACATAATTAATACGTTTAAGTCTCTGTATTGCATATTCTGCACCAACGGGGCTAGATTATAGTCAAATGCAAAAGAGATTAAGTCATGCTTCGAGAAGGAAGGAGCTGAAATCTGATCATTTAATAGTACTTTTTCTAAACTACACCCCAATCGAATTGTATGTCGAATATAAGTGGATATCGAAAAAGACAAGTGTAATTAAAGTGGAAGCGAAGTCTTAATATTCCGAACACAGCGAACGTTGCATTGGTGTCAGAATTGTAAATAAAACTTGTTTTTTCGATAGAAAGAACGGGCTTGGCTTGTGAAGCTGCACAAAGCTAAGTAAAAAAACTGATATTCATTGAAATATAGTAAGTTGTTGGAAGAGCTCAACTGCATTGAGTTTAAAAGCGAGCTAGGCAAACGAAATCTTTCTAGAGCGTGATCGAAAAATGAGCTCGTCCTGCACTTGCGCAATTATTTGGAACAGCAAGGGGAAGACGTAAACACTTTTATTTTCAAAACAGAAGCGGAGGAAGAAGAAATACGCAAAAATGAAGACTTTTCAAAAATGATGAAGCTTCTTTTAGAACAAAATAAGGTGATTGAAGAGAAACGAAATGGTCAAAAGAAGGCACAGCAGAGTGTTCTGGAACAACTTAAAGCACAGCGAAACGAACAAAAGACGCTGACTGAAGAACAACGGAACGAACAAAAGAAGGAGCAACAGAATATTCTCGAACGACTTGAAGCACAACAGAATATTTTGGAAGATCAGAAAAGCATTCTAGAAGGTAAATTTGGCAATATTGAGAAAAATGTATGCGCCCTAGACGAACGCGTGGAAGGTGTGAAAAAACAACTTTCTGTTGTTGAGAATCGTTGCGAAATCGTAGAAAGCCGATGAGACAAACTGTTTTCTGTCCTGACTAAAAAGTTAGACCAGATCGAGGAAGTCTAAATTCGAAAATCTTCTGGAGATTTTTCAAGGAAAAAGGAAATGAAACGGCCAACATTCGATGGACAGTCATCTTGGTCAATAGACAAGAGGCGGCCGCGACAACAAATGGATGGGACGATGAAGACAAATTCATAGCGCTGACCCTTTCTCTTAGGGGACCAGTAGCAGTATTACTTCAAACTATCCCATTTGGTAAGAGCGGCGATTTCTGTTCACTAGTGGCAGCTATAGAAGCTATAGAAGTTATGCAAATCCTACTCAATAACATAGTCCAGAAAAGTGGTTAATTAACTGATATGATTTGAGAAAGCGGGTGTTTATATTTCAGGAACTTTATTCAGTGTAACTAATTAAACGACTTAAAAGCTAATGAGACAGTTAAACAAGTTTGGTAATCTTTTATAGGCAAATAAGCGCGGGAAATAATAGTCTATTTCGCGCCAAGAATCTTTGACAATAGTTTTTACATATTTTGACATATGGTCAATGATTGGTATGCCTGGTCATTTAGGTGATGCCCAGTATAGGGTGCATCAATTATGCCTTCGTTTAAGTTGGAACAAAACGAACGGTCTTGAATCTGGTACGTGCTGGTTTTCGTGGAACTGGCATGGTTGGTTCTGGATCTGATGAATGTGAAGGACCGGCCTCTGGTTCGTTGGGATTTCCCGGTGTGTCAGAAAATGGTGAGTGCTGATGTCCTGACAAGTCAACTATTGGAGGATCGGGGCTAGGATTAATTAAAACGTCGTTATCACAGGTGTGGTCATGGTCATGTTGTTGGGTTAGACTTGGAAAAGAAATATTATTATTAGAAAGAAAACGATTTGAAATTGCCTGTCTTAAATTCATAGGTTCTTGTTGTTGAAGAGATGTTTCGATGTCATTCTCTGCGTGCATTAGATCTTAGCTAGTTCTGATGACGTCTGCACATTCCTTGATCTGTTTTTATTAGGTACATCCTGTTTCCCAAATTTTTCTTTATTTTTCCTGTGACCCACTTCTGTCCTCTAAGGTATTGCCGAAGAAATACGAATTTACCCTCATGGAACTTCGGTTGAAGTGAAGCTTTTCCGTGAAGCTTTTCTGCTTTTCCATTTCGTCAGGGGTGGTTCGAAAAGTGGATAAGAATATAGCGAGTGCTTCATCGTCTTTCTGATTTCCAGCGATGATTTTAAGAAATGCTGTTTTGAATGTTCTTACCATCCTCTCTGCCAATCCATTAGATTCGGGGTTGAATGGAGCTGAGGTCATGTGCCGAATTGAATGATCTTGACAGAACTGCTGAAACTCTTTAGACGTAAACTGTGTCCCATTGTCGGACACAACGACTTTTGGTAAACCCTCTAAAGCGAATAAAGAACGTAAAGCTTGAATGGTAGACTGAGAGGTGGTTGAAGACATTCGGATGACAAACGGAAACTTTGACTTCGAATCTACCACAATAAACCACATAGATTTTTGAAATGGGCCAACAAAATCTATGTGAATGCGTTCCCATATATTCTCTGATGTTGTCCAACTAGAATACTCCTTTTTCGCGCTACTAGCATTTGATTGACAAGCAATGCATTTGGCAACTGTTGATTCAATGATGTCATCGACCTTAGGCCACCAACAGTATCGACGGGCCAATTGTTTCATTCGAGTAACTCCCCAATGACCTTGATGAAGAAGAGTTAGTACTTTAGGTTGAAGTGCAGCAGGTATAACCACTCTTGGACTTTGGCTGTGAAAGAGAAGAATGTTAGCAGACACACTTAGACAAAGCCTTCTACGAAAATAAGGAAATAAATTATTTTGTGTTGCAGGCAACCGTGCTGGCCAACCCCGCCTTACATACTCGAGGACTATGCGAAAATCACTGTTACCTGTAGGTCCTCGTCGGGACCTACAGGTAACAGTGATAAGCAATCGGCATTTCCATGTTTTGTTGTTGGACGATACCGAATTGTGTAGGTATATCCCATCAAAAAAATTGCCCAGCGTTGTAGCTTTTGAATAGTCATGGGTGGCAATTTTTTACAAGGGCTGAAAATGGTAACCAACGGCTGGTGATCCGTTATAAGCTCAAATTGACGACCATATAAACACTGCTGAAATTTTGTTACGCCGAAAATTTCGAAAATTTCTTTTTCGATTTGGCTATATCCTTTTTGAGACGCATCTAATGTTTTTGACGCAAATGCAATCGGTTTTTCCGAACCGTCTGGATAAACGTGTGAAATGACTGCCCCAATGCCAAGCGAAGAAGCATCGGTAGCCAGAGTGATGGGCAGATCATCTTGAAAATGAGTTAATCGGGACACTTTAAGGATTTTGTCTTTAAAAAGCTTGAAAGAATTCTGTTGATCCTTTACCCACTTGAAAGTTTTATCTTTTGCTCTTAGTTGGTTGAGTGGTGCAGCTATTTGTGCAAAATTATCTATAAATTTGTTGTAATAGTTTAACTTACCAATGAAAGCTTCCAGGTCTTTTAAATCTTTTGGCTCAGGCAAATTCACAATAGCTTTGACCCGGGTTTCTGACGGACGTATGCCTGTTGCATCAATGATATGACCAAGATATTCCACCTCCGTCTTTGCAAACTGACATTTGTCTAGTCTACATCGCAAGCCATGATTTTCTAACCGTTCTAGAAAAATCTTAAGGTTGCTCAAATGTTCTTCATTTGTGCGTCCGGAAACAATAACATCGTCTAGGTACGAAACGCAAAAATCCAAGCTGGCAGTAAGTTGATCCATGTAACGCTGGAAAATACCTGTTGAACTGGAAGTGCCAAAAGGTAGTCTTTGGTATTCAAATAATCCAAATTCGGTATTGATTACACAAACTTTCTTCGATTCTTGGTCCAGAGGAATCTGGTGATAAGCGTCGGCTAAGTCAACTTTCGTGAAGTACCGGCCTCCTACTCCTTGCAATTTCCGAAAAAGCTCTTCAATGCGGGGAACTGGATGACGATCAATTTCCAAGTGCTGATTTATCGTTATCTTGAAGTCTCCACATATGCGTAAAGATCCTTTTGGCTTTTTTACCACAACAATGGGTGCTGCCCACTGACTTGACTCGATGGGACGAAGAATATCCGATTTACGCAAGCGTTCTAGCTCTAGATGGACGGCTTCTTTTTGAGCAAATGGTACCGGACGGTATTTAAAATATTTTGGTTGACAATTGGCATTCATTGTTAGATGTGCTTTATAAAATCGACTGCATCCTAATTCAGGTCTGAAAACAGCTTCATATTGTTTGCAAAGTGACATTGTATTCGTCAAAAGCTGGTCTTTAGATACAGATTTAATTTGCAAAACTGAATTGGAATTCGATTGACTTAAAGACTGAATGCACAAATCAAATTCCTCAAACCAATCCATACCCATAATGTTCGTGCCTTCTTCCTTATTGCAAATTAAAAGCGGCAACGTTTTTGTTTTTGGTTTCCACTCTACACGAACTTTAAGTTCACCTTTAATCGGCACCGTGATGTTACCATACGCTTTAAGCGATCGTGAAGTAGGTTCACAGTGTGGGCTACCAAGTCTGCGGTACGCATCAAGGCCAACAAGTGAGCATGTGGCACCGGTGTCTAGTTGAAATTTTAATGGGCACTGATTAATCTGAAACAAAACAAATATTTTGTTTTTCCTTACATCGGGCTCTAAATGTGCAGAAGACACCATTTCAACTCCACCGATGTTTGTTATCTTTTCGTTTTCTATTTCGTTGATTGAGTGCGCAGATTCTGTCTGCTTTTGTTGGTGGTTGTTTTGATTAGATCGATTGCTGTGCCGTCGATTGGTACCTGAGCCTTTTGCATGTTTCTTATGGTTGTTGAATTGATAACGTGGTTGCGATTTCGATGTGTTGGAAGCCTCAGATTGTTTAGCAGAAAAGCAAACACTACAAATGTGACCACGTCGTTGACAAAAATCACAAATTGAATCCATATGCTTGCACTGATTTCTAGGATGCTGCGTGAAACAATTTGGGCACGATTTTCTTAGATTATTATCAGTAAACTTACTTGTGCATTTATGATAATTGGGGCCTTTAATTTGATTAACTTCTGATGTCGTTGTTGGGTTGGAAGTACTGCTTCCCTTTAATATTGTTGTTGCTTGTTGAGTGGATTCGTAGGCAAGACGAACAGCGTCGTGAGGTGTGTAAAAGACAATCATGTCTCTTATCATATTGTCAGCATATGATGTGTTGCAATCAGCTTTCGGACAGACAAAGGCACAATTTCTGGCAAGGCCTCTCAATTCGGCAATCCATTCTGCATGCGATTGGCCTGGGAGCATCTTTTGTTTTAAGAAATTACATCTCGATGCCAGCACGTGCAGTTTGGATTCGAAATGTTTTGCTAGTTTTGTAGAAAAGTCTTTGAATGTGTGTCTACTAACCTCCTCTGATCCAACCAATTTTCTGAATAAGTCATTGGTTTGGGTGCCACATGTTGACAGAAAATGGGCTTTCTTTAAATTGTCCTCTTCCAAAGAGTTTGCGGTGAAATGCTGCTGGAGTTGGAAAAGGTAACTTTCCCAAGATTCTTTCTCGTGGTCAAATGAATGAAACTGGGGTATAGTAGGCTTATTCCCCGATGTGCAATTTGTCACCAAACGATCCAATGAAGCTTGGTTGTTGGTTAACATTTGTTCCATCCATTCTCTTTGCGCGACAATAATTTCCCTCAACGCTTGTTCCATTTTAGTATCCTCGTCGCCACTTGATATGATTTGAGAAAGCGGGTGTTTATATTTCAGGAACTTTATTCAGTGTAACTAATTAAACGACTTAAAAGCTAATGAGACAGTTAAACAAGTTTGGTAATCTTTTATAGGCAAATAAGCGCGGGAAATAATAGTCTATTTCGCGCCAAGAATCTTTGACAATAGTTTTTACATATTTTGACATATGGTCAATAATTGGTATGCCTGGTCATTTAGGTGATGCCCAGTATAGGGTGCATCATTAACAAAACAGCTCCAAGCAGAAAGACTAGTTCCCAGGCATAACCAGATGCTGGAGAAGAAGTCATTTGTCAGCTTGCAGTAGAACTATTCGTTCGTGCCATTTCCGATATACATCTTCAGAGGTCTGTGCGAACTGCTAGAACACCAACCCTTTCTGAAACCATAGCATTCGCATTGATAATTGAAGCAGCAGAGGAGGCTTCTCATGGAGTACATCGACTAAGAGAAGCCATAGTCGAAGAATACTCCTGCCAAAGAGCTGAAATACAAAAGAACCAGCGGAACGGACTTGCAAGATGTTGGAACTGCAACAAGACCGGGCACTTACAGCGTCAATGCCGACTACCACCAAATAAAGCTGTCTGTCAACATTGTGGAAGCAAGAGGTCCAATCCAGACGAAAGTTATAATAACACCAGCGCTGCCTATTAGTCTGTTTCAAATCATGGAAACGATTAAGAACCAACTTCGAGGGTCAGAAGCTAGTTTTTAGTACCGCTTGCCAGAGAACCACCATTCAGGTCTCTAGACCAAACAAAACAACAAAAATCTGACTGTAGAGACAACTATTAACGGCGACAAGCATGTGGCTACCATCGACAACAGTGCAAGATCCTCCATAGTACGTCGAGACCTGGTTAAAATGACGTGGCTTCATGACGCCAATAGCTAGCGTCTAAGAACCGCAACGGAAGAAGCAGCAAGATTAGTTAGTTAGTTAATAGAATCTTTATTTGTAACAATCCAATTAAATTATATATGTATTACAATGATTGATTATACCTTAAGATTTATTTGGTTTGCCTAGAGCCGTCTACCAGATTGACATTTGTTTTTATTTTTTATTCTTTTATCATTTTTATATCTCATACAATTTAGATAGCCTTAACTAAAAATCGCCCTCTATTATACCTGTTCTATATCTAAGTGCAGTTACTGTATAGTTATATGAAACTTCTTTCATCTTCCGATGAAATGAAATACATCTTCTCTCTCCTTAAAATTACAAAGATCGCACAAAATTTACAGTTCTGGTCGATGTGGAATATAATTCAGTTTAAGTATTTCACCTCAAATTTTAAATATAACGCTTATCATGTTAAGTGGAAATCGGTTAAGGAAGTATGTATTAACTTGCAGATTCAAATTTAACTGGCTGTAAATCATCCTGTGCTGAGAAGATTGGGCTTCCAACATACATGCATCGAACATTGAGCAGCTTGCTCCTTTTAATATATTCTGAAAACAGCATCTCAAGTCACTCGCGTTAATATCCGCATGCACAAGGACGTTTACACCGAATTCAGCTCTTAACTCTTCCCACTTTCTCACAAGATTTCCTTTTGTTTGAATTATCCTCTTGAGAACGAGCTTGGGTAGTCTTTCTTCTTCCATTTCCATCACTTTCAATACATAATCAAAATGTAATTTGAGAACTTTCAAAAACAGTGGAGGTACTGCAGTTTCCAAATGCAACATGTAATTAGATGTATTCGTCGGCAATCGAAAAATCCGTTTAATAAAATATCTTCAAAAGCTTTCCACTTCTTCATATTTGGAATGTCCTCCGACTTGCGCACCATACAGCAAAATAGAAGCTGCAGTCTCTCGAAACAGCTTAATTTTCGCAGTATGGTCAACGTATTTGTTGTCAATGAAACGCCTCCAAACTGCTGAAATTGCTCTTTTCGCCTCCGATAACATCAACTGAAAGTGCTTCTTCATATTTAGATTTGGGGTAACCAACAAACCTAGGTATTTTTACTCCTTTGTAATTGTTACACTTTGCCCCTTGTAACTCCATTTTTCGCTCCGTGAATATCTCCCACCTCCATCTCGAAAGATCATCATTTTTGATTTTTCCAGGTTAACTAATAGATTCCAAAGGTCGCAGTAGTTTTCAAGTCGGTTAATCATTCGTTGCATGCCTTCTATAGATTCTGCCAAAAATACAATGTCATCAGCGAATACGAGACAAGGCACCCACGTTCTTCCAAAGTCAATTCCACCTCCAACTGCTTCAACAATATCATTGATAAATAAAATAAATAGTAGGGTGCTCAAGACGCAACCTTGCTTAACATCCATTTCTGTTGCGAAGTCTTCCGAGATGTTTTCACCATCCCAAACATACGTTAAGTTGTTTTTTTTTTTTTTTTTTGTTTTTTTTTTTTTTTTTTTTTTTTATTGATAAATAATACAAATATATAAAAAATTTCATTTAATTAAAAGAAAAATATAAGAAAGGTTAGCATTCTTTATTTTTAAGAAATTAAAAAATAGAGTTGAATGCCACTTCAAAAGCTTTAATAACAATAATCAAAAGTAATTGGGTGGGGTGACCCTTTTAGAATTCACATATTAAAATAAAAAATAAAAAATGTTTATATAATACAAAAGTTGATATCAAATCACTAAGTAGGATAACAAAAGTAGTATTAAATTTGAAATTTGAAGCAAAGTTAACCCAGAACATCGAAAATATAAGAATCCAGAGCAAGATAGTCTAAGGAAAAAAGCCACAATTTAACGCTTGTAAAAAACTTTCCAGGTACAGTTATTGTCCTTATTGATTGAGGAAGAATGTTAAACAACCGATATGACATAATTGAGAAAAAATTACGATAAGCAGTGGTACGGAAAAAAGGAACAGATAATAAGTTTGAAAGGTTTCCACGAAGATTGTATCTCGAAATTAAACGACAATTGAGATTGCCAGACTTCATATAGAAAGTTTTTAGCACCTTGAAACAGTATAAATGACGAACTGGTAGTATTTTAAGAGCACAGAACAGAGGAAAGCTAGAGTGCCTACTAGCCTTACGACAAATTTTTCTAACGACATATTTCTGCAATACCAAAAGTGGTTGTATTTTGTTACGATACACACCACCCCAGCAAGCAATTCCATATTGTAACTTAGAATGGAAAATACCATAGTAAATTGTTTTCAACAGTTTAGTTGAGCATACATTACGCAAATAATAAAAATGTCGCAGGGTACAGCGGAAGTACTTCTTCAGGGATTCAGCATGATTAGCAAAACTCATCCGAGAATCTAGAGTCAGTCCCAAATATTTAAACTCGTTGACTTTCTCAACTAGAATGTTTTCCTTTCAGTATATTTATGGTTTTGCTTGAGATTCCATACTTAAATAACTTATAAAAACGGGCTTCACGAGCACCAGAATCAAAGGCTACGCGAAAATCAACAAAGAAAGCATAGAGCTTTTTCTTCCTTCTTTTATAATTTTCTGCAATATTGATCAACGAGAATAATTGGTCTGTAGTTGAGCGGTTCCTCCTAAAACCAGCTTGAAATTCGTTCAATATTCTTTTATTTTCAATCCACTCTGTCAATCTTTTGGATATCAGGGTACTAAAAATCTTCAATGAACTATTTAAAAATGAGATACCCCGGTAATTCTCTGCATTGTCTAGAGCTCCTTTTTTATGTAGAGGATATATTATAGCTCTTTTAAAATCAAGGGGAACATTTGCAGTCTCGAATATCCTATTAAACTCCTTCGTCAGAGCCATAGTATAAAGAACCTATAGTAGCACCATGGCGGGGAAAGCGATGGTGTCGCCGTCTGTCGACCCAATTTAACGTTTTATCGGTTCAAAAAATTTGGCTGTGGTTGTTCACTTAGGTATGTGGATGGTATTTTTTTGGATGCTTTAATGGTTGTGGATGGTATTTTCATCAATTAAAAAATGTGTTTAAATGATTTTCAAACAATGTCATAACACCCCAAATGCAAAACAACAAACTTTTTATCATTTAGAATCAAAAAGCACATCACTCGCACATCACTCTTTTATATTGCTAACACATTTACGAAGCAAAGCTGCCCTAACAAAAAACAATAATATATGAAGTATTGACATCATGTTGGCAGGGTTCTACGTTTAACTTGTTCCGATTGAGAAGATAGGTACGTTAAATTGGGTCGACAGACGGCGACACCATCGCTGTCCCCGCCATGGTGCTACTATAGGTTCTTTATACTATGGTATAAGGAATCTATAGTAGCACCATGGCGGGGAAAGCGCTGGTATCGCCCCCTGTCGTCACCATTAAACGTTTTATCGGTTCAAAAAATTTGGCTGTGGTTGTTGACTTAGGCAAGTGGATGGTATTTTTTTGGATGTTTAGCTACTTGGTTGGGAAATAACTACACATACACACAATTACTTGTCAAATTTGTAACTTTATTTTCACAATCAATTATAGAATAAACAACTTGAAACAATTTAGTTAGTTAAACTTGAAGAAAAAGTAATTCACTGAAAAACACTTGTTAGCTCTTGAGGGTCGCAAAACAGAGTGAGTTTTGTTTTGCAAACTCTGTAGACGTCCGTTGGGAAATTATTTGAATTTCTTCAAAGTCCGTTTGCTGACATCTAGTGGCTAGTGGTGGTGCTAAAACTAGTACGACGAGCGATTCGCCGTAAGTCGCCGCCACATAACTCCCCCTTCAGTGACGAAGTTACGATGCTTTAGATGTCAAAATTTACTCTTCTTTTTCCATCAGCTGTTTTGCTATTTTTATTTTGATTTTCTGGTTGAACATTTTTTGATGAAATTTTTGAAGAATTTGAAGATGATGTTCAAGAAGAACATGTGCAGGTTTCAGGCGATCAATGGAAACATTGATTGTTCTTCCGTTTGTCTTAATTGTATACAGCTTGTTAGTAATTCTCTTCATTACAGGATGCGGGCCAGTGTATGGTTGCTGTAATGGTTTTTTGACGGCATCACATCGCAAGAAGACATGTGAGCATGTTTGGAGGTCGGACGGAACAAAAATTTTATTGTTCGCATGGTTGGACGTTCCTGTTGGCCGAAGTCTTCTCATCGTCTCTCGATGTTTGTCAAGGAAAATCTGTGGGTTAGAAAAAGTTTCGTTACTTACAAAGAACTCACCAGGAACTCGTAGATTTTTCCCATAAAGCATCTCTGATGCTGAGGCTTTGATGTCATCTTTGTATGCAGTTCTCAATCCCAACAGAACTGTTGGAAGAGCATCAACCCAGTTGGTTTTCTCATGACACATGAGAGTGGCTTAAAGGGAACGATGCCAACGTTCGACAAGTCCATTAGATGCCGGATGATATGGCGATGTTCTGATGCGTGTAGTTCCACAAATGTTGGTCAGTTTGTTGAACAGTGACGATTCGAACTGAGTGCCTTGGTCCGTGGTTAGTTGCTCTGGTGAACCAAACCGTGCAACCCAGTTAGTGTAGAATGCACTTGCCACTGTCTCAGCTGTTATGTCCAGTATGGGTATTGCCTCGGGCCATCGACTGAACCTATCAATCATAGTTAGACAATACCTGTAGCCCTTGCAGAGTGGCAAAACAATGATGTCGATGTGGACATGCTGGAATCGTTGCTCCGGAACTGTGATGGAATCTGGTAATGGGTGCGTTTGTTTGTTGACTTTCGACCGTTGACATTGGATGCACGTACGTGACCATTCCAGTGCATCCTTTTTGATGTTCGGCCACACATACTTTTGTCTTAACTGTTGACTTTTTGTTCGTCCACTTGGGTGTGCGAGGCCGTGAACAGAATCAAAAGCCTTCCGACGAAGTGACGCTGGTATGTATGGTCGAATGATGTTTTGGTTGACGTCACAATAAATCTTCACATCAGGTTCCAATGCGAGCTTATTCAACTTCAGGGCGGACTTTTCGTTTTTCAATAGCTCTTGAAGTTCTGAATCCAGCAACTGTGACAAGTGTAGCTCCCTTATGTCGAATTGCACTGGCGTGGTTATGGTGCTGACACGCGACAGTGCATCAGCTCCAGCATTTTCTTCACCTGGCAGGTAGGTTATGTCCGTGGTGAATTGGGATATGTAATCCAGATGTCTTAAGCGTCGTTGTGGTGCCTTGTCCGAACGCTGCTGGAAAGCGTATATAAGTGGTTTGTGATCGGTTTGGATCGTGAAAGGTCGACCATCCAGAATGTGTTTGAAGAATCGTACAGCAAGATAAATCGCTAGTAGCTCGCGATCATATGTGCTGTAACGACTCTGAGGCTTGGATAGTTTGCACGAAAAGAGACCGATCGGTTGAAAATCGTTTTCAAACACTTGTTCCAGCTTGGCACCAACAGCAACGTCCGAAGCATCTGTTGTCAAGAAAAGTTTTGCTTTTGGGTTAAGGTGGTTGAGCAAAACGGCTTTCTTGACGTTGTCTTTGCAGAGTTCGAAGTCTTTTTCTGCGGAAGAGGTCCATGTTTTTTCTGGAGTCCTTGATTAGCTCATTCAATGGTGCTTGAATGTGAGCACAATTTGGAATGTAGCGACGGTAATAATTCACTATTCCAAGGAAGTGACGAAGCTCGACGATGGTTGTTGGCTTCGAATAGTTTGCGATGGCCTCGATCCGATCATCTGGTGGTCTACAGCCGTCTTTGTTGATCGCGTGGCCTAGGTAGGTAACTTGAGACTTACCGAAGACGCACTTTTTGATGTTGAGGATCAAGTTATGCTCCTGTAGACGTTGTAGCACCTGTCGAACGTATTGCTGATGTTGCTCTTGGGATTCGGAAGCAATCAGGATAACATCGATGTAGCAGAATGCGAAGTCCAGCCCACGTAGTACCATGTCCATGAACCTTTGGAATGTTTGAGTGGCGTTTTTCAATCCGAAAGGCATGACTAAAAACTCAAACAGTCCAAATGGTGTCGTCACCGCGGTTTTTTGGACGTCCTCAGGTGACATCGGGATCTGATAGTATGCCTTATCAAGATCCAGGATTGAGAACAAGCTTTTGTTGTTGAGCTGTTCTGTAAAATCCATGATGTGAGGAATCGGGTAACTATCTGGCTGTGTCTTCGCATTGAGACGACGGTAGTCACCACAGCATCGCCATCCACCAGTCTTCTTCTCCACCAAATGAATTGGACTTGCCCAAGGACTACTGGACGTTCGACAGTAGCCTTTTTTTACGAAGTCTTCGAAGTCCGCTTTGGCCTGCTTCAGTTTGTCACCGGAAAGTCTTCGTGGTCGTTCTGCAACTGGTTGACCTGTTGTGATAATGCAGTGTTGAACGGAGTTGACTTTGGCTTCTGGCTTGAAAATCTTTGACTTGGTGTTGTCGTTGGTCGAAAGAAATTCTTTGACGAGACTGACGTATGGTTCCGGGCCACTAATAGTCAATAGTTTTGACGGATTTGTGGCATCAATCTCGGCAGGTACGGCTAGTGATGTCACTTTGTCAACGACACGTTTGGATTTAAGGTCGATGACTAGTCCGTAATGTGCCAGAAGGTCAGCTCCAATGATGGCAGTTTTAACATCTGCGATGATAAAAGGCCAGGTTATCGCTCGACGGAGTCTCAGATTCAATGTTAGCATTTTCTCTCCATATGTATGAATTGGCGAGTTGTTGGCTGCCAGAAGAGTTGTTTCTGCTTTGGTGTTTCGGCAGGCAGCTGTACGTGGCAAAACACAAATCGAGGAACCCGAGTCGAGAAGGAATTTTTGGTTGGTGTTTTTGTCGTACACGTAAAGGCGGCATTCCTTGTTGACTCTGTAGTTGCTGCTGTCGACCGCCTTAGTAGACAACAGCTGGTTTAGTTTTTTGGGAACTTGCAGGGTTCCTTGCACTTGCGCGCCTCTTTGCCGCACCTCTGATGAAAAAAACAGACACCAGAATCTTCTGATTTTCCTCGTGAGCTGGAGTTTTTGCGCTTTGACGGATGAGGAGATCGACTGCGGCTTTTGTTGGTCGAATCATGTTTCAACAGCTTTTGCATTTGCTGAGTCAGCGTTGCCAAAGATGAGTCGATGGTGAGAAGCCTGGTATTGACGTCAGTGGGCTGCTTCTGCTCCTTGTGCACTTCACACACTTCACTGGATGCCATATTATCCACAATTTTGTCCGCGATGTCCGCCAGTGCCGTAAGGTTGACGTCTTGGCTAGCGGAGAGGATTCCGCGAACGTTGTTGGGCATCCTGGACATCCAGATAGTGGAAAGCATCTCGTCTGGAACATTGTCACCAGCTAGTCTTCGCATTTCCCTCAGCAGACTTGTTGGTCGTTTATCGCCTAGCTCTAAGGACGTCATTAGCCGATTTAGTTGCCTCTCTTTGGACTCAGTGAACCTTGCAATTATTTGCGTTTTCAAGGCTGAGTACTTCTCACTTGCCGGTGGTTTTTGGACGAGGTCTGATACCTCAGTCAGTACCTCCGGGTCAAGAGACGCAACTATAGCACTAAATCGGCTGCTATCCGAGACGATGCGGTGGTTGTGAAACTGTGCTTCCACCTGGATGAACCACAGAGCAAGAAGGTTCTTCCAGAACGGCGGTATCTTTATGTGCCGAAGTGCAGCAATTTCCAACATTTCTGCTGGTAATTCCTCTGCCTGATACTCGTTCCGAAAACCGTCAGGTGGAGGTGGTGAAGCTGCGAGTTCAGCCGCGTACTGCTCGTCCTCAGCCATTATGTTGTGCAGAGAAAAAAAAATTACAAATGAAAGAAACTTACGTGCTGTTTTTGTTTGTCTATATGTGCACTTTTCCACGATTACGTCGGGGTCACCAATTTAGCTACTTGGTTGGGAAATAACTACACATACACACAATTACTTGTCAAATTTGTAACTTTATTTACACAATCAATTATAGAATAAACAACTTGAAGAAAAAGGAATTCACTGAAAAACACTTGTTAGCTCTTGAGGGTCACAAAACAGAGTGAGTTTTGTTTTGCAAACTCTGTAGACGTCCGTTGGGAAATTATTTGAATTTCTTCAAAGTCCGTTTGCTGACATCTAGTGGCTAGTGGTGGTGCTAAAACTAGTACGATGAGCGATTCGCCGTAAGTCGCCGCCACAGATGCTTTAATGGTTGTGGATGGTATATTCATCAATGACAGTCGTATTTATAAAATTTACTTAGAACATCCTTAGACAACTGTCCAACTAGACGGTGTCTAAAGAGTTGGACAACCCTTAGCCAATTTCGTATTTATAAATGCATTCCAACAGTTGTCTAAACAACCCTTCAAACTGTCAACTTCGAATGAAAAACTAACTGGTGGCGTTCATGATGTATCCGTGCAGTACCATTTTTTGTGTTTTGATATACGAGTGCAACAACTAAATGATTCTGAAAGATTGTTGCGTAGCACTTGAACCAGACCAAAAAAGCAGCTGATTTGACTTTGAGTTACAGCTTTTCCAAGTCTCATAAAACGATGAAATTTGTGCTATTCATAAATTAAATTATTGAAAGTAGTATTTTTGCACCTCAAACTACTTATTTTTTTCGATCTTAGAGCTCTCAACAGTGTTTTATAACATGTTCAACAAAATTGTTTTTTGCTGTAGCAAATGCCACTTTAGCCATAGTTTAGACAACCACTTTCGGTGTCTAATGTTAGACGTTCCTTAGACAGCGATGAAAGTGTTTATAAATACGATTTGGAGTTGGACACTGTTCTAAGAGCTGTCCAAAGTTAGACATACTTTGGAATGGGATTATAAATACGACTGTGAGAGTTTATCTCTCTTTTAAATAAAGCAAAGAAAGTTAAGGTAGAAAAAAATTTTAAATTTGCTTGGGTAAATAATGGTTCGGTTTTGATGAGAAAAAAAGAAGGGGAAAAAATTATTCGAGTATCTTGTATTGAAGTTTTTGATACTCTTACTTAATATATTTCTCATTTATTGTATCTTGTTTTTTACTTTTAATTATGAACAATAATTTTTTACTTGATAGTCCTTTGCATAGTCATGTCATTAACCCTCTTTGTATTAACTACGATCAAAAAGCTTTTAATAATGTGCTATACAATAGTGAATGTGTAAACACCTTCAGTGTCATTCAACAAAATATTCGAAGCTTATGAAAAAATTTCGATGTTTTTTTGATTCACTTAGAATCGTTCATAAACAAACCTAATTTAATTTTCCTGACTGAAATATGGATCTACGATGGAGAAGAAGACTTTTTTAAAATATCTGGGTACAAATTATATGCTAAATGTAATAATTCATACGCGGCGGGTGGTACTGCAGTGTATATAAGTGATAGTATACATGAAAGTTGTGTTGGAAGCTCTCCGGTGCTATTAAGTTCTGATTTAATCAAAGTTACTTGCCCTATTAATACTCATAAATTTGAATTTTTTTTTTCTTTTATAGACTTCATGGTATAAGTACCTATAGATGTGTTTTTGGAAGAACTTGGTAAGTGATAATCATTCAAAAAATTTGATAATTCTAGGAGATATTAACATTGATATCCTAGGTCTTTCTTCGAATGCTGATGTTTACTTAAATTTAATGTCTGCCTATGGCTTCCAATCCTGTATTAATGTTCCTACAAGGATTACTGATTCGTCTAGAACATGCCTAGATCATATTTTCGCTAGGATGGATAGTAAATCACATATATCTTTGATAAGTTCGACATCTGATTTTCAAATATCAGATCATGTTATGACTTGCCTCTTTTCGCAACAACAGAAGTGTGCTCCTTTGAAAGATCCTACCTTTATACAAACAACAAACAAAATAAATTTTGAAAAATTGAATTCAATGCTACTGTTTGAAGATTGGTCGAAAGTTTACATACAAGCTGATCCTTCATTGGCTTATGATATATTTTGTAAGATCCTAACAGACCATGTTGAGCTGTGCTCTCTTACACCAGTTAAAAAACGGCGAAAGCTGGAAAAATTGAAGCCATGGATGTCTGATTATTTATTAAATAAAATACTCATGAAAAACAGCCTACGCTCAAAATGTATTAAGGAACCTAACAACTTAGATTTAAAAAAGGCTTATAAGGAAATCTGTAAAGAAGTTGCAATCGAAGTTCCCCTATGTAAAGAAAATTATTATGTTAATAAATTTAACAGAGTTAAAGGAAATATAAAAAAGGAATGGGGGATCGTAAACGAAGTATTTTCAAGACATGCGTCATTGGATACAATATCATCCATCAACCACAATAATATGAAAATTGACTCTCCTTTTGAAATGACTAATTTATTTAATAATTTTTTTACGAGTGTTGCTAAAAATACTGTAACGAATGCTGGTTTTACAGACAATGCTGATAACTATTGTTCAGAACGTTGTTTTAGCAATGAAAGTATGAATGCAAACAGTTTCTTCCTTGAGCCAATTTCTTCATTTGAACTGTATCGTTGTATCTTGTCTCTAGATAATTCTAATTCGGTGACCCAAAACAGCTTTTCAAATAATTTTATAAAAAGAATCTCTTTTAGTATTGTGGATCTTTTAGCTCACATTTTCAACAAAAGTATTATGTGTGGAATATTCCCAAGTAGTTTGAAATCAGTAGAAGTGATACCTATTCACAAAAAAGGTGATAAAAGTAGCTTAAATAATTACAGACCAATATCAATTCTTTCCGTCTTTTCTAAACTTTTTGAAAAAATGATGAAGGTCAGAATAGTCTCTTTTCTGGATAGCAGTTCCTTTTTTAGTGAGTTCCAATATGGGTTTCGAGCGGGCAGATCAACGGAAAAAGCGCTCTTAGATTTTTGTAGCAACATATATGAAAGTCTCAATAAAAAAAATTATACTGCTGCTCTTTTTATAGACATCACTAACGGCCATATTATTCACTCTTTAAATTTAAACCCGATAGAAATAAACCCAGTTGTCAAATTTTGATCCCAGGTTTAAATTTTGATCCCAGATTTAAAATAAACCCTGTTGTCAAAGTGAGAAACGTCAAATTGAAACAACACTTTCTCGTGAGTAGATTTGTTTTTGAAGAAATTGTAAGTAATACTTTTAATTTATATTTTGCATTGTCAATTTAATTTATATACTATCTTTTCCATGGTGTTGCAGGTTCAAGAAATGGAAACTCCACCAATTGCTGCTTCAGGTGTTGCTGAAAAGGCAAGGGCCAAGTAGTTCTACCAAGAAAAAAACTAATATTTCCAGCAAAATGTTTCTGCATTGCGGATGAACAAAATAACAATTTTTATTGAAAAAACTATTCAGTGATCCATTTTTGTGTTCATGTATAAAAAAAATCATTAATAAATAAGTATTTCGACACGTATCACTACATATAAAAACAATAATATTGAGTCAATACACCTTATTGATTTTTCACTATTTAATTTAACACATTAAACAAGACAAACTTTAATTTAATACGTCAAATGAGTACCTGAATGCATTTCGGAATATCTTCATTCCATCATCAGCATCACGACTAAATCCAAAAAGTAAAATGTTGTGGTTTGTTGTTGTATGAAAGTTGCATGTTATTATATAAGAGAGAACAAATGCGATTCGATGTTACCGTTGTCTAAATTCATTGCATTTGAGTCTCTCTGTATATAAAAACTTTCATAGGCATCTAGCTTACGGTCGTCTATCACTTCTTTCACCAGACAAACATTTTCAATATCAAGCTCCATATGACTTTTGTTTAGAGCGTGTGCTGCTAACGCTGATCTGTAAGCTTGGTTGCTTCGAATGTATGTCTTATGCTCTTTGAAACGTGTAAGGAGATTTCTCTTTGTTTGGCCGTAATAAACACTTTCGCATTTACTACACTTTATTGAACATATACCCGATTTTTTCAGCTTATCCGTTTTGTCTTTCACTGAACCTAACAGGTTTGATAATTTATTGGGGTTAGTGTGTACCACATCCATACCGTGTTCTCGAAATTTACATAGAATTTTGTTCGTTACAACCGGTGTATAACAGATAGCGACGCGAATTTTTGGCTCAACTGTGTTCTTGTTCTGTATGAAGAGTGTTGACAAAGCATTTTTTGTTATTTTTTCCGTATGCTTTTTAATAAGCTTGTCAATCAATGCTTCATTATACCCGTTAGCTTCAGCAATCTGTTTTATAATTTTATATTCTTTCATGTAGTTCGTTATAGAAAGATTAATACTGCACAACCGGTGTACCATGGAATGAAACGCAGCGTGTTTATGTTGTATACAACAATGTGAGTCACTGGTTATTGTTCTAAAAGTACTTGTAGGCTTACGATAAATCCCTATGTCAACTTTATTTTTCACTCTTTTTAGTTCTAAGTCCAGAAAAGGTAATCTTCCTTCGTTCTCAAGTTCGTAAGACTCGTATCACTACAGTCTTTTAGTTTTTTTTGTGTTTACATTCGATGATAATCATTTACACAATAAATCTGATGATCGACATTAACAGTAAATGGAACACCGTCTAAGCACTCGTTGCAAATGCAACAACGGAAACAACCCGGGTGATACGATTTACCCATTGCTTGAAGGATCTTTTGAAAGAAAAAAAGAAAAAAAACATTTTTGATTGTTAGCAAACACTAAATACATATTTGATTTACCATTTCCATTATGAGATGACCGCATATTGCACATTTTTCAGCAGTTTGTTGTAATCCAGAATACTGCAAATCGTAAGACTTTTTTAATTTTAATATTATCTTTTTTTAACGAACTTTTGATAAAAAATACCATGTAATCTTCTTCGCAATAAACTCTACCGTGAACGTTATAAGCCGCGTTTTATTGGGAATTTTCTATATTCAGTTATGTTCATTTAGAATAAAACGATTTTTTGGTTTATATTCATTTAGCACGTCACTTTCAATTTTCACTTTCAAAGTTGGTACCCTTTGCACTTGTTCTAAGGATAAGAAACATTAAAAATTTGCATTCAGAAGGATATAAATGCATACCTTTTATTTTCCATTTCTATTTTTCTCTATTTAATTCTCGATTCTCAGTTTATTTGCCGCATTTCAACTTTTTACTTTCGATGTAAACAAAACAAATGTCACTTTAATTTTTTTTCGCAATAGCTGTGTTCAATTAGATTCATTTTGTGACTCATGTTTTTGGTTGCCTTGGTTCTGATGTTCTTATGTGTTCTGTCTGATGTTCTTTTTTCTAACCGATTGCGAAACTTTCCTTGTGTGTGTGTGTGTGTGTGTGTTAGTAACTGCGTGTCTATTTATGTCCCCACCAAGTCACCACCTGACTCTTCTATTAGCTATTAGTTGTGTTTCTTTACTGAAAATTCGCACGAAATGCACCGAAATTCGGCGAAAGTCAGTCTAATCCCGTTCCGATTTTTCGTAGCAGTGCACAAAAAAGAGAGTGCTCTCGAGAGAATAAAAAAATTTCCCCGTCCTGCGAATTTCCGCCACCCAAATTTCTGTGGACAGAAATCGTGCACAGCCAAAACAAATACCACAACTGTCAAACAGACGTTTTTCCAAGCGTTGCGTTGCTGCGAATGTTTTGTTCAAGGCGTTTCTTTACTTTTAAGACAAATACGCTCTTTCAGAGAGTTTCTGAAAAAATTTTACAACCATTCCTTAAAAAAAAAATTTCTGTGCACAAAAAGTAAAGAAACAGACTTATTCAATCTGTTGTCGAAAATCAGAAAATATGAACGAACACAACCCAAAGACTGCCAACCTCTGGGTGCCAAAAAAGAAATTTAACCAACCATCCCTGTTGTGCAGTTAGCTAACTGCGATATTTATGTTCATTTAGGCTATTGACATAAGGAGTTGTTGTTTTTCCATGAGCGATGTTTTACTGAAATGAACATAACTTCACATAGAATTTCGATAAAACGCGCCTATAGAATGCTTTCCCACGTAATGCTCGGCCACATGAGCAGCAAATAAAACAATTGGTATGATATAAATTTCCCATAGCCATAGCCATTCCCGTTAGTTGTTGTTGCTGCTGCTTCTGTTGTTGCGTGTTGTTCTTGGGTAAAGTGTTGTGTTTTTCTATTTGTAGAGCGACCGGTGGGGGTTTTCTATTTAAATTAGCAGTCATGCAGACATAATCTGAACTATTTATGTCCTCAATGTAGTTGGAGTTTAATGATATATTGATTCCCATTTGACTGGTTGCAAGAGCTGATGGTTTTGGAGATGATAGCATTCTGTTTGGAATGTGATGCATTGGTGACTTAAAGAAAAAACAACAAAAATTATTTTTTGTCAGACATTTTTTGCTCAAAATTAAAAAAATATCATTTACCTGTGGAATCTGATTCGTTTTTAAGTTTTGAGCTTGAAAATCTGGAACTTTGTGGTTTGGAGTATTATTTTGCGACGCGAGATGGCTAGGAAGAGATAGATTCCGATAGCGTTGGTTCGGGGAGGCACTCAAGGCTGCATTGTTCGCTTTCAGTGATGTATTCGAGGTACTGCGTCGATGTTGCGGGCCGGCTAACTGATTTAAACCCTCAGTGTGATTTAGAATGGCATTAGGCGACTCAAGCGAGTGATGAGGGGAGTGTTGCTGTTGCATTTCAACCAATTGGTAAAAAGTCGCTGTAGCAGGGGATGCTTGAGGCTGTGCTCTTTGACCTAAGGTTCAGATATTTTGATAAGAAAACTTATGCGTATCTAAACTCTTACCAGAATGAGGTATATCATTTTCGTAGATTGGAGTTGGGTCCACGTCTGGAATCGGAGTGTGGGCGTATCTGGAACTTATTGTCCCTTGCATTGGGAGATTTAGTATTGCTATTTATGCCATAATTGCTCTGTGGCGACTATGGCTGAGCTCGGGTGTTGTTCGACTCGAACTGTGCCCCTGAATTGTAGATACATTGAATCTACTTGATGGGTTGACTGTGAGACATCCCTTGATTACATCATGGAAACAATTGAATCTAGAATCCGAGGGTATTGTAAAATTTCCATTTACAATACGAAGTTTAGCGGAGTCCTCGAATGGATGTTTTTGAAAACACAGACAGTAAAGAATGCATCCTAATGCCCACACATCTAACTGCGGTCCTATCACATGATTGTTTTAAGTGTCTAGCATTTCAGGAGACCTGTACATAGGTGTGGTCACAGTTGTAAGCTAAAAGAAGTAAAACAATTACAATAAATAATCTGAGAACAAAATACAACAAATAATTTCTTTTACTTCACCTTTTACTTTTGACAGATTGGGTTGGGTTTGTTCGCGTAACTTATATAAAGCACACTTTTTATGTCAAAATCTAGGTAAGTTTGCTTGATTTGGCTGCAATATTTGAAATTTCCCTATAGTATGCGAACGAACCGAAAATACATCCGGATGTAAAAATTTAAACCCGACAACGCAATGCGGTTTAAATCCATCGGGTTTATTTGGAGTGAATAATATGGATTTGCGTTTGACAATCGGGTCTATGCGATTTTACATCCGGATGTAAATTTAAACCCGGGTTTATTGGGTGAATAATATGGCCGTAAGGCATTTGATACAGTGGACCACTCACTTTTATTGACGAAATTGGAAAAATCTGGTTTCAGAGGTTTCATGCTAAAATGGTTTTCCTCTTATCTTTCGGATAGAAAACAAAGGGTTAAAATTAAGAATGTTTTCAGTGACTGTCAGTATATTAAAATTGGTGTTCCGCAAGGATCGGTACTAGGTCTAATTTTGTTCTTAATTTTTATCAACTCCTTATTTTCCCTTGATTTGAAAGGTAAACAAACTGGATTTGCTGATGATGTTGGCTGTGTATATGCTAATAAATCTTCCCTGGATTTAATAGTTGACATAAACCATGATTTGGAACTCTTAAAACATTGGTTTGGGATGCACAAACTAGTCATTAGTGACAAAACGAAAATAATGCACTTTAATGTATCTTCACTTATTAATGACTTACCTAACTTTATTTTCCATAGTACTGATTGTAAATGTGTGCTTATAAATGCAATTTGTTGCTCTGCGACCAAAGACAAGACAACTTATCATGCTGGTGTATGTTGTTCCTCTAAATGTTTTACTATAGATAATGTACCTGATTTTAAATATCTGTGTATGTATATAGATAGTGACCTAAACTGGAGTATTCACACCTCTCATTTGAAAAAGTATCTTCAATCTACAACATATATATTGCATCACCTAAGACAGCTCTGCTCGCAGAAATTTCTTGAATTTGTCTATTATGGTTTGGTACAGTCAAAAATTCAATATGGTCTCGTCTGCTGGGGAGAAACGTGTAACAAAAACTTGCAACCTATATTACTTGTTCAAAAACATGTACTTCGTATAATTTGGCGTCGTGACCACAGCTTCGATCTTTTTCGTAAGTCTAAAATTCTTCCACTAAAACATCTTTACTTTTACAAAGTCCTAAAAAAATTTTATTTGAGAAGTGGTAATTTTTTTAATTCAAGTTCCTGTGCCTATAGCCTTCGTAGTAATGAAAGATTTCTTGCACCTATTCCATCGCACAACAATCAAAAATATCTGAACTTTTACACTTGCGTAGCGCCAAGATTATTCAACCGTTTACCGTTTGAGCTTCGATGTACTCGTAGACCTTTTGTTTTCCTAAAGAAGGTTAAATTATGGTTGTTTGGCAACGATTTTATTGAAATAAATAATGTAATTCGAATAATAACTTAAATTTATATTGTATCTGATTGATAAATTAAATATACATGCACTCTCCCCTCTATGAGTTTTCTATGTTTGCTTTATAAATCTCTGAACTCGATACATCCGCCACTAGTTTTGTAACTAAAGGATGTACCTGATTTATTATTTTCATAACTAAATTTATATCTTATTCAATAAATGTTAGAGTTATTTATTATATGATATGATGTAAATCTAGTTTTTATTTAATGAATCAATGAATAAATGAAAAATAAATAATAAATATATTGTTTGTCTGTATCTCGAATTATTTATTGCCTAGTTAGCAGTTAAGTTGTATAAATATCTTGGATAGGAAATAAATAATTCACTTGCTAGTAAACCAGCGAGCCAAAAGACATTTGAGTTTTCTCTTCATTGACTTCCTCCCACCAGCGGCAAGGAGTTAATTAACAACTTATTCCGTCAACTATTCATGGTCCTTCGAGGAAATGAACAAGAAAGCGTAACCAGGGCTTAGACATTGGTTAGTGAAAAGCGTAGCCAGGGCTTCAAACATTGGGTAGTAAAAAGTGAGCGAATAAGCGTAACCAGGGCTTAGACATTGGTTAGTGAAAAGCGTAGCCAAGGCTTCAAACATTGGCTAGTAAAAAGTGAGCGAATAAGCGTAACCAGGGCTTAGACATTGGTTAGTGAAAAGCGTAGCCAGGGCTTCAAACATCGGCTAGTGAAAAGTAAAGTTACAAAAACAACGCAATCGAAGTACGAAAAAACTACTGTCGCTATCTATAAGATTATCTACAATATAGAACAAGACAATTCAAACAAAAAACTAAGATGTTGGACGAAACAGATGTGTTTATTATAAGTTCGAAGCAAAAGGCCTTGAGAGAAGAAATCGAAAAGCAATATCAAAACTTCGGCAAGGATAGTGCCTCCAGAAAAACACAGAAATACAAAGAAGAAAGGCTAGAACGCCTCGAAAAATGTTGGTCTGAATTTCACGCAAACCATATTGAAATAGTTCCCTTTGTAAAATTTGATACACCCTACATACAAAGGGATACGTACAACAGAGTAAAATCATTGTACGAAAGTTTTAAGTTTTAAAGTTTTAACAAAAATTGGAAAATATAGATCCAAGTGTCGCACAAGCTTCGAAGGAAATGGAAAGGCCTGAAGTCCCTCACGATGCTCCCACTGCAGAAACTTCAAAGAAAGTTGAAAATACATCTAATGCCTCTGCCTACAAAGCCGACACCGCAAAGCCGGACAAGAATTCAACTACCGTACAAGGTCAACGGTTGACAAAGTTAAAGCTGAGGATAACGGCCATTATCGAGAACATAGAAGAATTTGAACAAACATTCGATGAATATTCCAAGGACATTTACGACTTTCAACAAAAAATACTGCTGGAGCAGTTGCGAACATTCACTGAATTGCATGAAGACTTCATCTGCAATTCATCTGAAGAAGACCTTGAGAAACCTTATGTAACGAATAAGGAATATAAAAGTGTCAAACAAGAGGTCAACAGATTTCTCAATACAATGGCATCAAAACTCTCCAGTAGTAACAACAAGCCGAAGGAACATAAGACTGAATCAATGCTTCCAAGACTTAAAATACCGACATTTAAGGGTAATTATTTGGAGTGGCAGCAGTTTTATGACCTGTTCCTCAATATAATACACGCCATGGCCAATTTAACAACGACTGAAAAAATGGAGTATTTAAAAACTCATTTGGAAGGAGAGCCCCTGCAACTCATAAAGCATCTAACGTTTTCAAGTGAAAACTATAACAGCGCTTGGGAGATCTTAAAAAGTAGATACAACAATGAGCGAAAAATTGTGTCTATGCATATAGAGAAGATGCTCAAATCTGGACACAATAGCGCTCCAACAGCGTCTTCCATTAAAAACAGCTTGGATGCCATTAAAGAGGGACTAGCGGCACTAAAAAATTTGGGCAATGACACTTCTTCATGGGGTCCTATGATTGTTCATATGACTACAAAGTCACTTGACACAGAATCAAGAAATTTGTTTGAACAAGGTTTAGAGGAGCCAAATAAAATACCGAAAACGAAGACTCTCCTCGACTTTCTGGAAAGACGTTACCAAGCTCTTGAAGTAATGTCAACAAACAAAAAACAAAAGAACTCATTTGAGGAACCAAGATCTGGAGTCCGTAACTTCATCATAGATGCAAAATTTATTCAGTGTCCAATATGCAAAGGAGACCATAAAATATACGCATGTCAAAAAGTTTAAAATTATCGCCAAAAGAAAGATGGACACAGTGCAAGCAGGCAAAGCTTTGCTGCTTTGAACCAGAATGTTTTAATCGCAACGGCAATTCTAAAAGTTAATAATGACAAAGGACAGTACGTTACAGTCAGAGCACTTATCAATCCTGGATCCCAAGCCTCGCTAATCACCAAATCGGTTGTACAGACACTGAAACTTAAGAAACAGGACGTTTGTGTTGAAGTCAGCGGACTAGGAGCAACAAAAGCAGGAATTGCCACCAATAAGGTAGATGTGACCATAATGCCACATTTTGCTTCGAGTTTTAAGCTAAAAATAGAAGCTCTGGTGATGTCAAAATTGACAAGGCAGTTACCTTCGAAGCAAACAAACACTAAACAAGTTGAAAAGTTCGATCGTCTAGAGCTTGCTGATCCAACATTCAATATTCCTGGGCCAATTGATATGATAATTGGAGCTGATACATATGGCGACATCATGTTAAGTGGTATTGAACGAGTCGCTGCTGGATCACTAATCGCTCAAAGATCACAATTAGGTTGGCTGATCTCTGGACGAACATCAAACGACATTCCCGACACATACAGGGTTACTGGACTAGTAGCACTTACATCAATTGATCAACAACTAGAAAAAATTTTGGGAGATAGAAGAGGTTAATCAACCAAAATTCCAAAAGCCGGAAGATAAACGGTGCGAACAAATCTATAAGGATACACACTACCGAAAGGACAATGGGAGGTATGTTGTGAAGATCCCATTCGACGAAGAATTAATCCAAACAAATCCACTTGGTGAATCAAGAAATAGAGCTACAGCTAGATTTCGACAGCTGGAGTTGCAGCTTAACAGGAATCCTACACTCAAAAACGATTATACACAAGTTATAAACGAGCTTCTCAACCTGGGGCACATGGTAGAAGTCAGTAACAACTCATCCAACAAAAACAATATTTTCTATATGCCACATCATGCCGTTATTAAACCTACGAGTACAACAACCAAATCAGCAAAAATCAACGACTGGAGTAAGCTTAAATCAATTAATGCTGATAGGCCCTAAGCTCCAAGACGACATAACTACAATTTTGACGCGTTGGAGAAAATATAAATATGGTTTTTCTTCGGAACGTCGATACAAAAATAACTAAGGAAATACTTACCAAACGCAAAACATTGTCCGAAATAGCCAAGTTATTCGATCCTCTTGGATGGTTGGCTCCAGTAACTGTCAGTGCCAAAATTTTAATGCAACGTATTTGACAAGCAGAGCTACAATGGGACGAACCACTTCCAACCGAACTGCAAAAACAGTGGAACAAACTAAAGATAAACCTGATTGCAGTGGAAGACATTCGAATTCCAAGGTGGATAAACTCCACAAAGGTTCAAGAATTTGAGCTTCACGGATTTTGTGATGCTTCAGAGGAAGCATATGCAGCAGTAGTTTATGACAGGATAGCTCTACCAACGGGTTTCTTTGCTACAACAATTGTAGCTGCAAAAACAAAGGTGGCCCCAATCCGGAAAAAAATATCTCTTCCGAAATTAGAACTATTTAGAACTATGTGGTGCTCACCTGTTATCAAAGCTGCTGGCAGAAACAATTAAGACATTTGGGTGCCAAGTTAAAAACATATTTGCTTGGATAGATTCGAGAATAACGTTGGCCTGGCTACAAAAATGTCCGTCGACCTGGAAAACATTTGTTGCGAACCGAGTCTCAGAAATACAAGAGGCAATAAACGTTAGCTGCTGGAGACATGTTCGGTCAACTGATAATCCAGCTGATGATGGTTCAAGAGGATGCCTTCCAGAACAGATGGCAACCAATGATTTATGGTGGAATGGACCTCATTGGCTGAAATTCGATTCTGAACAATGGCCGTTAAATAACCAACAGCCAATCGCAGTGATCGATATTCCCGAAGCAAAAAGGGTTTTAACAATTAGAGTTGAAGAAATTGACGACCTGACTAAGAGATTTTCTTTATACACAAAACTAATAAGAGTCGCTGCTTATTGCAGACGATTCATATCGAACTGCAAAAACAAACTAAAGAAGAAACCATCGGAAACAGGTAACCTAACAACAAGGGAATTGAGCGATGGAAGTAAAGGAATCATACGGTATCTACAAGAGAAGGTGTATTCCAAGGAACTAGAATCTTTACGAGATGGGAAGGCGATCAACAAAAAGAGTAAGGTACTATCCTTGAACCCGTTTCTAAACAACGAGAACATCCTTGTTGTGGGCGGTCGGCTACAAAACGCGGATCTTTCTAGCTCAGAGAAACGTCCTATCATTTTACCACATCAAGAGTGGTTCACAAAACTATTAGTAGAAGATGCCCATGAACGCACGTGCTGCGTGGTGGTATTCGACTAACAATGGCTAAATTGAGTCAACGCTACTAGATAATACAAGCAAAAAGATGTGTCCGACAAGTTATAAATAAATGTATAAGATGCTTTAGATTTGCTGCTCAACCAAATACTCAACAAATGGGGCTACTTCCAGCAGCAAGAGTGACACAATCAAGACCCTTTACACATATGGGTGTTGACTATACTGGACCAATTCAAATACTGATCTCAAAAGGACGAGGAAACCGGTCAACTAAGGGCAACATCGCTATATTTGTCTGCTTTACTACAAAAGCAGTTCACATCGAGCTTGTGAGTGACCTCACTTCAGCAGCATTCATAGCAGCATTGAAGCGATTCACATCAAGAAGAGGGATATGTTCACATTTCTACAGTGACAATGGAACTACATTCATTGGAGCTAACAAGGAAATCCAACAACAAGTGAGAGCAGCCATTAACTACAGTGTAGTAGACGCATCATCAATGCTTACGAAACTTGAAATGCAATGGCATTTCATACCACCAGCAGCACCGCACTTTGGCGGTTTGTGGGAGTCAAGCGTTAAATCCACAAAATTTCACCTAAAACGAATAATTGGAGACACCATGTTAACATTTGAGGAACTTTCGACATTGTTGACTCAAATAGAAGCATGCCTAAACTACCGACCACTTACGGCAATCGAAAACGATATTGACAACACTACGATACTTACTCCGGGACATTTTCTAATCGGAAGTTCTCTGAATGCTGTACCCGAACAACCCATTGATGAAAAGAAATCGTTCCGTTCACGCTGGCAACTAATACAAAAAATGACTCAAGACTTTTGGAAAGTCTGGTCATCAGAATATTTGTCACAGCTTCAACAATTGCCTAAATGGAAACAAAAAGAAGACAACATTCAAACTGGCGATATTGTTCTTATCAAGGAAGACCGGCTACCACCGACCACCTGGATGATGGGAAGGATATCAGAAGTTCATCCTGGGAGTGACAACGGTGTTCGGGCTGCAACTGTATATAGTAACAATAAACATTTAAAGCGACCAATAGCCAAATTATGTAAACTCCCGATAGAAACGACAACACCAGTAAAACAAGTTCAGGTTAATATGTCAACAAATCGAGTACAACCTTTTTCATGGCTATGCATTTTGTTTGGGCTACTGAACCTAGCTGGCTCCGCTCCAATTCGGCAGATACACGATGTTGAAATATTTCAATTCGAAAGTCATCCTGGAATATATTTTGAAGATATAGGACAAGCCAACTTAATTTCAAGCTCATGGAAGACAATTGTTTTCTTTAATTTGACGAACTATTGGCAGGAATACGAAGCATACAAGGAAATTGTTTCAAAAATGGAGAGAGTATGTTCGTCATCGGGAATGGAGGAACTAGATTCTATTAAATGCGAAGGAATACTGAACCAATTTGAATATCAACTTCAACAAATAGAGCTCAACAATGAAATTCTCTTACACGCAAACGGCGATTCATTAAAAAGGCAAAGACGATCACCATTTGACTTTATTGGAACAGTCACTAATGAATTGTTCGGAATGCTTGATCAAAGATTTGCTGAGAAATATGAGCAAACAATAGAAGCTGTTCAAGAAAATGAAAAACACTTGCTACAACTCATGAAAAATCAAACAACTATTGTTGATTCCACTGTCAATATTTTCAAGAAAGAACAATCGAAAAATTTGAATCAAATTATGTTACTAAGTTCTATTGTCACGAATTTGGAAAACGAAACAAGTAAATTCGAGTACATGGAGAGATTTTCAGCAACTGCTCTTAACGGGATACTTATTATGATCAATTATAAAGCAACCCAGAGCATATTGCTTGATATTCTGCTATCAACGCATGCTGGAAGAATACACCCTCTTATCCTTTCAGTCCGACAATTCAAGGATGAGTTGACTAAGATTCATGAGAATATCCCTAAGTCTTTAATGATTCCTGGCGAAAGACATCACGAATCCATACTGCAGCTGTATAAAATTGTAAGCCTAAGAGCACGAGTGACGAACAACAATATCATAATTGAGATCAGTCTCCCGTTGTTGTATAATGAAGAATTCAAGCTATACAAAGTATTGTCAGTTCCAACACATCACAATGAACGCTTTACACGAATTGTTCCATCATCGGAATATTTAATGGTAAACTTACAAGGCAATCATGTTTATCCAATCAACAAAGATGAATTCTTACTTTGTAAAATAAGGCTTTCCGACATCTTCTGGTGCCCACTTCAGCATCCTCTGTATACAACCGGAGCGTCAACTAGTGTTTGTGAAACAAACATTATACAACACAAGAAAATTATGGACTCATGCACGATTGAGGACATATCACCAAGGCTGTACTGGATTGAGATGCATCAACCAAACGCATGGATATACAGCACTCCAAATTCAACCACAGTTAATATTAACTGTGATTACAATACTGAGCCCTTTACACTGCTAGGGAGTGGGCTGCTTAAGCTACCAACAAAATGTATAATTCATGACCAAACCACGACAATTGTTGGAAAGCAAACAATGTCAAGCCGACTAAAATCATCATTTTTACCATCATTCAATCTTTCTGAGACTTTAACTTCGTTTAACTTCAAAAGGGAGAAACAGCCGATGCTTCCATCAAACACTTCGATAGATTTTGCTACATTGGAAAATGCAATAAACCTTCAAAAAAATCAGGAATATATATTGAATGAATTCAGTACCCATCGAGTTCACCAATATTCTCTGTTTGGAGTCACTGGCTGTCTTACTATAATAGTTATCGTAGCTGTTATCATCTTGATCATTGTTCGAAAAAGAGATCAGCCACTTGCACCACCAACCATCACCACTATTCCAATGTGAAGTCTCAACAAGACGAAGTCTCAACAACGACGTAACACACAAACATCCTTTGACGACATCGACTTCTGTATATCTTCACTTTGAGGGGCCCAGCATGTTGTGACAACAAAACAGCAGGTGAATGACCAACAGGTTAATGAACGACACCACCAGTTGGCGAATAAATATGACACCTCCTGAATAAAAAAGACTTTTTTCTTGCTTTATGACATTCTGCATCAAACCACATTTTCCTAGATTTGTCCTTACGTCTCGCTACACTGCTCACAGGAACTGAATCCTTAATAATTTCAATTAGATTTTCCATGTGAAGTTGATTGTCTCCTCCTATTCTCTTCCAAAGTTCCTCATTCAAATTCTTTTGGTACACGGATTGAAAACTATTTTTCCACAGCAACCTAGGGAGAAGTGACAGTCATTTTGAATTAGAAGACTCTTCAGGCGCAGATATTGTACAGAACTTTTCTATGGGCATGTGGTCCGAAAACGTTTCACAAGCTATCTTAAAATTCTTCATTATTGAGTTCCATATAGGAGATATGAAAGAATAGTCAATTAAGGAGCAGGATGTTCCCCTGATGAACGTGAACTCGCCATTAGGATCTCCCTCACAACTTCCATTCAATACTCTTGCATCAAAAGCGTCAGCTAACTCCAGAATCCTTTCTCCTTTTCCATCACAAACTTCATCTTTTGATTTTCGGATTGGGTTGATAACTTCAGATGCAGATCCACTCAGAAAATTATTTTGCGACAAATCAATTCTTGCATTGAAATCACCTACAAGCAATAAATTCATTGATCCTAAATGATGAAGTGCATCGCAGAGTTTATCGTAATCTCTTTTCCATTAATTACAATTTATGTAAATTGGTATTATATTGTAACGTGCGCTTAGTTCGCAAAATAAAACTTCACCTTTCAATTTATTTCTATCACTTTTATTCAGTATCTATACTTAATTCGATCTCAACTCGACTTTTGCACTATCACTTGTATACAACAATTTACTCTTAACTTTATCACTCTATAAACAAAACTGACTGCTCGTTGCGTCAGCGGCCTATTTATATAGAACAACACTCATCTAGAGCGTTCCAGTTTCTTCTCCATGGTTTCCACATTTGCTGTCAAGCATCTCTACACTCACACACACTGACTTACAAGCAATGCCTGTCATTTATACCATTCCATTATAGTGTTGCCAGTTGTGTTTTTGGTTAAACGTTTTCGATTAGGAAATTGGTATAAATGTTGGGTGTTCATTAGACCCGAATAATTCCATCTGCAGCCTCGCCACTATATCGATGCAGCCGGTCACAATGAACTACTTTTAACTTGCCACTTATTCCTCTTTGGATGCGATAAACCACGTCGTTAATCCTCGTGACAACAGTATAAGGACCTTCCCAGTTCTGCTGAAGTTTCGGTGACAATCCCTTTTGACGATGAGGATTATAAAACCACACACGATCTCCTGCTTGGAATCCTGTCGTTGTGTCGTATTTACATTTTTTCTAGTTTTTTTTTCGGATTTCCACAAAATCTCCTCCAAAAAGGTAGTAAAACTGATAAATGGAGAAATGGAACGAACCTCAGAACAGCGAACGAAAGTGAACTATCACAAAAAACAACAACAATGCTTAAGAAACCTGACACTTGTCATCGAAAATTTGTATTTTACTATAGAAATCGAACAGTTTAGTTGCTGACATATTGTTGTGTCACAGAAGTACATTTTGTTTTCAGAAAATCATTTCTCTTGTAATATTGGTTTCTCACTTTTTATATAATAAATCGCGTTGATGTTGTTTTTTACAGAATCTTTAAGTTGCCTTGAAATAAGTGTACTTAATGTTGGTTATTTTAAATGATATACAGGCCGGAATTGTGGTTTTTTCTCCGTTTTCTGTTATCAGTCTAGGAAGACCATGTGATGCTATTTACAGAAGACGGCCTCAGTAACTAGTTGGACGTACGTTCAAAATTTCGTTTAAAATTTGAAAACCTTCTGTTTAGTTTATAGAAAACCATTGGACAGCACGAATGCAAATTGGGAAACAGTGCGCATCTTGACTCACTTTTCTCCAATAAAAAGTCAAATATGTATGATCTACAAAGTTGAAAAGAAGCTCGTGTCGGTTGTCTATGAGGATGTCAACAAGGCTGTTGATGACATATGGGCGGAAAAACCTATGGCTGATCGTCAAACTCCTTCATGGTTGGGCTTGCCAAACAACGCTGAAAAGGTTCTGTTGACCACTTGTGGAACTTACTTGGTTAGCAAGTTACTAAAGATGCAGCAGTTAGAGGACGATGATGAACGAGCCACTCTATTGGATGAAAACCAGTAGGCTGCACAGACTCGCAACGAGGATGGCCGGCCATCATGGAGCTTCTGCCTAATAGCTTGCATGTTCTTAAGCGCACTATGTAGAAACCATCAAAGATCTTCTGTAGATACTTTGAAAGGAAAGTAACATCAGGCGCTAAACTTTTGCAGACGGTTATCTCAGACCTTCAAGATGACGTGTAGGTTTGTCAGTTAGAGAAAAAGCAAACTAATCACCATCGTTCGATGTTATCGGAACTGCTAAGAGGAATTATTCCCAAAGGCTGGCGGGGCTTCACTGTTTCAGCTGGTTGTTAGGTAATTCAAATTACCGACCTTAGGAACCGTGTTCAACAGTTGTAAAAGGTTTCTCTGTTAGTCTCCCAAGCTGGCACTAAGGACCTTTAGGTAATAATATAAATCCATTTTTGCAGGCATAGGGTGACGTGGTCATAGATGCACCACCCTTTTTTTAAATCATCATAACTTTTTCAAAATTAATTCTTTTTGCTTCATATTTTTATATATCTTTAAGTGATTAGTTCCGAAAATATGTACATTTTTTAATTTTCGATATGATCCAAATACTTTGTGTAAGAAATGCTTTTTCGAAAAATGTCAAATGGTGCATGGTGCACCATGGTATGTACTAAATGCACCAGGCGTATGTACACAATGCACCAGGAGGGACATTCCATCCTTGATACTTCTTAGTGCTGCACTCATCTGATCTTAAGTGTGTACTCCCTTCTTGCGCTGCAATACTGGCTTCAGTGGCATTTTTAACAAAAATATAAAAGCTTTAGTTCACAAACAACGTCTAGGTGCACAATGCACCACATTGCATTTAGCACCATGCTTTTGCTTATGTGGTGCATTATGCACCACTGTGCATTGGTGCATTTATGACCACGTCCCCCTTCCTAGTTCTACTTTTGTGTTTTTGTAGGAATTCCCAGTATGATTTGGCGGTCTGTTGAATCCTGAAGCGTACATTACCGCAACAAGGCAATGTGTGACACAGGTTAAAAATTGGTCCTTGGAAGAGCACAATGCAAGAATGTTGAATTGTTACTTGCTTCGACTATCATGATGGATATACCAGTGACCATCTTGAAATGGTTAAAGGCTGGCAGCGATGTTCGCGTCAGTAATCTTACTTTGCCTGTTTATTTTCACTCGACACGCACAGAATAGCTGTTTAATGTCGACTTGGCTGTTGCTGCAGGACAGTTAACTAAATAGAAATACTGTTTTGAATCAAAGCTAAGCTTTTTATTCATAGTAAGGACGCTAAGAGCTTTGTAAAGCCTATTCGAAGCATTTACCACTCAAATTCAAATTATTTCAATCAATAAATTTTCGTTAATAGAAAAAGAGCTTTTATATTAAGGACAGAGAAAATAGTCAGCCTCTAAAATAAGGATAGTAAGTATTTTACAATGTATTTCAAGGTAATATTATTTAAGAATCCTCGCTACTGAACTGAACAAATTGAAAGAAGAAAAAGCTGCCGGCCAGAAAACGAACACGTATCCCCCTTGTCTTAAACTACCAGCCTTGGTTGAAAACAATTTCAAATTAAACTAAATTTCTATGTATGACGAATAACTTTTATGGCTATTGTCGTTTAGCTTTAGTTTAACTCGAAATAAAACCTACATTCAAAACAAAGCGAAGTTTTAAGCCCAAGAGAAAATTGAAATACAAAACCTGCCAACTCTCGTCTCATGGAATGCTACCCCAGAATAAAACATTTATTAAAAATTTTGGTTTAGCTTCGACATAATTTTATCATTTTGTTTAAGTTTTCTGACATTCATATCCCAGTATATCGAATCCCTGTTCGAAGCAATGAAAAAACCTGCTTTTTGCATTATGGTGGACTTACCATCTGCAAGTGCAGATGAAAATCGGAAAAAGACACAAGATGTAGAATTCATACTTGTCTGATAGAGAGGGAATGAACTTCCTAGTTATGGTTGCAGATGAAAAATTATGGTTGCAGATGAACATGTTCATAATCCTATTCGTCTCTCTTTTTAACTTTTGTGCTTTGTAATCTTCATCCGTCTCGCTTTACTTTTCTGCACTTCCGCAGTTGCAGATGCATGTAAGCCCAGCATTAAGGATTTCTTGTCGCTAGGCGTTTAATGAATTTGGATATATGGTAAAACTTTCAGTTGAGCTTGCAATTAATAAGGTTCGTCTAAATAATCGACCGATGTAAACTGCTGTTGGTGGAATAGTTGATCATTGGAAACTCTTACAGCCTGTTATAGTCACCTGCAGTTCAAGTGCAGCAAAATGTTATAGTCACCTGCAGTTCAAATGCAGCGAAAAAAAATTTCGATGATCATACGATCGCGGCTTAATGTCGTAACAAAAATCTCCTCGCTGACCGCCACGCCACCAACCATTCGTTAAGAGAAGCCCTTGCGGCATCTATCAACGGCGTGTCTGGCCAAGAGTGAGTTAAGTTTGATTCTGACTGTGAGACGATGAGGTAGTACGTAGTAGAAAAAAAATTCGGAAAGAAAAAGAAAAAGAAAAAAAGGAGTAAAAATTAAGATCGGTTTAAACTAAGAACAATTTTTAAATAAAGTAAAATCAACAAGTAAGACAATTAAAAAGAAAAATAAAGGGAAAAAGTTTAAAACAAAGTAGAAGAAACCCTTAAGAAAAATCAAAAAAAAAAAAAGGTACTCGAAAGGGAAAGAGTTTACACGGTGTCCAGTCTGAGGACCTGGACACTTAAGTTTCAGACGATAGGATAGGGAGAACAGTGTAATCGAAGAAAATAAATCGGAGATAAGGAAATATAAAATCGCGAAATTTTGAGAAAAGAAAAGAAAAGGAAGTAAAATTCATGCCGTAGAAAAAAAAACCATTCCACGTGCGAAACGGGTGTCGGCAAAAGAAAAAAATAAGTATAGTGCGCGGAGGATTTCGGTAATGGTGAGCACCTAAAAGAAAAAAAGTGAAGGCGTTCCAAAGGAACGGGCAAAATAAAGAAACTAAAAAGGCCTACGGTACTGACCGTGCGGTAAGTTAAGATTTTCTTAAGACAGTCAAAAACAAATACTTCGCGGCAAATATCGCGGCCAGAACCGTGATAGGGTTTTCACCGTGCCCTAAAAAGTATTTCGCAAAACCAAATTGGAAAAAAAAAACGAGGTGCCGTTACATTCACGCTATAATTTACCGCGTGGCGCGTCCGGACATGAGATCTTGCGGTGAGCGATGCCGTTACAAAAACTAAGCTAGAAGAAACCAACCGTGTTAGCCACAGAGTGACCACGAAGAGCCGCCCCCAGCCTCCCCCGCCTGGGTCTGGTATCCCTCGACGATTTTTTTTCTGAAACCCAACTATTCAATTAACTATATTATATATATTCTATATTTTTATATATCTATCTCATGTATATCTAGGTTATTATCGATATATTATTAAATTGCATAACTATATTTCACTGATGATGTGATTTAAAATTTTTTTGAAATCCACTAAGATTTTTTTTGGTGAGTGTACTTGTTGAAAACTAAACAAAAGAAAATTAGGAAAAGTGTAATTAGCCACTGTAAGGTTCGGTGCGTGGTCCCAAGGGGGCAAAGCAGGTTTTTTTTTGTGGGACTTATCCCAGCACCGGAAGTGCTAACCTAAGAAGAGCTCTCCATAGGTAGGAACCGGTGGGGCAGCGGGGGTTCGATTTTTTTATATGGCCTTATTGCCTTGATAAAAGAAAAATCAGGGGCACCACTAACTGAAGCCATGTGGTTTTCCGAAAATTTCTTTTTGAAATCAAAGTAAATTTCTTTTTGAAATCAAAGTAAATTTCTTTTTGAAATCAAAGTAAATTTCTTTTTGAAATCAAAGTAAATTTCGTTTTGAATTCTAAGTAAGTTTTTTTGAAAGCGAAGTATGTTTTTTTCGAAATCAAAGTAAAATCTAAAAATCAAAGTAAAGCTTAAAGTCTAGGGAAGGTTAGAAGATAAAGTACTAGTTGAGGTCTGAACGAGTCGTGGAAATGGAACAGTAACAGGGACAGGAATCTAGGGGGGCGGGGAGACTGCTTACCTGAAGAGATGGAAGGTGAGTAACTTTTGAGTGATGGAGTAATTTTTTTTTAATGCTTTTGGGGGAAATTCGAGTAGGATACGGGTCGGGAATTTCCTAGGTAGGGTGGGAACAGACCCGGCCATACTACCACCTTTGGCCTCCCTGAGGGTGAAGAAGTCCGTCCGTCGTCCCTAATTTAAAATAAATACAGATATATTAATGGTTCGTGCATTCGATCCAGGCCTGATTCTTTAATTTTTTTGCGGTATAAGGCGATGAGGCAGTTTGAGGGCAAGATCCCCCCCCAGTCCGACGAACTAGCCCGAGCGGAACCAGCAGGCCACGCCCTTCAGGCGCCTCTTCCGCCACGCTATTTTAGCGCGGTGTAACATGCCTTTATACAACAAAAATTCGCCCAACGTTTTTTTCCGTTTTTTTGAGTCCCGTTAAATAAACCAACAACTTCCTGGGTTCCTAATACCTGTTTCACTTTGTAAGTCTTCATCTGGAAGGTTTTTGACGTACCATGTTCAATTGCGACAAAGATCGAACAGGATTAAGGAATCTGGGGGGATGTTGGTTCTAATTAAGCCTCAGAGGTCCATAATACCCGTTTCACTTTGTAAGTCTTCATCTGGAAGGTTCTTAACGTACCGTGTTGAATTGCGACAAAGAACGAGCGGGATTACGGTATCGAAGGGGAGGTTAGTTCTTAGTCAATTTTACAACTTTTCAAAAAAAAAAAAATATATATTTTCAGTAGCTTAACTTAACATGATGTAAAATTTTTTTCGAGTCAAGATACAACTCTGTTAGCTCTTTGTGGAAGCAGTGGCCATGTTTGATGTTGGTCGAATATCGATGCCTGCGACCATAGAGAGCTGATAGTGAGTTGATGTCTATATAATGTGTTGCCCCGATTTAAGTCTTCAGAACTAAGCCGATGTGCGTGGTTGAAATTGTTGAAAAGGAAGCAACACATAACACTAGTTAATTCACCCATTTAAAAAAAAAAAAAAAAAAAAAAAAAAAAAAAAAAAAAAAAAAAAAAAAAAATATTTCTTCACCTCAGGGGTATCCTACTAAAATGTCTGGCCGCCGTCTATTATAGAAAAAAAAAATTACTTACCGAAGTCTCTAGTATTAAGTCAAACCCCCCCGATTTTCAAAAATAGTAAAACAAAAAGAAAAAAAAAAAATTTTTTTTTTCCTTTTTCTTTAAACCGATAAAGATAACCTAATTAGAAGCACAGTGAAAAAAAAAATATTAAACTGAAACCATCCGATAGTTTGAAGAGAACCAAGTCGAATAATTAGCAATCGTAATTCCGATTCGAGGGTTTTGTGACGATAGGGTTGCGTGTAAGATTTAAGAGAGAAATATATAAGTTATACTTACTCAAAGCATTATGGCAACTGCGTTACGCGACGAGGAAGCTATAACAAGGATGATTAGGGAAGGCGAAATAGAAGAAACGAGAAGGGTTACGCGGTCTATAAATAGGGAAGGAGGTAGAGTGACTAAAGGAAGAGTACAACATTCTCCCATTGCTCAGGATCGGGTCTATAGATCCACTTCAGACTTGCCAGCCAGTTCAGCAGCTCCAATTCTCGCCGGTCTCAATGAAAGCCTAAATGAGTCGTTGCGAGCTCCATCATACAGCAGCTTGAGCTTGGGAGGTTCCGAAACTAGAGGGGGAAGTGCGGGGTCTCACAACCAAACCGTAAAGCCCAGTCTAGAAAGAAATATCAGTCCAAGGTCCAGGTCAGCCACTATGGGTAATGTGAATAACGTTAGGGAAATCCTTAACAATTTATCGCAGTTAGGGCATAATAATGGGGCTAAAGACCGAGGGGGAGTCCCTGAGGATCTTAAGGCGTACATTAACTTAACAATTACTCAAGCCTTATCAACCCATCAGCATTCAATACGAAATGAAATTTCTTCATCTATGAATGAACTACGCGCTCAGGTAGAAGTAGTTAGAAGGGAAATAGGTCATTTAGGGCAGTCGGTCCAAAGCCAAGCGAGAAATAATTTAGATAGAAATACCACCCATCGACCGGTAGTTTCACAGCCGGAAAATAATAACCCTTTAGAGGATGGGCCTAGGCGAAATTTCGTTTCCAGGGAACATCAAAACCCATACCGAGAATATCAAGAACAGGGTAGGAGGTGGCAAGAAAGGGCACAGTACTCGGTAAGACCTACTGAACCGAGCGGGTATAACCAAATGTCAATTCGACAACCTCAGTACGCTCCACGCGAGGATTTAGGGGTAAAAGGGTCTATAAAGGTAGATAAGTGGGGTCTGAAGTTTGACGGTCAGTCCGAGGGTTTGGCGGTGGAAGATTTTATCTTTCGATTAGAAACCTTGCAAAGACAATACGCCTGCCCATGGTTCGAAGTCCTAAGAGACTTTCACCTGCTATTAGTGGGACCGGCCCATGAATGGTATTGGCAATTTCAAAGAAATAGTTACCGACCTGATTGGCCTATGTTGAAAGATGCTTTTGTTGCGTCAGTTCAGGAATACCCGATCCGATTTCGAACTGATGAGGGACATAGTAGACCGCAAACAGAGGCCAGGGGAAAGTTGTGAGGAATTCTTTGCCGCTACCGGCCACCTCAGATCTCAACTTGCGGTACAGATTCCTGATATCGAGCTAGTGAGGATACTGAAACGAAACTTGAATGAGAGAGTAGAGAAATTGGTATATCCGATGCCAATTATTTCCTTAGAACAGCTTAAGCATGCGTGCAAAGACGCTGAAACAGCATTCCCTAGGAGAGATCGAGACCCACCTAAACCCTATAGACCTCCTTTTAAATACCTAGCCAATGAAATAGAGTATGATGAAGAAGCATCATACCCATCAGACGAACAAGTCGCTGCCTTCCAATTTCAAGGAGCCAGAGACCAAAACCGCCTACTCGGCGATATATGGACGCTTCCAACTTGACTTGTTGGAATTGTAGGGCCCCGGGTCATACGTACTTCGATTGTGAGGCAGAGGTAGTAAACAAATTTTGTTTTAAATGCGGGATGGAGGGGGTCAAGACTCCCCACTGTCCGAAGTGTAGACCGGAAAACCGGAGGGGGAACGCGAATTTTCTGGGGGAGCCGCGTTCGAATCCGCCGACCAACCCCCAATAATACAAACCTTAAATAATGCCCTCGAATCGTATAAGGACAGTGGTATAAGGGTTCAGGGTAAACTACAGCTTACCATAATGAAGCGGCCAACCTCCAACCCGGCCGATACCAGAAACGAACCTCCAAGCCATTCTATTAGTAAGCCTTTACATACTAGAGTGAGGGAGTATCAACTAGCGCGCAAAAGAATATATAACCAGGGAAATGCCACCATAACACAGAAGGTTCGTAAAGCCAGGGAACGTTACAAGAATAGAAAAGAAGCAAGAATGAAAATCGCTGCGACAAGGGTAGATGTGTCTTCAGATCCGAGGCCGTATGCCAAAGTGAAAATTAAGGGGAAAGAATTTCTAGGCTTGTTAGATAGTGGGGCCAGTGTTTCCATCTTGGGGAAAAACAGTTTAGCTACAATAAAAGAGCTAGGTCTCCTTCTAAATCCATATCAGTCAAAGGTAAGAACAGCCGACGGGAATAGTCAACCGATCCAGGGAAAGGTGTTAGTTTCAGTCGATTACAAAGGGGTGTTAAAGGACTTAACGTTCTATGTAGTGCCTGATCTCGACCAAGAGCTTTACCTCGGAGTCGATTTCTGGAAGGCTTTTCAGCTAGCCCCCGAGATTATAAGTACCATTGGCGTGATGGAAGAAGAAGAGGTAGCAAACGCTCATCCCCTGGCCCCACAACAAAAGAAGCGGTTAGAAGAAGTAAAGCAAAAATTCCTTAACTTTGATCGAGACGGACTGGGGAAAACCCAGATTATGGAGCATACCATTGACACTGGCGACGCAGCCCCCGTAAAACAGCGACATTACCCTGTTTCTCCAGCGGTACAAGCCGTATTATACCAAGAGTTAGATCGAATGCTGGATTTAGGAGTCATAGAGGAGAGCGAAAGCCCGTGGTGCTCCCCGGTAGTTCTTTTGCGAAAACCGGGTAAAGTACGGCTCTGCTTAGATTCTCGCAAGGTCAATTCCTTGACGAAAAAGAATGCTAATCCTCTACCTCACATTGAGGGACTTATGAGTAGGCTCCCGGATACAATATATATCAGCAGCATCGATCTAAAAGAAGCTTTCTGGCAAATATCGCTGGAGAAGCAAAGTAGGGAAAAAACAGCTTTCGCTGTGCCAGGTAGGCCGTTGTATCAGTTTACCGTGATGCCATTTGGGCTCTGCAATGCTGCACAAAGACTGAGTCAGCTAATGGATAAATTAATACCATCTAGGCTTAGAGAACGCGTTTTCGTTTACCTCGACGACTTATTAGTAATAACCCCGGATTTCGAGTCACATTTAGTCCTATTGGACGAAGTAGGGAATTGTTTGAGAGAGGCTAACCTTACCATCAATCTAATCAAATCGAAATTCTGTTTCAAAGAATTAAAGTACTTAGGGTTCATTGTTGGGGGAGGTAAATTGAAAACCGATCCAGCGAAGAAAGAAGCCATTGTGGATTTTCCCATCCCCAAAAATCCCCGACAGGTTAGAAGATTATTGGGGTTAGCAGGGTGGTATCGAAAATTTATAAAGGATTTTTCGAGCCTCACGGCTCCCTTGACAGACCTATTGAAAAAGAAAAACGAAAAGTTTACATTCACTGAATCGGCGCTAGAAGCGTTTGAAAAGTTAGAAATCTCGTTAACTACCGCACCCGTGTTGTCGCACCCCGACTTTTCAAAAAAATTCTTCGTGCAATGTGATGCCTCTGATACAGGGATAGGGGCAGTACTATACCAAATTAATGCCGAGGGAGAAGAAGTGCCAATTGCCTTTTTCTCACAAAAGTTTAATAAATGTCAAAAAAATTACAGCGTAACCGAGAAAGAGTGTATGGCAGCGGTGAAGGCCGTTCAAAAATTTAGACCCTACATCGAAGGAATGGATTTCACTATTATAACTGATCACTCAAGCCTCCGCTGGTTGATGAGTATGAAGGACTTGAGTGGCAAACTTGCTCGTTGGAGTCTTCTGCTGCAATCCTATTCCTTCGATATCCGTAAGGGATCACTGAATGTGGTGCCGGATACTCTTTCTCGGGGGCATGTTAACTCCATGGCGTTGGACGAGGTGGCTCCGCTCCTTGATTTGGATTCGGAAGAGTTCGCGTCAGAAGAATACCAAAATTTAATCCAAACCATTAAAGAACATTCGGAGGAATTGCCCGATCTTAAAGAGGTTGACGGGTTCGCTTATAAACGGGTGCTGCGATCTACGGGAGAAGAGGTAAAAGTAGAACACTCTTGGCTTCTATGGGTCCCTTCAGGGCTCACCGACGAAATCATAAGAAAAGCCCATGACCCTCCTCTCGCTGCTCATGGAGGTATCGACAAAACGTTAAAACGAATTCGACAGTTTCTGTATTGGCCTAACATGGTTGTGCAAATCAGGGAATATGTGACTAACTGCGCGGTGTGTAAAGAGAGTAAAGCTTCAAACCAAATAACCCGTCCCCCGATAAGTACTTCGTTTTGTACTGATCGGCCGTTCGAGAAATTGTTTATCGATTTCTTGGGTCCGTATCCGCGTTCGAAGGTGGGAAATACACACGTCTTGGTAATTTTAGATCACCTGACTAAATTCGTGTTCTTAAAACCCATGGCCAAAGCAAATTCTGCTCGGGTCGTAAAATTCTTGCACGATGACATTTTTGTAACATTTGGTGTCCCTAGGATTATACACTCAGATAATGGAAAGCAATTTCTAGCAAAAGACTTTCAAAATCTGTTGCTCAAATATGGCATAAGACATTTTAAAACGGCTCACTATTCACCACAATCCAATGCCTCCGAGCGGGTGAACCGATCCCTACTAGCCGCTATTCGGTGTTATTTAAAAACAGACCAACGTGACTGGGATCAAAACCTTGGGGATATCACTTGTGCCCTAAGAAGCTCCGTTCATACTGCCATAGGGGTAGCGCCATATTTCGCAGTGTTCGGAATGAACATGTTTACTCACGGTAGCTGTTATGAATTAGCGAGAAAGTTGCGGTCGGTAGAGGACTCGGAACTTCTAATTCTACCCAGGCAACAACGATTGCAGAGTATTCGTGATCAGGTACGGCAAAACATCTTAAAATCAAACGAAAAATCTGCCAAAACGTATAATATCCGTTCTAAAAAGATACGTTACGTGCCAGGACAAGAATTTTACCGGAAGAACTTTGTCCTGAGTGATTCCACTAAATATGTAGCTGCTAAACTTTGCCCTAAATATCTAAAATGTCGCATATCGAAGCCCATAGGTAACCAAATGTATGAACTAGAAAACTTAAGCGGAAAGAGAATAGGGATTTATCACGCCAAAGATTTGAAGCCATGAAGAAAAAAAAAAAAAAAAAAAAAAAAAAAAAAAAAAAAAAAAAAAATAAAATAAAAAAAAAAATAAAATTAGGATAGTAATTTGTGCGGATAAACCCAAAAGTAGTCATCGATGTTTGCCCGGCTATGTATCGTGAGTTCTCCCCACGTTTTAAGGCCAGGTAACCTTCTTCCGTCCTTGTCGTTGGACTGAAGCCTCCAAAGACGAAACTTTGTTATAGTCACCTGCAGTTCAAGTGCAGCAAAATGTTATAGTCACCTGCAGTTCAAATGCAGCGAAAAAAAAATTCGATGATCATACGATCGCGGCTTAATGTCGTAACAAAAATCTCCTCGCTGACCGCCACGCCACCAACCATTCGTTAAGAGAAGCCCTTGCGGCATCTATCAACGGCGTGTCTGGCCAAGAGTGAGTTAAGTTTGATTCTGACTGTGAGACGATGAGGTAGTACGTAGTAGAAAAAAAATTCGGAAAGAAAAAGAAAAAGAAAAAAAGGAGTAAAAATTAAGATCGGTTTAAACTAAGAACAATTTTTAAATAAAGTAAAATCAACAAGTAAGACAATTAAAAAGAAAAATAAAGGGAAAAAGTTTAAGACAAAGTAGAAGAAACCCTTAAGAAAAATCAAAAAAAAAAAAAAGGTACTCGAAAGGGAAAGAGTTTACACGGTGTCCAGTCTGAGGACCTGGACACTTAAGTTTCAGACGATAGGATAGGGAGAACAGTGTAATCGAAGAAAATAAATCGGAGATAAGGAAATATAAAATCGCGAAATTTTGAGAAAAGAAAAGAAAAGGAAGTAAAATTCATGCCGTAGAAAAAAAAAACCATTCCACGTGCGAAACGGGTGTCGGCAAAAGAAAAAAATAAGTATAGTGCGCGGAGGATTTCGGTAATGGTGAGCACCTAAAAGAAAAAAAGTGAAGGCGTTCCAAAGGAACGGGCAAAATAAAGAAACTAAAAAGGCCTACGGTCAAAAACAAATACTTCGCGGCAAATATCGCGGCCAGAACCGTGATAGGGTTTTCACCGTGCCCTAAAAAGTATTTCGCAAAACCAAATTGGAAAAAAAAAACGAGGTGCCGTTACATTCACGCTATAATTTACCGCGTGGCGCGTCCGGACATGAGATCTTGCGGTGAGCGATGCCGTTACAAAAACTAAGCTAGAAGAAACCAACCGTGTTAGCCACAGAGTGACCACGAAGAGCCGCCCCCAGCCTCCAACGCCTGGGTCTGGTATCCCTCGACGATTTTTTTTCTGAAACCCAACTTTTCAATTAACTATATTATATATATTCTATATTTTTATATATCTATCTCATGTATATGTAGGTTATTATCGATATATTATTAAATTGCATAACTATATTTCACTGATGATGTGATTTAAAATTTTTTTGAAATCCACTAAGATTTTTTTTGGTGAGTGTACTTGTTGAAAACTAAACAAAAGAAAATTAGGAAAAGTGTAATTAGCCACTGTAAGGTTCGGTGCGTGGTCCCAAGGGGGCAAAGCGGGTTTTTTTTTTGTGGGACTTATCCCAGCACCGGAAGTGCTAACCTAAGAAGAGCTCTCCATAGGTAGGAACCGGTGGGGCAGCGGGGGTTCGATTTTTTTATATGGCCTTATTGCCTTGATAAAAGAAAAATCAGGGGCACCACTAACTGAAGCCATGTGGTTTTCCGAAAATTTCTTTTTGAAATCAAAGTAAATTTCTTTTTGAAATCAAAGTAAATTTCTTTTTGAAATCAAAGTAAATTTCTTTTTGAAATCAAAGTAAATTTCTTTTTGAAATCAAAGTAAATTTCGTTTTGAATTCTAAGTAAGTTTTTTTGAAAGCGAAGTATGTTTTTTTCGAAATCAAAGTAAAATCTAAAAATCAAAGTAAAGCTTAAAGTCTAGGGAAGGTTAGAAGATAAAGTACTAGTTGAGGTCTGAACGAGTCGTGGAAATGGAACAGTAACAGGGACAGGAATCTAGGGGGGCGGGGAGACTGCTTACCTGAAGAGATGGAAGGTGAGTAACTTTTGAGTGATGGAGTAATTTTTTTTAATGCTTTTGGGGGAAATTCGAGTAGGATACGGGTCGGGAATTTCCTAGGTAGGGTGGGAACAGACCCGGCCATACTACCACCTTTGGCCTCCCTGAGGGTGAAGAAGTCCGTCCGTCGTCCCTAATTTAAAATAAATACAGATATATTAATGGTTCGTGCATTCGATCCAGGCCTGATTCTTTAATTTTTTGCGGTATAAGGCGATGAGGCAGTTTGAGGGCAAGATCCCCACCAGTCCGACGAACTAGCCCGAGCGGAACCAGCAGGCCACGCCCTTCAGGCGCCTCTTCCGCCACGCTATTTTAGCGCGGTGTAACATGCCTTTATACAACAAGCCTCAAGTACCTCGCGCAAGCCTGGTGGATCACGAAGCTGCTGAATTTGCTGCTGCATTTGTTGTTGACTCTGTTTCTGTTATTGAATGTTGATTGACTGAAATGTTGGCGGCGTTGTTGATTCCATTTGCTTGCAGTTGGTTTTGATGGTTTTGAATCAGATGAGGATACTTTAAAGCAGTTCTACAACACATGTGTGACCACCCCTTGCAGCCTCTTTCAAACGACGTGACTTTGGCATGATTGTCCAAATGATACAACCAGTTATGGTGAACTTGATCCATTATATATTATGAGATTTCAAATAGAACAAGATTTTGTTGCGTCGAGATGATCTAATAGACGACCAGGTGTTGTAACCACGATTTTTATATTATTGAGCAGTATTTTTGTTAGTAGAGCTCGATTAATTTCTGTTGTTCTGTGCAAAATGAGGTACTGCGGCAATCGGGAGATTTCAAAGCGTTTCAGATAATTGTCTTTGTAGGTCTTGTACTCTTTGTGAAGTTCCATTGAACTTTGAAAGTAGTTGATAAAGGTTTACTTGATGTATGAAGTATGATGTTCTCTCGAAATTCATCAGTAATCAATGGCGGTGGTGGTAAGTCACATGTAGGATAGAGAAAATTCAAGTATTCACACTTTTCTTGGTGCTCTTCGTCTGCAAGAATTAAAGCTTTCTGGGTGGTGTGGAATTTTTCTGGTGAATATTATCATTTTGCTAAGGAACATTTTATATGTAATGGAGGAGATCGCCTTTTTGGTTCCTTTCATATCATAATGAACCATAGGGGAAAATTCAATTGGATCACCTTCTTCAGTGATTTGAACCCGCTTGTTACTACATTGCACCAATGGACTACCGCTTGAAGCATTTCAGTGGCTTCACCTCCGTCCTCAGTCACGGCAATGTTGTTCATTTAAGTGCTGTTGTGGATTGCGACGGCTTCTATACAGCCATGCACGACATATCCGTTTCTTATCAGCCGCGTATTGGCTTTCAACATTTTCCGGTATGCGCTTATTGACGATGGAGCATATTGGCTGGCCACTGTTTCTTTGTTTGCAATCCCTTTAAGTACCCAGTGGTTGTTGTTGCTGATGGCAGCATTGACTTTTAGAAGAATTTCTGTTCAATAGAAAATTAAAAATCAGTGAAATCTCTCAACAGTTGTTGTGCTCCTACTTACCTGAAAGAAAAGACAATAAATATTCATCCACAGTGATGTCCTAGATTCGACCACGAGTACCATCATCTTCAGCATTAAACTGCTCCAAAGTTTCATCATAGGGTTATATCTCTCAATCATTATCTGGATTGTCCTTGTAGGAGCATCCATGTCCTTGCGTGACAATCTATGGTTTCCCTGCGTTAACTTTAAGTTAGAATGCAACTCATCGTTGTATTCGTGGATCTCGGCCAGATAATCCTCGACCAAAGCATTTTGTAAATCATCATTGGATGAAAAGTAAGCAGCTGGCTCTTGTAGACTTCGTCGCTTTTCGATATTGTTGTCGAACATTTAAATTGCACTGCTCCTTAACCAAGCTTATTTGTTTGTTGCGCACTCCAGAGGTCAGTCGGTTGTGATTCTTGCGCAACAACCAGTTATGGTGAACTTGATCCATGGTCTATGAGAATGCAAACAGAATGATATTTAGTTGCGAATAGACGACGAGGTGTTGTTACCACAATTTCTACTATGGAGTTTTGTATTTTTGTTTTGCAGAACTCGGTTGATTTCTGTTGTTCTGCAGCAAAAGCGCAAATTAAATTTAAAATTTAAATAAAAATGCATTGAAATATTTTTTCAGTAGCTTTTTAAAAATAATTTTTGTCAACACAACTTGACAGTGACAACTGTCAAACAAAATCTACTCTTGTACTTTCGGCGGTGTGAATGGGTTGAATCTAGTACCACCCAAATCAAAATCAAAATCCGGATTTGCGTGCGGTGTGAAAAGGGTATCAGGCCATTTGCTAAAATAGTCCATTACAACCAGAATGTACTTGTTTCCAGCGTTGGTCTCTGGAAAAGACCCAGCCACACTTACTGCAATCCTCTCAAAAGGTGATCCAACGTTGTACTGATGCATCTTACCTTGAATCTTCCTACCAGGTCCTTTGGTTGCAGCACACTTGTCACATGTTCGGCACCACTTCTCCACGTCATCTCTAGCATGTAACCAGTAGAACCGATGTCGCACCTTCTCCAGTGTTTTGTTAACTGACTTTCGATCGCGGTACGATCAGCTGCATCACACATGATTTACTGTCAGCGGATTCCCATCTTCGCCTGAGAACACCTTTTTGCACATATAGTGAGTCCCACTGTGCCCAATAGGCTTTGAGAACTGGACTCCTGTCAGAAATATCTCCCCATTCAGGTTTCTCTTCATTTTCTTTCCATGCGAGAATGGGTTCGATATCTGGATCTTCCTGTTGAGCAGTCCTCACTTCCTCATTGCTCCATCCGCTTATTGGGTCAGCTCTTAGTCACTGAGCGGTAATATTTTCTTTGTCTTCTTGCCGCTTACAATGCTTGGAATCCACTTTGCAAGGTCTTCGGGATAATGCGTTGGCGTTTGAGTGCAACTTTCCTCTGCGGTGTTGAATCTGGTAATCATAAGTCTGCAGTCTTTCTATCCACCTTGCGAATTGACCCTCTGGATTTTTGAAGTTCAACAGCCAGTTCAGAGCACCATGGTCTGTCCGCAGAAGAAATTTATGTCCAAAGATGTACTTATGTGCTTTGTTGCCAAGATAAGAGCTAGCAGTTCCCTTCTGGTCACGCAGTAGTTTCTTTCGGGTTTCGAGAGGACCTTGCTGTAGTATGCCACCACTTTCTCTTCGCCATCATGCACTTGGGATAGTACTGCCCCGATTCCAACGTTGCTTGCATCTGCGTCGATGATGAATGTTTTTCCAGGTGTTGGATGTGCCAGCACTGGAGCATTACAGAGGCGGTATTTGAGTTCCTTAAAAGATTTCTCACACACACCTGACCATTTAAACTGCTTCCCTTTTTCGGTGAGCTGATGCAAACTTTTTGCAACTCCAAAGTTCTTAACAAAACGTCGGTAATATGTGGCAAGACCAAGAAAGCTTCGGAGTTGATGTTTGTCCTGTGGTGTTGGCCAATTTTTGACGGAGTCAACTTTTTCAGGATCAGTCTTCACTCCTTGGGAAGAGATGATGTGTCCCAAATACTTAACTTCGGTTTCGAAAAGTGCACATTTTTCTGCATTCAGTTTAAGGTTAGCCTCTCGAAGTCTCTGAAACACGGCTTTTAGATTCTTGCAATGTTGGCCAAATGTTTTCCCGTAAACAATGACATCGTCCAAGTAGACAAGGCACGCTTTCCACGTCAGTCCTTGAAGAACGCACTCCATCAAACGCTCGAATGTTGCCAGAGCGTTGCATAGCCCAAACGGCATAACTTTAAACTGCCAGAGCCCATTACCTGTAGAAAACGCCGTCTTTTCCCGATCATCAGGGTGGATGTCAACTTGCCAATATCCACTCTTCAAGTCCAGCGTCGAAAACCACTGGGCTCCCTCCATAGCATCCAGGGTATCACTGATTCTCGGCAGGGGATAGCTGTCCTTTTTAGTCACATCATTCAGCCTTCGGTAGTCCACACAAAAACGAGTGCTTCCGTCTTTCTTTTTCACTAGCACCACTGGTGAAGCCCAAGGACTTTTGGAATTTTCGATAAGACCGTCCTTCTTCATTGCTGTTATCATTTCCTCAACCTGACCTTGTTTGGCCAGTGGAAGGCGTCTTGCGGGTTGACGAATCGGTCTTGCATCTCCTGTGTTGATGCGATGCTGCACCAACTGTGTCCTACCATATTGTCCCTTTTGCGATGCGAAGATGTCAGTGTACTCTTGTAGGAGATTTTCAGCCATCCTTGTTTGTTGGTGATCAAGGTTGGATGAATACAGTATTTTAGCTCTGATGGTTTTGAGCTCCTCCGGAGTTATAGTTTTTCTCGGGGCTTCGTCTGTGATCTTCGTAATTGCTGCAACCGATTCGCAACGTCCAACGACTTCTCCTTTCTTCAACCTTACATCGTACGGTCTGGTGTTTAGTAATCGTACGGGGACCATTTTGTTTTTCGGTGCTACTAGTGTTTTCCCAATGATGACGCTTTGGGAAGAACACTCTGGGTCTGGTTCCACCATTAGGTATCGAAGGCTTCCAAACTCACCTTCCAGTTTTGTCCAAACGAACACTTCAGGAGAAGGAGGCAGAATCAGATCTTCCGTGATGACAGTCCTCAGTGTCGACGTACTTTCGTTGGAAAAGGTCATTGGAAGTTCCTTATTTTGGTACTTCAAAACCTGATTACCGATGTCCAAAATAACTCCGTGCTGTTTCATAAAGTCGGTTCCAATGATGCACTCGTCACATATATCTGCCACCAGGAATTGATGAGTAAACACTAGATCGGCCAGTCGGATCTTAAGACACACTTCTCCATATACTCTTGCTGCTTCTCCCGTTGCGGTTCTTAGACGGTAGCTATTGGTATTATGAAGCCACGTCGTCTTTACCAGGTCTCGACGTACTATGGAGGCTGTGGCACCGGTGTCGATGGTAGCCACATGTTTGTTCCCGTTAATAGTAGTTTCCACAGTCAGACTTTTGTTGTCTCGTTTGGTCTGAGAGACCTGGATGGTGGTTCTGGGGCCATCGATACAAGAAACCAGCCTCTGCCCCTCGAAGTTGGTTCTTACTCGTTTCCCTGATGGGAAACGGGTTGATACGTAACGCTGGTGTTGTTGTTACCTTGTTCTGGGTTGGATCTCTTGCTTCCACAATGTTGACAACCGGCTTTATTTGGTGGTAGTCGGCATTGACGCTGTAAGAGCCCAGTCTTGTTGCAGTTCCAACATCTTGCTAGTCCGCTCCGCTGGTTCTTTTGTATTTCAGCTCTTTGGCACGAGCATTCTTCGACTATGGCTTCTCTAAGTCGATGTACTCCATGAGGAGCCTGTTCTGCTGCTTCAATTGTCAATGCGAATGCTAAAGTTTCAGAAAGAGTACGTGTTCTAGCAGTTCGCACAGACCTCTGAAGATGTATATCGGAAATAGCACGAACGAAGGACTCAACAGCAAGCTGGTTGATGATTTCTTCTCCAGCATTCGGGTATGCCAGGTGAACCAGTCTTTCGACGTCTGCTCGGAGCTGCTGTAGATTTTCATCCCTTTCCTGGACTCTGTTATTGAGTTGGACTCGGAAGACTTCTTTCAAGTGGCTATCTCCAAAGCGTTTATCTATAGCTGCCACGAGAGAACTGAAATCGCCGCTCTTACCAGCTGGAACTGTTTGAAATAATTCAGCTGCTGGTCCTCTAATTTAATTTTTAATTTTGGTGGGGCTACCGCCCCATTTATTAGCTTACTACAAGCTTAAAATAACTTAAACATACTAAACTTAAACTAATTAAAACTAATTAAAGCTAAATTAAACTACAGGGATGAGAAATGGCTTAAAAGGAGGACTTTCAGACAAGGACTTGGAAGATTAAGGTCGAAAAGAAAAGGAACAGAGTTAATCTTACTCATCATGCGGGTTAGGGGTTCGTTGAGACCATAGGATGTACGATGAGCAGGAAGGAAAAAAAATCGGGATGATCTTACGTTTCGGGGATTAGTGTTGAAGGAGATAAGGTCTAAAAGGGAGGAGCAGTCAGTGTTGCCAGTAAGAAGTTGTGAATGAATATGATGTCAAAGACATTCCTTCTGTTTTCTAGGGAGTGAAGATTAATTATTGTAAGACGAACGCGGTAAGGAGGCAAGTTGAGAAAGTTTCTTACGTCGTAGAGATCACGTAGGGCAAAGAGCAGAAAACGACGTTGAACACTTTCGATCCTTGAAATATGAACCGCTTGATATGGAGCCCATACTTGCGATGCATACTCAAGGAGAGGGCGAACATAGGCAATATAGAGAGATTTTGTTACAAGTGGGTTGCGGAACTCTTTGGACCATCTCTTGATAAAACCAAGGGTGGAATTAGCTCTTGATATTACTTCGTCAATATGAGAACGAAAATTCAATTCGCCGTCGCAGAGAACTCCTAAATCTCTTTAGAACATCAAAAGACGAATGAATCGAGGTCATTTTGAAGCTGGAGAGAATCTCGATCGGAGGTTATGACTTTGAAAATTTTAGCGTCATCAGCGTAAAGTGAGATAGAAGAATATTTGATGATCTTTTCGACATCATTAATGGCCATTATGAAAAAGAGGGGTCCAAGATGGCTTCCTTGGGGCACACCGGAGGTAGCCACAAATGGAACTGAAAGAGTAGAACGGAAACGAACTCTATATTGGCGGTTGTCAAGATATGAAGAGATCCATTTAAGTCAAAAGCTTTGCTTAAATCTGTGGTGATGACGTCTACTTCGTTTCCTTTTTCCATTGCAGAGAGAGAGAAGGAAACAAACTCAACTAGATTAGTAGTTGTAGACCTTCCCTTACAGAAACCATGCTGCTTGGAGGATATCATTGATTTGCACTGGAAGGAAAGTATTTCATTGAAAAAAGAAATTAATAAAAAGAATTTTATTGTTTTCTTGGAGTGTTGATTTTTAAAATCAAAATGAAAAGTTCAAGTGACCTTCACTCCTTATGCGTTTCGCCCAGGTACAAACAGTGGGCTCATCAGTTAGATGCTGTTTGTACCTTTCTAAGACGCAATGTTTGGTCGATGTTTGTCGACACTTATATAAAGTTTACAGTGCAAACACAATGTAAACTTTATATTTCTAGGGGAATGGGATTGCATTCTTGCACCTAGCTAAGGGTTGCCCGTGGTCTGGCCGATGTTTATTGAAAGGTCACTTGAACTTTTCATTTTGATTTTAAAAATCAACACTCCAAGAAAACAATAAAATTCTTTTTATGAAAGTATTTCATACAGAATGCTTTCGAAAAGCTTAGGGATATGGGAGAGTCAAGCTATAGGTCTATAGTTAGATATTAGGTTTTTGGGGCCTTTTTTATGGATAGGTGAAATAACGGATATTTTCCATAAGTCCGGAAAAACTCCACTTGAAAGGGATAGTTTGAAAAGGTTAGTGATGGGAAGGGCTAAACAGGAACAACATTTTTTAAGCAAAATGGCAGGAATGCCATCTGGATCTGGATTATACTCGTCTTTGAGTTTGAGGAGACCATTAAGAACAGTTGACTGATTAAAGCTTAGATTAGAAGGCCCTGTAGAGAAATGGCGAAGATAGGAAAAGTAAGTCTGGTCTAGATCTGGGGTTTTTTGAGCAAAAGACACTTTAAAGTGACTTGCAAAAAAATTTGCGATTGTTGTTGGTTCGTTGGAAGATTGGGTATCGTAGTGAAGGGAAGGAGGGAAACCATCATTTTTCTTTTTAGAATTGATAAACTTATAAAACGATTTTGGCTCCGAAATTAGATTTGCTTGGGTGGTGGATGTAAAGTCATTGTAAAGAGCTTCATTGAGGCTGGAAAACTTATAAAATACTCCAAGGTAATCAGAGTAATCGAAAACTGAACAGGAGCGTAGATATTTATTCCAGAGCTTATTTCTCTTGTTTCGCAGCTCACGTAGTTTATGATTGTACCAGGGAGGGGATGTTGAGTAGGACTTATCGCGCGAAAGGGGAACATAAAGATTTATGCAGTACAACAATTTCTCGTAAAACAAACTTGTTGCATCATTCATTGAAAGATTTTTAAAGTCGAATGAGGTTTTAGAGAGAATTTCATTGATCTTCTTGAAGCTAGCTTTATGAAAGTTGAACGAATACTTACTAGGGCTAGGTAGAAGAAAAGGTAAGGTTATAAAAAAAGAGAGAGTGAGAGGCGGGTGAAAGTTGTCAATAGTAGATAGTGGCTAAGAGCAAGAGTCAGTGCAATGTACTTGTCTTCGTCATCCCAGCCATTTGTTGTCGCGGCTGCCTCAAATTGTCTCTTGTAGACTGGCCAAGAAGACTGTCCATCAAATGTTGGGGGTTTCATCTCCTTTTTCTTTGCAAACTCCCCAGCAGACTCTCGAATTTTTATTTTGCGGATCTGGTCCAATTCCTTGGTCAGAACAGAGAACTGTTTATCACATCGGCTTTCCAAACGATTCTCTACAACAGAAAGCTGTTTTTCCACACCTTCAACGCGTTCGTCTAGGGCACATACATTTTTCTCAATGTTACCCAATTTACCTTCTAGAATGTTTTTCTGACCTTCCAAAACATTCTGTTGCGCCTCAAGTCTTTCGAGAATATTCTGTTCTTTCTTTTGTTCGTTTCGTTGCTCTTCAATCAGTTTCTTTTGTTCGTTTCGTTGTTCTTCAATCAGCTTCTTTTGTTGTTATTGTTTTGTTCTAGTAAAAATTTTCATTATACTAGAAAAATCTACACTTTCATTTACTTCCTCTTCCTCCACTTCTGTTTCAAAAACAAAAGTGTTTACGTCTTCCCCTTGCTGTTCCAAATAGTTACGCAAGCGCAGGACGAGCTCATTTTTCGATCCCGCTCTAGAAAGATTTCGCTTACCTAACTGACTTTTAAGCTCAATGCAGTTGAGCTCTTCTAACAACTTACCCAATTTCACTGTATATAATTATTATTTTTCTTTTTACTTTTTTTTTTACACTTTACTAGTCAAATAAGTTTTATTTATCTCACTTCTGACACCAATGTTACGTGCGCTTAGTTCGCAAAATAAAAACTTCACCTTTCAATTTATTTCTATCACTTTTATTCAGTATCTGTACTTAATTCGATCTCAACTCGACTTTTGCACTATCACTTGTATACAACAATTTACTCTTAACTTTATCACTCTATAATCAAAACTGCCCTCTGGTTGCCTCGGGCGGCCTATTTATATTGAATGACATTTCATCTAGAACTCTCAAGTAGTTTCCACATTGTCTCCACTGTCCACTGTCAAACATTTTTCCTTCAGAAATATATCCCTACACTTACACTAGTGTTGCCACTTGTGTTTTCATTTGAACGTTTTCGATTGGGAAATTGGTATTAAATGTTGGGTTCGCGTTACAGTATCATGGCAATTGAACAAGAATTTGAAACTAAATTTAAAGCTGCTGAACAAAAATTCAATGAAGGCTTTAGTTCTACCAATCACTGTTTGTTTACGTGCAATAGTAGAATATCGGAGGTAGAAAATCAGGACGACAACATCAACACCAATTTTGTATGAGAAGGAGACTGAAAACAACAATTTGCATGAACAAATTTACTTGCTTGCTCGCCAACAGCTATCCGGTGATATGGTTCTTCATGGAATTCCCTTCATTAAAACAGAAAATCTTAATGAGATTTTCTCTAGGCTATGCAACAAACTTAATCAGCCTACAATTAAACCTGCACACATTTTTCGCACAAATCCTGCAAAGAAGTTGTCCAGTTATAGTGAAATTGCCGCATGCCAAAAAAAAAACATTACTGATTGCTGCAGCGAATTACTTCAAAACAAACAAAAGAACAGTTACTCTCCGTGACCTGGGCCATTGTATATGAAACATATAGTAACACCATGAACACTCCCGATGCTATAGCCAGCTACCTGCTCGATTAAAGGATTTCTCTTTTGAATCGGAAAGAAAGTAAAGTGTAGAACCCTACATTGCATTTATAATACCCAAGTGTACTACCAAAATAAACTTAGAGAGAACCGCAAAGTTCGTTAATCGAGCAAGTAGGTGGTTATAGCATCGTTAGTGGTCATGGTGTTACTATAGGTTTCATATACAATGACCTGGGCTTTGAGAGCAACAAATTTTTACGGGTTTATGAAAGTCTAGCAAAGCAAAATCATAAACTGTTTACAAATGCCAATGATCGAAGACGAAGTAATCTTCTGCATTCCGTGTTCACCAGAGAAGGTAAAGTCTTTGTAAAACCAACATCTACAAGCAATCCAATCCATGGCAAGACTCTGCTCTCACTGGACGCAATTTGCTACAAAGAACAAAGAGATAACATTATTACCAATACTGTTGCAGAACGTGACCAGTGTGAACTACCCTAAATGTAAACGCAGCTTTACTTTCTTTCTTTTGCCTCATCTGACGTTTAATTATTTTCCTTTATCGGCTATTTGCCTCTTGTGCGCATTTTTTCATCCGCCATTTGCCATTTGCCATTTGTCAGCCGATGTTGAAAGGAAGAAGTAAGACTGCGGTAAGTAATCTAAAAATATATGTAAAGCAATGTAAAATTCAATTTCTTTCAGAAATAAACCACAGAACACACGATATGCGTGCATGAGTTAAATTCGTACTCTTTCATTCGTCATAACGGCGACAAATACCAATCAACCCGATGCTGAAGATGAAGGCCCCAGCCCATAGAACGCATTGCGTGAGTTATATTACAATATTGCATATAACATATCTTATGTATAATCTGTTCTGTTCACCACAGTTTAGCAACTTGATTACACAGCTATGTACCTAAAGACTATCGATTAGCGGTATAGATGATAAGCCGCCAAATTTTGGTACAGTTGATGAGGCGAGTTAGTCAGAAGCGGAGAAACAAATAAAGAGGTTGTGCTACACAAAAAAGAGAAGTTGAAGTTTTATTATTTTTTTTCTCTCGTTGCCGAAACTTAGTAAGCAACTTAACTGGCGCAGTCGGTATTCAAACGGAATTAAAAGTGAAAACTTACCAAAACAAAAGTAGTTTCTTAAATATCCAAGATTCGGAGGTATTAAACGAAAAGTTTAGAATTCCTAATGCTGAGAACCTCTCTACAGAGTTAAAAAGGAGGAAAACCCAAAACATTTTCAGAACCGCAACAGGTCATCGTTTATATCATAAGTTCGTGAATAAGATATCAATTAAAAATCTAACGATACAACAGCAATAATCATACATATAAGCAAATTTCCGCTGCATGTCTAATTTTGAAATTTTGATAAGGTTATACATAACACGACTGTAAAAGTGTAAATTGATTGTATAGAGTACAATACATATACCTAGACGAATTCTAGAAAAAAAAGAAAGGTCATAATTATTAAAGTAAATACATTGTATTAGTTTGTTTAACAGTTTTTCATAGTGTGAAAAAAAAAAATAGAAAAAAAAACTAAGGGTAAGTCCTTGTTTTAAGTTTTTTTATTGGGTTATGTTAAATAGAATTAAAAATCGAAACAAAAAGGAAAAATCCCTTAAGGTAGATTTGGAAAAAATTAAAAATTACAATCTTGTTAAGTTTGACAGTTATTACGACAATAGTGATAGCGACGACGATCATAACAAAGATAAGCCTTCTGTAGAAATAAAAGAAAAAAGTTCAGCTTCAGTTATGACTTCAAACCCAGCTTTAGAAATCTTTAATTCACTGCGAATTCCAGATGCAGTAAAAGATGTCCCTTGTTTCGATGGTAACCCGCGTTTATTATTTGACTTTATTAATAATGTTGAAGAAATATTGAGTTTAATGCCACAAATTAACGGAACAAATTATGCAAATATCATTTTAAGGGCAATTCGTAATAAGATAACTGGTCAAGCGAATGAGGTGCTAAATATGTACGGTACTTCCACCGATTGGAATGAGATCAAAAACAATTTAGTAGTTCATTACGCAGACAAAAGAAATGAAACAAATCTTATTCGTGATTTACACCAAGTAAGGCAAGGAGTAGATAATGTGGAAACATTTTACGCCAAAATTATTGAAATCTTCTCCACTATTATGAATCATATAAGATTGCATGAAAAGGAAGCAACTGTAGTTGCAGCTAAAAAGACACTTTACGAGGAAATGTGCCTGAATTCATTTTTGTCAGGGCTAAGGGAACCTTTTGGTTCAACAATACGTGCAATGAGACCAACTAAATTAACAGAAGCTCTCTCTTTTTGCCTGGAAGAGCAGAATTGTTTTTATTTTCATAGTCAGCAGTATTTTCAACCAGTGTCTCAAATCAAGCAAAATCGTTTTAATGAACCTCTTTCACATTCAAGACCAACCATTAGAGCACCTCATGTACCATCTAGAGCAGACTATAGATATTCTGGGCCAACACCCAGACTAACCCAGAGCTTCTCAAACACAAACCTCAACTTACCCAAACAAAATTACAATAGACAAAATATACCAAGTGCACCAAATTATAATGTTCCTCAAGCTCTCAATTATAACACTTATACTCCTTATGTTAAGCCAAATACGAGTTCCAGATCATACCCACCACCTGAGCCTATGTCGGTTTCTTATGCTTACACTCAAAAGCAGTCTGCAAACCATCCTCAACCTAAAACGCAACAGTTGCATAACATCGAATCGAACTATTATAAAAACGAAAACCAGCTTTTAGAACAGGGAAATTTTTCAGAATCAAATTATTATCCAACTCAAAACACATCTTCAGCTCCTGAGCCGCAACAACATTTTTATGATCAAAAATACTACCATCGTCTAGATGATCCCCTAAGTGCAAATCCTTCAAATGAAGCTGTAGTTGATGACGTAAATTTTCACTTACCTGCCTCGGACAGTCTATAGGTTACATAGACCTTAATAACTATAACTCAAATCTTTTGCCTTATTTGACCATTCATAGCATTAGCAACAAGCCATTGAAATTTTTAATAGACACAGGCAGCAATAGGTCATTTGTATGTCCAAATGTAGCTAAATTTTTTAAACCAAGAACTATTCAACCAATTGGGATAAAAACAATTTTTGACACAAAATTTGTTAATAAAGAAATCGTTTTAAATGGGTTGCGTGAGCTCTATACAAACAAGCATTTAACTTTCCTGGTTTTTAAATTTCACAATTATTTCGATGGTTTAATTGGAATCGATATCATAATGCAGCTTGGATTCACAATCGATATTAGAAATTCAACTCTAAAAATTAAAAATATAAGTATTCCCCTAAGTATCAAATCAAACCTTATGTCAAAACCTTATAGTGTTCCAGAGCTAAGTAAATCAATTTGCTTGATGCCGGTTGATATTGAATCTGGAAGCGTTTATATAAAACCTACAATAATAACACCTGATTTAATTATTTCCGAGGGGTTGTATGAGGCTCGAAATTGGTACTGTTTAATAGAGGTCGTTAATAAATCGAACTCTGAACAGACCTTTGTAATTGAGCAACCAATTCGAGCACAGTCAATAGACAATTTTATAGAAGTTCATAACTACTCCATAGAAAACTCACAAAACATTAAATCAGAAAGTGTAACACCGATTATAAGAACGGATCACTTAAATAAGGAAGAAGAAAAGGCAATTAAGCACCTTTGTCGTGAATATAAAAGTTTATTCTTTCAAGAGGGTGAAGACTTAACGTTTTCAAACTCTATTAAACATGAAATTAGGACCACCGATGAAGTTCCTATTTACTCAAAATCTTACCGATATCCTTATGTTCATAAAGATGAAGTTCGTAGACAGATTAGTGATTTGCTCAGTCAAGGCATCATTCGTCCTAGCTTTTCACCCTGGTCCTCTCCGATTTGGATCGTCCCAAAGAAAAGAGATGAGAGTGGAAAGGATAAATGGAGGTTGGTAATCGACTACCGAAAATTGAATGAAAAAACCATCGATGACCGTTATCCTATCCCTAATATCACAGACATTCTTGATAAGCTAGGTAAAAGCATTTACTTTACTACACTCGATCTTGCATCAGGGTTCCACCAGATCGAAATCAAAAAAGAAGATATCCCTAAGACAGCTTTCTCAGTTGAAAATGGTCACTATGAGTTCGTCCGAATGCCTTTTGGGCTCAAAAATGCGCCCTCAACTTTTCAACGTGTTATGGATAATGTCTTAAGGGAGCTTCAAGGCAAGAACTGTTTAGTGTATATGGATGACATTATAGTGTATTCGACTTCACTACAGGAACATTTAGAGAGCTTAAGTGCTGTCTTCCAAAAACTAAAGGAAGCGAACTTAAAGATTCAAATTACTAAGTCAGAGTTCTTACGTAAAGAGGTATCGTTTTTAGGACATCTGGTTACATCTGAGGGAATCAAACCAAATCCAGATAAAATAAGTGCAGTCAAAAAGTTTCCGCTCCCAACCACACAAAAACAAATAAAATCCTTCCTTGGTCTCCTAGGCTATTATAGAAAATTCATAAAGGATTTCGCCAACCTGACGAAACCTTTAACACAATGCCTACGAAAAGGAAATAAAATTGTGCCCGACTCTAGGTTCTTAAGTTGTTTTGAACACTGTAAGAATCTTCTGTGTAATGATCCAATCCTACAATATCCAGACTTCCACAAACCTTTCATCATTACTACAGATGCTAGTAATGTTGCTTTAGGAGCCGTGCTTTCACAAGGAACTTTGGGTTCGGATAGGCCGATTTGTTTTGCAAGCCGGACACTATCAAAAAGCGAACAAAATTACAGCACAATAGAGAAGGAACTTTTGGGTATTGTTTGGGCAACAAAATATTTCCGGCCTTATGTGTATGGAAGGAGATTTAAGATAGTGACTGACCACAAACCTCTGACCTGGCTTTTTTCAATCAAGGATCCCTGCTCAAAGCTTGTTCGGTGGAGACTGCGTCTCGAAGAATATGACTACGAAGTTGTCTACAAAAAAGGCTCACTAAACTCTAATGCCGATGCACTCTCACGTATTGAAGTAAATGTAATCGAAACAGAATTTGATAATTTAGAATCAATATCGATGCAAAACAATTTGGATACTTCTTCAAATGCGTCAACTATACACTCAGCGGAGGAAAACTTTGATACCGGTATTCCAATATCCGAACGTCCAATTAACGAGTTTTCACACCAAATCATTATCCGTCAAAATCCTTCAAAATTAGAAACATCATCTAAGCTCCAAATTTTATTCAGAAGGAAAAAGAGATACATTATAGAACATTGTAATCCTGCAAACGAAACTGTTATTACTTCAATTTTAAAAGAGTACCTCAATACAAAAAGACAGACCGCCATTTTATCAGATGATGACACCTTCTCGGTAATTCAAGCTGTTTTCACGAAATTTTTCCATCGATCACGTGCAAAGCTGGTTAGGTCCACAATTTTGCTCAAAGACATTACAGAAAGGGATGAACAAGAAAGAATAATAAGAGACTACCACAAAAACTCTAATCACAGAGGCATAACAGAATGCTTACAGCATCTAAAAAGGGATATTTACTTTCCCACCATGAAACATGTAATTTCAAAGATTATAAACAGCTGCGATATCTGTCAAAGGTATAAATATGATCGTAACAGAGAAAAACTGAAGCTGGAAACTACCGAAACTCCATCAAAACCACTCGAAATAATACATATCGATATCTACTCTGTAAATAAAACAAATTTCCTTACTATAATTGATAAGTTTAGCAAATTTGCGAGTGCCTACGCACTAAATGCAAGAACAAGTATCAATTTAATTAAGTGTTTCCGACACTATTTTTCACATCACGGTATTCCTAAAAAAGTAGTATCTGACAACGGAAGTGAATTTGTAAGCACTTTATTTAGGGAGTTTTTAGATCTCTACGATATTGAATTTCACAACATTTGTGCGAAAACATCAACTGGTAATTCTCCAGTCGAGCGTTTTCACTCAACATTGACCGAAATAATTCGTTTAATTAGGGTCCAAAACAAAGAAGCAACAATTGAAGAAGTTGTTGACGAGGCTATACTAACATACAACAACTCGATACATTCGACAACGAAACTATCACCTTTCGAACTTCTTTCGGGGCATATACAGACAATAGGGCAACCATTTCCATTTAAACCAAATTTTCATACAGAGCAGGAATATTTAGATCAGCATAAAAAGAAATACGAGCAGTTATCTAAAATAGTACATGACCAAAGCCTCAGGTTAAAAGAGAGTTATATAAACAAAATCAATCAGTCACGTAAAGATCCCCCTAGTTATGAAGTCAATGAAAAAATATTTGAAATGGACGATAGACGAAATAAATTGGCTCCAAGATTTAATGACCACATTGTCACTCAGAACAACAAGATTACTGTCGAAACAAATAAAAGAAGGGTTCATAAACAAAAGATAAAAAAAAAAAAAAAATATTAATATATTGCAAAGAAATACTTAAAATTATTAAAAACATAACTTATTCTAAAAAATAAAGAAGGGATTCTTCTCTACTGTTATCTAAAAAAAAAAAAAAAAAATATTTACAAACATAGTATAAAACCCAATAATCAAACTATAACCAATGGATTTCGTTTCTTCTTTCTAGGAAACCACATATAATTTAAATGTATAAGCAAATGTTTTATTTTGAATAGATAATATTAGATCCAACCTAATGTATTTAACTTCAATTATACATAATTAATTTAAGATTTTCAAAACATAAATTGTCAATATGAATTCGATGATAAATTAACTAAGTAATTCAAATGCAAATGTGTCTTAAAACCTCTATGCACAAAGTGTACAGATATTTATGTATATAATTTATGGAACACTTTCATTAGCTATACCTATATGTCGATATAAGCACCCGCAAATAAAGTCAAGTGAACTTCATTCAAGTTCACGCTTAAGGGGGAAGAGTTATATTACAATATTGCATATAACATATCTTATGTATAATCTGTTCTGTTCACCACAGCTTAGCAACTTGATTACACAGCTATGTACCTAAAGACTATCGATTAGCGGTATAGATGATAAGCCGCCAAATTTTGGTACAGTTGATGAGGCGAGTTAGTCAGAAGCGGAGAAACAAATAAAGAGGTTGTGCTACACAAAAAAGAGAAGTTGAAGTTTTATTATTTTTTTTCTCTCGTTGCCGAAACTTAGTAAGCAACTTAACTCGTGCGGTAGGAGCGGCCCGGCAACTGATGCGGTGGGTTTTGCCGCGCGCAACTGATGGGGGTGACCCAAAAACCCGGCGCGGTGTTCTGACAATTGTTTATTTGCTAGAATTGTTTTTCAATAGGCAACACAAACGTCAAACGAACTAGGGATGAGTCGATGAGTCACTATAACTAGAGGTGAGTAAGGTTTTCACTGGTACAAGGATTATATTTTCTTGAATGCTTCAAATACCTCATTTTCACTTTGGATTGAATCCCGTTTCAGTTCGAATTATTTTCAGGTTATACCTTTTTATGATACTGTAATGAACACCCAACATTTATACCAATTTCCTAATCGAAAACGTTCAACCGAAAACACAACTGGCAACACTATAATGGAATGGTATAAAATGACAGGCATTGCTTGTAAGCCAGTGTGTGTGAGTGTAGAGATTTTTGACAGCAAATGTGGAAACCATGGAGAAGAAACTGGAACGCTCTAGATGAGTGTTGTTCTATATAAATAGGACCGCTGACGCAACGAGCAGTTCAGTTTTGATTATAGAGTGATAAAGTTAAGAGTGAAACGTTGTTAACCAGTGATAGTCCAATAGTCGAGTTGAGTTCGAATAAAGTATAGATACTGAATAAAGTGGTAGAAATAAAAATAAAAGTGAAGTTTTATTCTGCGAACTAAGCGCACGTTACATTGGTGTCAGAAGTGTAAATAAAACTTATTTGACTAATAAAGTGTAAAAAAAAAAAAAAGTAAAAAGAAAAATAATAATTATATACAGTGAAAATGGGTAAGTTGTTAGAAGAGCTCAACTGCATTGAGCTTAAAAGTGAGTTAGGTAAGCGAAATCTTTCTAGAGCGGGATCGAAAAATGAGCTCGTCCTGCGCTTGCGTAACTATTTGGAACAGCAAGGGGAAGACGTAAACACTTTTGTTTTTGAAATAGAAGTGGAAGAAGAGGAAGTAAGTGAAAGTGTAGATTTTTCTAGTATGATGAAACTTTTGTTAGAACAACAAAAGAAGCTGATTGAAGAGCAACAGCAGAATATTCTCGGACGTCTGGAAGAGCAACGAAACGATCAAAAGAAGGAACAGCTGAATGTTCTCGAACAACTTGAAACACAACGAAACGAGCAAAAGAAGCTGGTTGAAGAACAACGAAGCGAACAAAAAAAGGAACAGCAGAATGTTCTCGAAAAACTCGAAGTACAACAAAAGAAGCTAGAAGAGCAACGAAATGAGCAAAAGAAGGAACAACAGAATATTCTCGAAAGACTTGAGGCGCAACAGAATGTCTTGGAAGGTCAGAAAAACATTCTAGAAGGTAAATTGGGTAACATTGAGAAAAATGTATGTGCCCTAGACGAACGCGTTGAAGGTGTGGAAAAACAGCTTTCTGTTGTAGAGAATCGTTTCGAAATCGTAGAAACCCGATGTGATAAACAGTTCTCTGTTCTGACCAAGGAATTGGACCAGATTCGGAAAATAAAAATTCGAGAGTCTGCTGGGGAGTTTGCAAAGAAAAAGGAGATGAAACCCCCAACATTTGATGGACAGTCTTCTTGGCCAGTCTACAAGAGACAATTTGAGGCCGCCGCGACAACAAATGGCTGGGATGACGAAGACAAGTACATTGCACTGACTCTTGCTCTTAGAGGACCAGCAGCTGAATTACTTCAAACAGTTCCAGCTGGTAAGAGTGGCGATTTCAGTTCTCTCGTGGCAGCTATAGATAAACGCTTTGGCGATAGCCACTTGAAAGAAGTCTTCCGAGTCCAACTCAATAACAGAGTCCAGAAAAGGGGTGAAAGTCTACAGCAGCTCCAAGCAGACGTCGAAAGACTGGTTCACCTGGCATACCCGGATGCTGGAGAAGAAATCATCAACCAGCTTGCTGTTGAGTCCTTCGTCCGTGCCATTTCGGATATAAATCTTCAGAGGTCTGTGCGAACTGCTAGAACTCGTACTCTTTCCGAAACTTTAGCATTCGCATTGACAATTGAAGCAGCAGAACAGGCTTCTCAGGGAGTACATCGACTTAGAGAAGCCATAGTCGAAGAGTGCTCTTGCCATAGAGCTGAAATACAAAAGAACCAGCGGAGCGGACTAGCAAGATGTTGGAACTGCAACAAGACCGGGCACTTACAGCGTCAATGCCGACTACCACCAAATAAAGCCGGTTGTCAACATTGTGGAAGCAAGAGATCCAACCCAGAACAAGGTAACAACAACACCAGCGTTACGTATCAGCCCGTTTCCCATCAGGGAAACGAGTAAGAACCAACTTCGAGGGGCAGAGGCTGGTTTCTTGTATCGATGGCCCCAGAACCACCATCCAGGTCTCTCAGACCAAACGAGACAACAAAAGTCTGACTGTGGAAACTACTATTAACGGGAACAAACATGTGGCTACCATCGACACCGGTGCCACAGCCTCCATAGTACGTCGAGACCTGGTAAAGACGACGTGGCTTCATAACACCAATAGCTACCGTCTAAGAACCGCAACGGGAGAAGCAGCAAGAGTATATGGAGAAGTGTGTCTTAAGATCCGACTGGCCGATCTAGTGTTTACTCATCAATTCCTGGTGGCAGATATATGTGACGAGTGCATCATTGGAATCGACTTTATGAAACAGCACGGAGTTATTTTGGACATCGGTAATCAGGTTTTGAAGTACCAAAATAAGGAACTTCCAATGACTTATTCGAACGAGAGTACGTCGACACTGAGGACTGTCATCACGGAAGATCTGATTCTGCCTCCTTCTTCTGAAGTGTTCGTTTGGACAAAACTGGAAGGTGAGTTTGGAAGCCTTCGATACCTAATGGTGGAACCAGACCCAGAGTGTTCCTCCCAAAGCGTCATCATTGGGAAAACACTAGTAGCACCGAAAAACAAAATGGTCCCCGTACGATTACTAAACACCAGACCGTACGATGTAAGGTTGAAGAAAGGAGAAGTCGTTGGACGTTGCGAATCGGTTGCAGCAATTACGAAGATCACAGACGAAGCCCCGAGAAAAACTTTAACTCCGGAGGAGCTCAAAACCATCAGAGCTAAAATACTGTATTCATCCAACCTTGATCACCAACAAACAAGGATGGCTGAAAATCTCCTACAAGAGTACACTGACATCTTCGCATCGACAAAAGGGCAATATGGTAGGACACAGTTGGTGCAGCATCGCATCAACACAGGAGATGCAAGACCGATTCGTCAGCCCGCAAGACGCCTTCCACTGGCCAAACAAGGTGAGGTTGAGGAAATGATAACAACAATGAAGAAGGACGGTCTTATCGAAAATTCCAAAAGTCCTTGGGCGTCACCAGTGGTTCTAGTGAAAAAGAAAAACGGAAGTACTCGTTTTTGTGTGGACTACCGAAGGCTGAACGATGTGACTAAGAAGGACAGCTATCCTCTGCCGAGAATCAGTGATACCCTGGATGCCATGGAGGGAGCCCAGTGGTTTTCGACGCTGGACTTGAAGAGTGGATATTGGCAAGTTGACATCCACCCTGATGATCGGGAAAAGACGGCGTTTTCGACAGGTAATGGGCTCTGGCAGTTTAAAGTTATGCCGTTTGGGCTATGCAACGCTCCGGCAACATTCGAGCGTTTGATGGAGTGCGTTCTTCAAGGACTGACGTGGAAAGCGTGCCTTGTCTACTTGGACGATGTCATTGTTTACGGGAAAACATTTGACCAACATTGCAAGAACCTAAAAGCCGTGTTTCAGAGACTTCGAGAGGCTAACCTTAAACTGAATCCGGAAAAATGTGCACTTTTCAAAACCGAAGTTAAGTATTTGGGACACATCATCTCTTCCCAAGGAGTGAAGACTGATCCTGAAAAAGTTGACTCCGTCAAAAATTGGCCAACACCACAGGACAAACATCAACTCCGAAGCTTTCTTGGTCTTGCCACATATTACCGACGTTTCGTTAAGAACTTTGCTGGAGTTGCAAAGAGTTTGCATCAGCTCACCGAAAAAGGGAAGCAGTTCAAATGGTCAGGTGAGTGTGAAAAATCTTTTCAGGAACTCAAATACCGCCTCTGTAACGCTCCAGTGCTGGCACATCCAACACCTGGCAAAACATTCATCATCGACGCAGATGCAAGCAACGTTGGAATCGGGGCGGTACTATCCCAAGTGCATGATGGCGAAGAGAAAGTGGTGGCATATTATAGTAAGGTCCTCTCGAAGCCTGAAAGAAACTACTGCGTGACCAGAAGGGAACTGCTGGCTCTTATCTTGGCAACAAAGCACTTCCATAAGTACATCTATGGACAGAAATTCCTTCTGCGGACAGACCATGGTGCTCTGAACTGGCTGTTGAACTTCAAAAATCCAGAAGGTCAAGTCGCAAGGTGGATAGAAAGACTGCAGACTTATGACTACCAGATTCAACACCGCAGAGGAAAGCTGCACTCCAACGCCGACGCATTGTCCCGAAGACCTTGCAAAGAGGATTGCAAGCATTGTAGGCGACAAGAAAACAAAGAAAATATTACCGCTCAGCGACTAAGAGCTGACCCCATATGCGGATGGAGCAATGAGGAAGTGAGGACCGCTCAACAGGAGGATCCAGATATCGAACCCATTCTCGCATGGAAAGAAAATGAAGAGAAACCTGAATGGGGAGACATTTCTGACCGGAGTCCAGTTCTCAAAGCCTATTGGGCACAGTGGGACTCACTATATGTGCAAGAAGGTGTCCTCAGGCGAAGATGGGAGTCCGTTGACGGTAAATCATATGTGATGCAGCTGATCGTACCGCAATCGAAAGTCAGTGAAGTTCTTCGGGAGATGCACGAAGGACCTTCTGGAGGTCACCTGGGAGTTAACAAAACACTGGAGAAGGTGCGACATCGGTTCTACTGGTTACATGCTAGAGACGACGTGGAGAAGTGGTGCCGAACATGTGACAAGTGTGCTGCAACCAAAGGACCTGGTAGGAAGATTCAAGGTAAGATGCATCAGTACAACGTTGGATCGCCTTTTGAGAGGATTGCAGTAGATGTGGCTGGGCCTTTTCCAGAGACCAACGCTGGAAACAAGTACATTCTGGTTGTAATGGACTATTTTAGCAAATGGCCTGAGGCGTATGCCATCCCAAATCAAGAAGCCAAAACGGTAGTCGACCAGATTGTGTTTAACTGGGTAAGTAGGTTTGGCGTACCTATGGAACTCCATTCCGACCAAGGGAGGAACTTCGAGTCAAACATCTTCCAAGGAGTGTGCGGACTACTTGGCATCAAGAAGACCAGAACCACACCGCTTCATCCACAATCTGATGGGATGGTTGAAAGATTCAACCGGACCTTGAAAGAACACCTCACCAAGGTCGTAGGCGACTACCAAAGAGACTGGGATAGGCACGTACCGCTATTCCTGATGGCCTATAGAAGTGCAGTACATAGCTCGACAGGACAAACACCATCTGACATCCTGTTCGGGAAAACCATGCGGCTGCCCAGCGAACTTAAATTTGGATGCCCCACAGAGGAGCCACAGGACACGAACGAGTATGTGGATGACCTCAAGGAGAGACTCGCTGACATCCATAAAAGAACAAGGGAACGGATGAAAACCTACAGCGACCGGATGAAGACACGGTACGACACAAAAGCGACAACGGCAGGATTCCAAGCAGGAGATCGTGTGTGGCTTTATAATCCTCATCGTCAAAAGGGATTGTCACCGAAACTTCAGCAGAACTGGGAAGGTCCTTATACTGTTGTCACGAGGATTAACGACGTGGTTTACCGCATCCAAAGAGGATTAAGAGGCAAGTTAAAAGTAGTTCATTGTGACCGGCTGCATCGATATAGTGGCGAGGCTGCAGATGGAATTATTCGGGACGAACAATCTTAAGGAGGGGGCAGTGTAATGAACACCCAACATTTATACCAATTTCCTAATCGAAAACGTTCAACCGAAAACACAACTGGCAACACTATAATGGAATGGTATAAAATGACAGGCATTGCTTGTAAGCCAGTGTGTGTGAGTGTAGAGATTTTTGACAGCAAATGTGGAAACCATGGAGAAGAAACTGGAACGCTCTAGATGAGTGTTGTTCTATATAAATAGGACCGCTGACGCAACGAGCAGTTCAGTTTTGATTATAGAGTGATAAAGTTAAGAGTGAAACGTTGTTAACCAGTGATAGTCCAATAGTCGAGTTGAGTTCGAATAAAGTATAGATACTGAATAAAGTGGTAGAAATAAAAATAAAAGTGAAGTTTTATTCTGCGAACTAAGCGCACGTTACAATACGTTAAAAACAAAACAGCAAAGTTTTTGACTTTAATAACCAAAATATGTTGTAAGGCTGCGTTCCACTGGTTATGCGTTCCACTGGTTTTACGATTCGCCTTTTCTGACTTGAAAAAGTTTTTCGTGGAGCTGTGAATATAGGTGGCGATGACATCGTTTTCACTACTTTTTTTTAATTGGAATACTTTGCTCGACACTGGATTGAAAAAAATCACAACTTAAGTAATTTATTGTCTCTATTTATCACATTAAAAACGGGGGTGTATTTACTTTGAATAAATAATTTATATAAGTTTGTAATTTGGAAATGAAAATGGCGCCACCATAGATTTTAAAGGTTTTTTTTTGAACTGGAATACTTTACTAGCTTCTGGTTTGAAAAAAAAAAACACTATGAAGCTACGCCTCCGACGCTGCATTTTCGCTGTTGTCACAATATTTCTTCATGTTTGTGTGGTTATTTACATACTCTTGATAAAAATAAAATTTTGTATGTGAAACTGCTGCCGTCACAACAACAAAATCGCTTCAATTTGGGAAATCTCTAAATAGCCTGCTCTCACTGGGACAAAAACGTAATTCTTTTACGAAAAGTAGTGAAACGTTCCTAACAGTTTTTGTTTGACGCCTCTCCATTTTTGCACAAATTTGTAAGTATTTGGGAGTTGCTACCAAAACCACGTTTTTGTCCCAATGGGAATAGACTGTAAGCCTAAAATGTGCATGTTGGAGTTCATATATTCACATATCATATACCTATAAAAAATACATTGTATCTGTGCTGGCACTTGACTGAAGAATTAATTTTTTTCCAACAAATGAAGCATAAGCTTTTTGAATTGTGACTACAGTAAAATATAGCAAACAATTCGTCTCTTAATACTTTTTTTGCTGTTGTCAAACTATAAAATGCTTTTGTTTCATTATTTTCAAAAAGAAAATTGATCGTTTTGACTTAACTAACATATTTTCAACATTTAAAATAGTTTGACAATAAAATCTGATTGAAAATGCTACTTAAACTGTTACTTTAGCAGCAGTAGCAACCACAGTTGAGTCACATCTCTGAGGTATCAGTTTGTCCTATCTCATCACTAGCAACAAGAGAGAACTTCAAATTTGTTTTGACAGCAAATGTGACCACGTGAAAGCCGCGGCAAAGTAGAAAGTTGGGCTACTCGGCGCGTTCGGCGCGTTGATCGCGGTGCTTATGGGTCACCTCTCATAAGAACGTATGTATTTAATCGAGCTGTCAGTTAGAAGCGGTGCCGCACGCACGCAACGCGTTCCATGGGCCGCGGCCGGGGCCTTGATGCCGTCGTTGCTGATGATGCAGTTACCAGCTGATTTAAGTATTATTTTTATTATTGCCTAGTTGTTGTTAAACTCTTTTTCTACCATCGACTACACTTCGATATCCGATTAAAACGCTTCATCATCACATTCTTTTGGGTGAGCGCCAATGACCTATATCATAAACAAATGCTCATACCCAAAGACTATTGCTGTGACATATACAGAGCGCATGCAGTCAAAGCAATATGATCCCTTATTACTTCTGCCAGCTGGCAGTGACCTGCCGTTGGGAGTCATATTGTTCCGAGTACAATGCACTCTATGGATACACATGCAAGTCAAATGTAATGCATTTGACTGAATGTGAGAGGATCGGATATCGAGGTACAGCCGAGGGTTGACAACCTGTTAATGGTTATAATAGAGCATTTCATTACGAGGTCGTTGGCTGTGACTCCTTCACACCACCCTTCCTGGGGAAAAGAAGAAATCAAGACAAGAGTGTTGATTTCTACTTTTCCACGACTCTTTTACAAATACGGGAGTATGAAACCAAAAAAAAATTTTTCTTTTATCATATTGGATTGAACATTGTGGCTATTTCTGGATGTTTACTTTTAGTTAATATTTGTGATATTTACATTAGTTATTATATTTTGCTTAGTCTCTTTCTTATTACATATTAGTCAGTGTCTGATATCATTTGGGATATTTACATTTTCATTGCTTGTTATTCAGTATTTGGTACATATATTCGTTTGTTTCTATTTTATTTAATATGTCTTACAATATATTTTTTTTTTTTTTTAATTTTATGTATTTCTAAACCTTTTTTTTTTTTAGATTACTATACTTAGATCAATGCATTGAGTATAGTTTCTTATAATAACTAGTTCAAGGTGATATTAATTCTATTCTTAGAATTACTTTTCAATTATTTTTATATTATTAAGCAATATGTATATGTCTCTTTCTCTTTCCTTTTTTTTTTTCATTTATAATTCTAGTATATATATGTCTAAAATGGTTTTAACCTATTTATCAATTACATTTATTTCACAATTTTACAAATTATACTATAACGTACATTTAATAAATTTCTTATTATTAGTTTTTTTTTTCATAATTTTACAAATTACACAATAACATCCATAAAAGTAATTTTTTATTTCTACATTTTCTTTCACAATTTCACAAATTACACAATATTCATACATAAAATGGTTTTTATTTGTTTTTATTTACAAATCTTCTTTCTGAACTTCGCAAATTGCATAAGTTTACAAATTATAATAATAATAACATATATATATAAAATGGTTTCAATCTGTTTTTGTGAACAATCATTTTTTTATTTTCATATTTAATTTCGCAATTTACTCCTTCCTGTGATAAGACTTCATATGGTCCTATATATATTGGATCTAACTTCTTTCTGCTTTCGTTTTTTAACAAGACTAAACTACCTACGTTGTAATCATGAGTTTTTGCTTTTCTATCAGAATCGTACCTATCTTTCCTAGAAATTTTCTTTTGTATTAAAGTATCCCTAGCATCCTTATGAGCAATTTGTAGTCTGTGTTTTAAGTCTATCACATAGTCTTCGTAGTTGTACACTGGTTCAACTTTCCTTGTAAGATTTGAAGGCAAATTACACTGTCTTCCGAATACTAATTCAAATGGGGTGAATCCTGTTTCGGAATGTACTGAAGTGTTGTAACAGAAAACATACTATGGCAACCAGTTGTTCCAATCTGTATGTTTTTCTTCTACATAACTCCTAAGGTATGCTCCTAAAACTTTATGAGAATTTTTTAGTGCTCCAATGCTTTCATGGTGATAAGCGGTGGATTGCAATTGTTCTATCTTTAATAACTTACATAGATCTTTGAAAACTCTATTTATAATCTGTACCTTGGTCAGATGCTATGGTAGCAGGGACTCCATACTTTAGGATAAAGCCTTCTACAAGTCCTTTAGCTACCATATTAGCTTCTTTATTTGGTAAAGCAATGGCTTCTGTAAACTTCGTAAGTTCGTCTTGTAGTGTTAATATATATTTTGACCCATCTTCCGTCTCGTCAAGAGGTCCAACTAAATCAAGGTATATTTTGTCAAAGCATGTTTCTGCTGTTGTAGTAATAGTCATCGGTTGATTTTTTGGTTGTATGTGTTTGTTTCGCTGACACATCGTTTTGCATTCCTGTCCAAAAATATTTTTTCTTAATATTCCGCAACATGCGATTTATTCCGGCATGTCCACTTGTCGGTAACATGTGGTAATCATTGAGTATAAGTTTTTGTTTTCCAGGGTCCGTTACTTTTATTTTATCTTCAATTATGTGCACTTTTATTTTATTTCCTTTGAATAATTCTTCTATCTTTTTCTTTAATATATATAATTTCTCTTTACGACGGCCGTCTGAGAGTTTACCTAACTCTTCTTTAGTTATATAAATATCTTTAATTGATAGAGGTCCGCAAATTGAACGCACGTCCCTCAGCAACATTTTGTCAAATGATGCCGATCGAGCAATAGTGCTATTCTTGGATTCCTCTTCATTATTTAATAATGGTTCAACGTTATTTTGCACGTCCCTCAACAACATTTTGTCAAATGATGCCGATCGGGCAGTAGTGCTTTTTCTGGGTTCCCTTTTATTATTTAAAAGTGGTTCTTTGATATTCTGCACGTCCCTCAACAACATTTTGTCAAATGATGCTGATCGGGCAATAGTGCTTATCTTCGACCTATTTAATATCAAACAATTATTCCCTGGAATGTATCCTACAATGAGGTTTGGACTTATAACTCTGGTACCTTTTAATAAACTGTAATCTTTGTCTTCATCTTTGAAGCTATTTAATATTTTTAACTCGACTATTTTTAGCCCCTTTTCTGGTGGTTTAAGAAGTTCACTTATGATTTTTTCTTTCTCTAATTTACTAGTTGTTGGGTTTTCTTCTTCTAAATTTGAGTTTCTAGCTTGTGCTCTTGTTGTGACACACACAAATAAGATCTGTAAGTCCTCTGACTTTAGTTGTATTCTACTTAGTGCATCCGCAGTGCAGTTGTCTTTGCCTGGTGAATAGTTAAAAGTTATATTCCTCTAATATTAGGTTATATTCCTCTAATATTAGCCTCGTTTTAAGAGCAGCAGCTGCTTATCGAAAAAACAAGAAAAGAGATTTGTGTACACTTGATGCTGGTTTTGATTCTAATTTTCTTGGAAACTGCTATCTCAACGAAAGCTTACCCAACCAAACTCGCCTTCTCTTAATAAAGGCTCTCACCATGAAGAAAATGAAACAGCTGTTTTCTGTCTTTACAAAATCTGGTTTTGTTTACGTAAAGAAAAGCGCAACTGGAAGACTCATCAAAATAATAAAACCCGATGATCTGCAAGCTGATGCTCAGACGTAATAAACGTATTTATTATATTTATGAACTGATTTATATTATTGCTTTATTGTATAGATTTCTTTAAATTTTTATTCAGCATGATACCCTCTTATTTACTCCTTCTTTCTAATTTCCTTCCCCTTATCAATCTTGGTGTAATGGTTTGTTGTATAGGTTGGTTTTTTTGGGTTAGTTGTGGGATCTGCTTGATTTATTCGTATGACTATGGGTAGCAATCCAATAGCTGGTAGTAAAAGTGTGAATGAAGATTGTACTCGGGCAATGATAAACGTTCTCTGTAAATTGCAAGACGGATTTAAAGTGTGCTGTATTAACGCACAAAGCCTTAATTTAGAAAAAATCGATTTCGTCCGTTTTGTTTTTGCTAATTCTGACATTGATGTGTTGTGTGTTACTGAAACTTAGTTCGACCCTACTATATCAAACCCTACTTACGATATACCAAACTTTAATTTATTTCGTAATGACCGAATTACAGATACCGTAGGTGGTGGTGTTGCAATTTTCTGTAAAAAGTACTTAAACTGTGCTGTTGTCAGCCAATCAGAAGTCTTGGGAGTCGAATACTTAAGTGTAAAGATAAGTGACAAATACACCAAATGTTTAGTTTCTTGTGTTTACAACCCCAACAAAGCTTGTTCTCCTGAACCGTTCTTCACAAATCTCTTTGACTTCTCTGCAAACTACGAACATATTATAGTGTGCGGTGATTTCAATATCAATCTGCTAAAGTCGAATTATCGAGCTTCATGGTTTTTGGATCTGGTTATTTCGACTGGCTTATCCCTGGTTAATAGTTCAATACCTACCCGTTTTAGCAGTAACTCGACCCCTAGTCTCTTAGACCTGCTTCTAGTGTCGGAGCCATCTAACTTACTTCTTTTTGATCAGCTTTCTTTCATATCTGATCATGACCTTCTTTTCTGCACTTATAACATAAGTTTTTGTAAAAATTGCAGTCCTTTGTCATTTACTTATAAAGACTTCAACCGTATTGACTTTCAAGCCTTACAAGACGGGATAAATTCCCTTCCATGGATAAATTGCAGACTAAGTGCTGATCCTAATGTTAACTTGGACTGTTTGAATCAGTATATTTTTTATCTATATGATCGATTTGTCCCTACCAAAACTGTTACGATTCGTAATAGTATATGTCCCTGGTACACTTCGGAAGTAATTATCAAAATTAAAACGCGAAATAAATTGTATAAAAAGTGGAAAACCAATCGAACGACACAAAATTGGAATATATTTAAAAAAGCTCGTAACAGTGCAACTTCAGCCATAAGAATATCTAAAAGAAACTATTATGCATCTAAATTAAACGCATCGTTGCCATCAAAAAAACTCGGGTCCAACTTAAGAAAAAGTGGAGTAACTGATAATAAAGACACATCAATTTGTGATATCAATCCTGACGATTTAAATGACCATTTTTTAGATCATGGCACGATACAAAGTCACTCTTTTGACTTTGGTGATATCGAAAGCGAATTTCAAAGACCTTTCGACTTTGAAGTTGTAACAGAGATTGATGTTGTCAAATGTGTGGCTGCCATTAAGTCAAATTCTTTTGGTGAGGATGGTATACCAATTCGTTTTATTAAAATAATTTTGCCTGGCATTTTGAAACACTTGACTCATATAATTAATTGCTGTTTAATGTCTTCCACTTTTCCGCAACAGTGGAAAATTGCAAAAGTTATTCCTATTGCCAAGAAAAGAAACGCTTCATCTTGCAACGATTTCAGGCCAACAAGCATATTACCATGCCTCTCCAAGGTTTTTGAGAAGTTGATGGCTAAGCAAATTCAGAACTATTTATCATGTAGCTCGCTTCTAAATCCTTGTCAGTCAGGTTTCAGAGCTAATCATAGTTGCTCCTCAGCTATGGTCAACATTTTTGAGGATATTAGATGTGCCTTTGATAAACGATATATTACGCTCCTCTGTCTGCTTGACTTTTCCAAAGCCTTTGATAAAGTTAACCATGAAATTCTTTGCTGGAAACTCAAACAACTTTTTGGATTTAGCGACAGAGCTGTTGGCCTAGTTTGTAGTTTTCTTTCTGGAAGGATGCAAAGAGTGGTTAATGGGGAGACTTCGTCTGAGTTTAAACCAGTGAAACAAGGGGTTCCTCAAGGCTCAATTTTGGGACCTATATTGTTTTGCATTTTTATTAATGATCTACCAACATATTGCCTCCACACCATTGTCCACCTCTATGCAGATGATGTTCAACTCTACGTATCCAGCCCTCTCCAAAATATTCCAAACTTTGCTAGTCTGCTAAATAATGACTTAGCAAATATTAATAATTGGTCTATTGTAAATGGACTAAATATTAACCCCACCAAGTCTAAAGTTTTACCCATATCCTACAATGATTTTGATATACCATCTTTTCCGTCTATCCTTCTAGGCAACTGCAAATTGGATTTAGTGGATCATGTAACAAGCCTTGGTTTTGTTATAAATTGCAAACTATCTTGTTCTCATCACATTAATCTAGTTGTTAAAAGAATATATGGATGCCTCCGTAAGCTATGGTTAACAGCAGGTTTTACGCCCCTTGAAACCAGGAAAAAGCTTGTAAAAGCTTTAGTTTTACCCATTATAACATACTCTGAAGTAGTCTACGGGAATCTTGATTATGTTTCCCAACGGAAACTGCAAGTAGCGTATAACGATTCACTTCGTTATATATATCGACTTCGGAGACATGATCACATTTCAGGTTATTCGAAAAAAATTCTAGGGTGTAACTTAACGCAATATATCAATGCCAGAAATTGTATATTTTTGCATAATGTTATTCAAAACCGGTCTCCATTGTATTTGTATTACAAAATTCGTTTTGCACAATCACTGAGAACGTTTAATATTATTCTTCCGAAATTTAAGTACCTGAATTCATCGCGACTCTTTTTCATTCATGCAATCAAACTTTGGAATTCTCTTCCCTTACAAATCAAAGGGATTTTGAGCCCAGCATACTTCAAGAAAGCTGTCTTGCAACATTTCTCCAATATAGATTGATTTCCTTTTTTTTCTTTCACTTAATCCTTTCTTTTTCTCCTTTCTTATTTCTCCTCCCCGTCCCACTCAACTCAGATTATATTAATTTGTATTTATTATGCTGCATTTATATTTATAATTATATTCTAGTTATCTAAAGAATGTACTAAGTACTATAAAAGACTAAGTCTTATTGTACAAAATATTATGTTAATAAAAAAAAAAAAAAAAAAAAAATTAAAATTTCGTTAATCTACTTGAAGGTTCTTTTAGTGAGAACAGATATACTAGTGGTCTATGGTCCGTTAGTATTTTGAAACGTCTTCCGAAAAGATAAGGTCTGAAATGTTTTACTGTCCATACTATAGCGAGCAATTCTTTTTCTATAGTGCTGTAATTCTTTTCGGCTTTATTTAATGATTAACTTGCGTATGCGATGGGTTTATCATCAAAATTTGATATAACAGCACCTAAGGCAAATCCAGAGGCGTCTGTTCGGAGTATAAATTCTTTTTCAAAATTTGGAAACTGTAAAATATTTGGGCTTATTAGGAATTCTTTTAGCAAATTAAATGAGGTATTGCAATCTTCGGAAAATTTAAATTCTACGTTCTTTCTTAATAAACGGTTTAAAGGAATTGCTAGTGTTGCAAAATTTGGTATGAACTTTCTATAGTAGTTAGCAAATGCTACAAATCTCCTTACTTCGTCTGCATTTTGTGGGATTGGATAATTTTTCATTACTATGGATTTTGATGGATCTGGTATAATACCTTTGTCTGATATTATATGACCTAGATATAAAACTTCTTTTCTAAGGAAAGCACATTTACTTGGATGTAGTTTGAGATTTACTTCTCTCAATCTTTCGAATACTTCAATTAAATTTTTATTGTGGTGTTCTAAATTTTTATTTATTTTGAATACTATAAGATCGTCAAGATACACAAAGCATTTTGAATATGTTAGACCCGATATTGATAGAAGCTTTGAAAACGTACTGTGTGACAATATATATATATGTATATATGTAATAGGTAATGGAAATTTTTCATCTTTGATAATTTTGCAATGTTTCTTGTGTTTTTCTTTTCGTTAACATAAAAAAAAATATACTATTTTCTAAAATAACTAATTTTAAATGTAGTAGTAGTAGTACTGTAGTACATAATTTAATCAATTTGGAGACAAATCCGCTTTTTCCTGTGAAGCTCTTTGCGATGGAAGCAATGTAGTGTTCGGTAAAAATTTAGAACGTTGTTTGTGCTGCTTGTTTTGATCGCCCTCATGATGTTGTTTTGTTTTTGTAATTTATGTTTAACTGTAGTCATCTTTGTTGGTGTGTTTTTATGTTTATGTACGTCCCTTCTGTACTCTTGTATGTACAGAGGACACGGGCCAATAGTTTTGTCGTTTTCAGGACTCGCTGTTATCGCCTTTAGTAGAAGTTGCGCCTCTGCGAGGTGCTCTGCGGCCGCTATTAGGTCGCTCCGTGTGGTCATTAAAAGGTTTGTTTTGATTTTACAGTACCGACAGCGAGGCGAGAGAGAGAAAAAAAAAACTTCTTTGAACAGGAAACTAGGAAAAAAAAAGACTTTAACTTTGTCTTGTCCAAAACACTCTTTCTGAACACTCTCCTGGACTCGATCGAACAACTCAGCTCCTGGCAAGATCGCCATGTGAAGTCGCTTGTACTTCAGCACCAATCGCTTAGCATTTACTGCTTTCGCTCGAACCTCTTTCGCACTAACTGCAAAGTTGAGGGTGGTACCGAAGACGACTAAAGAAAACGTCCAAGCTTATACTTTTAGGCTAACAGCCATATATCAAATAATAAGACTAGAGTGTTCTTCGGATCGACTCCACGATCACCATTGACTTTATTTCCAAATTCATACCCTATTTATACAAAGCTACTATGCTCGAGTTCTGGTTATCGAACCATCGACTACACTTCGATATCCGATTAAAACGCTTCATCATCACATTCTTTTGGGTGAGCGCCAATGACCTATATCATAAACAAATGCTCATACCCAAAGACTATTGCTGTGACATATACAGAGCGCATGCAGTCAAAGCAATATGATCCCTTATTACTTCTGCCAGCTGGCAGTGGCCTGCCGTTGGGAGTCATATTGTTCCGAGTACAATGCACTCTATGGATACACATGCAAGTCAAGTGTAATGCATTTGACTGAATGTGAGAGGATCGGATATCGAGGTACAGCCGACGGTTGAGAACCTGTTAATGGTAATAATAGAGCATTTCATTACGAGGTCGTTGGCTGTGACTCCTTCACAGGAAAAACTCAATGTAAAATTATGTATCAAAATTGTCTTTCAGTTGATTTGATAGTGTTCTTTTGTCTGTTCATTCTTTAGCTGTTCTTTGAAGGTGTCCAAGTGAAAGTGGCTCAAGGAGTGAAAGAAACTGAGATCAGTTATCAAATGGCGTTTTCTAAACAAGAGCTTCGAGAAGTAAAAAAGGGTTTAAAAAATCTTTACAAAAAACATCTCTGAGAAGAGGAGAATCTACTTCAAGTTGTGTGGCATGCTATGCAAGAAGAATTTATTGCACAAACCATTATATATAAATTCTAGTTTAGATATACAATGCACAAACAGAAAATGAAGACGACGACGGTGTTGAGATTTTTGTTAAAATCTTTATTTAGTTCTCTGTATCCATTAAATAAAATAATCAAAATATTCACCTTACATTTGCAAATAAATCTTGTTTAATTTGTATATATCCATAAAGTTTTTCGATTTGGGTTCAGGCTCCATCTGCTCAGCTTGACAAGGCTTCTTTGTGGGTGGTGAGTCAGCCGAAATGCTTAGCTCTTTAACTTTTGCTTTTATCTTTGTTTTGATTTTTTGTTTGACTTCTTGTACAAGTGCTGGTTTTTCTAATAACCTCACTCGAGGAGCTGCTTTGGCTGGTTTTATGATAACAACCTCAAGTATTTCGATAGTTGCTTTTTTGCCCTGCATTTTAACTAGAATCAGCAGCAGGACTTCCCGAGATAGTCGAATCTAACGACGACAGTATTTGTATTTCTTCTTTATCGTTCCATAGAAAAGATTCACTAACTGCTGGTGGAGAGTTTTTCTTTTCCTTTTCTGCATCAATAATATTTCGATGGTTTTTAGAAGAAATTCACTAGAAAAGTAGAAAAAGTCTTCTAAGCACCAAATTGAAATTGAAGTATGACAGCTGTTGCCAATTGGCTAGCTGTCAGTGTGTGTTTTGACGAGTGGCTAGCAGCTAAGTGTGACCGCATTGCCAGCCGCTGCTTGCTGCTGCTACTGCCAGCCGCTGGTAAGAAGCGGCTGGCAGCAGCTGTGTGTGACCCGTGCTTAAGATGTGTTCTTAACGTGATGTGTGGTTTAAGTAGCGGTGTTAACGTCTGTCATTTAAATGCTGGAAGCCTTAGTTCAAAGTACACAATTCTTTATGAAATGCTTAGTACGTCAAAAATGGATGTTGTTATGATATCTGAGTCTTGGTTGCTTTGCAATATTTTGTCGAGGCTTGATTATTTCGGGATACCTGTTGCATTGTAACGATCGTAAAAACAGAGTTGGAGGGGGTGTTTGTATGTTTATACGAGAGAGTTTAACATCAAAACTCGTTTATACTTCCACCATGTCTGAAATTGAGTTTCTGTGCGTTGAAATAAGCAGTGAGGTCAAAAAGTGTTTACTTATTACTATTTATTGTCCACCATGCAAATTTAAAGAAGAGAACTTAAAGGAACTTGAGGAAACATTAGATATATTAAGTTCAAAATATAATACTATCCTGATTGATGGAGACTTTAATGTTAATTATTTGGAAAGCTCAGCTTCGTCACAATTGCTCAGGCTTTTCTGTGAAAGAAATGGTTTAAATGTTGTTAATAAACAGTGGCCTACATGTTTTCAGTCTCTTAGAAATCCGTCGCTCATTGACATGTTTTTAACAAGCACAATTAACAGAGTGGTAGGAAACGATCAAGTAAGGATTACATCAGATTTCATTCATAATCTCCTCTTTTGCTCTTTTGATTTTAATTTGTTTGGTGCTCCACGTGCAAGGACGGTAAGGTACAGATCATATCATAACATAGATCTTGAACAAATACAGCAAAATATTGATAACTTTGGTCTTGATGAATTTATAATACCGCCGACATTGATTCTAAATTATCTGTGCTGAATAGGGTGACCACTGAAATGTATGAATGCTATGTGACTGGGTGACAAAAGTTTTAAAGCCAAAAAGTTGCCCATGGTTCTCAAACCAGATTAAATCGCCAAGAAAAGGAACGTTTCTTCAGGTGGCCCTAATTTTATTGGTTCTGGACTTTCATTCGTAACCAACATTAATGTTGAGTGGGCGATTCGTTCAGTTAAATCAAACGCAACTGGTATGGACGATATGTCACCAGAATTTATAAAACTAATCCTTCCGTTTCTAATTTCATATTTTGTTCACCTTTTTAATAACTGCATCTACAGTTGTAATTTTCCGGAAGCCTGGAAGTATGCAAAAATTGTACCCATCCCAAAAAAGCCTAATCCCACCAACAGTGCAGACTTTCGGCCCATAAGTATATTGCCCTATTTATCAAAAGTCTTCGAAAAAATATTGGCTCAGCAGATTCAAGAGCATTTAGACACTTCCAATTTGCTCTCTAAATGGCAATCTGGGTTTCGTAGAAAGCATAGTTGTGAATCAGCAGTATTTAAAGTAACAACCGATGTAAGAAGAGCATAAGACCAGGATGAAATTTGTATAATGGCACTGTTAGACTTCTCTAAAGCCTTTGATTCCATTAATCACCCCATTCTTTTTCATAATTAAAACAACAATTTCAGTTTTCTGACTCTTCCATTAAGCTGATTCACCAGTACCTCAGCAACGTTATCACGAAAGTGCACACAAAACTTAGCAGTTCTACACCATATTTGGTCAATAAAGGTGTACCTCAAGGATCTGTGTTAGGACCACTTCTGTTTTCAATATTTATTAATGAGCTTCCAGATAATCTTGAAAATTGTTGTACGCATCCTTATGCGGATGATGTTATTATTTATTTAAATAAAAGGATGGGATTGATTGAAGATTGTGTGATGAGAATAAATGAAGATGGTCTGATGAAAACCAACTATATTTAAACCCTGTGAAGTCGCTCGGAATCGTGTGCTCTCGAAGAGAAGTGTGTTCATTAAATGTTCCTCCGCTTGTTGTGAACGATGTAACAATACCTTACATGGAATGTGTTAAACACTAAACCAGAAACACTGGTGGTAGCGATAGTTAGTTATTTCGGACTTGGCATTGAATTGTTGGTCCATGAAATGCGTTATTCATGAGCTTTACATAGCTTTGTTGCACTTCTCTTTTTATTTGGGTTTCCCACCCTTTCCTTACCAACTAGTTTACAAATAAAAGATGCTTCTGTATCTGCCTCTCTTTTCTAAAACTATATTAACTATAGTTTCAAATGACTTTACATAAGACATAACACATATTGAGGCATTAGGGTTCAAAATAAACCAGAAGATGAGTTGTTGCGATGCTACTTCTGACACCATCAAAAAAGTTTACGCTGAACTTCGAAATCTAAGAACCTCCTCACACATGCTCTTCCCAAACACGAAAATGCATCTCGTCAAAAGTCTACTTCTTCCATTTTTCCTATACAATTGCAAAATGGATACATGCTTAGATGCTGGATGTAAAATAAATAAATAAAATAAATAGGGTGGCGCAACAGAGCGAGGAGCCCCTGGGCCTAGCGCATTTCTCACAACCATCCCTTGTGAGGGAATGGAGGGGACCTACAATTTTTTGCCGGTTCCGAACGGCTAATCGAGAAAGTGCTTTTCATGGCAATGAATACTAACGGAGGACTTGCCAATTCCTCGCGAAAGGCGATACCCGTAGAAAAAACATTTTTGCCTCTGGTAGGATTCGAACTCGAATCCTATGGATTAACAGGCGGACATGCTATCCACCACACCACGGGTACCACAAAGATGCTGGATGTAAGTATAAGATAAATGTTGCTTTTAATGATTGCTTACGATACATTTATAATATACCAAAATATGTCAGCATATCTCAGTATAAAAGATCTGTGTTAGGAACGAGTCTCGATGAATATTATGACTTCAGAATCATGATCAAACTCCACAACATTATACATAACAACTGCCCACAGTATTTATTTGACTATCTTATGTTTGCTCCATCACCAAGAGGACTTACACTTAATATTCCTCTGTTCACATATACGGTAGGACAGCGATCTTACTTTGTCAAGGCTATTCAGTTGTGGAATAATCTTCCACATCAACTGCAAAGACTAAAGTCATCAGCCGATTTTATTAATAAACTTTTTTTACATATTTCACAAAGAATTTGAAAAAAAAAAAAAATTAATCAAATTTGCTTTTCATATTGCCAGTCTTTGCAACCAGTATTTCTCTATACTTTTCTTACTCTATACTTTTCAATATTAAATTTAATTATATTAATATATATATACTATATTAATTTATATTTCAAAAAAATCTTTAACTTATTTTCGATGCTTATTTAAAAGATATTGTAACGTGAACCCAACATTTAATACCAATTTCCTAACGTTCAGCCGAAAAACACATCTGGGAGCACTAGTGTAAGTGTAGAAATTCTAGGAGAGAAAATGTTTGACAGCCAAAACAGTGGAGAGTTGCAGACCATGTGGAAGTTACTGGAGAGTTCTAGATGAAATGTCATTCGATATAAATAGCCCGCCCGAGACAACCAGAAGTCAGTTTTGATTATAGAGTGATAAAGTTAAGAGTGAAATGTTGTTAACCAGTGATAGTCCAATAGTCGAGTTGAGTTCGAATAAAGTATAGATACTGAATAAAGTGGTAGAAATAAATTAAAAAGTGAAGTTTTATTCTGCGAACTAAGCGCACGTTACATTGGCGTCAGAAGTGTAAATAAAACTTATTTGAAAAAAAAAAAGAAAACGAGTTGATTAGTAAAGTGTAAAAAAAAAAAAAAAAAAAAAAAAAAAAAAAAAAAAAAAAAAAAAAAAAAAAAAAACAATATACAGTGAAAATGGGTAAGTTGTTAGAAGAGCTCAACTGCATTGAACTTAAAAGTGAGTTAGGTAAGCGAAATCTTTCGAGAGCGGGATCGAAAAATTAGCTCGTCCTGCGCTTGCGTAACTATTTGGAACAGCAAGGTAAAGACGTTAACACTTTTGTCTTTGAAGCAGAAGTGGAGGAAGAGGAAGGAAATGAAAGTGTAAATTTTTCTAGTATAATGAAGATTTTATTAGAACAAAACAAGCAACAGCAGAATATTCTCGGACGTCTGGAAGAGCAACGAAACGATCAAAAGAAGGAACAGCAGAATGTTCTTGAACGACTCGAAGTACAACAAAAGAATCTGGAAGAGCAACGAAACGAGCAAAAGAAGCTGATTGAAGAACAACGAAACGAACAAAAGAAAGAACAACAGAATATTCTGTCCAAGGAATTGGACCAGATCCGGAAAATCAAAATTCGAGAATCTGCTGGAGAATTTGCAAGGAAAAAGGAGATGAAACCCCCAACATTTGATGGACAGTCTTCTTGGCCAGTTTACAAGAGACAATTTGAGGCAGCTGCGACAACAAATGGCTGGGATGACGAAGACAAGTACATTGCACTGACTCTTGCTCTTAGAGGACCAGCAGCTGAATTACTTCAAACAGTTCAAGCTGGTAAGAGCGGCGATTTCTGTTCTCTCGTGGCAGCTATTGATAAACGCTTTGGAGATAGCCACTTGAAAGAAGTCTTCCGAGTCCAACTCAATAATAGAGTCCAGAAAAGGGGTGAAAGTCTACAGCAGCTCCAAGCAGACGTCGAAAGACTGGTTCACTTGGCATACCCGGATGCTGGAGAAGAAATCATCAACCAGCTTGCTGTTGAGTCCTTCGTTCGTGCCATTTCCGATATACATCTTCAGAGGTCTGTGCGAACTGCTAGAACACGTACTCTTTCCGCAACTTAAGCATTCGCATTGACAATTGAAGCAGCAGAACAGGCTTCTCATGGAGTACATCGACTTAGAGAAGCCATAGTCGAAGAATGCTCGAGCCAAAGAGCTGAAATACAAAAGAACCAGCGGAGCGAACTAGCAAGATGTTGGAATTGCAACAAGACCGGGCACTTACAGCGTCAATGCCGACTACCACCAAATAAAGCCGCTTGTCAACATTGTGGAAGCAAGAGATCCAACCTAGAGCAAGGTAACAACAACACCAGCGTTGACTATCAATCCAACTTCGAGGGGCAGAGGTGGGTTTCTTGTATCGATGGCCCCAGAACCACCATCCAAGTCTCTCAGACCAAACGAGACAACAAAAGTCTGACTGTGGAGACTACTATTAACGGGAACAAACATGTGGCTACCATCGACACCGGTGCCACAGCATCCATAGTACGTCGAGACCTGGTAAAGAGGACGTGGCTTCATAACACCAATAGCTACCGTCTAAGAACCGCAACGGGAGAAACAGCAAGAGTATATGGAGAAGTGTGTCTTAAGATCCGACTGGCCGATCTAGTGTTTACTCATCAATTCCTGGTGGCTGATATATGTGACGAGTGCATCATTGGAATCGACTTTATGAAACAGCACGGGGTTATTTTGGATATCGGTAATCAAGTTTTGAAATACCAAAATAAAGAAATTCCAATGACCTATTCGAATGAAAATACGTCAACACTGAGAACTGTCATCACGGAAGATCTGATTCTGCCTCCTTCTTCTGAAGTGTTCGTTTGGACAAAACTGGAAGGTGAGTTTGGAAGCCTTCGTTACCTCATGGTGGAACCAGACCCAGAGTGTTCCTCCCAAAGCGTCATCATTGGGAAAACACTGGTAGCACCGAAAAACAAAATGGTCCCCGTACGATTACTAAACACCAGACCCGAGAAAAACGTTAACTCCGGAGGAGCTCATAACCATCAGAGCTAAAATACTGAGTTCATCCAACCTTGATCACCAACAAACAAGGATGGCTGAAAATCTCCTACAAGAGTACACTGACATCTTCGCATCGACAAAAGGGCAATATGGTAGGACACAGTTGGTGCAGCATCGCATCAACACAGGAGATGCAAGACCGATTCGTCAGCCCGCAAGACGCCTTCCACTGGCCAAACAAGGTGAGGTTGAGGAAATGATAACAACAATGAAGAAGGACGGTCTTATCGAAAATTCCAAAAGTCCTTGGGCGTCACCAGTGGTTCTAGTGAAAAAGAAAAACGGAAGTACTCGTTTTTGTGTGGACTACCGAAGGCTGAACGATGTGACTAAGAAGGACAGCTATCCTCTGCCGAGAATCAGTGATACCCTGGATGCCATGGAGGGAGCCCAGTGGTTTTCGACGCTGGACTTGAAGAGTGGATATTGGCAAGTTGACATCCACCCTGATGATCGGGAAAAGACGGCGTTTTCGACAGGTAATGGGCTCTGGCAGTTTAAAGTTATGCCGTTTGGGCTATGCAACGCTCCGGCAACATTCGAGCGTTTGATGGAGTGCGTTCTTCAAGGACTGACGTGGAAAGCGTGCCTTGTCTACTTGGACGATGTCATTGTTTACGGGAAAACATTTGACCAACATTGCAAGAACCTAAAAGCCGTGTTTCAGAGACTTCGAGAGGCTAACCTTAAACTGAATCCGGAAAAATGTGCACTTTTCAAAACCGAAGTTAAGTATTTGGGACACATCATCTCTTCCCAAGGAGTGAAGACTGATCCTGAAAAAGTTGACTCCGTCAAAAATTGGCCAACACCACAGGACAAACATCAACTCCGAAGCTTTCTTGGTCTTGCCACATATTACCGACGTTTCGTTAAGAACTTTGCTGGAGTTGCAAAGAGTTTGCATCAGCTCACCGAAAAAGGGAAGCAGTTCAAATGGTCAGGTGAGTGTGAAAAATCTTTTCAGGAACTCAAATACCGCCTCTGTAACGCTCCAGTGCTGGCACATCCAACACCTGGCAAAACATTCATCATCGACGCAGATGCAAGCAACGTTGGAATCGGGGCGGTACTATCCCAAGTGCATGATGGCGAAGAGAAAGTGGTGGCATATTATAGTAAGGTCCTCTCGAAGCCTGAAAGAAACTACTGCGTGACCAGAAGGGAACTGCTGGCTCTTATCTTGGCAACAAAGCACTTCCATAAGTACATCTATGGACAGAAATTCCTTCTGCGGACAGACCATGGTGCTCTGAACTGGCTGTTGAACTTCAAAAATCCAGAAGGTCAAGTCGCAAGGTGGATAGAAAGACTGCAGACTTATGATTACCAGATTCAACACCGCAGAGGAAAGTTGCACTCAAACGCCGACGCATTATCCCGAAGACCTTGCAAAGTGGATTGCAAGCATTGTAGGCGGCAAGAAGACAAAGAAAATATTACCGCTCAGCGACTAAGAGCTGACCCAATAAGTGGATGGAGCAATGAGGAAGTGAGGACTGCTCAACAGGAGGATCCAGATATCGAACCCATTCTCGCATAGACATTTCTGACAGGAGTCCAGTTCTCAAAGCCTATTGGGCACAGTGGGACTCACTATATGTGCAAGAAGGTGTCCTCAGGCGAAGATAGGAATCCGCTGACGGTAAGTCATATGTGATGCAGCTGATCGTACCGCAATCGAAAGTCAGTGAAGTTCTTCGGGAGATGCACGACGGACCTTCTGGAGGCCACCTGGGAGTTAACAAAACACTGGAGAAGGTGCGACATCGGTTCTACTGGTTACACGCTAGAGATGACGTGGAGAAGTGGTGCCGAACATGTGACAAGTGTGCTGCAACCAAAGGACCTGGTAGGAAGATTCAAGGTAAGATGCATCAGTACAACGTTGGATCGCCTTTTGAGAGGATTGCAGTAGATGTGGCTGGGCCTTTTCCAGAAACCAACGCTGGAAACAAGTACATTCTGGTTGTAATGGACTATTTTAGCAAGTGGCCTGAGGCGTATGCCATCCCAAATCAAGAAGCCAAAACGGTGGTCGACCAGATTGTGTTCAACTGGGTGAGTAGGTTTGGCGTGCCTATGGAACTCCATTCCGACCAAGGGAGGAACTTCGAGTCAAACATCTTCCAAGGAGTGTGCGGACTACTTGGCATTAAGAAAACGAGAACCACACCGCTTCATCCACAATCTGATGCGATGGTTGAAAGATTCAACCGGACCTTGAAAGAACACCTCACCAAGGTCGTAGGCGACTACCAAAGGGACTGGGATAGGCACGTACCGCTATTCCTGATGGCCTATAGAAGTGCAGTACATAGCTCGACAGGACAAACACCATCTGACATCCTGTTCGGGAAAACCATGCGGCTGCCCAGCGAACTTAAATTTGGATGCCCCACAGAGGAGCCACAAGACACAAACGAGTATGTGGACGACCTCAAGGAGAGACTCGCTGACATCCATAAAAGAACAAGGGAACGGATGAAAGCCTACAGCGACCGGATGAAGACACGGTACGACACAAAAGCGACAACGGCAGGATTCCAAGCAGGAGATCGTGTGGGGCTTTATAATCCTCATCGTCAAAAGGGATTGTCACCGAAACTTCAGCAAAACTGGGAAGGTCCTTATACTATTGTCACGAGGATTAACGACGTGGTTTACCGCATCCAAAGAGGACTAAGAGGCAAGTTAAAAGTAGTTCATTGTGACAGGCTGCATCGATATAGTGGCGAGGCTGCAGATGGAATTATTCGGGACGAACAATTTTAAGGAGGGGGCAGTGTAACGTGAACCCAACATTTAATACCAATTTCCTAATCGAAAACGTTCAGCCGAAAAACACATCTGGGAGCACTAGTGTAAGTGTAGAAATTCTAGGAGAGAAAATGTTTGACAGCCAAAACAGTGGAGAGTTGCAGACCATGTGGAAGTTACTGGAGAGTTCTAGATGAAATGTCATTCGATATAAATAGCCCGCCCGAGACAACCAGAAGTCAGTTTTGATTATAGAGTGATAAAGTTAAGAGTGAAATGTTGTTAACCAGTGATAGTCCAATAGTCGAGTTGAGTTCGAATAAAGTATAGATACTGAATAAAGTGGTAGAAATAAATTAAAAAGTGAAGTTTTATTCTGCGAACTAAGCGCACGTTACAATATCAATATTGAAGTATCATGTTAATCTAAATGCTTAATAAATGAAATGAAATGAAATGAACATATTCTAGAATGTTAGCAATATTCTAGAGCGGTGCACCACCACAAAGGATTTTTATGGTAAGTCTCTAAAGTGATAATGATGAATTTTGCACGAAAAAAATAAAAATATTGGATTTGAAATTTATTCACTTGAGTATATAAGGATAGATTGGTAGATTTTTAACTTCGCTGGTGCTATTTATTTACTTATGTGGTGTATGGATGGGGATGAAAGAAAATCGGTCAATTATAAAAATTTAAAACTATGATCATATATTTTGTGACATTTTGGTTGGAATATTAAAGTTTAAGTTAAGTTTTTTTTCTGAATAAACCAAAATTTTGAGATTGTGCAGTGGAATATTTGGGTGTTATTTAGTGTAATGAACACCCAACATTTATACCAATTTCCTAATCGAAAAGGTTCAACCGAAAACACAACTGGCAACACTATAATGGAATGGTATAAAATGACAGGCATTGCTTGTAAGCCAGTGTGTGTGAGTGTAGAGATTTTTGACAGCAAATGTGGAAACCATGGAGAAGAAACTGGAACGCTCTAGATGAGTGTTGTTCTATATAAATAGGACCGCTGACGCAACGAGCAGTCAGTTTTTGATTATAGAGTGATAAAGTTAAGAGTGAAACGTTGTTAACCAGTGATAGTCCAATAGTCGAGTTGAGTTCGAATAAAGTATTGATACTGAATAAAGTGGTAGAAATAAAATAAAAGTGAAGTTTTATTTTGCGAACTAAGCGCACGTTACATTGGTGTCAGAAGTGTAAATAAAACTTATTTGACTAATAAAGTGTAAAAAAAAAAAAAAGTAAAAGTAAAAAGAAAAATAATAATTATATACAGTGAAAATGGGTAAGTTGTTAGAAGAGCTCAACTGCATTGAGCTTAAAAGTGAGTTAGGTAAGCGAAATCTTTCTAGAGCGGGATCGAAAAATGAGCTCGTCCTGCGTTTGCGTAACTATTTGGAACAGCAAGGGGAAGACGTAAACACTTTTGTTTTTGAAATAGAAGTGGAAGAAGAGGAAGTAAGTGAAAGTGTAGATTTTTCTAGTATGATGAAACTTTTGTTAGAACAGCGAAACGAGCAAAAGAAGGAACAGCAGAATGTTCTCGAACGACTCGAAGTACAACAAAAGAAGCTGATTGAAGAGCAACAGCAGAATATTCTCGGACGTCTGGAAGAGCAGAGAAACGATCAAAAGAAGGAACAGCAGAATGTTCTCGAACAACTGGAAGCACAACGAAACGAGCAAAAGAAGGAACAGCAGAATGTTCTCGAACAACTTGAAACACAAAGAAACGAACAAAAGAAGCTGATTGAAGAGCAACGAAACGAGCAAAAGAAGGAACAACAGAATATTCTCGAAAGACTTGAGGCGCAACAGAATGTTTTGGAAGGTCAGAAAAACATTCTAGAAAGCAAATTGGGTAACATTGAGAAAAATGTTTGTGGCCTAGAAAAACGCATTGAATGTGTTGAGAAACGATTTTCCAAGCTTGAGAGTCAATGCGAAAGTCAGCTTGCCACTTTGCAGAAACGAATCGAAAGCATGGCTAAGGAACTAGACCAGATGCGGAAAATGGAGCTACGGAAAACTTGTGGAGATTGTCTAAAGCAAAGAGAAGTACAACCTCCAACATTCGATGGACAGTCGTCTTGGTCAGTTTACAGGAGACAATTCGAGGCAGCTGCGACAGCAAATGGCTGGGTTGACGAAGACAAATACACAGCACTGACTCTTGCTCTTAGAGGACCAGCAGCTGAATTACTTCAAACTGTTCCAGCTGGTAAGAGCAACGATTTCAGTTCTCTCGTGGCAGCTATAGATAAACGCTTTGGTGATAGCCACTTGAAAGAAGTCTTCCGAGTCCAACTCAATAACAGAGTCCAGAAAAGGGGTGAAAGTCTACAGCAGCTCCAAGCAGACGTCGAAAGACTGGTTCACCTGGCATACCCGGATGCTGGAGAAGAAATCATCAACCATCTGGCTGTTGAGTCCTTCGTTCGTGCCATTTCTGACAAACATCTTCAGAGATCAGTGCGAACTGCTAGAACACGAACTCTTTCTGAAACTCTAGAGTTTGCATTAATGATGGAAGCATCTGAGCAAGCTTCTCAAATGGTACAATGTCAAAGAGAAGCCATATTCGAGGCTGGATCATGCCCAGGAGTTAAACTACAAAGGAACCAGCGGAACGGACTTGCCAGATGTTGGAATTGTAATAAGACGGGGCACTTACAGCGACAATGCCGGTTTCCACCAATTAAAACTGAAACTTCTTGTCGACGTTGTGAAGTCCAAGAAAATCAATCCGTGAGCTGTAGAGTAAGACCGCAGACTTATCAATACCGAATTGGACATCAGGTAGAAAACCCCCAATGGAATTGCTGGGGGAAAGTAGAGACCGAGACTCAGCGGATGAGAATGGAACCCATATTCGGATGGAACAAGGAAGAATTGAGGTCTGCTCAAACGAAGGATCCAGACATCGGACCGATTCTCAAATGGAAAGAGAACAACACGAAACCTGACTGGGACGACATTTCTGACCAAAGCCCTGTTGTCAAAGCCTATTGGGCACAGTGGGATTCGCTTCGCGTGCAAGAAGGAGTACTCCAGCGCAAATGGGAATCTCCTGACGGTAAATCTTTTGTAATGCAGCTTATTGTTCCTCAATCGAAAATCAAGGAGGTTTTACAAAAGATGCATAGAAGCCCTACAGGAAGCCACCTGGGAGTCAACAAGACGCTGGAGAACGTGCGAAAACGCTTTTACTGGCTGCATGTTAGAGGTGACGTGGAGAAGTGGTTCCGAAATTGTTATGTCTGTGATTCAAACATAGAGGTGGGTAGGCTTACAGATAGACCTAATAGAACAGGGACATGGGTCACAGTGTATGGCGACCGGATGAAGACCCGGTATGACACAAAAGCGACAAAGGCAGGATTCCAAGCAGGAGATCGTGTGTGGCTTTATAATCCTCATCGTCAAAAGGGATTGTCACCGAAACTTCAGCAGAACTGGGAAGGTCCTTATACTGTTGTCACGAGGATTAACGACGTGGTTTACCGCATCCAAAGAGGATTAAGAGGTAAGTTAAAAGTAGTTCATTGTGACCGGCTGCATCGATATAGTGGCAAGGCTGCAGATGGAATTATTCGGGACGACAATCTTAAGGAGGAGGCAGTGTAATGAACACCCAACATTTATACCAATTTCCTAATCGAAAAGGTTCAACCGAAAACACAACTGGCAACACTATAATGGAATGGTATAAAATGACAGGCATTGCTTGTAAGCCAGTGTGTGTGAGTGTAGAGATTTTTGACAGCAAATGTGGAAACCATGGAGAAGAAACTGGAACGCTCTAGATGAGTGTTGTTCTATATAAATAGGACCGCTGACGCAACGAGCAGTCAGTTTTTGATTATAGAGTGATAAAGTTAAGAGTGAAACGTTGTTAACCAGTGATAGTCCAATAGTCGAGTTGAGTTCGAATAAAGTATAGATACTGAATAAAGTGGTAGAAATAAAATAAAAGTGAAGTTTTATTTTGCGAACTAAGCGCACGTTACATTAGTTTTTTTCTAATTCATCTTCCGCTCGTTCGATTCTTTCGAAAAGATTGTTCAATTTGTATCCATATAGGTTCAAGATGCGACGGCGAAACATGATTATGGATTAAGAGATGTTCTAATTGGTGGATGTGGTCTTCCCCTTGCGTTGCAATAGCCAACTAGCTTTTTTACCTCTTCAGGTGAAGCGGAGGTAGTATCTCCCGGGTAGTAGATCTTCGTCATCATGCACTTGGGATAGTACCGTCCCAATTCCAACGTTGCTTGCATCGGCGTCGATGATGAATGTTTTGACAGGTGTTGGATGTGCCAGCACTGGATCAATTCCCCTCCGTGATGTTACTATAGGTTCTTTATACTATGCGGTATTGGTCTCTTAAAAAAATCGGATGGTAGTTTTACCCAAAGTTACAGTGAAACTCTGAGCCTACTTTTGGCCACTCATTTTCCTGACTGTATACATACCACTGATCAATCTCTAACCACAAATGTGAGTTACACTACACCTAATAGTATAACAAGAAGTCTAGCAAGAAAAAATTTTAACGAAGACTCTATCAAATGTGCAATATCCTCCCAACAGCCTTTCAAGGCGCACGGGGAAGAAGGTATCTTTCCTGCTCTCTTGCAGTATGGAATTGATAATATTATCTGGTCACTCACACTTATCTATAGATCCAGTTTTGAATTAAGCTACATCCCTCAAACTTGGAGAAAGGTGAGAGTAGTATTCATACCAAAAGCTGGCAATAGATCAAACTCAGACCCAAAATCCTTCAGACCAATCAGTCTCACATCCTTCTTTCTAAAGGTCATGGAAAAAGTGATTGATTTACACATTCGCAGTACAAGTATTATTGAGATTTTCTCTTGTCAAGTAAAATTGATGAACAATCGCCACCACACGTTCAATGAAAATTGACAATTTTTTCCCTCTGTAGTTTCCTAATCGCACTACACAACGACACGAGTGACAGTGAAACTTGATGAAAACCAAATCAGATTTGATTTTCGTCAATGTTTCAATTTTACTTGACAGTAACATTGAAGAGCCTACAAACGATCAATTTTACTTGAACAGAAGCTCCTTCAAGTAATATTGTCAAGTAACATTGATCGTCTGTAGGGAGCTTTAGTGCCTGTCCAGACGTGTTATGCCCATAACGTTATGCCCATAACACCTAGTGTCCAGACCTCAGAGTAGATAATACAGAGTATCCACTTCCACCCCTTCAACCCGAAACACCGCAAAACGACGAATTCAAAATGGCGTTCATTTCCTAATAAAAAAAATGGAGTAGTGGTAAGACTCTAAACGTGAATAGAGAAGTAAAAAAAAAAACATGACATATCTTTGAAATTTTTCATTTTAGAAGAAAACTTGGAATTCGAAACTGGCCACAAATGTTACTGCCAGAACAGATAAGGGTGTATCAGCTGCAAGGCAAATTTGTTCCATAAAGTTGCGTGAGTATAATCTTCTGCGTACCTTCTGTCTCAATAATTGATTGACTCCTTGTTTAGCCGATGAAATCGATGTTGCTGCATTTAATAGCGATCTGCCTGAAGTGATTCGTGTTTTTGCCGTCAAGCGTGTGACGAAAGGCTTTAATGCAAAAGATAAATGCAATGCCAGGACCTATACGTACACTTTGCCTTCAGTGGCCTTTGAAGATTATTCCAAAGAACCTAACATGGAAACCTATCGCATATCAAAGGAGTTGCTGGATAAAGTGATCTCGCTTTTGAAACTCTGAGGGAACAAAAAATTATCACAACTTTACAAGCAAAAAGTATAAGACTGGGCAGATAAAAGATGCGTAAGAGATTGACCTAATTTAATACCTTTCATTCTAGAAACTTCTTTGACCCCTCTTCGAAACGATTCATGATGTCGTTTACATGCAGTGAGGCCACTTTAGTCCCGGACATAACGAGTTGGGGCTTAAACCAAATTTTAACAGGCAGGGAGGCATTTCAATAGAATAAATTTCGAAACAGAAAGTGCCGGAAACCCCTCTAAATTGTTTAAAAACACTTTTCAATTATTCGGTTTTAACCTCACTTAAAATTTTTTTTCTTTCAAAACAGGAAAAGTTGAATAAAAACATAAACTACGGAATAAGACAACAATTTATATGTGCTGAACTTTAGTCTAGGACAGTGGTTCCCAAACTTATTTTTCTCTTGGACCACTTTCAAAATTTTACTGGTTTCGGTGGACCAACTGCTGCTACATTTCCACCACATTCTTAAAGTCATCAAAAAATAAAAATTGTGTCGCTTCTGAGATCTGTCCCTTTATTATAATAGGTAAAATAAAAACGAAAAATGGTACATTTAATAACACTTAATTTATTTAAAAAATAGAATTACAAGAAAAAATTAATAAGCTAATCACCCCTATCACAGATTCCATCGTAATCGAAAAAAGTCTACGTTTCCCGATGTTACTATCACATAATCCATTCGGAGTGGAACGAATTTCGAAATTCGTGAATCTGGTATCACTAATTCCGAATGAAACGGAAAAATGACGTCCTTTTCTACGACAAGTTTCTTCTGTCGTAGAGAGTAGAGCCATAGGCAAAATCCATTTGTTAAAGTATAAAAAACACATTTGTATAAAACAAATTTACAAAATATAATTATACTTAAGAAAAAACAACAAATAACTTCAGTTTACAAACTAACTTTTCTCTAAATTCCTGCATTTTTTGATTGAAATCCAAGTCGATTCAACTCTGTTTTTATTTCCTTCCAAAGGTCACTTTTGGACGTTTAGCGTATCCTTTGCTATGTCTGGATTACAGGATAACATTTCATACAGCCTGTTGTTTGTTGTTTTCACCTTTAAAGAATATCGGTTATATAAACTTATATCAATGAATAACATTTTTTCAGAAAGAAATTACATTTTTTCAAATGACTGTCTTTGTTATGCCCGTGTCCAAATTTAAGCGAAATTGATAGATTTGGAGTGTAAATACTCGTAGTAGTCTAAAGATTGTTAGATTACTTTTTTATCTGTTACCACTCAAAACAACACTTGAATTTTATTTATAAACAAACTTGGATTTCACAAATTATTATGGTTTGTTAGGTGAATGAATTTCTATTTGACAGATTGGAAAGTACTCTGGGACCACTTAACAAAAATCCTCTTTTGGGAATTTATAACTCGATGAAGAAAATATTTGATTATATTCGAGAGTTAAATTGTTTATTTCATATAGCATTTAAGATTTGATCAATAATACAGATCTATTATAACTTATTCTAAGCACAAAAAGTGCAAATAAATCAATTTTTACTAGAAAACAAAAATCGGTAAAAAATGTGTTTGGGAAAAGTTAAGGGATTTTTTTTTTAAGTTTAGGGATTTTTGTTTCCATTGCTTCGAGTATTTATTTTGACATAGGACAGCTGACTTCGAAAATGGACACTATTTTTTCAATCAGGCAATGCTATTTTAGAATTCCTGCGGATCGTGTGATTGCTTTTTTTCGGGATTCGTATCGTGATTTTCCATTCGGAGATTTCTCCGAATGGATTTCGTGATAGGGGTGAATATCGGTTCAGGTCATTTGATGGAGTTCAGGTGTATTTGATGGAGTGTCAGCAAACGATCAATGTTTTTGTTTTTATTTTTGTCAGCAATAACCGCAAATCCCCCCGCTCTGTGATGTTTAATTTGCTTCTTTATTTTGTTAAGAGGTTTTCAACGGCACTAAAACTCCTTTCGCAAGGTATGACTAGGGAAAAGAGAGTGCTTGCAGCCACAATGTTTGGTAGCCTTTTCTAAATTTCACCTTCAGCTCCTCATTGAAGCTTAGCTCGAGCAGCTCCTCTTGTAATACAACATTGGCCACTTAAGTTTCATTAAATGGATTTGTGATCCATGGTGGTATATCCATCGTCAGCATATCTTCAAACCTGGTTTTGAAGTCATCATGCAGGACACTTAAATGTTGACTGTAGGTTTGGTTATCCTCATCAATACATTCTATTATTAAAGGTATCACAAGGCAGCCTTTGTCAGCACGCGGAAATAGAATTACGGCTTGTAAAGGAACCAACTAATAAACCGCTAAGACAAATTGTTTTACTCAGTATCGAATACTGATCATATTTGTGTAGGAAAAAATAAAAGTCGAAATCGCAAAATTGTCCATAAAAACGATAACTAAAATTTCATCCAATCAATGAGTTCACAAATTCTCCGTGAATTTGCGTTTTTTTTTTGTCTGCGGCTTCATTGTTAAAACGTGACAAACTGCCATCGAAGCTCAAGCCCCGCTCTTCCGAAAAGGAAATTTGATAAAATAGTTACTTCAAAATCAATTTAAAATGATTGTGAAGTTACTGTTTTATAAAATTAGTAGTTATTTGCAAGAAAAATTACAAAATAATTGCTCTGAATTATTTCTTATTCGGCCTTTTTAGAGAGGCAGTGCTTCTCTCGTGAAAAAAAAACAATTGAATAAAATGTGCTGTGTTTGTTTTCAAATCGAAAGAGGACAATCAAAATATCTGTAAGTTACTAAGATACCTATCTATACAAGCAGTTGTGATCAAACGATCAGTACACGTAAATAAAATACTTAACTACTATATCAAAAAGAAAGGTAGGTACATACTTTTCTCCGGCACTAGCAAACACTGATGATATAAATTTTCTCACACCTTTTTTTCGAAATTCCGGAAACAAGTGCATGAGTTCGCCGTTCATGTCTGAACAAGCACTAAGCATTGTCGGGAGGATAGCGCTTTGCAAGTCTGTACACGAAATTGTACGTAATATCGAATACGCAAGTTTGGACAAGTAACAGTCGCTTGCCTTATTGAAATATTATCTGATTAGTTTAGTTTAGTTTAGTTTAGTTTATTTTCGTTTCATCAAACAGAGAAATATTCTCTTACAGACTAATACAGGATTTCTTATATTTCTAGAATTTAAAGTAAAATGAATATAATAATAAGAAAAATACAAATTTATCTAATGTAGATTAACATTTACAATATTAGACACATATATTTTAAAGGTATCTCTAGAGCAATTATCAAAAATATCTATTCTGCTACAAACAAAGTTAGTTTCTCTGATGCAACGTGTTATTGGCTCGTTAAGGCCATAATTAGTACGATGAAAGTATTCTTTAAATAACTTATTATTTCGAAAATTTCTTTGAGAAACGTTAAAGCTTATCAAAGCGAGTAAAGGTGGACATTTTATATGAAATGTTATAATATCTCTAATGAACATAATAGAGAAGCATGTTCGTCGATTTTCAAGAGTTTTAATATCAAAAAGCAAGCATCTTGATTTATAAGCAGGCATAAATGTACGCCAGTTTAGTTTAAAAATTAGATATCTGGTAAACCTTCTTTGAACTTTCTCAATTCTTTCGCAAGAGTTATTATAATAGGGGTTCCATACAATACTACAATACTCGAGAACTGACCGTACTAATGAGTTATATAGTATCTTGACAGTATATGGGTCTGTAAATTCCCTTGTATTCCTACGAATAAATCCAAGCATTTGGTTAGCCTTATTCACCATATAGTCAATGTGGGGCACGAATGACAGTTTAGTGTCAAGAACAACTCCAAGATCTTTTTTTCTTTCAACGCGTTGAAGGTTGGTAGAATTTATTCCATAATTGAAAATGATAGGAGAAGTATTTCTGTAGCAGGACATAATTTGGCATTTAGATACATTTAAATGAAGATAATTCACAGAACACCATCTTGTCAAATTTTCCAAATCTTGCTGAAGCAGATAGCAATCGGATGGAGTTTTTATTTCTCGGTATAATTTGAGATCATCTGCGAATAACAAGGAGGATGAAGACAAGAACACATCCGGAATATCGTTAATAAATATTAGGAAAAGCAAAGGTCCCAAATGGCTACCCTGTGGGACGCCTGATGAAACATTAATATTAGTTGAAAAACTGTTACCAATGTTAACAATTTGGATTCTTTCTGTAAGGTAAGAGATCAACCAACGCAAAACTTTAGAGTGGAATCCAAAGGCTGACAATTTATGTATTAATATTCTATGGTTTACCCTGTCAAATGCTTTCGCAAAGTCAGTGAAGATTATATCTGTCTGCGAAAAATTCTCGAATTTGTTTATTATGAAGTTGGTAAAAAGAGATAAGTTAGTTGCTGTAGATCTACCGGATATAAACCCGTGCTGTAACTCCGATATATGTTCTTTAACTTCAAAGGAAAGTCTATTACATATAATTTTTTCAAATAGTTTCGGCAAGGCTGAAATTTTACTTATGGGTCTATAATTTGTTACATCCTGTTTAGACCCTGATTTATGAACTGGAGTTAAGAAGGAGACTTTCCAGCTTTCTAGAAATTTTCCTTCAGAAAGTGATATATTAAAAATTAAAGTTAGCGGTTCAGCTAAGGAAGATGCACATTTTAGAAGAAGAACTGGCGGAATACCATCCGGTCCTTCTTTTTTCATTGGATCAAGATTCAATAAAGCTTCCTTGACCTCATCGATATTGAGTACCATAGAACCCACATTGACAGCTTGTGTAATAACTGGAATACTGATATCAGAAAGAGAATCTAAAGAATATACCGATTGAAAATATTTAGCAAAAAGATTACATATCGCATGAATATCACTAGTCGTTGTATCTAAGTACTTCAAAGAGTTTGGATACCCACTTGACTTTCGTTTTGAATTGATGAAATTCCAGAAACATTTACTATTATTTTTTACATTTGATTCAATAGAAAACATATAGGAACAATATAAAAATTTATTTAAAACATCAAACTCATGTTGGATAGAGTTGTAAGCAGAACGTAGAACACTGCAATTATGGTTCATTTTATAACGCTTAAAAGCCTTGTTTTTCTTATTTTTAAGATTACTTAGTCTTCTATTGAACCAAGCTGGGTTTGAATTTAGTTTTGATATTTTCTTGGGAACAAATCGATTCACCGCTTCTCCAATGACTGAAAAAAATGTTTGATTAGCGTTCTCCAGTGATGTATGGTTCAATAAAGATACCCACGGAATAGACGAGAGGTAGGTATTCATTGCATCAAAGTTTCCTTTACTGTAATTTGCAACAGAAATGCTATCTTCAAAATCATTCTTAATATAGTCATAAAAATGAAAATTTCCTTCTAGTGCGACATGGTGCATTACATTTCTCACAATAGGGAATTCAGACTTTTCAATATAAATATCAAAATCCTTGTCAACAAATGTAAGATCAAGTATTCTTGACAATTCATTTTCATTATCATTTATTTGAGTTAAATCAAATTGACTAAAGAAATCGACAACTTTAACTTCAGTTTCCGATACAACATTATAAGGAATAAGATATTTATCTTCCAAGTCTAAACTCCATTTAATGTCACCTAAGTTAAAATCACCAATGCAAATAACATGTTGTGAGCCATTTAGATCTTCTAGAATAGATTTACAATTCTGTAAGTGAACACAATAATAATCTAGAGAACTCCTGGGAGGAATATAACTTAGCATAATAAATATTTCTGTATTATTTTTTAATGAAATTGATACAATTAGCTGATCTATATCGAAATTAAGATAAGAATTACTAGATTCTGAGTTCAATTCAATTTGCGTACATGATAATGACGAACGAATGGCAATTAAAACACCTCCACCCATTTCCATACCAGTTAATAAGTTATTTCTGTCCTTTCTAAAAACTGTATAATTTGTCATATTGAATAACTCTGAGCTTAATTGATTCTCTGTTAACCATGTTTCTGTTAAAAGGATAATGTCATATACACAAGACGATAAAGTAACATATAAATTATGCAATTTAGACCTAATGCCTCCAACATTCTGATAATAAATTGATAGACTATTTGAAGCTGAACGGTTTCTTGAAAAGTTGTTTGTGTCGATTCTAAGCGGAATGTTGTCAGGAACTATAAGTTTTTTTTTTGAAATGGTCTAATTTTAATACCATCAGGCCACATATTTGGATCCATAATAAACTTTTTGTATTCCAAGGGTACACCCAGCTTAAAGTTGATTTTTTTCAGCTCCTCTTCTGATTTTCCTTTTGCGATCAGTTTGTAGCAGGCAATAACTTCTTGACTAATATTTAGTTTTGATACGAGATGATTTACTATTACGTCTGTGGAAGTATTCGAACGAAAACTACCTATGTGAAACCATTTCTTATGCCTTACCACCCATTCGGTCATGTTTAAGTACTCCAAGGACGTCCCATTAATTGCTTTGGATTTGAAAGTAGGACTATATATATTTTTGTTCGCATCTACCTCATTAGAAGCTATAGCATCAACAACATTTGAGTTTTCATTGCCATCCGCACTGTTAGCAACAGCAAGAACAGCAAGATTTAAGTCAGCATTATCAACATCAGCAACAGCAACATCGTCGCCAACACCATCATCACCACCAGCAACACCAGCAACACCAGCAACATTGTTAACTCCAGCAGCAACAGCAGCAACATCATTACTAACAACATCCTCTCCAACACCACCATCGGCACAGATAGAAAGTGCATCTTCGACAGCAATGACATTAACGGCGGTAGAAGAGACATTCGCATCGTCAGCGGTTCTATTGCGCATGTCTTTTTCAAAAGAAGGTACAGCAAGAGCAACTGAATGGGTGTGGGTGTGGAAGAGAGGCTGATCTCCGCCATCACATACCTCAGTGTTGATCTTAATTGATTTTTGTTTCGCCACTGACGACTTGGTATTATTCTTGGGTATCGATGTAGAGTTGGAAGACGAACTTAAGCGTCGAGCGATGGGAGATTTTTTTGATACGATTCGTGACAAGACAGGTGAAGAAGCAATTTTGTTGTTATTTTGCAACTTTGATTTTGCCACTATGTTTTGAACGTTAACTTTTGCGTTAGATTTAGCCCGTGTATTTTGTGAGACAGAAACTTTTTTTTCTTCTATTTCTCTTCTATCAAAAGCACCAACACCACTGCACTGTCTATTTTCGTGTTCATGCAACTTACGAGCGAGAGCATTTAGATTTTTTTCAATACAATTTAACCTTCCATGGAAGTTCATTGCTGCACTTTTGCAACATAAATTGCATTTCCATACTAAATTTGAACAATTGTTTATAAATTCTAGTTCGTTTTCTTTCACTTTTGCACAAATAGGATGAAATTTCAAAGAGCATATGTCACAAGATATGACATCGCTATTTATTACTAATTGGTCACAACAGAAACAATAATTTGCAGCCATAATAGACTTGGTAATGACTACTCTTAATCAATGATCAACTGTGACTGACTAGTTAGGTACTTAAAACAATGTAGGTAGTAGGCCCTTATAAAAACTATGCTTACATTTTTGCTCTTCACTATCAAAAGCAGATACATTTTCGTGGACCCCCACTAACATTTTATGGATCCCCATTTTTTGTTCACGCCTATGTAGACCCCCAGTATGTCTCCCGTGGACCCCTGGGGGTCCACCTGGACCTCTTTGGGAAACACTGGTCTAGGACATACCGAGTTGGGGCTTAAACTAACATTTAGCAGGTAGGGAGGCACTCCATTAAAATAAATTTTGAAAAAGAAATTGCCGGAGACCCCTCTAAATTGTTTAAAAACACTTTAATTATTCGGGTTTAACCTCACTTTAGATTTTTTTTCTTTCAAAACAGGAAAAGTTGAATGAAAACAAAAAATTCGAGCGAATTTTAAGCTATTATTAGTTTTGGGGCTAGAAAATTACACTTTTTGTGGTTAGAAATTTATAAAAAGTTTTATTTTCAACCACAAAACTAATAATAGCTTAAAATTCGCGCGAGTTTTAAGCGATTCACCCCGATTATAGAATCCGAAAAATGGACTGCGGAAGCGATCCGCACGAGTTTGGATATTTTTGCTATTATCGAGCCCGCATTGAATCCGACGTTGTGAAACTGAAAGATTGTTGATAATACAGGTTTAAAAAGACGTATTACCGAATCCGTTGTTCATACGCAGTCCATACAATTTTTGACGTTTCTCATCCGCACCAAAATTGTTGCGGATATTGGGATATTTAAAATAGAATTCTCATTTGACCTTTTTCATGACGCAGTTCTCAACTGCAGCAAGGCTCCTTGAGAACTGAGCCTTGCTGAGCAAGGCCACCCCTGTGCCCTGCAGAAATACAAGTATATCCAACTTCACACCAAGAAAAATTCCACGTCAGCAATTGAACCCAACTTCACGAAGAAAAATTTGACGTCGGCGATGGTACTTAACCTCACTACATACAAATTCGCCATTTCATTTTGCGTTTCATTTGCGCTTTTCTCAAGTCGTTTGCTAAACTTAAAAATTCAAGTAAAGTAAATTCAGTATAAAAGTAAATATTAAATTACAAAGTAAATTCATTTCTAGTGTTAGGAAATTGGTTAATAACCCCAGTAATCAGACATGTAAGATTCTTATCATATCATTTATTGTATTATAATTAAATAACTTTCATCCAATAAAGGTTTTGTAACTAATTCCAACTAAATCGTTCAGTTTTTGTTAACAAAAGTCTGGCTGTTGGCTACTTGCGCCAACATTTTACAAAACATTATTGACCTATTGTGTTAAAGATGTCATCATCAAGGAAAGGTACTACGAAAGCGGATACCTCAACTAAATCGTTGAAGATACCAAAGGCAAAGGCACCGAAGTCAACGACGTCAGAGGAGTTCAACTGCTATGCCTGCGATGAACCTGATTGTGCAGAGACTATGGTGAAATGTGACGATTGTGACGCCTGGTGCCATTTCAACTGCGCTGGTGTGGACAGCCAAATCGCCAATCAAGACTGGCTCTGCGCCAAATGTTCTTCAGGTAAGGTACCTTATTCTAAGTTTTCTGAAATGACTCCCGTAGCTGCTGTATGTTTCGCCACAACCTCAAATGAAGGTGCGACACGTGCAACACTTGCCAAAAATTCTAACCCTACTTTTTTCGACACAAACTTTTCGAATAATATAACTACTACTGCTCCAAATTCTCAACGCGATTATAATTTTGCCACATTGCCAATCAGTACCACCAGTGTTTTACCATCTGCTATTCACGAAAACGCAAGTGCGATCGCAACAAATTCTATAAATACAATTTCGTCATATACACCGACTAATTCGCTCAGTGTCGCTTCTGTGAGCTCAACCTTAGTTACCATCGCGCATGTGCCCTCATCAACCGGTCCACCCACTATCGTTTCAAGCAGTCTAGGTGTACCTTCACCAGAAACACTTCAAAACGAAGATGTTGCCTTTCCGAGTGCGACAAATAACACGTTGCCATTTTCGTCGCTAGCCACGGTCTATTCGTCCTACAATACGCCGAGTGCTCTCAATTTATATTCGTCTGGGACAATTAGGAAATCGCTTCAAGGCGCAAATACTTTCCCGTCGACCGCTACCGGTAGCGCATTGACTTCTACTAAGATACACAGTTCGAGTGCTGCTACACCTGGTACCAGACGGACATCCAAGGCCTCCGTGTGTTCTAAACGCACCACGCCCTCTCATGGAAGACAGATTCGAATGGAGCTTCAGCGACTGGAAGAAGAGAAGGAGCTTAAGGAGAAAAGAGACAAGGACTATTTAAATAAAAAATATCAGTTGTTGAGTCAGTTGTCACAGCATTCGTCAGACGAAGAGGATGGAAATTCATCAGTTGCCAGTGTCAACGTAAACAATTGGCTAACACATCAAGTAAAGCAAATGCAGCAACCAGCTACTTCGCAGGATGTTCTGCCTGTCTGTCAGATAAACGACAGAACCTGTTTTACGACTGAAAGTTCTATTCAGCGACAGAATACATCCAATCGCCGTACAACAACAACAGCTGCATATAGCTTCTTCACAGCAGCATGGTTTGCATCCGACTTCTACGCTACAACAACAACAGCGCATGCATATAGCTTCTGCACAGCAGCATGGTTTGCATCCGACTTCTACGCTACAACAACAACAGCGCATGTATACAGCTTCTTCACAGCAGCATGGTTTGCATCCGACTTCTACGCAACAACAACAACGTATACTTGGAGATAGCCTTCCGAATCACCAGCTGTCGTTCGAATTGCAACAACAACCAAGGTTTACGACGAGGTTCCCACTGTTCTCATCAGAACCACAAAATGAAAATGAGATTCCGCAAACATTTTCGTCCGCTCTACTCAACCAGTCACGACAGGCGGTCGGAGAGTCGACACCCTCTTCCAGATTGACTAGAAGCCAAATTGCTGCACGTCAACTTATATCTCGAGATCTACAAAGCTTCACAGGTAATGCTAAGGAATGGCAGGTCTTCATATCCAACTTCATAAGAAGTACCAATTTGTGCGGATTTACAGAAGAGGAGAATCTTTTGCGTTTGCAAAAATCGCTTAAAGGAGACGCATTAAACGCGGTAAGAAGCATTCTCGTTCAGCCACAATGCGTTGGCCAAATAATCAAAGCTTTGCAAACTAAATTTGGAAGACCTCAAGTCATCATACAAGCCGTTCTTAAGAAGATCCAAGCCACTCCAGCGCCAAAAGAAGGAGATTTTGAAAGTATTGTCGACTTTTCCCTTGCTGTGCAAAATTATTGTGCCACCATAGAAGTTTCTGGGCAAACCATTTATCATCAGCATCCATCACTTCTGCAAGAGCTGGAAAACAAGTTGCCTCATGATATTCGACTGAACTGGGCGTCACATAAGTGCCTGTTAAAAGACTGCAATTTTTTACATTTTAATGAATGGTTAATGCGACTCGCCGATGCCGTTAGTTGTGTTGTTCCACCTCTGAGTTCTGGTCCGGTATCGAAGACAAAACAACCCAGTCGGATCACGAAAGGTAAAGGTTTCGTCAACGCTCACAACCACTTTCAAACGCCAAATCAAAAACTTATCGCAGCTAACATTATTTGTTGTATATGCAAGGGAAGTTGTAGTACGGTCGAAAACTGCGAACGTTTTCAAGGTTTCAATAGAACTCTGAGATGGTCCGCTGTAAGAGAGCAACATTTGTGTCGACGTTGTTTGAGCAAACATCCAAAAGATAAGTGCAGGTCAACATCGAAGTGTGGTATTGACAATTGTACTTTTAACCACCACAGGCTCCTGCACGGCTATGCCTATAGCGAAAGCACAAGTCAAGGTGCTGATGCAAATGTTTCTGTTCATCAACAAAGGAGTGCAAAAGAAGAGTGTCCCAAGTCGCTTTTTCGGATCGTACCTGTGAGATTGTTTGGCAACGACACCACTATCAAAACGTTCGCCTTTATCGACGATGGATCGTCGGTAACGTTATTAGACGAAGAACTAGCTAACCAACTGAAATTAAAAGGTAAACCTCAACCTTTACGTCTCAAATGGACTGGCGACACATGTCGACTTGAAAACGACTCGCACGTACTTCAACTTCAGATATCAGGAATTCAAAAAGGATCCGAAAAATATTCGTTGACAGACGTCCATACGGTGAAAAGTCTTAGCCTACCTAAACAGACCCTAGACACCACAACGTTACAAAGGCGCTACGAACATCTTCAGGGAGCAACCATCGACTCCTATGATAATGTCACACCTCGCTTATTAATAGGTCTTAACAACACCAAGTTGGGACTACCGCTAAGTTGTAAGGAAGGTGACATCGACGAACCTGTGGCAACCAAAACTCGTCTCGGATGGGTTGTTCATGGCAACCTATCTCGTAGGCAACAAGGTCCTACACGTCGAGAAGGCTACAATGGTTGTTTTTACATATGTCACTGTGACAATGAGAACCTGGAGCGCCTGATAAGCGAATTTATCATCAGTGAATACTTCGGAGCGTCAAATCCAGGAAAAGAGTTTCTGTCTTATGAGGATCAGCGAGCTATAGACTTATTGAACACCTACACCGTCCGAGCGAATGGCTGTTTTGAAACGTCGTTGTTGTGGAAATACGATACCTTCCAGATGCCTGACAGCTATCCAATGGCTGAACGAAGATTAGCATGCTTCCACAGGAGAATGAAGCGAGAACCGGAGTTAGAAGAGGCCATCAACCTAAAAATAGACGAATATCTCAACAAAGGATATGCAAATAAATTGTCCTATAAAGAACTACGGGCGGTAAATGTTCGTTCCTGGTACTTGCCTATATTCCCTGTGTTTAACCCAAATAAACCGGGTAAGATGCGACTCGTTTGGGACGCGGCAGCAAAGGTGCAGGGCGTATCACTCAATTCGTTTCTCCTCAAAGGGCCAGACCAATTGACATCACTGGTATCGGTAATCTTTAAATTCCGAGAGAACCAAATAGCCATATGCGGCGATATAATGGAGATGTTCCATCAGATCAACATAAGGAAAGAAGACCAACCTTGTCAGAGGTTCTTATGGAGTCGCAGCTCTGACGAACCGCCCGTTGTCTACCAAATGAAGGTTATGACCTTTGATGCTAGCTGCTCACCGTGCTGTGCCCAATTCACAAAGAATAGAAATGCCGACGACTTCATTAAAACGTTCCCACGAGCAGTTGGATCGATACAGCACAACCATTACGTCGACGACCTTATGGACAGCGTGTCCACTGAAAAGGAAGCCATCAATCTCGCAAAACAAATTCGGTACATACACCAGCAAGGAGGATTCTACATTCGAAATTGGATTTCAAACTCGCCAGTGGTTCTTCAAGCCCTCCAATCGAAGGTGACCGAAAACAAAAACCTGAATGTCGATGTTGAGCTAACTACCGAGAAAGTTTTAGGTATGTGGTGGTCCACTTCTAATGATTGTTTCACGTACAGAATAACGAAAAACGCCCAACAAAGAAAAATCCTTTTCGAAGGTAGCCGACCTACGAAGCGCGAAGTCCTGAAGATATTAATGACCATTTTCGACCCACTAGGCCTATTATCGCACTTTCTGATGTTTGTCAAAATAATATTGCAAGACATATGGCGCTCAAAAATTGATTGGGATGACAAAATAAAAGATCTAGAGTTCGAAAAGTGGTCGAAATGGGTACAACTCCTACCAGCTGTTGAAACCCCAAACATACCCAGATGTTACATGTATGACTCACGCGGATGCACAATTGAACGCCAGCTTCATATCTTCGTGGATGCAAGCGAAAATGGTTTCGCTGCTGTGGCATATGTGCGAAGTGAACATGATGAACAAGTCAAAGTTGCGCACATAGGAGCTAAAACAAGAGTCGCTCCATTAAAAAGTCTCTCGATTCCCCGCCTTGAGCTTCAAGCCGCCATCCTTGGTGCACGGTTTGCAAAGTCTGTGGTTGAGTCACACTATCTTAACTTCTCGCGAAGAGTATTCTGGTCGGATTCTAAGAACGTATTAAGTTGGCTTCGCTCCGATCATCGGCGTTACAAGCAGTTCGTTGCATGCCGAGTTAGCGAAATCCTCGACCTCACCAAGGTAACAGAGTGGCGGTGGATTCCGACCAAAGCTAACGTTGCAGACGAAGCGACCAAATGGAAAAGCGTGCCTGTGTTTTCGTCAACAACCAGATGGTTCAAAGGGCCTGAATTCTTGATGTCTCCGGAAAGTAATTGGCCAAAAGCAGCGAACAGTGAGGACGCAACTATCGAAGAGCTGAAAACCCAATACATAAATGTCCACGTTACAAATACACCTCAAGAAAGCATTTTTAGAATAGACCACGTTTCAAGTTGGCAGAGACTGTTACGAAGCACAGCGTACATTATCCGATACATAAACAATCTTAAAATAAAAAAAGACAACGCACATAGACGAACTACCGAAACCCTGAGAAGAGAGGAACTTAGAAAAGCGTAGTTCGTGGTAATAAGAGAGGCTCAACGTATTACTTACCAAGAAGAGCTGGCAGACTTAAACTCCAAACGACCTGTGGAAAAGAGCAGCCCAATTTTTAATTTGTGTCCTTATCTTGATGACCACAACGTTATCCGAGCTAAAGGTAGGATCGACCTTTCCATAGAAGACAGTGATTACCTTAAAAGACCGATCATACTACCTCGAGATCATCGAATCACTCAGTTAATTATGAGAGACATGCACTGCAAGTTCCACCATCTAAACCATGAGACAGCCATCAATGAAATTCGCCAAACGTACCAGATTCCCCAACTGTGAACAGCTTTTAATGCTATGAGAAGGAAATGTCAGGACTGTAAGAATCAGAAGGCCAAGCCCAAGGAACCAATAATGGCTCAGCTGCCGAAGGCGCGACCCTCACCTTTTACCCGACCATTTTCATTCACTGGGATCGATTACTTCGGCCCAATCAACGTTTCTATTCTCAGAAGATCCGCGAAAAGGTGGGGGGTCCTTCTGACCTGTCTCACCACCCGAGCAGTCCATATAGAGATCGCGCACAGCCTTTCAGCAGACTCATGTATCCTCGCCATACGAAACTTCATAGCTCGCCGAGGAACTCCTAATGAAATATTCAGTGACAACGGCACTAACTTCCAGGGCGCCGAACGAGAACTGCGGGAAGCGTTGAACTGCATCGACAAAAACAAATTAATGGAGGCGTTCACTTCTACAAGAACGAAATGGAACTTTAACCCGCCAATTTCGCCGCACATGGGAGGTAGCTGGGAACGACTGGTTCGTTCCATAAAAACAGTTCTCTACAAAATTATGCCTATGAGAAATCCTTCAGACGAACTTCTTAGGAGTATGATGATGGAAGTGGAAAACATCGTAAACTCCCGCCCCCTTACATATCTCCCGATCGAAAACGAAAACGAAGCAGCGCTCACCTTAAATCACTTCCTTCTGGGGTCGTCGAATGGAATGAAACCTGTGGCAATCTTTGAAGACGATGTAAAAGTAGTTAGAAAGAATTGGCAAGCATCACAGCAGTATGCGGATCATTTCTGTAGACGATGGGTAAGTGAATACCTTCCGACTCTAACACGTCGGTCCAAGTGGTTTACTCCCGTAGAACCAATAAAAGAGGGTGATGTAGTTCTAATAGTAGACCAGAATAGCCCAAGGAACTGCTGGCTTATGGGTCGAGTAATCCAGACCAAGGTTGCAGTGGATGGTCAAGTCCGAAGCGCGACGGTTTTGACACGCTCCGGGGTGTACGTTAGACCCTCTATCAAGCTGGCGGTGCTAAACGTTGCCCCTCAAGAAGGTGCTAAGTGAGCCTGCTGGATATACTAAGGGGGAGTGTTAGCAGGCCACCCCTGTGCCCTGCAGAAATACAAGTATATCCAACTTCACACCAAGAAAAATTCCACGTCAGCAATTGAACCCAACCTCACGAAGAAAAATTTGACGTCGGCGATGGTACTTAACCTCACTACATACAAATTCGCCATTTCATTTTGCGTTTCATTTGCGCTTTTCTCAAGTCGTTTGCTTAACTTAAAAATTCAAGTAAAGTAAATTCAGTATAAAGCCTAGTACGCTGCTGATGCGAAACGGAATTTTTCGTTGATCTCCACGAGCACGACGAAATCGTGAGCGAACACTCAACGGAAAATAGTTGTGTAGAGTATTATCAGCTGTTTAGAAAAAGTGACATCAAAGTAAAGTCAAAAGTGTCACAAGAAGCAATAAGACAAATTAATATTTTTATCATAAATTGAGTTTACAAAACAATATGGAGAAGAATTACTTCTTTTGACAATAATTTGTTCATCATCTGCACATTCGATGATGCTTTTGAAAAGGAAGAAAAAACTTCCTCAGCACTTTCGAAATGGATTGAAATCCTTGTGTTTATTAGTTGAATCTAAGGTCCACACAAAACTGTGACTATATTTAGTTTGTTGTTCAAAAGTCAATGTATAAGAAAATGTAAACAAATAACTTTACTGACAAATCAGATCATCAACAACAAAATTACAAAATAAATAAATAAAAACAAAAATCCATTTTATTTCTGGTTCTCATCCAAAAACTGCTGCAACAAACCAGACTCAATTAGAATCTGCAATTTGACCCGTAATTCAGTTGATTTTGCTCTCAAAGCCTAATCGGAGCTGACCAAGAATGCTTCTCTCATCTCCAGATCTCTGAAGGGCATACTTTAGAAGAGGAAACTTTTTTTATCTAAATTAAATTATTCCACTTTCTATTTTAGAAAATTCATGTGCCACTTCAGCACAATAAATTCACAAAACAAAAAAAAAACAATGCAACTGTCAAAATTTCGCAAGCATTTATTGTCCCGGGAGATAAATGATGGACGGAAAAGTGTGGAGAATTTTAAAATTGTAGTAAAAAGATCTACTACAATTATCCACCTACAAAGCCCTTTTCGCAGAGCAGCAGCGTACTGCACGACGAAAAGGTGAGCGAAATTTTTCGTTTACGATTCCGTCATGTCATTTTTGTATGGGATTTTTCTTTTCGCTTCAGCAGCGTACTAGGCTTTAAAGTAAATATTAAATTACAAAGTAAATTCATTACTAGTGTTAGGAAATTGGTTAATAACCCCAGTAATCAGACATGTAAGATTCTTATCATATCATTTATTGTATTATAATTAAATAACTTTCATCCAATAAAGGTTTTGTAACTAATTCCAACTAAATCGTTCAGTTTTTGTTAACAAAAGTCTGGCTGTCTGGCCAACACTCCTTTTTTTGCCGGTGCTTGTAAAGCCTACCGGGCCTACCGCCTTTGAATTTTATTTAAGACCATGACGGTTCCGAAATATAACATTTTCATCGTTTTATATGTATAAATAACTTTATCGCTTTATTTTTGAATCAGAAAATTGTTTTGATAGATGAAATAAATATTTGTTCTTATTATTTTTACAATTTAGTTTTTTATGAATTTGACACACCAAAACAGCAATAGCATTAAACGCACGAAAATCAAAAGTCTCTGTTTTAAAATGTTGTCATCAACTCATCCGCGATACTGTTTGATCTAAGGAGTTGCCTTGGTGTTGGTCCACTACCCAGGTTGCTGGTTAGATTCTCTGACGAAGATACCTCTGCGTCTATTTCGGCGTGATAGGCATCATAGAATTCCTGAAATGACGGAAAATTAAGAATTAGTATTAACGATGACAACAAATGAGATAAATAGTTAATAAACGCACCTTGAGTCTGTTTCCAAGGAAGACAGATCGCTCCCGCTTCTTGTTCATGTACCCTGATGCTGCCAAGGCCAACCACCTGTGCTCGAAGCATTCCTCACAATATATAAAAGTTTGTGTTGAAATTTACCTTGGGTTGCACTTGAACAGATGTTTTTACTGTTTTTGGTATTCCCATTTCACTCCAGCTTATTTGATTTCTAGACGCAAGTCTGAAGTGATAAACTTCATGGGGTTGTAGACCATGAACCAAGTAAAATTCGTGATCAATGTTGTCAGCTATTGTTGTCCATTGATCAGTTGCGCCAGCCTTGTACTGTAGACTGTAGCAAGGCACTGCGGAGTTTCCATCGCAACGAGGTTGTTTCGATCGCAGAAGCACTTCAGTTCCACTGACTGGAGCGGCTTCTGGTGAATCTGGAGGGTTGGGTAAGTTGGCAACTACTACACGACAGCGTCCGATGGTCCCTTATTCCTAGCAACAGCCTTATAAATTCCAACATCGTAATGAGAAGCAGGATCAAATTTCAAAATGGACTTTCCGTCACCGTCTATGACGATCTTAATGAGCTTGTTCTCTATGAGGACCATGTCAACGGTAGGTTTTGGATCACCTACAGCAAAACAATGCAAGTAAGCCGGCTTGCCATTTGTAACCGCAAGAGTTTGTAGCTTTTTCCTGAAAAATGGTGCATAGCCTTCTCTTTGGCTTTCAATGAGGGTATCGGCTTCAGCGTATTGATCAAATCTTGTGCCGATTTCGGTACGTAAACGACGAATTGAATAAGATTAGTTAACACTGTACGAACCAATACGGCTCTTACGTTCATCGTCGATTTCTTCATCCATCACATCAGTGAAGCATATTCTTTCTCTGATGACTGATGACAGGGAGCTGTTAAAAGAGAGAAGGAAAAACAAAAGATGAGTTCTTATAGCTTTTCAATTTGACGAGGGTTTTTTCCGTGTTCTCCTCTACGATTGACAAAACTTGATATTTTAAATTTGATTTTTATACTTATACTACGTTTTCACTAGGGCCATAATAACGTAGTTTTGAAAATTCAAGAAAAAGTGTTCTCATTAGAGGTTGGTAATTTTGTTTGACATCTGGCAGAACTATGACAGGAACTTTGTTTTGACAGTTTTGACAACTAACTCAAAATTTTATTTCATTTCAATTCTTTCAGTATTGCTAACTGGTAAGATTCTTGCCAATTAAACTATTTATTTGCAAATTTTATTATTAAATTTTTTGCAGGTCATCTCAATCGAGTCTATACTACACGGACAATGAGGATAATTCATCAGACGAAGCGCTATCAGTAGACAAGTCTCGGCCGGCTTCTTTGGATTAAATGATTGCATTGGTTGCTAACCTGGCTGAACGGTCCAGAGGACAAGACTTTAGACTTCGCCTGTCGCAAAAGGACTACAATGCGATAGCTGGTGGAAAAGTAAAATTTTATTGATTCTTAAATTGAAGTTGATCATTGTTTTGTTTTGTTTTTCTTGATTTAAGGGGTTTCCATTTTTATATCAACAAATTAAGGACAATATCAACCCTCACCAAACAAGGCATCTTATCCATGATCTCTGTAGATGGGACGATAGATTAGCAAATCAGATTATTACTATGCTTTTTGCTTCCGTCACTAAACACACGGAATTGAGTGGTTCATTCTCAAAACTTTTGACACTCCTGACTGAACCGCAAGGTTGGCCATCTGGTTTACCCTGCTTTTCCCAACGTGTCTGGGAGGCTGCTGAATATTGTCCACCATCATGAAGAAATTGCAAAAACTGTAACAATGGAAAGCTGACCTGAATGCTAAAATAGCCAAAAAAGAAGCAGATGCATTGGCTGCAAGGCAAAGAAAGGAACTTCTAGTCGAAGAGGTACGACGGCATTTTGGTTTTAAAGTTGATTCAGGTGAAGATCGCTTCAAGGAGATGCTTGAGCAGAAAGAAAAAGAAGACCGCAAAAAGCAAAAGGAAGCCAAGCGCAAAGCAAAATAAGAGAAGATGATGGCTAAGCTCATTGCCAATCCCACAGACAAAAAAGGAATCACCAAAGAGGAACCAGTTGCATAGATTTTTAAACCATAATCACAAGTGAATCAACTATGCTTAGTATAATAACTAGTTTTTTATTTTTTGGTTCAAAGCTTTGCACATTTACTAGAAACTTCACACATCACATCCAACTTTTTTACTTGGCACCCTCTCGGTTAGTTGCTCCAGATATGAACACCGAAAGAACCACAGGCACAATGTACATCCATCATTCACTAGAAAGAATAAAAAAGAAATTCATAAAACGTTTCAAGTTTTCGCTTCATTGCAAGTCTGTTCTCACGTATTTTGCAAAGAATCCACGGTTGTCGCGAACTTCACTGTTTTCTCGGGCCACCCGCTCACGTTCGACTTTTTGAATGAAACTAGCAGTGTCAGGAATTGGAGCTAGTTCCACGTGCTTGATGAGAACGTCTGTATTGAATTCATCCAATCCGTACAACGATACTTGTGTGTTTTGACAGTCAGCCAGACCAGAACTGAAAATCGTTTGGGTAATTGCAGTTACAAAACCAGTTCCATCGACGGAAACCCAAAGAACATCGCATAAGTCAGACTTTCAAGCGCACATGCCTTTGTAGCTGTTAACAATGCGTTGCTGGTACCATCTGGATAGCCTACAGATGCTTTTAGTCTGTAGAATTCGTTGTTTTCAGCAAGTTTCTAAAAAATAAATGGTCTCTATAAAGTTAAAACGTACACAAAAAATAAAAATATTCATGTCATTGGCATACCACTTTCGTCCGCAAAGTCGAAACCACGCTTGTAGGTTCCTCAAAGTAGATCAACGTAGGTTCCTCGATGTTGACTTTCTGTTTGAGATCCCCTCTTAATATGATGGTGTCTTGTATTGTGTTCTCAGCGGCGGATCTGGATTAAACTATAAGAAAAAATTACATGTAAGCAATTGCTTCACATTGTGCGGCCTTCTTTTGTGTTTCAACATTTCTTTGTTGCTCACCTTGAAAATATACTTTTCCACCATATCAATTGGTCGTACAAGAAAAATTGGACTGAAGATAGAGACCAACCGCCGTATTAATAAACGCAGAATAACTGAATTTTCCTTATTCCATGGATTAAGTTAAAATTATACCATTTTCCATTTAATTAAAGCCACCATTATACCATTTTGCACTTAATCCATGGAATAAGGCTTAACCCAGCTATTCCGCGTTTATTAATACGGCGGCAAAAGATTAACCCATTGGTGCAGGTATTTGCAGCGTCTTTTGGTTTCTTCTTCTGCTCTTCAATCTGACCTTTCAAGATCCACCATGCATAGAGCGCAACTATAATAATTTATAAGGTATTTCAATACTAAACGAAAACACAAAAAATTGAAAAATCTTTACAAATTCCCAAAAAACCGACCGACCGAAAAACAAAAGTAAGAAAAAAAAGACTTTTGTTGTGACGGTCAAGTTGTCACTTTTTTCCCGGTTAGTTCACAATAGGTTGTGTTTTAGTACTGTTTGGTTAATTTACTTCAATTTTCCCACGTTGTTAGCGCATAATTCCCGCACAATTACCTCAAGTTGAGGTAATTTTGATGAGAGATTTTGTATGGGTAACAAAGTCAATTTTGACCTAATTTTGAAAATTTGGTCATAATCATCTCATTTGCCCTAGTGGAAACGTAGTATTACCCTCCAATCCAAGTTGTCATTCATCGCAAACACTGGTGATGGCAATGCAATCCATCTGAATTGTATTCTAGTGTAATTTGATATAAATTTTAATTTCTCATTCTTTTTTTTTTAAAGATGGAGAATGAGAAATGTCAAAACCACAGAGTAGATAATACAGAGTATCATCTCCACCCCTTCAACCCGAAACACCCGCAAAAAATTTTTCAATATGGCGTCCTATTTCTGAGTTTGAGGCTCTGTGCTCACTAGTATGAACTGTAAAAACTTAACAAAACGCCTGCATCGGTATGAATTTTTTTACTAATTTTTGTCTTTTTCAGTGAAATACTGGTCAAAATGGAAAAAAAAAGTTATTTCCTGCAACTTAAATTCGTTTTTCTAAATTCTAGGCTGTATGAAAATGAAAAATTATCGATTTTTTTGCAAACAAAAAAAAATTTTTTACTTTTCAAACTCAACTGACTTTGATCTGTGGGAAGTGAAGGCCAGTGAGATCATCCGGGTGGGGTCATCCGGTTTAGTTTAGCTTGTAGGCAAAACGCACTAACTTGCTGAAGTGGACTCTCTGGTTATACTCTGTGGTCAAAACAAACCAGCTGACAAATAGTTTATGGTAATGGTAAAGTGGTGTTGCGGATCGATATTGCAGTTCATCCGCCGGATTCAATAATTGAATTCAATGCGGATGCGGATGCCTTGCGGACCGGATGAAATCCGCGGGAATAGATTATTGCGGATTCCATAATCGACATGATAGTGTCGTATTACACCCAGAAGGTTTTGCCAAGACGCAAATGAGTGCGAAAGAGAAAGCAGATGAAATAGAAATACTTTAAGAAATCTCAACCCGCAAAGTTTTGGGTTGAGGATTGTCCAGTTGGCTTGGATGGTTTTTGACGTTTCTTTTTCTTGTTTTTCTCTGTTTCTTGTCGTTGCTTTATTGTATCTTCTAATGTTCATGAGTAAAGAAGTAGTATGTCTTCGGACAACTTCTTTAATTTTTCATATATTTTCATGTATTTTCCATATCCATGATGTCAATAATCATTGCTGCAAAATCTAATTAAATTATTTACCACTTCAAATGACATTTTGCTCTTTATGAGATTTTTTTTTGTGGATTTATAAATAATGAAGCTGAGCTTCTTTGATTATTTTCACACTTTGACTCTGTGGGTGAGAACAAAAAATGAAAGAGAAGTGTCAAAAAACCCGCAGCCGCAAAACGTCTGAGTTTAATAATGTGGTACTCTCGGGATGAGGGTTCAAAAGAAAATATACGAAACACGCAGCAGGCAAACAGTCTGAATGTAATACGACACATATTAGTTTTAATAGCTTAAAATTCGCGCGATTTTCAAGCTATTATTAGTTTTGTGGTTGAAAATAAAACTTTTTTATAAATTTCTAACCACAAAAAGTGTCATTTTCTAGCCCCAAAACTAATAATAGCTTAAAATTCGCTCGAATTTTTTGTTTTTATTCAACTTTTCCTGTTTTGAAAGAAAAAAACATCTAAAGTGAGGTTAAACCCGAATAATTAAAGTGTTTTTAAACAATTTTGAGGGGTCTCCGGCAATTTCTTTTTCAAAATTTATTTTAATGGAGTGCCTCCCTACCTGCTAAATGTTAGTTTAAGCCCCAACTCGGTATGTCCTAGACTAAAGTTCAGCCGAAACCTCCTCATCCGAATACTGTACACAACACTTTGAACAAAATTATTCACAGAATGCCTTCCGTTTTGTGTAAGCAATTTCAGAATTTCAAACATTTCTTCGTCGGAATCGGAACTAGATGACGACTCATATATATATTTTGATAATTTCAGCTAAAATTGAGCGATCCATTTTCACAAAATAGTTTTTCCTTTAGTCCCTTAACCATAAATGCAAAATATTAAAACTACAAACTGGTAAACGTGGAATGTTTTGTGTTGGTGTAGGTGAAAGTGCGTGTAAATCTTGCCTCTGAATCGAGATTCATAAAAGTGTTTTTTCGGGGCAAAAAAAAAAGTGGTCTAGTGTCTACATGAAACGTATTTCGAGCAAAAAAGCACTTTTAAAAGTGCTTTTGTGTACCACTGGAAATCGACATAAATTTGATCCCACCTCAAACAAGACGTCAAATTTTAATCGTGGTCAGAGATAAGAAATTAATTAGATGGCAAACTTCACACACACATTGAAACTGCCTACAAGCTGATTTCACTACTACTACTTTGAGTACAGCTTCCACGGTTGACTTTACTTACTAGCGCCATTTAAAGACGGTGAATCACGCTACTAAAATGGCTTAAGAGCAGGAAATCACAAGAGAAATGATTTCCCTTGCCATTTCTCTTGCTATTATAAATTCGGAGGAGTAGTAGGTTAAAATGCTTAAGAATACAATTCTTCTTCTTCTTCTTGTGTATAATCCCGAAATGCGAAATGTGTATTCAATGGAGTATGGCAGGTAGCGAAGCAAAAGAAGACAACTTATTGTTTTTTCTTATGGGTTTTCATTCCTTCATTCTCCACAGCATAGGTAAGCATTTTTTTTGGCTATCGTATGGGACATTGGACATGGGGTAAGACAATAGAGCATGTTAAGATGTGTGTGTGCTATTGATATAGGTCATGAACTGATATGATCATATGACATGACTTGTGTGGATTACCTGTATGGTTGCAATGAGGTAGTGAAGGAGTTGAAGAAATTCGTTTGTAGGCCTTTTTTGTGTGCTTTTAGTGTGCGGTTGAATAAATGAGTTTGCAATGTATCATTGAATGTAGGTATATTGTTTTTGGCAGTTACAACTGAATTTGGTGAAGGCTTACAGAGAATTATGGCGAATTCAGTCCTTTTTGAGGTCAAACACGGAAATGTACCATCAAGCCATTGCCAAAAACGGCAAGTATGTGCTCAAAGCACTTTCATGAAAAAGACTTAGCTGTTCAAGCGTTTCGATGTGTTCTGTCAAAGAAAGCACTTCCAATGTCTTCGCCAGCTATTTGCTGTTGCACGGATGTTGCTGTTGACCATTCGTGTCAAAGAATTATTGATGCTGAAGCTCTTAAAGCTCAAACCATTAAAATAGCAATTTCTGCCCAAAAATCGGCAACAACTTCTGCACAAAAATCGGCTACGGGCTCTGTCGATACAAGTGTTTCTAATTTTAATGTCACTTTTGAAACCCCTTGCACCAGTTCAGGCCCGTCTACTTCTTTTATTTCAAATGAAGCCTTAGATACAATTTTGGAGAATTTTCCTGATTCTTCTTTTAAAACTCCACAAGCCCCAAAAATGCCGAAAAAACTTCAACCCACTACTTCTACAACGTGTTTGAATACACAGTTCGAAAGCATACCAGTAAGTCCAAATGTTCCTCTTCATAATTTGGCATCTACATCCACTAAGACTTATAGCTGGGACCACAACTTTCAAGATCTTCCGGAGGATACTCCGCTTTCACCCTCACAACTTCCGTCTCCAATTCATAGACGTTTTGCAAAGTCCCCATCCCCTCAGAAATCTACGACCCCCAAAAAACCTCGCGGGGTAACCATTTACACCCCTCGCCATATTCGAAAGAGTAAGAGGTATATTTTAAGAAAAGCGGTCGAAGAAAAGCTGGAAGATTCGAAAGAAGAAGTTCTTACTTTCGTGTTGGCACAGCTTTTACACGAAAAGAAAACACACTGGACTCTTAAAGAAAAAGATTTTTTCATTAAAATCTTCTTTAAGTCTCCAGCGTGCTATGCGTTTTTGATTAGTTCGGGATTTAAGCTACCAGCAGCGACTACCATATACCGATGGCACTCAGAAATTCGACTCAAGGCAGGCCTGACTGAGACTGTGATGCACATGCTCAGACAGAAAGCGGAAGATATGACGGAAATGGACCGGAAATGCGTACTCTTGTTCAGTACAACAACAAGGACGACATTCAGTACGGATACACTGATTTTGGAGAGCATGGACGGACGAATCTGATAGCCTCCAAAGTAATGGTATTTACTTTGCGAGGGTTTAACAGAAACTGGAAACAATCTATCTCCTACTATGTGGGATCACCGAAAGGAGACATGCTTGCAAGGATTATGCAAAAGATGGCAGCAATTTATTACGCAGGCTTTGCAGCTGGCAAGCTCAAGTCCAAACTGAAGTGTGAAGCCTGTTCCAACTTCATGATCAGCAGCTCGGTTGAAAGGAGAGATCAACTGCAACTTATAGAACTTAGGGCCTATGTCAGCGCCGTTGCTACATCTGAATTTGGATCGCTAGCTGTTCCCTCAATCCAGCTGGAAAAATTGGCTGAGAAAGTGCAGAGGGTTTTTGAGGAAAACTTCAGAAGAAAACAGCATATAGAAGATCTCATGGAAAAATGGATGGAGACTGTACGTGATTCTAGAGATGCGAACCTGGAAATACCCTGCCCTAACACCGAACATAAAGAGACAATTGTCAGATTCCTTTTGCAAGGAATGATGTTGTTCTCTATAAAAAAGACAAACAAGGATCTTCGCGGGACTAAAAAATATAAGAAAAAGTATGTTTAAGTATTGTAATGAACACCCAACATTTATACCAATTTCCTAATCGAAAAGGTTCAACCGAAAACACAACTGGCAACACTATAATGGAATGGTATAAAAAGACAGGCATTGCTTGTAAGCCAGTGTGTGTGAGTGTAGAGATTTTTGACAGCAAATGTGGAAACCATGGAGAAGAAACTGGAACGCTCTAGATGAGTGTTGTTCTATATAAATAGGACCGCTGACGCAACGAGCAGTCAGTTTTGATTATAGAGTGATAAAGTTAAGAGTGAAATGTTGCTAACCAGTGATAGTCCAATAGTCGAGTTGAGTTCGAATAAAGTATAGATACTGAATAAAAGTGATAGAAATAATTTGAAAGGTGAAGTTTTATTTTGCGAACTAAGCGCACGTTACATTGGTGTCAGAAGTGTAAATAAAACTTATTTGACTAGTAAAGTGTAAAAAAAAAAAAAAGTTAAATAGGTACAGTGAAAATGGGTAAGTTGTTGGAAGAGCTCAACTGCATTGAGCTTAAAAGTGAGTTAGGTAAGCGAAATCTTTCTAGAGCGGGATCGAAAAATGAGCTCGTCCTGCGCTTGCGCAACTATTTGGAACAGCAAGGGGAAGACGTAAACACTTTTGTTTTTGAAACAGAAGTGGAAGAAGAGGAAGTAAGTGAAATTGTAGATTTTTCTAGTATGATGAAACTTTTGTTAGAACAGCGAAACGAGCAAAAGAAGGAACAGCAGAATGTTCTCGAACGACTCGAAGTACAACAAAAGAAGTTGATTGAAGAGCAACAGCAGAATATTCTCGGACGTCTGGAAGAGCAGCGAAACGAGCAAAAGAAGGAACAACAGAATATTCTCGAAAGACTTGAGGCGCAACAGAATGTTTTGGAAGGTCAGAAAAACATTCTAGAAAGCAAATTGGGTAACATTGAGAAAAATGTTTGTGGCCTAGAAAAACGCATTGAATGTGTTGAGAAACGATTTTCCAAGCTTGAGAGTCAATGTGAAAGTCAGCTTGCCACTTTGGAGAAACGAATCGAAAACATGGCTAAGGAACTAGACCAGATGCGGAAAATGGAGCTACGGAAAACTTGTGGAGATTGTCTAAAGCAAAGAGAAGTACAACCTCCAACATTCGATGGACAGTCGTCTTGGTCAGTTTACAGGAGACAATTCGTGGCAGCTGCGACAGCAAATGGCTGGGTTGACGAAGACAAATACACAGCACTGACTCTTGCTCTTATAGGACCAGCAGCTGAATTACTTCAAACTGTTCCAGCTGGTAAGAGCAACGATTTCAGTTCTCTCGTGGCAGCTATAGATAAACGCTTTGGCGATAGCCACTTGAAAGAAATCTTCCGAGTCCAACTCAATAACAGAGTCCAGAAAAGGGGTGAAAGTCTACAGCAGCTCCAAGCAGACGTCGAAAGACTGGTTCACCTGGCATACCCGGATGCTGGAGAAGAAATCATCAACCAGCTTGCTGTTGAGTCCTTCGTCCGTGCCATCTCGGATATAAATCTTCAGAGGTCTGTGCGAACTGCTAGAACACGTACTCTTTCTGAAACTTTAGCATTCGCATTGACAATTGAAGCAGCAGAACAAGCTTCTCATGGAGTACATCGACTTAGAGAAGCCATAGTCGAAGAGTGCTCGTGCCAAAGAGCTGAAATACAAAAGAACCAGCGGAGCGGACTAGCAAGATGTTGGAACTGCAACAAGACCGGGCACTTACAGCGTCAATGCCGACTACCACCAAATAAAGCCGGTTGTCAACATTGTGGAAGCAAGAGATCCAACCCAGAACAAGGTAACAACAACACCAGCGTTACGTATCAGCCCGTTTACCATCAGGTAAGAACCAACTTCGAGGGGCAGAGGCTGGTTTCTTGTATCGATGGCCCCAGAACCACCATCCAGGTCTCTCAGACCAAACGAGACAACAAAAGTCTGACTGTGGAAACTACTATTAACGGGAACAAACATGTGGCTACCATCGACACCGGTGCCACAGCCTCCATAGTACGTCGAGACCTGGTAAAGACGACGTGGCTTCTTAACACCAATAGCTACCGTCTAAGAACCGCAACGGGAGAAGCAGCAAGAGTATATGGAGAAGTGTGTCTTAAGATCCGACTGGCCGATCTAGTGTTGACTCATCAATTCCTGGTGGCAGATATATGTGACGAGTGCATCATTGGAATCGACTTTATGAAACAGCACGGAGTTATTTTGGACATCGGTAATCAGGTTTTGAAGTACCAAAATAAGGAACTTCCAATGACCTATTCGAACGAAAGTACGTCGACACTGAGGACTGTCATCACGGAAGATCTGATTCTGCCTCCTTCTTCTGAAGTGTTCGTTTGGACAAAACTGGAAGGTGAGTTTGGAAGCCTTCGATACCTAATGGTGGAACCAGACCCAGAGTGTTCCTCCCAAAGCGTCATCATTGGGAAAACACTAGTAGCACCGAAAAACAAAATGGTCCCCGTACGATTACTAAACACCAGACCGTACGATGTAAGGTTGAAGAAAGGAGAAGTCGTTGGACGTTGCGAATCGGTTGCAGCAATTACGAAGATCACAGACGAAGCCCCGAGAAAAACTTTAACTCCGGAGGAGCTCAAAACCATCAGAGCTAAAATACTGTATTCATCCAACCTTGATCACCAACAAACAAGGATGGCTGAAAATCTCCTACAAGAGTACACTGACATCTTCGCATCGGCAAAGGGGCAATATGGTAGGACACAGTTGGTGCAGCATCGCATCAACACAGGAGATGCAAGACCGATTCGTCAGCCCGCAAGACGCCTTCCACTGGCCAAACAAGGTGAGGTTGAGGAAATGATAACAACAATGAAGAAGGACGGTCTTATCGAAAATTCCAAAAGTCCTTGGGCGTCACCAGTGGTTCTAGTGAAAAAGAAAGACGGAAGTACTCGTTTTTGTGTGGACTACCGAAGGCTGAACGATGTGACTAAGAAGGACAGCTATCCTCTGCCGAGAATCAGTGATACCCTGGATGCCATGGAGGGAGCCCAGTGGTTTTCGACGCTGGACTTGAAGAGTGGATATTGGCAAGTTGACATCCACCCTGATGATCGGGAAAAGACGGCGTTTTCGGCAGGTAATGGGCTCTGGCAGTTTAAAGTTATGCCGTTTGGGCTATGCAACGCTCCGGCAACATTCGAGCGTTTGATGGAGTGCGTTCTTCAAGGACTGACGTGGAAAGCGTGCCTTGTCTACTTGGACGATGTCATTGTTTACGGGAAAACATTTGACCAACATTGCAAGAACCTAAAAGCCGTGTTTCAGAGACTTCGAGAGGCTAACCTTAAACTGAATCCGGAAAAATGTGCACTTTTCAAAACCGAAGTTAAGTATTTGGGACACATCATCTCTTCCCAAGGAGTGAAGACTGATCCTGAAAAAGTTGACTCCGTCAAAAATTGGCCAACACCACAGGACAAACATCAACTCCGAAGCTTTCTTGGTCTTGCCACATATTACCGACGTTTCGTTAAGAACTTTGCTGGAGTTGCAAAGAGTTTGCATCAGCTCACCGAAAAAGGGAAGCAGTTCAAATGGTCAGGTGAGTGTGAAAAATCTTTTCAGGAACTCAAATACCGCCTCTGTAACGCTCCAGTGCTGGCACATCCAACACCTGGCAAAACATTCATCATCGACGCAGATGCAAGCAACGTTGGAATCGGGGCGGTACTATCCCAAGTGCATGATGGCGAAGAGAAAGTGGTGGCATATTATAGTAAGGTCCTCTCGAAGCCTGAAAGAAACTACTGCGTGACCAGAAGGGAACTGCTGGCTCTTATCTTGGCAACAAAGCACTTCCATAAGTACATCTATGGACAGAAATTCCTTCTGCGGACAGACCATGGTGCTCTGAACTGGCTGTTGAACTTCAAAAAATCCAGAAGGTCAAGTCGCAAGGTGGATAGAAAGACTGCAGACTTATGACTACCAGATTCAACACCGCAGAGGAAAGCTGCACTCCAACGCCGACGCATTGTCCCGAAGACCTTGCAAAGAGGATTGCAAGCATTGTAGGCGACAAGAAAATATTACCGCTCAGCGACTAAGAGCTGACCCCATATGCGGATGGAGCAATGAGGAAGTGAGGACCGCTCAACAGGAGGATCCAGATATCGAACCCATTCTCGCATGGAAAGAAAATGAAGAGAAACCTGAATGGGGAGACATTTCTGACCGGAGTCCAGTTCTCAAAGCCTATTGGGCACAGTGGGACTCACTATATGTGCAAGAAGGTGTCCTCAGGCGAAGATGGGAGTCCGTTGACGTTAAATCATATGTGATGCAGCTGATCGTACCGCAATCGAAAGTCAGTGAAGTTCTTCGGGAGATGCACGACGGACCTTCTGGAGGTCACCTGGGAGTTAACAAAACACTGGAGAAGGTGCGACATCGGTTCTACTGGTTACATGCTAGAGACGACGTGGAGAAGTGGTGCCGAACATGTGACAAGTGTGCTGCAACCAAAGGACCTGGTAGGAAGATTCAAGGTAAGATGCATCAGTACAACGTTGGATCGCCTTTTGAGAGGATTGCAGTAGATGTGGCTGGGCCTTTTCCAGAGACCAACGCTGGAAACAAGTACATTCTGGTTGTAATGGACTATTTTAGCAAATGGCCTGAGGCGTATGCCATCCCAAATCAAGAAGCTAAAACGGTAGTCGACCAGATTGTGTTTAACTGGGTAAGTAGGTTTGGCGTACCTATGGAACTCCATTCCGACCAAGGGAGGAACTTCGAGTCAAACATCTTCCAAGGAGTGTGCGGACTACTTGGCATCAAGAAGACCAGAACCACACCGCTTCATCCACAATCTGATGGGATGGTTGAAAGATTCAACCGGACCTTGAAAGAACACCTCACCAAGGTCGTAGGCGACTACCAAAGAGACTGGGATAGGCACGTACCGCTATTCCTGATGGCCTATAGAAGTGCAGTACATAGCTCGACAGGACAAACACCATCTGACATCCTGTTCGGGAAAACCATGCGGCTGCCCAGCGAACTTAAATTTGGATGCCCCACAGAGGAGCCACAGGACACGAACGAGTATGTGGATGACCTCAAGGAGAGACTCGCTGACATCCATAAAAGAACAAGGGAACGGATGAAAACCTACAGTGACCGGATGAAGACACGGTACGACACAAAAGCGACAACGGCAGGATTCCAAGCAGGAGATCGTGTGTGGCTTTATAATCCTCATCGTCAAAAGGGATTGTCACCGAAACTTCAGCAGAACTGGGAAGGTCCTTATACTGTTGTCACGAGGATTAACGACGTGGTTTACCGCATCCAAAGAGGACTAAGAGGCAAGTTAAAAGTAGTTCATTGTGACCGGCTGCATCGATATAGTGGCGAGGCTGCAGATGGAATTATTCGGGACGAACAATCTTAAGGAGGGGGCAGTGTAATGAACACGCAACATTTATACCAATTTCCTAATCGAAAAGGTTCAACCGAAAACACAACTGGCAACACTATAATGGAATGGTATAAAATGACAGGCATTGCTTGTAAGCCAGTGTGTGTGAGTGTAGAGATTTTTGACAGCAAATGTGGAAACCATGGAGAAGAAACTGGAACGCTCTAGATGAGTGTTGTTCTATATAAATAGGACCGCTGACGCAACGAGCAGTCAGTTTTGATTATAGAGTGATAAAGTTAAGAGTGAAATGTTGTTAACCAGTGATAGTCCAATAGTCGAGTTGAGTTCGAATAAAGTATAGATACTGAATAAAAGTGATAGAAATAATTTGAAAGGTGAAGTTTTATTTTGCGAACTAAGCGCACGTTACAGTATTCTAAGGTTACCTATTCAAAAAAAAAAAAAAATGTTTAAGTATTCTAAGATTATTTTTTAAGTGCAATGTAAATAATGTTTCTGAAATTAAAAATGTATATGGAAAACCTATTAATTTTTGTTAAAATCAATAATTTAACCTTTTTTCTTTATAGGTACCTTAAAACTGAACCTGGACCTGACATGCCTAGTCATTTTATTGCTTTGTTTTACTTTTTTGTTGTTTTTTACATTGATTTTTGTTGTTATGTAAATATTTTTTTGTAAATTCTAATTTATTTAACCTTTTCTTCTTCTTTACCCCTAAATTTTCTTAGTTACATAAGTATTCTTTCACTTTTTTTCCTATTTTTTATATGCAATATGAAGTGCAATTATTTTTCTCCATTTCCTTCGCTTTTTTATTTTTTATTAACTTTTTTTGAATGTGCAATATTCAATTCCCTTAGCTAGTCATTTTGTTATGTTATGCTTTTTTGTTGATTTTTTATAAGTTATTTGAATTCGTTTTTGTTATTTTGTGATATAGTTTTACGTTTTGTTTATTGATGATATCAATGACAAATCAAGCAAATCAAGCATGCAAAGTAGTTAGTGAGGCAGGCCTACTGGGGAACCTCATTAAAAAAAACGAATCTTGTATTTTACCTCCTGGGTGATCCGGAAAAAAATACACTTTTTTTGTAGTTGCCTATAGTTTTCCTTTTAAAAAATCTTTTTATCAAAATACTAACGTTTTCCACCCTTTTTCAGATCTGTTTTTACCTATCATAACCTTACATTTCCATACTTACTTTTCTCAACTATAATTCCAACATTTCCGAAAAAATGTTCTTCAAAATCATTTTTCACATAACAAATAATAAATTCAAAACAAAAAAAAAATTTCTGCTCATTAATACAAATTTCAATTTTTCATGAATTTGAAATGAAATTTGCTTGCAACATAGCAATTTCATTTTATCCCTTCAAATTGAAATTTCAGTTTCAATCACAACAGTATGATCAGATGTTCAATTTTTTGTAATATGTAAAATATAAAAATGGTTACTGTGGGTTATCCTTAGGAGATAAACATATGCAGCAGTATTTATTAGATTTTGCTATTACACGCTTAAAACGCATAATAGTTATGCAGTGAATAAGAACCTATTAAGACTTTATTCAGTGAATAAAAAATCCTTATTTATAATCTTTTTCATCACCCATTATAGTTATTCCATTGACATAGTAGACTATGTCAATGAGTTATTCATCCCTTATGTCAAAATCATAAGAAAAACTCTCTATTTTTGTTTCTCAATGGTTGAACTGACTACAGAAATTTGTTTTTGTTTATATTTTCCTAGCTATGGAACATTCGATCATTCGATGTCTACTGCCTGTTCAGGAATAAAAAATTAAAAAAATTTAAACAATTAAACACTTTTTATAGTGTTAGGTTTTTTTTTGACAAATAACATAGGACACCCAAATGTATTTGGCTCAGACACTCTCTACAGTACAGCTACAGAGTACATACAAATAGGCGATGAATGTTATCTTCCGAATCGAAGAATCAATAACTGGCTTTAATTCACCAATGTGCAGAACCTGCTTTGCCCATTTGCTCGAAAGCAAACACCGGAAGAACATTTGTTCCTTTTATTTCTTTAGCTTTACACAAATACAATTCTTTGGCTTTAATTTCTTGTTGTTTTGCCCAAAAAGGGAAAACCAAAAACGCTTCCCAGCTGGAAAACTTGTAAGAAACCAATTTACCAAAAAGGAAAACAGCATATTTCTTTCAATTGAAAACACATTTACTACATCCAAATTATGTATATTTTCATTTTAGCTATTTTTAAAATTCTCAAAGTTGTAAATTAACCACTGAATGACAACTCAATACTCAAAATCAAATGACATTTATGCGCTAAAACACGCTTAAAACACGCATATTGGCGTTTAAGCTATTCAGCCCTTATTCAATGACGAAAAATGATTATAAATACGACTTTTGTTTTATTCAATGAATAAGCGTGTTTTAAAGTTGTTCGGAGTTTATTATGCGATTATAAATACGGCTGATGTTGTCCCGTACTTTTTTATTCATTGTTTTAAGATTTACAATTCCGTAGTACATAAATTTGAACTATCTCGTAAGTTTTAGCCAGCGTTTGCAATGTAGGCGCAGAAAAATATGTTTGTTATGACATCACTTTACAAATCTTTAAATTTCTCGCCTTTTCTCTGCTATAATATGCATGCATTATACATATAAACCTTAATCTCTATTCATTAAAAAAAAACCTCACCAAAATCCGTTGTGTAGTTTTAAAAATCTAAGCATACATAGGGACAAAGGGACAGAGAAAGCGACTTTGTTTTATACTATGTAGTGATGAAGTGCAATTATTTTTATCCTTTTCTTTCGCTTTTTTATTTCTTAAAAACTTTTTTTTGGATGTGCAATATTCAATTCCTTTTTTTTTTGTAGATGCCTATAGTTTTCCTTATAAAAAATCTATTTATCAAAATACTAACGTTTTCCACCCATTTTCAGATTTGATTTTATCTATCATAACCTTGCATTTCTATACTTACTTTTACCAACTATAATTCCAACATTTCAGAAAAAATGTTCTTCAATATCATTTTTCACATATCAAATAATAAATTCAAAACAAAAAAAAAATTTCTGCTCATTAATACAAATTTCAATTTTTCATGAATTTGAAATGAAATTTGCTTGCATTGCAATATAGCAATTTCATTTTATCCCTTCAAATTGAAATTTCAGTACCTCAAACAGAACAGTATGATCAGATGTTCAATTGTACGTAAAATCATTGTATATGGAATCTATAGTACCATCGAAAACAAAAACGGTCGCTCAAAGCCATCTATTGATCCGCCGGCGTACTAACATTCCCCTGTAATTTGTAGAGCGCCGGCGGATCAATAGATGGCTTTGAGCAATCGTGTTTGTTTTCGATAGTACTATAAATTAATAATTAAAAATTAATTAATAAAAAATAAAATAATATAAATAAAACAATGGTAAAATCTTTCTTGACCTACTACCACCACTATACCCCACCCTAAAAGAAAGACAAAACAATTCATGTAATTATTTTTTCATACCTATTCTGCTTTGCTTAACCATAAGATTACTGATTCTCTATACTTTGTCTTGTGTTTTCGATTCTCCTCCCCACCTTAAATAATTTGCTCTGATTTTGGTTCTCTTGGCACTTTTTGAAATTTAAGCGCTTAATTCTCTCTTGTCTGTGTCTCTTTGCTTAAGCGATTTCAGCGCACCACTCGGTGAATAAAGGTCTCAGAAAAAGCTATCTGATGATAGTACTATAGATTATATATACAATGACTTGTGGGTCTCTAACTAGTACGAGACACACAATGAAATAATATAATGTAATGAACACCCAACATTTATACCAATTTCCTAATCGAAGACGTTTAACCGAAAACACAACTGGCAACACTATAATGGAATGGTATAAAATGACAGGCATTGCTTGTAAGCCAGTGTGTGTGAGTGTAGAGATTTTTGACAGCAAATGTGGAAACCATGGAGAAGAAACTGGAACGCTCTAGAGGAGTGTTGTTCTATATAAATAGGACCGCTGACGCAACGAGCAGTCAGTTCTGATTATAGAGTGATAAAGTTAAGAGTGAATTGTTGTGAACAAGTGATAGTCCAAAAGTCGAGTTGAGTTCAAATAAAGTATTGATACTGAATAAAAGTGGTAGAAATAAATTGAAAAGTGAAGTTTTATTTTAGCGAACTAAGCGCACGTTACATTGGTGTCAGAAGTGTAAATAAAACTTATTTGATAAAAAAAAAAAAAAAAAAAAAAAAAAAAAAAAAAAAAAAAAAAAAAAAAAACTAGTTAAGTGCAAAAAAAAAAAAAAAAAGTTAAATACAGTGAAAATGGGTAAGTTGTTGGAAGAGCTCAACTGCACTGAGCTTAAAAGTGAGTTAGGTAAGCGAAATCTTTCTAGAGCGGGATCGAAGAATGAGCTCGTCCTGCGCTTGCGCAACTATTTGGAACAGCAAGGGGAAGACGTAAGCACTTTTGTTTTTGAAACAGAAGTGGAAAAAGAGGAAGAAAGTGAAAGTGTCGATTTTTCTAGTATGATGAAGCTTTTATTAGAACAACAAAAGAAGCTGATTGAAGAGCAACAGCAGAATATTCTCGGACGTCTGGAAGAGCAACGAAACGATCAAAAGAAGGAACAGCTGAATGTTCTCGAACAACTTGAAACACAACGAAACGAGCAAAAGAAAGAACAGCAGAATGTTCTCGAAGAACTTGAAGCACAACGAAACGAGCAAAAGAAGGAACAACAGAATATTCTCGAAAGACTTGAGGCGCAACAGAATGTTTTAGAAGGTCAGAAAAACATTCTAGAAGGAAAATTGGGTAACATTGAGAAAAATGTATGTGCCCTTGACGAACGAGTTGAAGGTGTGGAAAAACAGCTTTCTGTTGTAGAGAATCGTTTGGAAAGCCGATGCGATAACCAGTTCTCTGTTCTGTCCAAGGAATTAGACCAAATACGGAAAATAAAAATTCGAGAATCTGCTGGAGAGTTTGCAAGGAAAAAGGAGATGAAACCCCCAACATTTGATGGGCAGTCTTCTTGGCCAGTCTACAAGAGACAATTTGAGGCAGCCGCGACAACAAATGGCTGGGATGACGAAGACAAGTACATAGCACTGACTCTTGCTCTTAGAGGACCAGCAGCTGAATTACTTCAAACAGTTCCAGCTGGTAAGAGCGGCGATTTCAGTTCTCTCGTGGCAGCTATAGATAAACGTTTTGGAGATAGCCACTTGAAAGAAGTCTTCCGAGTCCAACTCAATAACAGAGTCCAAAAAAGGGGTGAAAGTCTACAGCAGCTCCAAGCAGACCTCGAAAGACTGGTTCACCTGGCATACCCGGATGCTGGAGAAGAAATCATCAACCAGCTTGCTGTTGAGTCCTTCGTTCGTGCCATTTCCGATATACATCTTCAGAGGTCTGTGCGAACTGCTAGAACACGTACTCTTTCCGAAACTTTAGCATTCGCATTGACAATTGAAGCAGCAGAACAGGCTTCTCAGGGAGTACATCGACTTAGAGAAGCCATAGTCGAAGAGTGCTCGTGCCATAGAGCTGAAATACAAAAGAACCAGCGGAGCGGACTAGCAAGATGTTGGAACTGCAACAAGACCGGGCACTTACAGCGTCAATGCCGACTACCACCAAATAAAGCCGGTTGTCAACATTGTGGAAGCAAGAGATCCAACCCAGAACAAGGTAACAACAACACCAGCGTTACGTATCAGCCCGTTTCCCATCAGGGAAACGAGTAAGAACCAACTTCGAGGGGCAGAGGCTGGTTTCTTGTATCGATGGCCCCAGAACCACCATCCAGGTCTCTCAGACCAAACGAAACAACAAAAGTCTGACTGTGGAAACTACTATTAACGGGAACAAACATGTGGCTACCATCGACACCGGCGCCACAGCCTCCATAGTACGTCGAGACCTGGTAAAGACGACGTGGCTTCATAACACCAATAGCTACCGTCTAAGAACCGCAACGGGAGAAGCAGCAAGAGTATATGGAGAAGTGTGTCTTAAGATCCGACTGGCCGATCTAGTGTTTACTCATCAATTCCTGGTGGCAGATATATGTGACGAGTGCATCATTGGAATCGACTTTATGAAACAGCACGGAGTTATTTTGGACATCGGTAATCAGGTTTTGAAGTACCAAAATAAGGAACTTCCAATGACTTATTCGAACGAAAGTACGTCGACACTGAGGACTGTCATCACGGAAGATCTGATTCTGCCTCCTTCTTCTGAAGTGTTCGTTTGGACAAAACTGGAAGGTGAGTTTGGAAGCCTTCGATACCTAATGGTGGAACCAGACCCAGAGTGTTCCTCCCAAAGCGTCATCATTGGGAAAACACTAGTAGCACCGAAAAACAAAATGGTCCCCGTACGATTACTAAACACCAGGCCGTACGATGTAAGGTTGAAGAAAGGAGAAGTCGTTGGACGTTGCGAATCGGTTGCAGCAATTACGAAGATCACAGACGAAGCCCCGAGAAAAACTATAACTCCGGAGGAGCTCAAAACCATCAGAGCTAAAATACTGTATTCATCCAACCTTGATCACCAACAAACAAGGATGGCTGAAAATCTCCTACAAGAGTACACTGACATCTTCGCATCGCAAAAGGGACAATATGGTAGGACACAGTTGGTGCAGCATCGCATCAACACAGGAGATGCAAGACCGATTCGTCAACCCGCAAGACGCCTTCCACTGGCCAAACAAGGTGAGGTTGAGGAAATGATAACAGCAATGAAGAAGGACGGTCTTATTGAAAATTCCAAAAGTCCTTGGGCTTCACCAGTGGTGCTAGTGAAAAAGAAAGACGGAAGCACTCGTTTTTGTGTGGACTACCGAAGGCTGAATGATGTGACTAAAAAAGACAGCTATCCCCTGCCGAGAATCAGTGATACCCTGGATGCTATGGAGGGAGCCCAGTGGTTTTCGACGCTGGACTTGAAGAGTGGATATTGGCAAGTTGACATCCACCCTGACGATCGGGAAAAGACGGCGTTTTCTACAGGTAATGGGCTCTGGCAGTTTAAAGTTATGCCGTTTGGGCTATGCAACGCTCCGGCAACATTCGAGCGTTTGATGGAGTGCGTTCTTCAAGGACTGACGTGGAAAGCGTGCCTTGTCTACTTGGACGATGTCATTGTTTACGGGAAAACATTTGACCAACATTGCAAGAATTTAAAAGCCGTGTTTCAGAGACTTCGAGAGGCTAACCTTAAACTGAATCCAGAAAAATGTGCACTTTTCAAAACCGAAGTTAAGTATTTGGGACACATCATCTCTTCCCAAGGAGTGAAGACTGATCCTGAAAAAGTTGACTCCGTCAAAAATTGGCCAACACCACAGGACAAACATCAACTCCGAAGCTTTCTTGGTCTGGCCACATATTACCGACGTTTCGTTAAGAACTTTGCTGGAGTTGCAAAGAGTTTGCATCAGCTCACCGAAAAAGGGAAGCAGTTCAAATGGTCAGGTGAGTGTGAAAAATCTTTTCAGGAACTCAAATACCGCCTCTGTAACGCTCCAGTGCTGGCACATCCAACACCTGGCAAAACATTCATCATCGACGCAGATGCAAGCAACGTTGGAATCGGGGCGGTACTATCCCAAGTGCATGATGGCGAAGAGAAAGTGGTGGCATACTACAGCAAGGTCCTATCGAAGCCCGAAAGAAACTACTGCGTGACCAGAAGGGAACTGCTAGCTCTTATCTTGGCAACAAAGCACTTCCATAAGTACATCTATGGACAGAAATTCCTTCTGCGGACAGACCATGGTGCTCTGAACTGGCTGTTGAACTTCAAAAATCCAGAAGGTCAAGTCGCAAGGTGGATAGAAAGACTGCAGACTTATGATTACCAGATTCAACACCGCAGAGGAAAGCTGCACTCAAACGCCGACGCATTGTCCCGAAGACCTTGCAAAGAGGATTGCAAGCATTGTAGGCGACAAGAAAACAAAGAAAATATTACCGCTCAGCGACTAAGAGCTGACCCCATATGCGGATGGAGCAATGAGGAAGTGAGGACCGCTCAACAGGAGGATCCAGATATCGAACCCATTCTCGCATGGAAAGAAAATGAAGAGAAACCTGAATGGGGAGACATTTCTGACAGGAGTCCAGCTCTCAAAGCCTATTGGGCACAGTGGGACTCACTATATGTGCAAGAAGGTGTCCTCAGGCGAAGATGGGAGTCCGCTGACGGTAAATCATATGTGATGCAGCTGATCGTACCGCAATCGAAAGTCAGTGAAGTTCTTCGGGAGATGCACGACGGGCCTTCTGGAGGTCACCTGGGAGTTAACAAAACACTGGAGAAGGTGCGACATCGGTTCTACTGGTTACATGCTAGAGATGACGTGGAGAAGTGGTGCCGAACATGTGACAAGTGTGCTGCAACCAAAGGACCTGGTAGGAAGATTCAAGGTAAGATGCATCAGTACAACGTTGGATCGCCTTTTGAGAGGATTGCAGTAGATGTGGCTGGGCCTTTTCCAGAGACCAACGCTGGAAACAAGTACATTCTGGTTGTAATGGACTATTTTAGCAAATGGCCTGAGGCGTATGCCATCCCAAATCAAGAAGCCAAAACGGTGGTCGACCAGATTGTGTTTAACTGGGTAAGTAGGTTTGGCGTACCTATGGAACTCCATTCCGACCAAGGGAGGAACTTCGAGTCAAACATCTTCCAAGGAGTGTGCGGACTACTTGGCATCAAGAAGACCAGAACCACACCGCTTCATCCACAATCTGATGGGATGGTTGAAAGATTCAACCGGACCTTGAAAGAACACCTCACCAAGGTCGTAGGCGACTACCAAAGAGACTGGGATAGGCACGTACCGCTATTCCTGATGGCCTATAGAAGTGCAGTACATAGCTCGACAGGACAAACACCATCTGACATCTTGTTCGGGAAAACCATGCGGCTGCCCAGCGAACTTAAATTTGGATGCCCCACAGAGGAGCCACAGGACACGAACGAGTATGTGGACGACCTCAAGGAGAGACTCGCTGACATCCATAAAAGAACAAGGGAACGGATGAAAACCTACAGCGACCGGATGAAGACACGGTACGACACAAAAGCGACAACGGCAGGATTCCAAGCAGGAGATCGTGTGTGGCTTTATAATCCTCATCGTCAAAAGGGATTGTCACCGAAACTTCAGCAGAACTGGGAAGGTCCTTATACTGTTGTCACGAGGATTAACGACGTGGTTTACCGCATCCAAAGAGGATTAAGAGGCAAGTTAAAAGTAGTTCATTGTGACCGGCTGCATCGATATAGTGGCGAGGCTGCAGATGGAATTATTCGGGACGAACAATCTTAAGGAGGGGGCAGTGTAATGAACACCCAACATTTATACCAATTTCCTAATCGAAGACGTTTAACCGAAAACACAACTGGCAACACTATAATGGAATGGTATAAAATGACAGGCATTGCTTGTAAGCCAGTGTGTGTGAGTGTAGAGATTTTTGACAGCAAATGTGGAAACCATGGAGAAGAAACTGGAACGCTCTAGAGGAGTGTTGTTCTATATAAATAGGACCGCTGACGCAACGAGCAGTCAGTTCTGATTATAGAGTGATAAAGTTAAGAGTGAATTGTTGTGAACAAGTGATAGTCCAAAAGTCGAGTTGAGTTCAAATAAAGTATTGATACTGAATAAAAGTGGTAGAAATAAATTGAAAAGTGAAGTTTTATTTTAGCGAACTAAGCGCACGTTACAATAATGTCACTTTAGTTGATACACACACTGTGCACTTTGTATATACTTTATTTACACACTGATACTAACTTGATGACAAATTAAAAGATAAATAAACTAACTGACTGATAAACTATTTTACATGGATAAGTAAGAATATATATATATATATATGTACATGTTGTGAGTTAGAAAAACTATTACTGTTGAAGGTGTTGCTGTGAGGACTGTTGGAAGTAAACTGCCCGGCGTCTAATTTGAATTGCAACGAATTTATTATTTACTGCGCAGTTGGATTTGTTTGCAGTTGCAGCTATGAGGGCGAAGGGTGCAAACCTATTCGTCCTTCCAGTAGTTTTGTTGTCGTCTATTCTCCTCTGTGGAAATAGTTCCGAGGTTTGAGGAAGAATAGACAACGCAGTTTGAGGAGGTTCGCTAAGATTCGCCACAGCTACTCCCCCTGAACTTTGCGGTGGAAGGCGGAAAGTCACTCGTCTTATCGTATTTGGTTGTGTTACCGGCTGTGATTTTGTTTGGTGAAATTTTTTTGTAGTGGCTTGTTGTTGTGGCGAATTATTTTGGGCTATGGTCTGTTGTATTGGTGTTTCGTGTTGTGAAAAAGTTTGTTGGCTGAATCTGGACGTCTGCTGTGGTTGAGCATCGAAACCGGAATATCGTGAGGTTGAAATGTGATTATGTTCCTGTAGTCGTGTTTTACGCACTTTTTCGTTTTTAGTTAGAGGTGTAGTTTTATTGGTTTTGATTCCTGGTGCTTCTGTTGAAATTGTGGATGGTTGTTGATGGGATCTGTTGTTTAGATGTTGTTGTTGAACTCGACTGTGAAGTTTTGTTGTGATGATGTGCTAGCTTGATGAGCACAGGTATCATCGTTCTTATTGATGTATGCCGGCGTAGATATCGTATTTATGCGTGAGAATGCATCTGCCACAATGTTGCTTTCTCCATTCACGTGGACTATGTCCGTTGTAAACTGAGAAATATTGAGCTGCCAAAGTTTTCTGTCCGATGCGTTGTAGGTGAACGCATGTGTGAGTGGTCTCTGGTCCGTGTATGGTGATGTCCGTTTGGTACCATATGTGCCGATGTGTGATGTATGGGCGAGCATATAGTACCAGTTTGGACTATGGTTGACCGTTACGGAGTGATGAGGCCGGAAGGATGGACATGTGGGCGCCGGAGTCAATCAAGAACTTGTTGGTCGTTCTGTCGAGGCTTAGGGTTGAAACAGTATGGCAGTTTACTTCGGCTTGAGTTTTCTCTCAGTGTCTGTAGCTGGACGAGACTGACTGAGATTTGCGCCAGTGCTGATTCTGGGCTGGATTTGATCAGCCCTGCTGGCGAGGCTGGTGAGACTCAAGTCCTCCGACATGGCGAGAAATGGATGCAGATGGATTTCAAAAAAAAAATTAGCGTGTGTGTGAGTGCGCGTGTTTGTGCGTGTCGCGTGTTTGTGCGGGGCGCGTGTTTGTGCGCGTGTGCGAGTGCGTGCGTGTGATTTTTATGTGCAAATCACATCACGTCGGGGTCACCAATTTGTGGGTCTCTAGTTACCACGAGACACACAATAATGAAATAAACGTCACTTTTGTTGGTACACAAACTGTGCACTTTGCACACTTGTTTATTTATGTAAACACTAACAGCTGTATCTATAAAGAACTTTTAATCATCGATTAGATTTAATTGCCATTTAAGTAACACTTAAGTAACGAATCCGTATCGATAATCAAATTTCACATTTAAGTAACCTTGCTAAGAGCCCTCTTAACTTAAATGCCAATAATGACGTTTAAAGGTCTCTTAAATCCAAATTAAAAATTCATTCTGACGTTTCGGGAAAATCGGTGTCAATTTCGCTCTGTTGTTTTGGTAATAAAATGAAACTTTTCTTAAAATAAAAATATGGAAGATTTTCGTCGCGATTTAAATGTTTTCAATGTGCTAAGAATTTTTCAGATGTCATGATTAATAAATAGAAACATAAAAAGCTGGCACAAAAGCTCCACAGAGCTACAAGGCCAAACGCGTTGTTCTCGCAACAACCATTCTCGTGCGGGTCTGAAAGGTTAAATTGGAATAGCATTCTTCAAGGCATATTTTCCTGCCTTGAGGTGATACCTACCAGAGAAAAATCATTTTGGATGTTTATGGTGGTCGAACGCCCACGCAGTAGTTATGCTTTATCCATTTCGCTATGGATGTCGTGTGCCTACAACCAGAGCTAAGAGATTGTCAGGGAATTGCAGTTTTGCTTGGCAAAGAAAGATTGTTCCATGGTCGAGCGGTCGATTTGCTTCTCATAATAAGGGTCTAAGACGAACAATGCGTTGCGTTAGTTTTGAATGAATATTCGAAAGAAATCCTCATCACATTTGAGGTTGATGATACTCGTACATAGTGTTTTTTTTTTTTTTTTTTGATAAGCAAAAAGGCACCACATCTGTTTACAAACGAATGGTTGTCAAAACGCAGTTTAAATTGGACTAGATTTCTGTTTTTACTACTTTATTTTGACACAACTATCAATTAGTTTAGCATCAGCGCAGAATCGATTATCGATAAGAATTTAATCAACCTCTCTTAAGCTCCAATTAAATTTTAATTGAAACTTAACTAATCGACGTCTAAGAGACGTCTTAAGAAAATCTAATAAATACGGCTGTAACACTAACTTAATGACAAATTAAAAGATAAATAAACTAACTGACTGATAAACTATTTTACATGGATAAGTAAGAATATATATATATATATATGTACATGTTGTGAGCTAGAAAAACTATTACTGTTGAAGGTGTTGCTGTGAGGACTGTTGGAAGTAAACTGCCCGGCGTCTAATTTGAATTGCAACGAATTTATTATTTACTGCGCAGTTGGATTTGTTTGCAGTTGCAGCTATGAGGGCGAAGGGTGCAAACCTATTCGTCCTTCCAGTAGTTTTGTTGTCGTCTATTCTCCTCTGTGGAAATAGTTCCGAGGTTTGAGGAAGAATAGACAACGCAGTTTGAGGAGGTTCGCTAAGATTCGCCACAGACTTTACACAAAATCTCACTACTACCACTTTGAGTACAGCTTCAAACACATTCCACCGTTTTATTTCTATAAATTCCATCTTAAGGCCACGTCTGGCTGCCGTTTTGTATTTTGAAAGCAAGAAACATTTAGTAAAAACTTTTCCATATATATTAAAATTGTGAAATTCAAAGCTTGGCCACGCGGGGACTTCAAATGCATACGCACATGCCTAAAACCCGGTCCACCATCAGACCAAAACTGTGAGCATCAGAAGAAACTCCTATATTGTTACAAAATCACTTCTTTTCAAAAAAACGTTTTTCAATTTATCAAACTTAAAGAAAAGAATATAGAAAAATTGTAGTGTGAAAATAAAAACAAAAGTTTTTACTAAATGTTTCTTGGATAGTAAAACGCTTTCAAAATACAAAACCAGACGTGGCCTTAAGATGGAATTTATAGAAATAAAATGGGGGAATGTGTTGGAAGCTGTACTCAAAGTGGTAGTAGTGAGATCTTGTGTAAAGTCAATTCACAGACAGAGGATGTGATTACAAAAACAACAACGTAAACAAATGGTTGTTGCGGGGCAAGAGAAGTAAAGGTTTGCCATCTAATTAATTTCTTATCTCTGATCGTGGTAGAAGTCAACGCAAATTTTAACGCAATTCACACACGGCCTAAGGGCATGATACAACCATTGTCCGTGTTCATACCGGTCGATTTGTTGAACAGTTTGATGGTGAGGAAGTAAGTGGGGGCAGTTGAAGGGGTGTTTCCCAAAATTGAATCAACACGAGCTGTTGAAACTTCGTGCGAATAAAGCGACTGTTTTCTTTCTCTGTCACACGCATTGGTCGGTATTGACATCATTCCCATACTGTTTCGTGAAAGTCAAACCATTTTTTTTCTTTTTTCCTGCCAAACACTCATTTGTCTTGCATTTGTCATTTGTGTTTAGAATTAAAAAACTTAAAATTAATAAGCTGAGCGACAGAAAACAGAATATTCTAATAACCTGCGTGTGTGATACCAAAAGATTATCGTTTAAAACAATAGACTGGTGCTGAAAGAAGGTTTGTTTTGTTAGAAAAAAAATTTATTCAAAGCCAGGAAAAGTTATCACAATTTGTATTTACAGTTTGTTCTTCGGACCAAAAGAGTTTTTTGTTGACCAAACTAAACTTTTGGAGAACCCGAAGGGTGGTATTGCTGTAGCACAGGGGTATGCAATGCAGTGAAAAAAATTAACCCTAAAAAAAGAATTACAACACTGACCGATAGAACAGAAATTGAATAGGAGTTTGGTGCTCAGATCGAAGAAGTGAGCCGGGAAGAAAGTGGCTTGAAACTGACATTGAGTAATGGTCAAACTCTTTTGACTAATATTGCGTTGAGGATATCGTGAAGAGTGACTCAGGAGTTCAAACTAAAATGTTTTGGTCGAGCAATGGTGAAGGGACTAGAAGGAGGTGTTGGATACAATCCCCATGTAGAGCAGGCTGATGATGTCAAAGAACTACCTGGACGAATAACTGTTCAGCCATGGGATTCAATTTCAACTGGAAATTACTCCTCTATTCCACTTTTGATTGGTGTGGCCTGGCCAAACAAGAAACTGGAAATGCAATTACGCCGAAAATCATTGAGAACGCATTTGGTTCAGCTGAAAAGCTGAACTCCCTACTTGATCCTTTGCAGACGTAAAGTGGCTTTCTACGGGTGGATAATATAACTGGAGCCATTACAAATCCAATCTTACCAAGTGTTAGGGAACTTAATCTGGGGTTAAATGATGTTCTCAGTGTTCCTGATTCCCTCAATCCATTGCAAGTTCTTACGAAGGTTTGTGTGAATTGTTTTCTCTTGAAGTATTCCTATTCAATATTCTGTTTTTCTAGGTACAAAAGTGGTATTTTCAAAAGTCATTCGACGAGTAAAGAAAGCACTCCTTTTATAAAAATCGATACGAAGATGAATTCCTGGACGATTTTATAGGTTGCGAACTGAATTATATCTTTCTCCCGATACATGGAAAATATGGGTAAATGGAAAGCTGTTAGTAATACTAATGATTTAAAAGTGCACTCAGTCAATGAAAATTATGTAACTTTTTTATGAACCGTACACGAAAAAGCAATAAAAAAGCATGCGAATGATTCTCCAAATGTATATTTTGGATATAGGAGTATGTATTATGTTTACGCTTTATCCAAAACTTGGATAGCTTATCTATTAATAATTTAGCAAAAGTGACTTACGACAATTTGAAAAATTGTCATCCCGCTGCTTGTTAGCTGATGAGATACCGCGGCGGTATGACGGTCCGTTACATGATAAAAGGACCTAGAGATACCACAGGTGGGTAGCTATACATGCGCTTGTAGCTCAGTTGTATAGATAGGGATGAGTATCTGTGTTTGCAGCGACAGCCAAGCTGTGCTTAAGGCCCTTCTCAACCCTCTAACTACTTCGAAAGTGATCCAGGAATGCAAGAGCTCTCTGAATGCCGTCGGAAGATTAAATTCTTTGAGTCTGATAGGTGTACCAGCGTGAGGGCTTCAATCAACGATTGGACCTCCGAAGAGCACAACCGTAGATGGCATGTCTCCATTGGATGCAGACAGACCAAAGGTATACTCCCCAACGTAAAGAAAATTGCAACATTTTTGCTTTTTGCAGAAATGACTAGAAAGCTTATTGGCGTTGCCAGCGGGCACTCCTTTTTTGCCAAGCATTCAAGCTCCTTATCATAGCAGCATTTTTTGTCTTTTCTCCGAACATCTGGAAAGCTATAACAAAAGAAGACCGGTAATACAATGGACCGGTATTTAGGTGTGAATGTTCCAGTTGGTATTTTAAAAACCTCCTACAGAAAAAAAATGGAGACTGTTTGGTTTTGGTTTTTTGTAAAAAATTATTATTCTAGGATGCTTTAGTTTTAGTTGTTAATAGCTGCTCTTCTTCTAGTTGAGACTTGTTCTTAAATGCTAAATGTTTTTCCTAAAGATAGAGAACCCTTCGTGAAGATTTAGTACTTTAGGTGCTGTTGTGGATGTAGTTGGCAGGTCGCAACCAACTAAACGTGGATATGCTTCCGAGGTGGCGGACCATTTGGCAATGGTCGTCGAAAAGCTGCAAGTATAAAAGTCTTAGAAACCGCTTAAAATCACTGGAACAATTTTTTTTTTACTAAGAAACTCTCGAGCCTTGCAGGCATTTCAGGAAGCTCCTTGGTTCTAAAGAGCTATGTTTAACAAAAACTGTCTTATCATGCTATTCACCGACGCGAAACGTTGGACTACATTTGATACTGCTCCGTTTGATCGGGTCACTGGTGTGGGGGAGAGTTTCACCTCTGATTCCAGCGTAGCGGACTCGACTTATTTAAATTGAGAAGCACGCGATTTGGCGTGGGAGCTAGGATACGGATGTCGGTGTTGTTTCTCCAAAAATATAAATAAAAATTCATCAACCTCAGGGGTGGAAGCGTGAGCGTACTAAGAAAGCGTGAACTGAAACAGCTAAAATTTAATATATAAAATTATTATTTTTGCTGTTTCCATCTCTGAGGTTGATAATTTTTTTTTATTTATATTTTTGGAGGCAACTGTCAAAATAGTTTCACATTCCAATTGTATCATTTTTGAAGGTAGTTGACAAGAAGGAAATGAAACAAGACGGAGTTGAACAATGTGAACATTTTGGTCGATTTGTTGCTTCAACAAATCGACCAGTATGAACATCGCCATTGACGTAATATTATGTCAATGGATACAACTATAACAGCCTTATTTATAAACCCGTATTATCGGCGGATTAAGGTTACTACGAACTTAATACTCCTCTAATACTCCAAACCTTATTTATAAAAAAAATACACCAGTATTAGCGGCGGATTAAGCTAATACTGGTTCATAGGAGTATTAACGGAGGATTAAGGTCGTATTAAGGTCTAAATGTCATTTTGTTCAAATTTTTGGAAGAAAAGTGGAAAATTATTTTGGTTTAGTGAATAGTTTTAATTCTTTTTCCGCCTTAACTACGAGATAAATAAATTAATAAATGAAAACTAATATTTCTTGTTTTGTTTCGTTTAATATCCATTTTGGAAAAATTTCCGCCAACCACAAAAAAAAACAATCATAATGCTCGGATTCAACGCAATTAAGTTTTTCAGATAATCTAACTTTTTTTGGCCTCTGATTGGTCAAAAGTCACGCATCAAAAGAAGAACTAAAACTCTTGCCAATCAGAGCCCGAAAGAAGTTAGATTATCTGAAAAAACTTGATGAATTGAACGTGCACAATGGGATTTGTTGACGTTTATAGTAACCAGAGCTATAGATGGGTCATTTTTTTGATGAAAAATTTGACATAAGCAAGTATTAACTAATACGGGTTGGAAAATGTTTTATAAATAAGGATTCGCTCGACTTGGCGTAAGGGAGTATTAAGTGCTAATACTAGTATTAACTAATACCAGGTTGAACCGAGTATTAGCGAAATCTAATAAATAAGGCTGTAAGAAATTAATTAGATGGCAAACCTTTACTTCTCTTGCCCTGCAGCAGAGATAAGAAATTAATTAGATGGCAAACCTTTACTTCTCTTGCCCCGCAACAACCATTTGTTTACATTGTTGTTTTTGTAATCATATCTACTGTCTGTGAATACGTGGAAGCTGCTTTGTATATTAAAACTATATCAGTCGTATTTATAATCCCATTCCAAAGTATGTCTAACTTTGGACAGCTCTTAGAACAGTTTCCAACTCCAAATCGTATTTATAAACACTTTCATTGCTGTCTAAGGAACGTCTTACTTTAGACACCGAAATTGGTTGTCTAAACTATGGCTAAAGTGGCATTTGCTACAGCAAAAAACAATTTTGTTGAACATGTTATAAAACACTGATGAGAGCTCTAAGATCGAAAAAAATAAGTAGTTTGAGTTGCAAAAATACTACTTTCAACAATTTAATTTATAAATTGCACAAATTTCATCGTTTTACGAAACTTGGAAAAGCTGTAACTCAATGTCAAATCAGCTGCTTTTTTGGTCTGGTTCAAGTGTTACGCCACACTCTTTCAGAGCCATTTAGTTGTTGCACTCGTATATCAAAACACAAAAAATGGTACTGCACGGATACATCATGAACGCCACCAGTTAGTTTTTCATTCGAAGTTGACAGTTTGAAGGGTTGTTTAGACAACTGTTGGAATGCATTTATAAATACGAAATTGGCTAAGGGTTGTCCAACTCTTTAGGCACCGTCTAGTTGGACAGTTGTCTAAGGATGTTCTAAGCAAATTTTATAAATACGACTGTATATATACAGCAGTATTTATTAGATTACCCTAAATAGCTCTGAACGGATGAATAGTTATGTAGTGAATAGCACGTTGAAAAAATTCTTATTTATAAACCATTATAGTTATGATGCGTATATCTTACCTATCTATAATCTATAATATAATTTATAGCATTGAGCGGTAATACACAGGTGTTCTTCGCTATCGAAAACAAACCGGTCTCTGAAAGCCATCTATGTATCCGCCGGCGTACTAACAGTCCCCTGTCATTTCAAAATAGCGAAGACACAAATTTATTCAGTCACTATACTACCTAAATCGGCGTTCAGCCTATGCTACGTTCAAAAAGTTTTATAAATACGTTTTTCTGTTCAGAGATATTATAAGAGGAACATAGCGCTATTCACTCCCTATTATGGGTTTATAAATAAGGCTGATATCATTGACATATTATATTATTATATAATATGTCAATGGCTGATATTATATATAGTATATTGTACTCAAAGTGGTAGTAGTGAGATTTTGTGTAAAGTAAAGGTGGAGTGGAAGCTGTACTCAAAGTAGTAGAGGTGATTTTCGGTAAATCAGCTTGTAGGCAGTTTCTATGTGTGTGTGAAGTTTGCCATCTAATTAATTTCTTATCTCTGGGGCTTGCCCTCTCGTCTTTATTCCTCTATGGCTTACACAATACAGCTATTGCTATTGCATGAAGGTTTCAATGTGTGTGCTTATTAAATATATTTGCTTTTTGCTGCTAAACTATTTAAACACGTTTGATTTGTTTATAATTCCGAGCAAAGCTTTACTGGGTTTGTGTGCATTATGAAAAAAACAAACGGTATACAGAATTTTTCTTGTTCTTACATTTATTACTAATTTATTTTTTTTTAATAGCTGAGCTTTTAACGAAAATATTAGAGATCGCCGATAAGCATCCCCACACAAATTTAAGTAAATTGATCAAGTGCGTCGAAACTGAAAAAAAAATAAAGAACATTGTTCTTCTACTAGCAGAGTTAGCAGAACACGCAGTATTTGGATCGGATGTTTCAATATCTTTGAAATATGTAATAATTCAATTGCATTATATTAAGTAAACACATTACGTTCACGTTTTCTATATGTTGCAATCCTAGTATCTCGATAGCTTTGAAAGGCTATCAGAGGAGCCAACCTTTTCGGAAGCTGGTCTTGTGTTATTAAATTCTGCCATAATATACGGAAAAAGAGTTGATCATGTGCACCAATACGTCGAGCGGCTTTTACTGTCCTTAAGTAGTTTACAGAACTTAGAATCTGAAGGGTAAGTAAACAAGCATCATTCGCACTATTGACAATCATGCTTATTTTGACATTCTATTCGAATGAAAGTTTAGTCGAATTCGAAAGAAGTGCATTTTGAGACTCGTATGATTCGAATGTTAAACATGTAAAATTTCGAATCATTCGAGTCTCAAAATGCACTTCTTTCGAATTCGACTAAACTTTCATTCGAATAGAATGTCAAAATAAGCATGAATACAAACTTGTAATTACTATGTACGATTTTTGCAGGTATGTAATTATGTGGCACTAAAAACTACGATAAGCTCTACATATGTATGTAATTTGATTATATAAATACTAATTGTACGCATGGTAAACATGCCTGCTGTTCGGGGTTCGAATCCTGAAATTTGAATCCCCAAAATTGTTTTTCCATCGGTATCGCTTTTCACGACGTATTGGCAAGCCCTTCGTTAATAAATTCAATGCCATGAGGAGCGCTTTCTCGATTAGTCGTTAGGAACCGGCAGAAAATTGTAGGTACCCTTCATTCTCTCACATGGTCACAAGGCATGATTCTGTGAAATGCGATAAGCCCTGGGACACCTCGCTCTATTGCGCCACCCTATGAGTTAATACTAATCACAATCACTTGTGGGGCTGAATCATTGTTATTTGTTTTTTATCTGAACTTTTCGATTTTAAAATTGTTTTTCCTTTTTTATTTCTTTTACTGTTTCTAGTTGTTTTTTTGATAAGATTTTTGTTTGCTTGTGTGTTATATAACTTTATTTTTCTTTCTGCCAAGTTTCTATACTTGCTTAAATTTCCTTGTTTTTTCCCTTCTTCTGATTTCTTTTACATCTAAGCAAGGTGCCAGTTATAGCGACCAGGAAACCCGAAAAATACAATTTTAATAGAAAATATTTGTTGTACTATACGTTTTCTGGGCACAAAAAATACTTTGAGTGATTTGTCATCGATTGGTATAACATTGTTGTTCAATTATTGTATCGAAAACATAATTATTATTCCATTTGAAATTTTTTCTGATTCGTTTCCTGTGCCCCTGTTCTGTAACTATAGCCTCGATAAAAGCAGGCGATAAACGGTGGAAAATGGAACGAAATCCTACTAAATTCATAGAATTTCGTTCCATTTTTCACCGTTTATTGCCAAGGCGATAGTTACAGAACAGGGGCACTGATCGCTATAACTGGCCCCTAAGCCAAATAATGGGAAATAAATCATTTTTGAGAATGATGTTAAGGATTTTGACTTACCAAAAAAATGGGCTGATGGTTTGCGACATAAATGCGCATAGCCTATTACCTAAGATTGATGAGTTTAGGGATTTATTTGAGGAGTCAGATATAGAAATTGTATGTGTCTCTGAAATATGTTTTTCCACTTGTGTAAACGATCAGCATAGCTGAGCACAGTTAATCAAACAATTAACTTCGTAAAATAAAAATAATCGTTAATCCGTTAATATATCGCGCATTCGGTAAGGGGCCAGTTATAGCGATAAGTAAAACGAATCGGGAAAAATTTTCAAATGGAATAACATCTAGTTTTTTTTTCGATTTGAAAGACAATTGTTAGATCAATCGATTGCAAATCACTCAAAGAATTTTTAACGACCAGAAAATGTATAATTTAACAAATATTTTCTATCAAAATTGCACTTTTCTAGTTTCCTGATGCAATTTCATTTTTCGTGTCAGCTGATTGAAATTTCAGCCAAAATGGAACAAATCGTTCTAATTGTTTGGATTCCATTTTCCATGTATTCCACTGACAGACTCAGCAAATTTTTTTTCATCTGCATTGCATAGGAAAACAAAGTTGCTGATGTATGGCTGCGATGGGTTGAGAGCCTGGCAACTGACATATTTTTCCTGTTCGCTATAAACGCCCATCAGGAAAAAATTCATGTTTCCATTTGTTTCAACTTTTCCTGATGGTTTTTCCTTATCACTATAATTGGCCCCTAAAACAAGGCCCGAAGTGCTAATTTTCAAATTGTTCAGGACAGACATTTTTTTAGATTATTACGTTGTTTTTCTGCCCATATTAAAGTATTTTACATATAAATATACATATATGTATTTTATTGTATATGTATTTTACATATACATATATATGTATATGTGTATATTTTTTTTGGTTGAAATATACCTTATACTTTTATGAATATAAATTATGTAATTCAAGAACGAATTATTTATTTATCTACAATATTTGAAATAATAATGTATGCATACAATTATGCCCTTGTTGTATCTCCTCCTATACCTTCCAGAGGAAGTCGTCGTGCGTTGAACTCAGAACACTTCAATTGTGTTGTACTCTTTGATTGCCAATTCGATATCATATTACGGATGTTGTTTTGGGTCAATCAAAGTGCAATCATACAATAGTTGAATTGTGCTGACTCTTTTAACGTGCCGACGATTATCCACTGCGAATGTTTGGGCTTGCGGTCACCTAAATGACACGACAAGAGAGAGTCTTTTGAAAACATTCAATGAAGTCGGTCGTTTCGCATTCTTTACACGGAAAACACTTTAACATTGGCGCAGCCGGTCCGCGAATCTCGTTTCTTTTATGTAAACTCGCGAATCTAAATTCAGAATAGTTAAAAAAAAAAAAAAAATATTAATTAATCAAAGTGTGAAATCTAAATGTTTTAAAAAGAATCGCTTCGAATGTTGGGTTGTGTAGTGTTGTTGTGACATTAAAGTGAATGAAAAATAAAAAAATAATAACAAAGAGCAAAAAGTATATCTGAAAAAAAAAAAAAAAAAAAAAACCATCGCTGTGACAATTAAAAGTAGATACAAAGGGAGAAATACAGGTGAGTATACTTTAATGTATGTACCTATATTTTATTTTTTAGATTGTAAGTGACAAAGTTGTGTACCTATAAATTTTATTTTTTTTTTTTCGGTTTAGTTTTTCAAGTCAAGTTCTTAGTCAAGTTTCGTTTCTTTCATTTGTTTTTCGTAGTAACTTTAGTTGAGGTGGTCGTTTGATTTTATTTGATTTAAAAAAGAAAAAAAATTAGATCTGTTGGTTGGCGTTAGTTAATGGCCCGCACCCAAAGTGAAGCCCAACTTAACGATCTAATAGAGGAGTTATTATAAAAAAGAAAAGAAAGAAAATCAACGACAATTAAAGTCGGTGAATGAATTTCTTTTCACAGAATTAAGGGAAGTTTTGAATCCTGAGGTTTACAAACTGGTAAGTTTTCAGCTAACGTCTCAGTGGGGTAAATTAACTAGAGTAGAATCGACTGACGAAATCGTTAACGAATACGTCAAAGCCGTTCACGCTCTAGTAGAAAACCACGCTAAAGAGGCAGAAGACCTTAGAAAACAGCTTAAAAAGAGCGAGTTTAAGCGTAAGGAAGCTGAAAAACAACTTCTGAAAACAACAGAAGAAGCTGACCAGGAAATAGACCAGCTCACTATTGAGTTAAACAAAAGTTTAACAACTCAAAGGGAGCTAAGGGAAAAAGGTAAATCATCACCTTATCCAGACAGTTCAAAACACCTTATTCCGTTGCTCACTCCTCAACATACTTCTACACCAAAATCGTCTCTGGAAAGAAACCTGGTCAACACAGGAGTTCAAACCACAGTTGTAGAAGTATTTAAATCAAATAAAATCACTCAGGTAGAAATAGAAGAAAATTGCGAAATGCCACTTGAGAGTATAAGCAAGGTAGTTTCAAGGTTAGTCCCCATATTCAACGGGGAGAGAAATCATGAACTTTCACGAAGAGTTCATGAATTCTTAAACGCATGCGATCTGGCTTTGAAAATGGTAAAGCCAGAAGAAGAGGGGATCTTAGTGTCTCTAATCTCAACCCGATTGCAAGGCGATGCGTTTGAGTTAATTCGTTCAAACAATGTGAACACAATAGAGGGTTTGGCAAAACTGTTTAAAGACAGTTATTTAGTGCCAAAAACTCTGGACAATGTGATGAACGAATTAAAACAATGCCATCAATTGTTAGGCGAAGATGTAAAAGCGTTCGCTAGACGTCTAGCGAAACTGAAAGCTACATCTGTTGAGATTATTGACTCAAGATATTCCGCAACTGAGTCAGTAGGCCTCAAAAAAGAAGTTGAAAACACGGTGTTGACAACTTTAAAAAAAGGGCTAGTCGATCCAGCTCTTCGACAGTTTATGCTGGGGAGCAAAAGCAAAGATCTCAACGAAATCTCTGAGGAAGCCTTGAAAACTTCCTTGCTACTACAGCCAAACTCGATGGGCTATATGGGAGTTGGAACAACACCAAACTTACCTTTTGATCGTATTAGCTCAATGTACCAAATTCCCGGTACTTTCCAACAAAATTACAATAGCCTGACTCAAGCATATCCATCTATGCCGTCCATGCCTCATCTTTTTAACAATTATACTACACTACCTCACAATTTACCTCAAGTGACACAAGACTACACATCTAAACCCGCACAACATCCTTCACACATCACACATAATGAAACACCACCTCAATACATCCAGGATTTTCAAGACCCTCCCCACTCCAGCAATAGACAGTCAACAAGGTCTGCAAATCCCATTAAAACCTGTGGATTCTGTGGTAAGCAAAATCACAGCTATGTTGATTGTAATATTCGTAAAAGAACGCCATACTGCGACACTTGCGAGGACTATGGGCATGCTCAAAACGGTTGTCCCCGCTCACAAATACGAGCTACTCAGACAATAAGTCAAAGGCCTAGAGTCAAATGCAAGTGGTGTTCTAGGGTGGGTCATGTGGAGGACGATTGTTTCTCTAAGAGAAATTACCTCAAAGACCAATCGGGAAACGACCTGGGGGCCAATTTGAATCACTAAATTGTGCCCCAGAGAATTCGCTCTCCACAAAATCAACAACGAAAAATAAAAAAAGCAATGTAGACGAAGTAAAGCCATTAGCGCCTGTATTAAACGATCGACAAAAAGAAAATAGAACACAAAACATTGACTCGGAGGAGTTAAATTTCTTTACTTTTGAGTCGATTCGTAAAACGAAGCAGAAATCAAGGCCACTAGTTTCTGGGACAAAAATAAACCTAGGTCAGTTTGGTTTCTTATTTCTGATTTTCAATCTTCGTTTCGTTTGGAGTAAGTGCTATTCAAAGGTGAAATTCGTCTATAACTTTTTGAATGATTATTTTAAGTGTTTTGTTTTGAAGTGTTTCAACCAGTATGCTTTGCCGAAAAGTAAGAAAAAAATATTATATGCATTTAGAAATCTTCGTAAGCATGACGTGTTCGTCGAGCTGCCTATTTCAATGGCCAAGTCCGAAAAGGTACTTCTTCTGGTCGACACAGGAGCAGACTCGAGCTTACTAAAAAGAAGCTCATTAAAAAATGCTACCAATATAAATATAAATGAAACAAAGCAACTGGGTGGTGTTTTCGGTGGAGTAGGTATGACATTGGGTACAATTGAAACCAATTTACTTTTTCCAAGCAAATTTTTTACTAAGTGGAATGTTGTAGATGGACTGCTGATGGTATAGTGGGTCGTGATATCCTTTGGAATCACTCAATCATCGACGCAATTTCCAAAAGAATAAAATTTTTCGATGAAAAAAAAGAATTTTTAATTGATCTACCTCTAAAATGCCTGCCAACAAATCCTCCTCCTATTTCTTTACTAAACGTTGTCAAGTGTAGGATTGGAGCTCGTACGCAAACTATTGTTAAAATAAAAATTCCGAATTCCAAGTCAAACGAATTCCTGATACATTCACAGGAAATTGATGATGGAATTTATCTAGGAAACACAATAGTTAAGGCACACGACAACTACGTCCATGTCCCTGTTTTGAACAGTACAAGAGAGGACTATTTCATGGATACAAGCTTCATACCCACACACTCAAATCTTAAAAATTATACAATAGTAAAAAATAATCCGGGATCGAAAATATATGCGAATTTTAAAAAAATCCACATTAAGGAACGGGAAAAGAACCTTCTATCTTTAATTAAACTAGATCATAAAACAAAGCAAGAAAAAAAATCTATACAAAATTTATGCATTAAGTTTAATGATGTATTTTTACTAAAAGGTGATCGTTTAAGTTATACACCCGTGTTAGCCCACAACATACCCACCAAATCTGACCAAGCACCAATCAATACAAAGCAATATAGAACTCCGCAGATTCACAAACAGGAAATTGAAAGGCAAGTGCAAGAAATGCTTGACCAAGACATAATTTCTGAAAGTAAATCACCTTGGAATTCACCATTACTCATTGTGCCAAAGAAAATGGTTGAAGGTCAAAAACGGTGGAGGGTGGTTGTTGACTTCAGAAAACTAAATGAAGTCACAATCAAAGATGCATTTCCCCTTCCTAGAATAGAAGAAATTCTCGATCAGTTGGGCAATAGTCAGTTTTTCACCACATTGGATTTGGCAAGCGGTTACCATCAGGTGTTGATCGATCCAGCCGATAGAGCAAAAACCGCGTTTAGCACCAGTACAGGGCATTACGAGTTCAATAGAATGCCTTTTGGTCTAACCGGTGCTCCGGCAACATTTCAAAGGATCATGAATCACATTCTGACAGGTTTACATGGCATTGATTGTTTCGTCTATTTAGATGATATTGTTGTCTATGGTAAAAATCTAGAAGAACATAATCAAAAACTTTCTAAAGTTTTGGGAAAACTTAGGCAGCACAATCTCAAATCAAATACCGAGAAATGTAACTTTCTACGGCGTGAAGTAACATATTTGGGAAACGTATGTTCTGAAGCTGGTGTTTCACCCGACCCAGCTAAAACACAATGTGTTACAGATTTTCCTAGACCCAAAACAATAAAACAGGTGCAATCATTTCTGGGACTTACGAACTACTATAGAAAATTTATACCGCAATACGCTAAAATAGCAGCTCCAATAACAAAGCTGCTGCGTAGTTTCGAATGGTCTCCAGATTTTGAGAAATCATTTCAGTTCCTCAAGGAAGCGATTACCTCACCACCTGTTCTCATCTACCCAGATTTCACAAAGCCATTTATCCTGACTACAGATGCCAGCAACGAAGCTCTAGGAGCCGTTTTGTCTCAGGGCGAGGATAAGCCTATTGCTTATGCTAGCCGTTCGCTAGAAAAATCTGAAAGAAATTATTCTACGATAGAAAAGGAATTGCTTGCCGTAGTTTGGGGGTGTAAGCATTTCCGAACATATCTTCTAGGTCGACATTTTACAATTTTCACAGACCATCGTCCCCCTGTAGGAGTATTTAATGTAAAGGATCCAACCACGAGACTTTTGCGTTTTCACCACAAATTGTCTGAATATCGAGGTAAAATCACGTATAAGCCTGGCAAAACCAACTGCAATGCAGATGCGTTAAGCAGGATACAAAAAGATAATAATTGTATCAAAATGGTTCAGACAAGGAGTAAAGTGAAATTGAACATAGAGAGCACAAAGGTACCTATAGACAAAAAGAAGAACGACCATACCGTGTCAGAACAAATTCCTGAAGGGGAAATAATAACTGATTTGTCCAAAACATGGAAAATCGGTCCGCCTATAGGCATGGGAAGTCATGGTCAAATATATTCAGCGTGTAAAGCATCGAGTTCACCAAAGAAGCCGTCCGACTATGAATATGTCGTCAAAATTGAACCACATGGCAATGGGACGTTGTTTGTTGAAATGCATTTTTGTATGCAAAATGCTCGTTTCAAAGACATTACACAGTTTAAACAGCAGCGCGGACTTAAATCTTTTGGGATGCCTTATCTAGTTGGTAAGGGATCACACGACATAAACGATGTGAAACATCGTTTCGTTGTAATGCCACGTTATGGAGACGATATTTGGAAGCTTTTCTTGGAAAACGGAAGAAGGATTCCAGAACACACAATTTATCGTCTTGCCTTACAGATGTTGGATGTGTATGAGTACATCCACGGCCGAACGTATGTCCATGCCGATTTAAAAGGAGCCAACATCTTATTAGGTTATGGGAAAGGTGGTGCTTCTCAAGCATATTTGGTAGACTTTGGTTTAGCTAGTCACTACACCCAAAAGGATTTCAAGCCAGATCCAAAGAAAATGCACAATGGTACAATTGAATACACATCTAGAGATGCACATCTCGGTGTAGCAACAATGCGAGGAGACTTTGAGATCCTTGGGTATAATCTAATCGAGTGGTCAGGCGTGATGCTGCCTTGGGTACAAGAAAACCTCCTTAAAGTTCCGATTAAAGTCCAGAAGTTAAGGAAACTTTTATGAGAGATGTAAGTACTGGGTTGAAAAAACTATACCCCAGAGGAGTGCCAAATCCAATAATGGAATTCATGAAATACGTCGCTGCTCTGGAATACAATGAGACACCAGATTATGAAAAATGCCGAAATATATTTCAATCGGGACTTAAAGCCCTTAACGCTAACAATTCAGGAGACTTAGAATTCAAACTGAAATCATCACAAGACTCTAAAACCAGGAAAGAAAGTAATGAGCTCAATGAACTCAATGACAAAATAGTCACTGCTCCAAACCAAAGGTTTGTCACTTTAACGGATCCAGCTGATATTTTAACAGTTCTTCGTGATTTCCACAACTCCGCACTAGGAGGGCATCAGGGGATGACAAAAACTTTTGCACGGATTCGTCGTCAGTTTAGATGGAAAGGGATGAAAAATGACATTGCAAATTACATCAGGAATTGTGAAAAATGCCAAAAAAATAAGTCAGGGAAAATGACTAGAATGCCAATGGTATTGACAGATACCCCATGTTTTCCTTTCGAAAAGGTTTACATGGACATGGTCGGTGTTCTTCCACTGACGTATTCCGGTAATAGATACATTTTAACATTCCAGGACGACTTGACGAAGTATATGACCTGTGTGGCCATCCCTGATGCTGAAGCATGCACTGTAGCAAGAGCTTTTTACGAAGAGATTGTAACAAGGTTCTGTATACCCAAAGTTCTAGTCACAGATAACGGAACAAATTTTACTTCGAAGCTTTTTTCCGAAACATGTAAGCTTCTGGGAGTTAAAAAGATCCACACTACCGCCTATCATCCACAGGCCAACGGTTCACTTGAACGCAGTCACAGACCCTTAGCGGAATATCTAAGGAGTTTTGTTGACAATGATGATCAGTGTTGGGACCAGTGGCTGAGACAGGCAATGCATGTCCACAATAACACGGTGCATAGCGCCACTAAACTGACACCAACTAAGAGCTTGTATGGTTGCGAGTTCGAGATGCCGACAAATTTAAAGAGTAAACCTAAACCTCTGTATAATGATGAAGACTATCCGAAATTTCTTCAACATCAACTGCAGAAAACTCATGAACTTGCAAGAAAGAATCTCGAACTGGCCAAGCAAAAATCGAAACAGCAATACGACCGTCAAACCAACCCTGTTTCGTTTGCAGTTGGAGCAAAAGTCATGCTTAAAAATCCAACTAGGAAAAATAAGTTCTCCCCTATTTGGTTGGGTCCCTACGAGGTGGTGTCTGTAAATGATATTGTAAATACCAATATTCAAGTAGGTAGGAAAATCAAAACGGTACACAACAACCAACTTAAGGCTTATTGTAATGATTAAATTTGATTTCTTTTATTTTCTTTTTTTTTCTCTTTCTAGATTGTGGACTGACTGGTAAAAATAATTATTTTATTTTTTTTACTCAAATATAAATTATCTTTTTACATTAAATTTATAAATTTCAATTTGTTCACTAAATTCAAAAAAAAAAAAAAAAAAGCAATAGAACAAAAAGTTAGACTATTCCTGTTATACAAAAAAAAAAGTGATAGAAGAAAAATGTATTCAATACTTAATATTAAACAAACACTTTTAAATGTTGCCTTAATGTATAAACTAATCTTTCTCGTGGCAAACATACCGAACGTCTCAACATCCCACACAACAACGACATCAGCTCCTTATCAAATAGAAAGCATTACTTTAACTCCGGCACTATTTGAAGGCATTGGGAATGCTGGCTGTCTTTTTTTAATAACAAATGGACCATATTCACGAAAATAAAACCCATGGATTTTTCGGAAGTTCTCGATTTTGTAAACAAGTGTGACGCTAAGATCAAACAGCTGTGCGTTCCTCTACAATCAAAATTCCAAATAAATTGCAACATGAGAACGAACGAGTTATAAGCTATCATTTACAACCTTCGGCAAAACAACATGCGACTAAAGCATATGGTCTCTCACCGAAGAAATAAGAGAGCTATAGAAACAATTGGACATTTCTTCCATTGGGCTTTTGGAACTATGGACAAAGAGGATTCTGATAAGATTTATGACCATCTTGACAACTTGGATACGAATGAAAAGGAAACGCTCAACTTAATTACGAAGCAGATAACGGTGGCAAATTCCAATTTTGATAGGCTCAGTAAACCTATTAAAACATTATCAGAAGAGGTGGAAAAAATTGGAAATAGTTTCGAAAACTTCACCACTGATATGGAGAATTTCGCGACGGCTGCAATCAAAGATTTAGCTGCGACGAAATTGAAAGTGGAGATTAACGAAATGATCTCATTAGTTACTTCTAAACTACTTGAAGTCCAAAGTCGCCAAACAACTGAGCTATCAATTTTTAACGATTTGTACCAAAATAAGCTTCATCCCTTTATTTTGGACGCAAACAATATATCACCAGTGCTGAAGAATTCAAAGTATGAAAGAATGGTTCTTAATCCAGCCGCGTTGTTCCAAGTTGTTCGGCTGTTGACCTATCCACAAAGAGACTCAATCGTTTTAAAGATTACTGTTCCGCTACCTGAAGCCACCATGTTTTCCTTGTTCAAGGTATACCCAGTGCGAACAAAACTCGATAACCATTGGGACTTGGTTTTGGACGTTAAGACTCAATACATCGCAGAAGCAGACGATCATACCTTATTTGTCACCATGTCGCGTACAGAGTTGATGCAATGTTCCGAGGTCCCGTTCAATACGTCAATAACGATAAAGGTATGTCAACACCAAAAACCTATACATACCAGTGGAAGCTCCGAGTGCCTAGTAGAGCTGTTGCAACATTCTGCTACCTCAAAAACGAACTGCAACTACGTCGCTGCACCAACTACAAAGGGGGTAATCACGAAGATGTCAACGAAGAACCAATGGTTTTTCAATGTAAGAGAATCGATTGCTCTCAATTTTAATAGCGATGGGGAACTGTACGCTCCAGAGCTCAAAGGATTCGGAATTCTGCACATTCTACATCCTTGCGAAATAAATACGAAGGAATTGCGTATACCATACGAGCAGGTTTGGAGTTCAAAGCTTAAGATCCATCAACCGAGAGTGAACCATTCGGATCTTATTGGACTACTAAGGGAAAGATATGCCAATCTTACAGTGAGGACCTTTTCGAAACCACCACCACTATACCTAGGTAGTCATAGCGATATGATTGCGAGTTTGAAGGAGGGGAAGAAGTCGTTAGAAGATCTACAAGAGGAAGCAAATCAGGTCGAAAACAGAAAGCGTGTAAACAGTCAGCGATTGGAAGTCGACGTCCATCGATATTCTCTTGTGTCCATCCGTGTTCTCATAATAGCACTCGTATTGTTTAAATGGTACCTTTCAAGAAGTTCGTCTGAAAACACCGCCAACATACCGAGTCACATAACAACAAATGTAACAAACGTTGTCCCAGAAATATCCCATGCCGTCAAGATAGATGCCGTCGAGATGGATGCCCTGCCCGATCGTACAGCTGCAACAAGGAAATCGATACGAGAAGTAACGTTTGCCCGAGTTTAAAAACTTATTTGTAATGTATAATGTAGTAAGAAAAAGAGAAAACAAAAATAAATAATAATTAAATAAAGAATTCTAAAAACGAGATCAAAATAAAGATAAAAATCTTAAAACTGTTAATTACACGTTTATACAAATATAACGTTTTGTTCTATATATTCAAAAATATAAATAAAAACAAACTGTCCATTACCTCAGAAAAATGTATTGCTTACATAAAAAAAAGGGTTATTTTTGTATATAAAAGAAAAATTATAATACAATATATTAGAATGAATTAAAAACAAAAACAAAATTAAACTTATTTTTAAATATAATGCTGTTAATAATAATGTTCTTAAATAAAAAAGATAATAACGTTCCTAGATAAAAATAAAAAAGAATGTAATAAAAAAACAAAGTAATTCCTAGAATATAAAACTATATTTGTTAAGTATTTGTAAGAAAGTGTTCAATAAAAATAATTTAATCTCGTCGATTGTCATCCGGTTGATCGTGAGTTCGTCCTCCGGGTGGGGAGGGATGTTGTATCTCCTCCTATACCTTCCAGAGGAAGTCGTCGTGCGTTGACACACTTCAATTGTGTTGTACTCTTTGATTGCCAATTCGATATCATATTACGGATGTTGTTTTGGGTCAATCAAAGTGCAATCATACAATAGTTGAATTGTGCTGACTCTTTTAACGTGCCGACGATTATCCACTGCGAATGTTTGGGCTTGCGGTCACCTAAATGACACGACAAGAGAGAGTCTTTTGAAAACATTCAATGAAGTCGGTCGTTTCGCATTCTTTACACGGAAAACACTTTAACACCCTTTTTGCACCAAAATTTTAATAGCTATGTTTTTGTGATCAAAGTAAGCACTTGGTTTTGTCTAATATGTGCTCTCAAATTAGGCATAAGTACGTTAAGCAGGTGTGACCATGTCATTGTACATATATTCGTCTATAGTCCACTATTCCACGGCGCATTTCTCTCGTGCATGAATGAAGTGCAAGTGAGAAAAAAATCGAGATAGAAATACAGCTACCCGGACATGCACGGGTAGTATTTGTCGTGCATTTTTTCATGTTTCTCTTTATCTCTATTCGTTGTTTTTCGTAGTTGCTTTATTCTTGGCTTGAACTTAGTTGGGAAATCACTTTGTATTATGGCGGAAGAATTAAAGTGGCCAAAGGAATTGACTTGTGAGTTAATAGTTCACTACGAATTAAATTCAATATTATACGATCCCTGCCACCCCGACTATATAAATTGGGTTAAGAAAGCAGATGCTTTTCAAGTTATTTTGGATTCATTGAAATTGTATGACCCATTCATTAATATAAATTTGATAAAAAGAAAAATACACACTTTGCGAACTCAGTTTTCTAAAGAGTTTTGTGAAATGGAAAAACGAAAAAAATGGAGCTTTGAGCAGTTAATGTTTTTAAGAATGAATGAATGAATGAATGTTCTTTATTTAGCTTCAGAAAAGCCATTTAGTTTTAAGTTTTACATTTGAACTTATTATAAATAATTAATATAATATAAAATAGTATATAAGTGTATAAATTTATATTACTTTAAAAGATTTTTGTACTTATAAAATTTACTTTGCACATTTAGATATTTATAGGTTTGAACGTATGTGCTCAATTAGTTTTCTTTTAAAATCATGCAACGCTGTGCAACATTTTACTTCTCTAGGAAGGCTGTTAAACCCATGAAACCCCATGTAAAAAACTGTTCTTTGACCCCTTGATGTTCTAGATCTCTCAATTCTTAGGTCATCATTGTTTCTAAGATTTTGTTGTAATACTGTATTTTCTCGTATGTTTTCACATAAGTATCCAGGTAACAGATTGTTTTTAATTTTAAACACAAATATCATAGTACGCATAAACAGTCTTTGGTTAACATTTAGCCATTTCAAAACATTTAACATAGATCTTATTGGTGTATAAATACTACATTTAATAATTATTCGCATAATTTTGTTTTGTAATAGTTGTAATCTATCTTTATGACTTTGAGGACATACATAAATAAGACTAGAGCAGTAATCAAAATGAGGTTTAATTAAGACATTACATACATTAATAGCGGTACTCATTGATATATTTTTCCTTATTTTTCTTAATACACCTATTTTTTTAGACACTTTTTTACATATGTAGTCAATGTGTTCATTGAAATTTAGCTTTTCATCTAACATAATACCAAGATACTTCATTTGTTTTACAATTTCAATTGGTTCATTGTTTATTTTAACATTAATATTTGCAGGCGTACTTACATAATTACATTTAAAGATCATACATTTAGTTTTGTTTACGTTTAGCACCAGTCTGTTCATTTTAAGCCACGCGTTCACCCTTTCTAGGTCTTGGTTTAGTTCCTCTATGCAATCTTCAATGTTTTTTCCAGTGATGTACAACAACCCGTCATCAGCAAACAGAACAAGTTTTGATGAACATACTACCTTGCTCATGTCGTTGATAAACATTAGGAATAACCACACTCCGAGAATTGTACCTTGCGGAATTCCTACGTTTACAGGAACTGGTGTTGATAAAAAACCGTTTACAGACGTTCGTTGCGTTCTCCCCGATATAAATGATTTAAACCACTTGAGCTCATTTGCCTTTATACCAAAGCACTTTAATTTTTTAATTAATATTTTACAGTCTCAAAGGCTCGTTTCAAGTCAAGAAACACTGCTACAACTACATTTTTAGAATCGATTTCTTTTCGCCAGTTATTTATCACAAAATTTAAACAAGTTTCGCACGAGTGATTTGCACGGAAACCCGACTGATATCTGTCCAAAAGACCTTGCCCGTCTAAATGTTCTTGTAATTGAATTGCAACAGTTTTTTCTATAATTTTTTCGTATAAAGGCATCATATTTACTGGTCTGTATTCACTGAGACTTTTTGCGTTAGGTATTTTTTTTATTGGTATTATAAGAGATTCTTTCCATGAATCTGGGAAAACACTTGCACTCAGAAATATCCCATGCCGTCAAGATAGATGCCGTCGAGATGGATGCCCTGCCCGATCGTACAGCTGCAACAAGGAAATCGATACGAGAAGTAACGTTTGCCCGAGTTTAAAAACTTATTTGTAATGTATAATGTAGTAAGAAAAAGAGAAAACAAAAATAAATAATAATTAAATAAAGAATTCTAAAAACGAGATCAAAATAAAGATAAAAATCTTAAAACTGTTAATTACACGTTTATACAAATATAACGTTTTGTTCTATATATTCAAAAATATAAATAAAAACAAACTGTCCATTACCTCAGAAAAATGTATTGCTTACATAAAAAAAAGGGTTATTTTTGTATATAAAAGAAAAATTATAATACAATATATTAGAATGAATTAAAAACAAAAACAAAATTAAACTTATTTTTAAATATAATGCTGTTAATAATAATGTTCTTAAATAAAAAAGATAATAACGTTCCTAGATAAAAATAAAAAAGAATGTAATAAAAAAACAAAGTAATTCCTAGAATATAAAACTATATTTGTTAAGTATTTGTAAGAAAGTGTTCAATAAAAATAATTTAATCTCGTCGATTGTCATCCGGTTGATCGTGAGTTCGTCCTCCGGGTGGGGAGGGATGTTGTATCTCCTCCTATACCTTCCAGAGGAAGTCGTCGTGCGTTGACACACTTCAATTGTGTTGTACTCTTTGATTGCCAATTCGATATCATATTACGGATGTTGTTTTGGGTCAATCAAAGTGCAATCATACAATAGTTGAATTGTGCTGACTCTTTTAACGTGCCGACGATTATCCACTGCGAATGTTTGGGCTTGCGGTCACCTAAATGACACGACAAGAGAGAGTCTTTTGAAAACATTCAATGAAGTCGGTCGTTTCGCATTCTTTACACGGAAAACACTTTAACACCCTTTTTGCACCAAAATTTTAATAGCTATGTTTTTGTGATCAAAGTAAGCACTTGGTTTTGTCTAATATGTGCTCTCAAATTAGGCATAAGTACGTTAAGCAGGTGTGACCATGTCATTGTACATATATTCGTCTATAGTCCACTATTCCACGGCGCATTTCTCTCGTGCATGAATGAAGTGCAAGTGAGAAAAAAATCGAGATAGAAATACAGCTACCCGGACATGCACGGGTAGTATTTGTCGTGCATTTTTTCATGTTTCTCTTTATCTCTATTCGTTGTTTTTCGTAGTTGCTTTATTCTTGGCTTGAACTTAGTTGGGAAATCACTTTGTATTATGGCGGAAGAATTAAAGTGGCCAAAGGAATTGACTTGTGAGTTAATAGTTCACTACGAATTAAATTCAATATTATACGATCCCTGCCACCCCGACTATATAAATTGGGTTAAGAAAGCAGATGCTTTTCAAGTTATTTTGGATTCATTGAAATTGTATGACCCATTCATTAATATAAATTTGATAAAAAGAAAAATACACACTTTGCGAACTCAGTTTTCTAAAGAGTTTTGTGAAATGGAAAAACGAAAAAAATGGAGCTTTGAGCAGTTAATGTTTTTAAGAATGAATGAATGAATGAATGTTCTTTATTTAGCTTCAGAAAAGCCATTTAGTTTTAAGTTTTACATTTGAACTTATTATAAATAATTAATATAATATAAAATAGTATATAAGTGTATAAATTTATATTACTTTAAAAGATTTTTGTACTTATAAAATTTACTTTGCACATTTAGATATTTATAGGTTTGAACGTATGTGCTCAATTAGTTTTCTTTTAAAATCATGCAACGCTGTGCAACATTTTACTTCTCTAGGAAGGCTGTTAAACCCATGAAACCCCATGTAAAAAACTGTTCTTTGACCCCTTGATGTTCTAGATCTCTCAATTCTTAGGTCATCATTGTTTCTAAGATTTTGTTGTAATACTGTATTTTCTCGTATGTTTTCACATAAGTATCCAGGTAACAGATTGTTTTTAATTTTAAACACAAATATCATAGTACGCATAAACAGTCTTTGGTTAACATTTAGCCATTTCAAAACATTTAACATAGATCTTATTGGTGTATAAATACTACATTTAATAATTATTCGCATAATTTTGTTTTGTAATAGTTGTAATCTATCTTTATGACTTTGAGGACATACATAAATAAGACTAGAGCAGTAATCAAAATGAGGTTTAATTAAGACATTACATACATTAATAGCGGTACTCATTGATATATTTTTCCTTATTTTTCTTAATACACCTATTTTTTTAGACACTTTTTTACATATGTAGTCAATGTGTTCATTGAAATTTAGCTTTTCATCTAACATAATACCAAGATACTTCATTTGTTTTACAATTTCAATTGGTTCATTGTTTATTTTAACATTAATATTTGCAGGCGTACTTACATAATTACATTTAAAGATCATACATTTAGTTTTGTTTACGTTTAGCACCAGTCTGTTCATTTTAAGCCACGCGTTCACCCTTTCTAGGTCTTGGTTTAGTTCCTCTATGCAATCTTCAATGTTTTTTCCAGTGATGTACAACAACCCGTCATCAGCAAACAGAACAAGTTTTGATGAACATACTACCTTGCTCATGTCGTTGATAAACATTAGGAATAACCACACTCCGAGAATTGTACCTTGCGGAATTCCTACGTTTACAGGAACTGGTGTTGATAAAAAACCGTTTACAGACGTTCGTTGCGTTCTCCCCGATATAAATGATTTAAACCACTTGAGCTCATTTGCCTTTATACCAAAGCACTTTAATTTTTTAATTAATATTTTACAGTCTCAAAGGCTCGTTTCAAGTCAAGAAACACTGCTACAACTACATTTTTAGAATCGATTTCTTTTCGCCAGTTATTTATCACAAAATTTAAACAAGTTTCGCACGAGTGATTTGCACGGAAACCCGACTGATATCTGTCCAAAAGACCTTGCCCGTCTAAATGTTCTTGTAATTGAATTGCAACAGTTTTTTCTATAATTTTTTCGTATAAAGGCATCATATTTACTGGTCTGTATTCACTGAGACTTTTTGCGTTAGGTATTTTTTTTATTGGTATTATAAGAGATTCTTTCCATGAATCTGGGAAAACACTTGCACTCAGGGATATATTTATAATTCTTTCTAATACCGGACCGACAAAACACAGAGAATCTTTGAACATCTTAACACTCATAAAATTAAAGTCACTCTTTTTGCTAATCATATCTATTGCACATCTTATATTTTCTATGTTCACTAATTTGAACTTAAAATCTATATTGCACTCTTCTATTATGTTAATGTAATCACAGTATATCACAGATCGGGTTATTTCTTTTATGGAATCAACAAAAAAGTTGTTAAATTTATCACATAAAATTGCACTATCATCTATCACAGAACCGTCATCTAATTGCACCTCAGTTATAGTTTCATTATTTTTCTTAAAAACATATTGTTTTAGTTTTTTCCACATATCTTTTTGTGAGTTTGCGGTGTGAATTTTGTTTTTTATAAATTGTGATTTGGTTTTGATGATATTTTTTTTGTATTCATTTCTACACTGCTGGTACATAGACCAATCATTTTCATTATTGCTGAGCACTGCTTGTCTATATAAATTAATTTTTACTATTTTTGCCCTTCTGAGTTCACTGTTGAACCACTCCGCGTTATTAAAAGGAACTTGTTTAGTTTTAACCATACCATTGATTACATTTTTAAAGTTCAGCACAAATTGATCACATAAAACATTTAGATTGTAGGGTAGTTCACTATTCATATTTACAAACAATGGGATTTCGTACAGTCTTGACAACAGATAATTTTGGTTATATGCACAATATTTAACGGTTTTTTTATTTATAGTCTTATGTTGGTTCGCAATTAATATTTGAATAGTTTCATGGTCGCTTATCTTTAAATTTTTATCAACATTTGCATGTATTTTTTCAGGAAAATTTGTTATCACATAGTCAATTAGGGTTTTTGAAAATCTGGTTATTCTTGTTGGCTCGTTGATGACCATACGTAGACCGTTATCATTCAGTATATTTGAAATGCTTTGCATATATGTATTTGTTATATCTAACCAGTCTATATTTACGTCGCCTATTAATAAGAAACTTCCACGATGTGACAGATATTCTAACCAGTTTTCAAGCTCGTCACAAAAAACACTTTTTGACGAAAGACGATTTGGAGATCTATATATTGCACATATATATATCACAGGAAAGTTCTCATATTGCACTTGTAACATTATACCCCAATATTGCATATGTAGCCGGAATTTTTTTAACACGCGACATTTAAAGTTATTTCTTACATATATTGCTACACCACCAGTATATTTCGACTCACTTTCACAACTAAACGGAGGAAAGAAACCTTGTAGTTGTACAAATTTCAAATCTTCGGCGTCAGTAACATGGGTCTCGGGCACAACTAAAATATCAACACTTTCATTTTCGATTAAACTTTCCACCTCCTCAAAATTGTGGAATAAGCCCTGGACATTGAAATAAAAACACCTTATATCGTCTAACTGCTAGACGTCAGTCCTCTCTTCCGCAATTCTTACTTTTCTTTTGCAATTGGACAATTTATGTCGTTCGCTTATGGCTCAAATTTAAATTTAATTTCAATGTTTTATTAGCATTACAACAATTAGTACACTTAACCTCATCACTTGTACACATTTTAATGTCATGGTTTTTTTTTTTTTTTTTAATTAAATAGGGTGAGGGTGAAAATTACCTTTACAAGCACGTCGACCTGAAAGATCTTTTGTGCTGTTCCCTTAGGTTTAAAAACACGTAGTGTATAGGTTTGTTCATTCGAAGCTGAGGTCATGTAAGAACCTAAGAATCTTCGAGGAAGAGGTGTTTCTGATATCAAGGGGACAGGGGAACCCTTTATTAAATATTTTAAGGCTGGATCTAGCTAAGGCAGGGCATTCGCATAAGATGTGTGCAGCTGTTTCTATGTCTTCAAGACAGAGACGACAGGTGTCATCTTGGCTGATGCCCATGTTTTTAAGATGATACTTGAGAGAGCAGTGTCCAGTGAAGAAGTCCGTAAGTAACTTTGCGTCACGTTTGCTCATGTCAAGAATTTCTTTCATACGTTTGTGGGATAAGTCAATGAATAGTTTTGACTGACGATGGCCATTTGAGTTGTTCCAGGTGCTGATCATGTTCTGTCGTTCCCAGGTAGTTAATTCGTTTTTGAGGCTACTGATTGGGAGACCACAGTAGGGTTCAGGGCCTTCGAATTGGGACTGAGAGCCAAGTCTAGCAAGGCGGTCAGCCTCTTCGTTACCCGGTACACCTTCATGACCAAGCACCCATGAAAGAGTTATTTTATTGTGAGTAGCTAATTGAAATAAACATGTCAGGCAGTTCCAAACTAGGTTAGGTTAGGTTAGGTTTAAATGGCTGTCAGGAAAATAGACTGACACACTTAGACCAATATTAGGTCCATTGTGATACCATAAGTATTATGCGAGGGAGTACCTCACTTAACAAAACCATTTGGAGCTTTTAATAAAGCGAAGGATATGCAGGGGATCTGTGTGTGCCAGATCGCTTGGATCATCAAGAAAATATTTTCCTAGATGCCGCTTTCTTTTAAAAGAGAGTGCAGGACATGAGCAGAGGAGGTGTGGGATTGTCTCCTCCTCCTCCTCATCTAAGCAACTTCTGCAGAAGTCATTTGAGGGAACGCCAAGTCTTATGGCGTGTCTTCCTATCAGACAATGTCCGGTGATGACATTGATTACGGAGCTAACTTGCAATCTGGCAATTGATAACAAATGTCTTGTGCGTTTTGGATCTAGACCAGGCCATATCCGTTTTGTTGCCACGCACGTGGTGATATTGTACCACCTATGATTTGTTCTATCCATTGCCTCTTGCTTTAGCATAAGTTTACATGTAGCGATTGGTATACCAATATTCAACCTGCTGGTTGAGATCGGTAGAACGGTTCCTTCTCTGGCGAGTTCATCGGCTTTGCAGTTACCCACGATATCTCTGTGCCCCGGCACCCAAATAAGGTGAATATTGAACTGTTCAGCCATCTCCTTAAGAGACAAGCGACAGTTGAGGGCGGTTACTGAGTTCGTAGAAACAGCGCCGAGTGATTTGAGGGCTGCTTGACTATCTGAGAAAATCCGGATATTCGTTGAGGATATCACGTTTTCTTTTAGCCATGATAGGACCTCTTTGATCGCCAGAATTTCCGCTTGGAACACGCTACAATGGTTTGGGAGGCGGAACGAGAGACTTACGTTAAGTCGGTTTGAGTACACCCCACAGCCTACCCCTTCTTCGGTTTTTGAACCATCTGTATAGAAATGAATTGAATCATCTCTCAAAAATTCTTCGTCTTCCCAGGTCGTTCTCGGTGGGACTTGGAACTTATTATCAAAAACCAATTGGGGGATGGTGTAGTCGGAGTGACAGGGGATTGATCCGAATAAATTCAGGATTGCAGCATGACCGATGTTGTTATCGGTCCATTGGGAGATAGCTCTCATACGAGTGGCTGCACTGGCGGCCATTTGTTTGCTGAAGATATCTAGTGGTGTGAGGTTTAGGAGTGTATTTAGTGCAGCTGAGGGTGTTGATCTCAGTGCTCCGCTTATACACAGACAGGCTGTTCGTTGGACCTTGCTTAAATTGTCGCAGTAGGTCCTTTTATCAAGAGCGGTCCACCATACCACTACTCCGTATGTGAGTATTGGTCTGATGACCGCGGTGTAGAGCCAGTGGGTGATTTGGGGGGAGAAACCCCATTTGTTACCAATGGCTTTTTTGCAGGAAAATAAGGCCACGGTGGATTTCCTGATTCTTTCCTGTATATTGGCTTTCCAATTTAGCTTTTTGTCTAGGATTATACCTAGATATTTGGCTTCGTTTGAAAGTACAAGTGAGATTCCATTTATTGATGGAGTTATTAGTTGAGGAATTTTATATTTCCTGGTGAAGAGAACGAGTTCAGTTTTCTGAGGGTTGACCCCTAGATCACATTTTCCCGCCCATTTTACAAGTTTATTTAGAGCGGTCTGCATCAGGTCCGTAAGGACGTGAGCATGTTTGCCGGACACCGCAATGGAGACGTCATCTGCATATGCAATCACTTTGAATCCCTCAGCTTCTAAGTCAACTAGAAGTTCATTGACTACTATATTCCATAGAAGAGGGGATAGGACTCCGCCTTGCGGTGTTCCTCTATTGACAGATCTCTTTGCAGAGAAGTTTCCTAGAGTAGAGTTGATTCTCCTGCTTTTTAGCATTAGATTTATCAACTCCACTATGGAATCATCTACTTTGAGCTTCGTCAGTGCCTTTGTAATTGCAGAGTTGCTGACGTTGTTGAAGGCGCCCTCTATGTCGAGGAAGGCGGCCAGAGTGAATTCTTTGTGATGGAGGGAATATTCTATAGTACGTACCAGGGTGTGTAGGGCCGTTTCTACAGATTTTCCCTTGCAGTAGGCGTGTTGTGCTGTAGATAACAATTTTGGATCTATAGCTGTACGCAGGTGGATATCAATCAGTCGTTCTAAAGTTTTAAGAAGGAAAGATGATAGACTTATTGGTCGGAGATCTTTTGGGTTTACGTGGGATGATTTCCCAGCCTTAGGTATAAACACCACCTTGACTTCTCTCCACTGAGTGGGGATATAGTTCAAGGTGGTACAGCCGATGAGAATTACTTCAAGGACAGGGATAATAATGTCCGCGGCCTTTTGAAGTTCAGCTGGAATTATACCATCAGGTCCAGGGGATTTGTATGGGTCAAAGCTGTTAATGGCCCAAACTAGTTTTTCCCTTGTAATCAGATCGGGGTTGTTTGTTATTATGCTACCTGGTTCTGTGGAATCATAGTTGCATAAGTTCTTAGAGCTTCCTGGAAAGTGAGTGTCCAGAAGCAAATTGAGCGTTTCTTCGCAGGATTCTGTCCAGCCGTCAGCTGTTTTCAAACTGCTAGGCATGGTCGGACTCTTTGAGAGGATTTTTCTTAATCTAGAAGCTTCTGAAGTATCTTCTATTTTTCCACAGAAGTTTCTCCAGGAAGTTCTTTTATTCTTCCTCAGTTGATATTTATAAGTTTTGAGGGATTCCTTGTAGGAATCCCAGTCTATTAAAGTTTTAGATTGTTTAGCTCGGTTGAAAAGTTTTCTACATTCCTTCCTGAGCGGTTCTAGCCCCGAGCTCCACCACAGTGGTTTCCGTTTTCCTCTTATTTTTATAAGAGGACAGGATTTCTGCAGTGAATGGTTAAGGGCAGTGGTAAGATCATTGAATTTTTTGTCTAGATCATGTTTGTTTGTAGGGTTTTGTAAAAGTTCATGTTTAATAAACTTTTTCAAAACTACCCGATATTTTTGCCAGTCAGTTTTCCGATAGTTTCGGAAGACTGGTTGCTTGAGAGGTTCCTCATTTAGATCAAATTGAATGTATCTATGATCAGCAAAGGAGTGTTCAGTAGATACTTTCCAATTAGTAATCCTATGATGAACCGAATCGGAGACAAGAGTGATATCTAAAACTTCTTGTCTGTTTTTGGTAATGAATGTTGGTTCATTGCCAATATTACTTACTATAAGGTTAGTACTTAAAATAAAATCAAAAAGTGACTCACCCCTTTCATTTATGTCAGTACTACCCCATACTGTGTGATGCGCATTAGCATCGCATCCAATGATGAGGCAGATCTTCTGCCGTTCTGCTGCAGCGACAATATTTTTAAATAAGTCGCATGGAGGAGGGCCAGGATGGTCATGGCCGAGGTAAGCTGATACCAGCCAGTAGATGTTGTCACTGGTCTGGTATCTTATTGTGGTTACATCACGATTGCTGTAATGAGGGAGTAAAAATACATTAGTGCTACTTCTTACCAATATGCAGGATCTGGGTTCACCTTTGTCCTTCATATACAGTAGAGTATATCCAGGAGTCCTTAGTCCTTGAACGATGGACTTGATGATCCAAGGCTCTTGGATAAGGACAATGTCTTCCCCCCTCTTGTTTAGACGGAGAAGAAGGGAGGCCGAAGCCTGCTTGGAGTGTTGGAGGTTAATCTGAGTTAGCTGCACCATCTTGGGAACAACTAAGTAGACTAACCCCCACCACGGTCTGGTTGAGGTCGTCGTCTGTTTCGCTCTCAGAGTTTGACCTAAGAAGGTCATCCTCGCTGAGCGAAACCTCGTTAGCGGAGTCATCAGTCTCCAAGTCGGAGAATTTGACGACGTTTTGGGCATCGGAGTCATCAGTCTCCAAGTCGGAGAATTTGACGACGTTTTGGGCATCCAAGTCGGATGTGGAGGGTTTGTTATCATGCGTTTCAGCAGAGGATGTGCCGAGTTCGTCTATCTCCATGGATGGAGGGTCGACTTGGCCTGCGGGTTCTTCCACTGAAGACGCACTTTTTGTTATTTAAGATGGAACGATGTTCTGTTCTTCATCTTTTTTGTATATTTTTAAGGCAATATTAGACCAGCCGAACCGAATCACGCCTTTTGTCGCAGCCAGGGGAGCTAGGGAGTCCTTATTGATGACTATTATAGCCGATCTATAGTGACCCTCCGGCTCTTCCAGCTTCGCGACTTTCCAGTCATGGGTAGGAAGGGCTGGATTGCCGAATTGAATCATTTTCATGATTGTTTCTTTGCAGGAGAGTTCTGCTGGTAATCTAGCGCGAGCTCTAGGCCTGCAAGGGATATCCTCCCTTGACACGACTTCAAGCTTAGCACCAGGCCAGAGTCCCTCTAACCTGCTTATCGCAAGCTTATACAGATCGCGCGATCTCTCTCCATCAAACGCGATTAACCTGACGCGCCCCTGATACCATCCTGCGTCCTCAAAGATGGCAGGTTCCCCTGGGTTTTCCATCATAAGAGTCCAGTAGGAGGCCTGGAGCTTGTTCATGATGATCGCCCATTGATCGAAAGAGATCGCACCATCCGCGTTACTCCTGTCAATGACAGCGAAAATGGGTTTGTCCTTCAGTGCGTCACTGTACGACATGTCTTTTTTGGAGCTGAGGGTGCTTGGTTTTTGCACCTTAGGCCTTTTGGCGTTGGGGGTTGACTGCTCGAACGAGCGTTGGCGCTTAGACGTTGAGTCTTCGCTGTGTTTTTCATTTATTGCAATGATTTTCATTGCCCACTCAAGTTTGGCAGATTGCTTTGAATCAAGCTTAGGTTTAGGTACCGCACCTAACACCTTCGCAATTTTCTCCGCATTCCGCCTTTCTTTGTGGTTTGGGAATGTAGGGAGGTTGGGATGTCCTTCGTTGTCCGTTCCACTGTAAGACACTAAAACTAGTTTGGATTCGATTTTTGTCGAGGACAGAGCCTTTAGTGCTGCCTGACAGAGCAGATTAGTATGCTTGATCTTCGGAGGTTTCTTCTAATGCATTCCCTAATACAGAATTCTATAGCCATTACCTCTGCCTGAAAGATAGTAGTTGTGTTACCAAGGGATGTAGATGATTTAAAGTTGGGACCATAAATCCCTGCACCTACACCGTTGTTTGTTTTTGAACCGTCAGTATACCAGATGTATTGGAAGTTATTAGTAAGAGTTACAGGGTTCTTCCATGCTGAGCGGTTTGGAAAGATTACTTCAAAGGGGTGGTGTAACAGTATGCGTTTAGGCATAAAGTCCGAGGAGTGGGCTGCAGGCGATTCCAGTATTGGGAGCACCTGCAGAATACTCATATGTCCTTGTAAGTTTTCCTTTCTCGAGTGGTTAGTGAGAAGAAGCTTTAGTCCGCTTAGTGCAGCAGTCTTCTTTACTCTTTGATGTAGCGGAGGAAAATTTAATAAACTTTCTAACGCTAAAGTTGGGCAGGTGCGCATTGCTCCTCCAAAGAACCAATAGGTGGAAGGTCGTCAAGACCTGTCTCCATTGGAGTGGATGCACTTAGAGCAGCATCACTCTCTTTAAAGTTTATATTTTGATTTTCAATTTTGTACCCACGAGGGAAAGGAGGTCACCATTGGCAGAGCCCTATGCCAACGTAAAGGACTTATAATTAAAACTGGATTTGCCTAGGTATCCAGAGTTCGCAACTAGCGACTAAGATCTCCTTAGCCATTCAGCCCTCGGCGTCGCTGTTCAACCACTGGCTTGAGGATTGTTTATCGACCTTTACTGGTCTAGATCCGTTATGTTCGGTTATTGCGTAAGCAAGTTGCAGTGGCACCTCGAGCAGGATGTTATTTGCTAACGCATAACGGTCTTGAAGAGGGAGAGGCTAGAGTTTCATGGAATACCAGACTTTTATTGCGCTTCACCTATTCCTGGGTCTAATGACCCTGGCCACCAACGTCATGGTTACCTGCACATTTAACACAAGTTTTTTCACTAGTACAATTTTTAGACGTATGATTGTAGCCACAACAATTAAAGCATCTTCCTACATGAGTGTGCTGATATACTTTGCATAGGTCCCAACCAATATTGACTTTAGTACTATCTAACACTTTTGCAAAGGCAACACTGTCCATTTCGACCACTGCATTGAAACATTTAACTTTTGGCGACAGATATACTACTACACATTTAATGTCATGTTCTTCCAAACCATTTTGCTTTTTTAATGATATACATAACAGCAGCATTTGGTTGGCCTCAGACATGGAACAATCCAAAACCGGGAGGCTTGCCGACGCTTTCTGAGGTCAACGCGGCGTACCCCACAGGCGGATCACTAGTGTGAAGCAGAAAAGTGGGAGAGTTGTGATCGCTTCAAGATCACTACTCGTAACGCCGGAAATGGAAAGAAGAATGATATACATAACTATCTCTTCTTCACTCATTTTTTCTTTCATACCAACTATAAGTATTTTTGGTTTTCTCAGTAATGGTATTTTAACATTGTAGTCTACACTTTGTTTTTGTTTGAATTCACTTTCAATTTTTTTTTATGATTTTTCATCTCCTCTAATAATCACTGCACCATTTTGAATATCTTTAATATTACTTATTTTTAAAGCTAAATTTGCCGGATCAATTGTGCTTTTAATAATTTCTCTTGTTTTTATATTGTTTTGATTCTCCTTTGGTTTAATTATTATCACATTACTTTTTTCTTTCACTTTATCTGCGTATGAGATTTGTTTTGATTGTGTTGGTGTTGTTTTGTTTTCAGACACAACTGATTCCTTGAAATTTTTTAATTCTTTGAAAATATTTTCTTTTATTTCTTTTACACTTTGTATTGCGTTTATATTCTCATCTCCTATTTTTTTTGCATCTTCACATATTTTTGCACTTTGTGCCTTGAAGCACTCGCTAACTTTAACAAACTTTTCAAATTCTTTCACACTTTTTTCACACGCCTTTTGCGAAATTTTCATTTCTTTTACTCTATCCGCGTATCTTGCTTCAATTGCTTCTAATAAATTTTTAATTTCTAATTCATTTTTTTGACTGTCAAGAAGCAAGATTTTTCAAATTCACTTTTATATTGTTTTAAATAAATTCCATTTTTTTTTCAACGTTTTCATGTATTTCGCGTACAGCTAAATCCACATTATGTATGTATTGTACACAATCATCACATATGAATTTCAGCATTTGTTACGTAGGGAAACGCACACACATTAATAAGAAAATAATTATATTCATAAATACTGGTAGTCGGCCACAGAGGCCATACTAATTAGGCTTAAGAATTATTTTTTTTAAATGTTAAAATACAATGAAATAAAGGAGTCGTTACAACTAACTAACAACGATCTATTCATAAAATAAACATATGTATGTATGTTAGGAAACTTACAGCTGAGACTATTGAATAGTCTCACTTACAACGATTTCACAATATCAGAAAAGAATAGTCGTTTAAGAATGCAATTCGCCAAAGAGCATGTGACATCAGAATCAAAAAGATTAGTTTTGGTTTCGTCCGTAAAATTGACTTTTAATGAATTGACCGAATTATCATTGAAGTTGGAGAACAAAATGCGACTTACCTTTGACCAGAAATTCATATCCTTTGTCACATTTTCTTCGGCGAATTGCATTCTTAAACGACTATTCTTTTCTGATAATTCTTTGGCCAATTGCATTCTTAAACGACTATTCTTTTCTGATATTAACGGCTTTTTGTGCGCAACTCAGCCACTCAATTCGTTTCTCCTAACAAACCGCCGAACTCTTTCTGCCCTTAAGTCAACATTTTAAGTGTCTTTTAACATTTTTTAAAGGCCAATTGCGGACAGCAAAGAATAACTTAAAGAAACCGCACATTTCTATCGCAATTTTTTTTTTTTGCTTTCAACACTTTCTGGTTTATTTTCTATTCGACCTTCCCGAAACCGTTTTATTACACTAAACACCATAGATTTACTTTTTTAACAACTTTACTTATTTTGCGAACGGATTTTCCTTTTTGGTAATTGAAAATCACAATTTGCCTTTCTTCAAAGGTTGTTTGCCTTGATATTTCGATTTTTTTTTTTTTATGCTATCACAATGAAAGCTCTACAAAAACTGCAACTAAATAATATAGATAACGTGTCAATTACAGTTAGTTTTCTTAGAAAACAGCAGGTGTCCCACTTTGAGTGTGACCTGCATTAAAAAAAATACTAGAGAGATCATTTTCATCTTTTTTTTTAAACAAATCGGGGTTGTTTTTTGAAATTTTTTTTTTATTTTATAATAATTTGAGGTCAATACTAAGCAATAAAAATAAAAATTATTTAAAAAAGTGAGCAACTCTGCATTTTTTTTCGTAAAGAAGTTTATTGAATATTTTATTTCTTAGGTGTCCCACTTTGAGTGTGAGGTACTGTACATCTATTACATTATAGATATTTATTGCACTTAAAATTGAAACATCATTTCTTATTCGTCTGAAAAATCCTAATTTCTTTGAGATCTTTTTACAAATGTTTTCAATATGCTCTGAGAAATTTAATTTTTTGTCTATAACAATACCTAGATATTTAATTTCATTTACTTTGTTGATATATTCTCCATTAATAAGTAGTCTTGTCTCATCAATCTGTTGTCCATTTATCACCATATATTTTGTTTTGTTGATGTTGAGTTTCAGCCTATTCTGTTTGATCCAACTGTCAACCTCCGCTAAGTCCTCTTGCATATTACTCAGATATTCTTCCGTATTCTTTTCAGCCACATACATAACCGCATCGTCAGCAAAAAGTGTTAACTTTGCATTTTTAAGATTATCTGGCATGTCGTTTATATATATGTATAACGAAAAGCAGTGTTCCCATAACTGACCCCTGTGGGGCACCCAATGACACTACTTGTGCATTCAAAGTCTCTCCATCAATTTTTAATATTTAAGCTCGATTTGAAAGGTATGAACGAAACCAATTCAACTCACCATCTTTTACGACGTATGATTCTAATTTCCACAACAACACTTGCCTGTCTATGGTCTCGAATACTCTCTTGAAGTCCAGGAATACACAACATATCTTATTTTTTAAAGCTATTTGCTCTTTCCAGTTCGTGTTCACCATATTCACCACACTTTCACATGAATGATTCTTTCTAAATCCCGATTGCACATCTATTATTAATTTATTGTTCTAAAAATAACCACTAAGTTGCTTAAAAACTACTTTTTCAAACAAATTTTCAAACAAGGGCATTGAATTTATAGGGCGGAACAGCTTAGTATTTGAAACTTTTTCTATTGGTGTTACTACCGATTCTTTCCACGAACTGGGGAAACACCACACTCAAGGGATTTATTAAATATCCTTTCTAACAATGGACCAAAAACATCAAAACTATCTAACAACAACTTAGGGGAAAGGGACATATATGAGTTTTTTAATGGAAATTGAAGAAAAGCACAACAAAGAATACCAGGAACTTTATACTAACTGAAAATCTGGCAACCCTTAGCCTATAGGAGTCAAATTTAAATACAGTTTCAAAGATTACAAGACTACAAGTAAGACAAGAGTTATCGACAGCAAACACCCACAATGAAATCCAAAAACGGGCTCTGGCATGGATTCAAAACGAAGGAGGGCGCTTTGAGCACTTGTTATAATTGTATTTGTATTAAATACATAAAAAAACTACTAAAAGTGATCATATTATTGTTTTATTCAAACAAACCTCAAAGCAAAAACTTTTTTTTATTTTTTTTTTAAATTTTTCCCATTTTGTATTTTTCCAAGTATCATAAAATGTTTTTGAGTTAACTTAATGCTGAGTTTTTTCTTTATTATTGTTTTGTTCATCTGTAAAAAATAAAGAAACTCTATGTTTATCAGGCCTTTTCTCCAAAAAAATTACCTCAAAGTCAAAACTTTGTTTTGTGAAGAAAATTTGAACACCACTTAAAATTGAAAATCTGGCAACCCTAAACCTATGGAAGCTTAATTTAAATACTGTCATAAAGGTTGTTATTTCTACAAAAAATTGAATCTAAAATTAGGTCTCTATCATCGGTATTGACAGAGATATCGAATTTAACACAGGTCAGGGTACACCAAAGTTAGCCTTTTTTTAAATTGTCAAAAAGTGATGTCAAAGTTGAGAAACGGACTTTACTGTAGAACAATTTTTTTGTTAGAATATGACCAAGAATCATATCCCAAAGTATGTAAAACGAATTACGGGACACCCTGTATATGTTGTGTTTTTTATTTTTCATATTTTATCACAGTTTTTATGTTTTCGATAGATACTCTTTCAAGTTTGAACATACAGGGTGCCGCACTAACAGAATTCACAAATGGGATACACGTATTAATTTCATTGATTCTGACAACGCTTTCAATAAAAAAATCATTAAATTTATTCGCTAACTGCTTACTATCACGACACACTTCACCATTAAACACAACATTACTTATCTCGGCATTTTTTTCATTTTTAAGTACATAACGTTTCAGGTTTCTCCACATAGTTTTCTGATCATAGGAGTTTGTCACTTTTTGCTTTATAAACTTTGACTTAGACTTTTTTAGTTCCGATTTAAACTTATTTCGTGCACCTCTATACGCCGCCCAATTTTGACTGTTGTTTTGAAATATCGCTTTTTCGTGCGCTAATATTTTGATTGATTTCAATCTTTTTAGGAAACCGTTGAACCATTCATCTTTCACCATTTGATGTGAATTTGGTCACTGACTGATTTAATCCATCGGCAAACGTTTTGCGCATTACATATACATCCGAGCTCCTTTCGATTGATCTTAGTAAACTGTTATTTGACACACACTCATAGAATGAATCCTTGTTATAATTAAACTATGATATAATTCTTTTTTTATTTTGGTTATCATTATTCACTTTATCAGCTAGGTTCCAGAAATCGAGTGAAATGAAACCGAAACCGAAATTGCAAATCGAGTGAATTTATTTACAGTGTTCTGCATTTCGATCGATTTCATCAGTTCGAAAACTTTTCGAAATCACTTCAAGTGAAATTGAAAACATCTGATACCTGTCATCTAATCTGAAACTCAATTTATTTGATTTCAATAGTTTCTTGAGTTCCCCGGTCAGAGAATTAAATATGAGTGCTGTTCTTATTCCTTCGGTTTTGGAGATCAAAAAGAAAACATAGGTATGCGACAGAGAAAATAAAAAGACGTAGATTGAGAGACATTTCTAATCCATTAGAAATTGCAAATGCAACGTGTGTATTGATATGTGGCAAGTAAAATTGAAGTACTCTCATGTTTTGATTGATAAATTTGTTTCAAATGATTCTTTTTATTATTACTAACTTTTTTCCATCCAGTTGTGTCTTTCTGTCTTTCCCACAAAGAATCTGCGACGACACGATCTCCTTTCATGAATCCTTGGGCAAAATTTTCATGTTGGCTCATAAAGTTCACGAATATTTTCTCCTGTGCAGTATTTTTAAGCTTTCCCTTATTGAAAACAAATTTTTAGTAAAAGAAACAAATTTTGTGTGGTTGCAACGTAGTTTTTTACTTAAATTTTTAAACGCGTCTGCTTTCTTCTACCATTCCACACAGATAAATAAGGGTGATTTCAAATCACTTGGAAACCGACGAAATCGAATTGTGGAACACAACGATTTCGTTTCACTTCAATTTCGAAAAATATGAAATCGATATCGATAAAACTGAAATGCAGAGCACCCAATCTTAATTTCGATCGATTTCGATTTCATTTCACGTGAAAGTGAAATGTGGAACTTAGCTGTATGTTTCACTTTTATAGTCAATGTTTCATGGTCACTGATTTTCAAGTCATGGTCATTAGACACTTGCACATTATTGTTGTTTGTTATCACATAGTCCATTAGTGTTCTCGATGTCAGTGTGATCCTTGTTGCATCTTTAACAATTTGTTCACATGAATTATCTTTTACTATTCTGTAAATAGCTTTTTATAGGTATCATTTTTATACCAGTCTTTTATACCAGTCAACATTAAAATCACCAACAACAAAAAAGTCTTTTTAAATCACTTATTTCATCCATTAACGCAGAAAACTCATCACAAAACAACTTTACAGACGAACTTGGTGACCGATAAACACCACAAACAACGAAAGAATAGTTCGTACAATTCAAAATAATTACTAACATCCAACAATTCATATCTTTTGCAACACTTTTAACATTAACCGCGTGAATTGCCTTCTGAATATAAATTATCACTCAATCAGTATACTTTGATACACTGTCACACCTAAACACATTGTAGTTTGCGATCAAAAATTCACTGTCAGCAATGTCTTTAGTAATATGTGTTTCTGACGGCACAATTACATCAAAACTCCTTTCAAATAAAGACGTTTTTAATTCGTCCAAATTGTTCATCAATCCCTCTATGTATAGATACAATATATTTAAGTCCTTTGGTTGCTAATAAGATATTTTATTTCTCTGGATTTCCAGTTTTTTTTAGATATACAGTGGTGGCCACACAATTAGAAACGGCAACCCAAACCATTATGTCTCCTCCTCCATGTTTCACGGTCTTCAGCGTGTATTTTGGGTCTAATTCTTTTTTCTGAGGACGTTTAACATACACACTTTACCGTCTGACCCAAACAAATGGAATTTAGATTCATCGCTCCATACATAACGGTTTAGGGTGCATTTTCTTGGAGTGGTGTTGGTTTTGGTTGGTGTTGGGTAGTAAGGATAAACGGTCGAATGGATCAACACGTTTATGCATACTGGAGAGTGTCATAGAGCCTTTTTCATTCCCACACATGCCCATCAGTTATGTTTTTCAGCAGGACAACGACCCAAAACATACTGCATACTTGTAAAGCAGTGGTTTGCGGGTACAAAAACCAGTGTTTTGGATTGACCCGCGCAAAGTCCGGGCCTGAATCCGTTTTAGAACTTATGGGGAGACGTCGAGAGAGGATTAAAGTCCAAAAAATGGGCGAGCTTTCAAAAACATTAAAGAGGTCTGGGACGGTATAGCACCATCAAGATGCCGCGCTTTGGTTGAAAGTATGGAAAGAAGTTTGGCTGCGGTTATACAAACTGATAAATTCCCTACAAAATATTAATACTTACTCTATGTTAAACTGAAGATTTCTAGTGAAATATCATTTTTAATGTTCTGTTTCTAATTGCATGGCCACACAAAATTTAACTTAAATGCATGTTTATTTTTTTGGATTTGATATTGAAAATTTATAATAATTTTTATAAACTAGCTCTTATTTCGAGCTGAAATTTACCAAGAATTTTAAGTTTAAAAACTTCGAAAAAAGGCAAAACGAAAAAGCGAAAAGTAAAAGTCCGTACGGTTTCAAATATCAAAACGAAGTGTCTTTATTTCATTGTTCTTCTTCTTCTTCTTCTTATAAATTTTGATGAACAAAATAATGAAATAATAAATATGGCCGGAAGGGCGCGAAATTTGAATTTTATACCAATTAGTTTATGGTGTATTTCGATATGTGGCTCGTCAAAACACCGGCCACGTTGAAAGGCTCCAAGGCTCCAATCGTCTTCACTTGGGAGTACGGCCAGTTTTACGATTGGACGTCTCAGGATCCCTCTGGAGGTTCTGACGTCAGCGACCCTGACCTTGCCGTCCTGCCCTTCGACGACCGCCACGACTCGTCCGGTTCTCCACTGCTGGGGAGGCGTATTGTCCTCGTGGATAAGGACGAGCTTGCCCACGGTGAGATTGGGTTGATCCAGTACCCATTTGGATCTGGCTTGAAGGCCAAGCAGATACTCCTTGGACCACTTCTGCCAAAACTGCTGCTTGAGCCAGCATAGAAGCTGCCATCTTTTCAAGCAACCCGTTTGCTTTTCTGGCACTGGTTCTGGGGGCAGCGACCGTAAACTGCTGCCGATTAATAGGTGCGCTGGAGTAAGCGCTTCGCCGTCGCTGGGATCGGCGCTTAATGGTACGATTGGCCTTGAATTGAGGATGGCCTCGACCTCGATGAGGACTGTGAGCAGCTCTTCGGTTGTGAGCAGAGCGTTGCCCACGGTACGCTGTAACAGCGTTTTCGCCGCCTTCACCGCCGCTTTCCACAGGCCTCCGGAATGCGGTGCCCTGGGCGGTATCAAGGCGAAGCTGAAGCCTTCCTCTGCTGCGAACCGTTGAATGTGTGTAGCATGCAGGGGGGAAATTTTTTTTTTTTTGTATGACCCTAAGAATTGCATTAGCTCGCCGTGGGGTGGGATCTTGCTGCATGTAGGTAACCCTGCGCTATCAAAATTTTCGTGCCAAAAAAAAATTTAAAGAGAAACAAAAAAAAAACCAACTAAAGTCTTTCACCTTACATACCAAAAGGTAGAACAATAGCAACAGGAAAGAAATACCCTAAAGAAAAATTAGTATAGCGTATAGAAGAAATAAATAGATAGGCCTATACAGAGAACAAAACTTTAAGAGTAATCAATAGAATTGGATGAACCCTTCTTTGAAACACTGTTATCACTTTGTCTCAAGAGATCGATGCTGTTAAGATCTCTGGATGAACCCTCCCGTAGTAAACAACTACCTGTCGTTTTCTCCATGACTACCCCTTCATCTCTCTTTTTGTTGGAGTAGCCCCAAATCTGCATCTTCTCTTCTTGTCGCTCACAACAACATCATCTCAACGATTATGTAAGATTTTAGTTCTGATTAAAATTCATGTTTATTTCCATGCTTAGGTAGAATAGACATATACTGATTTTATGACACGACATTTGACAAATTTCTTACATAACTTAGAGTTAAGGTTTTTAGGCGCATTGCTTAGTATAAATTGTCTTCGATAAATAACTTCACCTGGGCTTAAATATCTCTTCGAGCTTCTAAGGTTATACGATTTCGTGTTGCGTTCATAAGCTCGTTTGATGTTGGCTTTTATATTGGCTCGTATTAAATCAAGTTTTTCTTTCTGAGTAACAAATTGCATCTCTCCTTCACCAAGAGATTTAAAATTTCGCAAAAGTTTGTACATTCCTCCATGTGCAATCATATGCTGTCCATACAAGCAATAATAAGGCGAGGTACCAGTTGATTGGTGTACTGAAGTACATAAAGCTTGTTGTATTTCGGAAATATGTTTATCCCACTCCTTTTGATTACTTCCGAGATAACTCCTGATTCCAGAAAGAATCGATTGATTCACTCTCTCGGAAGCATTCGCCTGGGGAGAGTAAACAGCATTCCGAATATGATTGACACCGAATTTGGACAAAAATAGTTGAAATTCTTTTGACACAAATTGTTGACCGTTGTCACTATGTATAAATTCTGGTACACCATATACATTGAAAATACTTTGCTCCAGGCATTCTACTACAGAACTGGAATTTGCTCTTCTTAAGGGTTTTAGCAGGACAAATTTGGAAAAAGCATCTAGCAACACAAATATAAATGAATTGCCTTTTTTTGTTCTGGGATATGGTCCCATGAAATCGACATATAGTTTTTGAAATGGTCTGTCGATTTCATGCTGCGATCCCATTGGAGGACTAAGTGTTTGGTTCGTTGACTTGTTTTCTTTGCACACCTCACAATTCCTTATGAAATCTCTTACTTGAACTGTCATACTTGGCCAAAAGAACCATTCCTTAATCTTTTCAAGCGTTTTGTTCATACCACCGTGTGAACAATTTGGAGGATTGTGAAGTTTTTCTAATATTGAGTTTGTAAGACCGTCAGGTACCCATAATTTCCATTCACACTCCCTATCATCACTATTCTCAAAAATTTCAGAAATTCTTTTATAAATATACCCATTTTCTGTTTTCAGATCTGGGTATTTGTCAGGGCTTTTTAAAATGATGGAATTAAACTCTAGATAAGAGTCAGATTGAAATTCAGGATCGTTCAGATCAATGATTGCATTAATTTTTGTTTCAGTTCCCAATTCATCAACATATGCCCTAGACAAAACGTCAGGAACAATATTCTGAGCACCTTTCCTGTGCGAGATGTCAAAATCGAAAGCTTGTAATTTTAATGACCATCGAGCCAACCTTCCACTCAAATCTTTTGAGCTCATCAGCCATTTGAGACTCGCATGGTCTGTTATTATTGAAAATGGCATTCCTTCCACATAAGGGCTGAATTTTTTAAGAGCTTGGACAACCGCAAAGCATTCTTGCTCCGTTACGCTGTATTTGCGCTGTGATGGACTCAACTTTTGAGAGAAGAAAGCAATGGGCTTTTCATTTTTTTCTTCATCAAGCTGGAAGAGAACAGCTCCTATCCCTACACTTGATGCATCGGACTGGATTGTGTACGGCTTGGTATAATCTGGTTTTGTTAAAACAGGAACAGTAACAAGAGCTTCTTTCAATGCTTCGAACGACGTTAGAGCTTCAGGCGTCATCTCAAAGGTTTTACTCTTTTTGAGCGTGTCCGTTAATGGAGCGGCTATCTCAGCATAGTTTTTAACGAATTTGCGATACCAACCGCACAATCCAAGAAAACTCCTAACTTGCTTTTGGGTTTTCGGTACTGGGAAGTCTTGTACTGCTGAGATTTTGCTCGGATCTGGTTTTATAAAACCTCCTCCTACTATATGTCCTAAAAATCGCAATTCTTTAAAGCAAAAGTGCGATTTTTCTACATTTATAGTCAAATTCGCCTTATGTAGACACGCCGCAATTTTTTCTAATATCTCTATATGTGTATCAAAATCTTTAGCAATCACCAATAAGTCATCGACGTAAGGAAAGACATTCTCCTGAAGTTCACATGGAACCACTCTATCAATTACTCGGCACATCGTTTGAGCCGCATTTTTCGACCCAAATGGCATGACTTTAAATTGATAGAGCGATCGTCCTGGAACATAAAAGGCTGTTTTGTCTCTGGATTTTTCATCCAGGGGAATTTGCCAGAAGGCGTCTTTAAGATCTATACTGCTAATGTAATGAGCGTCTGGAAGTCTACTCATTATAGCATCCACATTGTGAAGTGGGTACGCATTGCCTTTGGTAAGTGAATTCACTTTTCTCAAGTCAAGACACAATCTATTCTTGCCAGGTTTTCTAACAAGGACGAGTGGTGAGCTCCACGAGCTTGAGGCCTCTTCTATCACTCCTAAAGATATCATGCGGTCTACTTCAACGTTAATTATTTCCTGGATAGCAGGCGACACGGGATAATGCCGCTGTTTAACAGGCGTGGCATCGCCGATATCAATGACATGCATGTCCACGGATGTTTTTCCTAAACCTAACTTCGCATAAGACGGGAATTTTTCTATGGTTTCTGTTAAACGCTTTGCTTGAGCTTCATCTAATTTTATCATCTTTCTGTCCTCCTTTTCGTCTGTCTCTGAGTCCAGATCTTCGGCAATTTCGCTTATGATATTCGGCGCGATCTGAAACTTTTGCCAGAAGTCTATCCCTAAATACAGAGTCTGAGAAAGGGAGGGAATCAAATAAAAGTCAACATGTTTTTGACGACCTTCGAACTCTACCTCAATTCGGACTCTACCTAAGATGGGTTGTTGTTTACCATCAGCAGTTCTTATGAAAGATGAAAAATCGGTAATTGGAATTTTGAGTTCTTTAATCACTTTCATACAATCTTTGCCTAAACACGAAACGCTGGCACCGCTATCCAGCAGACCGTTAAACTTTTTGCCTTTAATCGTCACTGGGGCGTATGGTCTAGGATCACATTTAGTATCAGAATCTGAGCTTAAAACAGAGCTGGAAATTATTTCATTGAAAATTTTACGTTTCTTATATCGAAGTCTCGATTTGATAAATTTGTTGGTGTTATCCATTTTTGCCAGCTCGTCGACCGCGAAAATCTTTGAGCGTAATTCATTGTATCGTTTTACACTTCGAAATTTGCTAATTTTGTTTTGGATTATATCCGGGTTGGGTTTATTGAAATTTTTGAAAAATTCAGTTTTGCATTCATATTTATCTGTGTTTGTGCAAGCATCTATTCTATCTACTCGGGAAGAGTTTGAGTCGAACGAGAATCCCCGGTTTTCTTCCCGTTCGAATTCAAGTTTTCCGTCTGTGGCTTGCATCGCGTACAATTCAAGACTGTTAATCCATCCGATCCGCATCGATAACAAAATAGACGATCTATTTTCGATTTTCAGTCTATGAACAAATGGCCTTGCTTTTTACAATTAAAACAAATAGGAGATCTGTTGGTCGAATTCGCATTCGAGTTATGCTTCAATAACATTTTGTTTTCACCTGAAAATGCAGCAATGTCGTAAGTTCTCATCTATTGAATCATTTTCCGATTTTTGTTCCAACTCATTAACTGAGCGGTAAGTAAAATTTTTATTTTGAGAAAACCTAGTTTGTAACATCCTTTCTGCTTTCTTACATTCATCTTTGAAATGTTCTATTGTGTAAATTTTCATTGGGTACACAAAGTTCATTAACCAAGAATTAACGTTTGTCCTTAGAATCTGGATAAGATCTGAATCTCTCATTGGTTCTCTTAATTGGGTTTTAAGATGCATGATTGCATTATAGAAATCTTCGAAGCTCTCCTGAGATGACTGCCTTCTATCCATCATTTGCTTAAATATTTCAAAATCATTTTCATGATTTCTATATTGCTTAATTAAAGCTCTTTTCAAGCCTGGCCAATCACCTCGAGGACTGCTACGAAGATACATCCAAAACCACTCTTGAGCAGCTCCTGCTAATAAGAGATGAAAGTTCTTCAAAACTTCTACCCAGGTCATATTGTAATTTAATTTGAGCATCTCTACTCTGAAAACGAAATCCTCTACAGACATCCCCTTCGATGAACCGTCAAATTTCATTCCCCAACGATCTAATCGGGGAATTCGATTATCAAATTTCATTGGATGACCATACCTATCATTGCGTGCTTATCTATTTGACGCACAGCTTAAGTTAGAATCATCTTGCGAATAATAATAATCATCACCTATGAAGTTTGCATTCAAATTATGTTGCCTATTAGGAATCAGACCTTTTCTTATTGGTTGTATTTCATTTTCGATACTTTCTTTTATAATATTAGGAATAACTTTTCCTAGTTCCTCACTTATTATTTTCTTTATATGCTCTTCGAGCGGTGTCATTTGCGTTGCACTGCTTGAAATAAATTGATGACGTACATTGTTTATGTCACGATCAGCTGTGGGAAAGTTGCTAGCAACATTGTAATTATTTTCGAATGCCAAATTATGTTGCGGCAGGAAATAACCAGCTGTTCTTTGTTGTGCAGCATGATTTTGGTGTATTGCTGATGTCATAATTGGATTGAGGGGATAAGCTTGGGAAAAGGTTGATGTCGTGTTAGTTTGACTTATTGGAAAAGTTGTAACATTTGTATTAGCTTGTGCTGGATTCTCAAAGAGAGAATTATTGATATCATTTTATACATTGGTACGCACTGAACTTGAGTTCATTTCACTCTGTGTAACTGTTGTCACGATTGGAATCTTCTCATTTGATATGCCTGATGACCGGGAATTGTTCTTAGCATTGCTGGTATGGAAATAATTGAGATTAGCGTTTTGCACTGGAGTACGTTGAACAGGCTGAGCGTGTGGCCATGCCTCGCTTGGGCACTGCTCCTCTAGATGTGTTACTATGGTTCATGGTTTTGTTCTGTTCCGTTGTTATTTAAATTGTGTAGATAGTTTACTTTATAATTTTGATCTATGTCTATTTGTTTATTGAATTTTATTTTATATGACAATATTATTGTATGGGAATTTTTTTTTAGTTTAATTTATTTTTTTTTGTTTTTTTTTTTTTTTTTTTGTGTAGGTTGTTTTCTTTCATGTATTTTTAACCGTTGAGTGATATTGCTGAGATAGTGGACAAGAAAAGAAAAGACAACAAAATTGATAACAGGTTCCTAATTCTAAGATAAAGATAGAAAAGTAAAATGGTATGATAATTTGATTTGTTCTGGACTGTTATGATTTTAAACTATAACGACTCAGAAACTTATAAGACTCTCGATATGTAACCAACTCGATCAGCTGACTTCTGGTAGCGTCATTTGGACTATCAAGCTTTGGTATCCTTGACGACTCAAACTGATTCTACTGTTTTAAAGCACAGCTGTGACTTGTCATAGAACTGGTCTATCAACAAAAAATGTTTTTAATTATTTGCAAAAGCAAAACAGACATACGTGCAGTAACATATGGAAAAAAAAACACAAGCAACTGCAAGATTGCTTGGTGTGGTGATATACTTAGATGATTTTGTACTTAAGATTTTATTTTATTTGACAGAATGTCATCTAATAGACATTCACGGTACCACGTTGCTGGGCGCCATTGTAGCATGCAGGGGGGTTTTCAGAAATTTTTTTTTTTTTTTGTATGACCCTAAGAATTGCAGCGGATTGGCACGCTTGCAGTGCTCAGGCATTAGCTCGCCGTGGGGTGGGATCTTGCTGCATGTAGGTAACCCTGCGCTATCAAAATTTTCGTGCCAAAATAAATTTAAAGAGAAACAAAAAAAACAAACTAAAGTCTTTCACCTTACATACCAAAAGGTAGAACAATAGCAAAATAGAAATACCCTAAAGAAAAATTAGTATAGCGTATAGAAGAAATAAATAGATAGGCCTATACAGAGAACAAAACTTTAAGAGTAATCAATAGAATTGGATGAACCCTTCTTTGAAACACTGTTATCACTTTGTCTCAAGAGATCGATGCTGTTAAGATCTCTGGATGAACCCTCCCGTAGTAAACAACTACCTGTCGTTTTCTCCATGACTACCCCTTCATCTCTCTTTTTGTTGGAGTAGCCCCAAATCTGCATCTTCTCTTCTTGTCGCTCACAACAACATCATCTCAACGATAATGTAAGATTTTAGTTCTGATTAAAATTCATGTTTATTTCCATGCTTAGGTAGAATAGACATATACATATACAATTTCAATTGAGAGTACTGAGAGACGACTTTTCATGAAAGTGGACATAGATTCATTGAATTCAATTTGATTATTGTGAGGATGCATGAAACTTATTTTTAATTTATAATGTAAATAGATTTTGGAATGAATGTTGCATGAAAGTTTAAGTTTATTAGCGTTTAAATTTTTCAAATTATTGTATTTAAAAGTAATAGAGCAAAATTTCAATAGGCCTTTGAACCACAAAAAAAAAAAGAATGTATATTTGTATTTATATTTCAAGATCAAGAATTAGGTACTCACGGTTTTTTTTTTTTTTTTTTTTTCTTTTTGTTTTTGATTGTCTGAAAATTCAGGTTCCGCAGCGTCGAAGTTCGTGCACGAATTTCCACTTTGTTGGTTCCTTGTTTTTCTGTACTTTCTGTTTCAATTTAGGTTAATTGGTAATATATATATATATTTTTTTTTTTTTTTGTTTTGTATTTTTTTCTAGGGCCACTTTAAACTCAGAATAAAATTTCTTTTTGAACTTAAATTAAACTAAAGCTTTCTGAACTTTCAAATCACACTCTTCAATTAGTTTTTTTTTTTTTTTTTCTTCTTCTTTTCTCCTTCCTTCTTCCTCTCCTTCCTTTGTTTGTTTTACTTATTTTTATTCTGCTTTTGTACTTCTTTTATGTTAGTTAGGGATATTTTCAATTTTTATAAATGTATATACATACATATATATATTTTTTTTCTGGATGCTGGCGATGGAGTTATGACGGTGAATAGTTTTAGATGGTATTGGCGTTGTTTAACGCGTTTTCTCTCGCTGTTCGATGGTCTGAGACTTATCGATCAAGGTTAATGGAACCGCGTGGGCTCGAAGCTCGCCAGAAAAGTGTCGTAGTGGATGCCTCTAGGACTCTAGTTTTAAACCAGAGGTTTATTTCGATACTAGACTTTTTGGCCATCCACTTAAACAACAGCTAGATAGACACAGAAATTGTATAAGCAATTATAGGTTTTGTTTTTTGTAATTCAGTGTGGTAAAATATTACCTTTTCTCGGGTTTTTGCCACGTTCTTCAAATTTTCGAGGTAATTCTTTTTCAGATTACTCTGCAGTCTTATTACTTAATGGAAGACTAAATAATTGTTTCTCCGGACAATTTGCACTACTTTATATGAGCTTTAAAAAAAAGAAAATTCTTGCCATGTTACACAGAAACTTAGCTTCTTACATTTACACTTACATTAGAGAAAATGTGCGTATGCATCCACCTCTGATGAAAGTTGATTTCAGAAAGAATGAGAAGATGGTTATGATCGAACTTCCTACTTCGCTTCTTCGAAGCTTGAAATTATTCGAAGTTCGACTTACATGAATTTAATAATTCTGTGCGCAAATTCTAAGTGCACCTACTTCCGCTTTCTGAACTATGCTTCGGTTATTTTAAAAATGAGCTACTTTTATTCATCTGACCTAAATTTTGATTATGAGTTGATTGTAATTTTTTTTTTTTTTTTCATTTGTTAAGGAGGGGGCCCGCTACATGTGTTCTTTCCCTCGCTCGACTTCTTCCTGGACTTCCTTCAGTATCCGTTGGGCTCCCACGAAGCTCGTCCCGTTGTCGCAGTACAGCGTCCTTGGAAGTCCTCGGCGACTTATGAACCTTTTAAGGGCGAGAATAAAGCAATCAGAAGACAGATTAGTAGCTAATTCTAAATGTACTGCTTTTGATGCGAAACAAACAAAAACAACTATATACGTTTTGTTCGGTGGCCGGCCACGAATTTTTAGCGTGGTGTATACCGGACCACAGAAATCTACTCCACATGTTAAGAACGGTCGTTGTGCTCGCAATCGATCCGCTGGTAAATTGCCCATTATTTGGGTCAAAAGTTTTGGTTTGTACTTAAAACAATGTATGCACTGTCGTACAACCTTTTGACAAGCTTCTTTGGCGTTTATTAGCCAAATCCTTTCTCGAAGCAATGCCATCATCGCTTGAGAACCAGCGTGGTAATTTTTTCGATGGAGATACGTTAAGTATGTTTTTGCAAACGGCGAATTTTTGGTCAGCAAAAGTGGGAATTTGGCATCATATTCAATTGGTGCGTTTAACAAACGACTGCCAACTCGAATTAACGAAAACGAAAAATTCTCTTCACTATAATTGTGAATGAATGGATTTAATTTTTGAATACTGGGTTGTAATGAAACTTTCTTCCTAAGTTTTTGAATTTCATCTGCAAATTCATAATTTTGGATAGTTTCGACTATTTTAAGAAACGCCAGATTTAACTCTTTTGCCGTTGGCGATTCTTCGAGAACTTGTGTTTTGTTTTTTAATCTTTTTAAGAATCGCATTGCATACGCAAATGTATTTACCAAGTCGATATATGAAGATTCTTCTTCAATAACTTCTAAAAGTTTGGTTCGAGGTTTTTCTACTGATAGTAGAGCTATGTTTGTTTTCCGTTTTTCAAGGGCTTTATGCTCTGGAGACAACTCAAAATGCGTATTGACCGGCCACGATGATGGTTCTTGCAATAAGAACTTTGGACCGTTGAACCAAATGGACGCATTTAGTTCATCCACATTACAGCCTCTTGACACAATGTCTGCTGGATTTTGTTTTGTCGGTACATGTTTCCATGATACTTTTTGGGTCAACTCTTGGATGTCAGACACTCGATTTGCAACGAAGGTTGCAAGGGCAGTTGGATGTGTTTTTATCCAATGCAGTGTTATTTCGGAATCCGTCCAGAAAATAACTTCTTCAACGTCAAGATTCAACATCGCCTTTACTCTTGTCCATAATTTGGCGCAAAGTTCTAGTCGCGGAAGCGATTTTGTTTTCAAAGGGGCCACCTTAGACTTTGCTGTTAGGAGCGTCGACTTGATACCGTCTGAGCTTTGGCTGCGCATGTAAAACAACCATAAGCTCTTATCGACGCATCGGCAAACCCATGAACTTGTATTTTTGCGTTCGAATGAGTTTCGACAAACCTTGGAATTTTTATCTCGCCAAGTTGAGATAAATTGGTTTTGAAATTTTGCCAACTTGTATCAAGGCGCAATGGAATCGACTCATCCCAATCAATTTTTGCAATCCAAAGTTCTTGCAGTAAGATTTTTGCTTTGGTGACTATGGGGCATAACAAACCAAGAGGATCGAAAAGACGAGCGGAAACTGATAGTATGTTTCGCTTGGTAGCTCGTAGATCATGAAAATTATTTTCCAAATTGAAGCTGAAAGTATCTTCTTTTGGATGCCAACAAGTTCCTTGAGTTTTGGTAGAGTCTGAATCATTAAATTTGATAGATTTTTCAGTACTCGCAGTGTTATAAAACTCTGGATGGTTTGAGAACCATTTAGCCAGTTGAAACCCGCCTTTTTTAAGGACTTCTTGAATTTCAAACTTTATTATTTTTAGAGTTTCAAGATCATTGGCACCGGTTAAGAGATCATCTACATAGATATCTCTTCGAATTATATTTGAACCAGTAGGGTATATTTTCTCATTAGCATCGCCCAACATCTTTAAACACCGTATTGCTAAAAATGGCGCTGGAGACGTGCCATACGTTACAGTGTTTAGCCGAAAATGTTGTAGCGGTTGAGACGGATGCTGCCTCCACACTATGAGCTGATAAATCGAGTGCTCTTCAGCAATGCATACTTGCCGGTACATTTTCGTAATATCAGCCGTAATGGCGTATTTGTGTATTCGAAAACGGAGCAACGTCGAAAATAGCTCCTCTTGAATGGTTGGCCCAACCATTAAGATGTCATTCAAAGATAATTGAGATGAAGTTCGACTGGAAGCGTCGAAAACAACTCGCAGCTTAGTACTTGTGCTTTGCGGACGCAAAACACACTGATGTGGAATGTAATAGTGCGGGCTTTTCGGGATTTCATTATTTGTTGGTGACATATGTCCTAACATAAGATATTCTTTCATGAAATCCATATACATAGCATTTAACTCGCTATCTTTGGATAGTTTTCGCTCCAGTGCGAGAAACCTTCGTTTGGCAGTTTCAAACGATGATCCAAGCGAGTTTGGAGACGATTTAAACGGTAGTTTAACCTCAAAACGACTGGAAGGCAAAAGTTTTGTAGTGTTTTTCGCACAACTGTTGTTCTGGCGTTAGAAACTCTTTCGTTTCTCCAGGAATTTCTTCCAGTAACCAAAATTTTTTCACAATTTTGTCTAAGTCTGGTAACTCTTCAGACTCACATACCAAATTACATTGTTTGGTATTTGAATTTGTACCTTTGGGATATTTTCCGGATATAATCCAACCCAGAAGTGTTTTTTGAATAGTGGGATATTCAGGGACTTGTTTAATTTGACCAACCGACAATAATTCGAAGAATGTTTCCGCTCCTATTAGTAAGTCAATTTTTTGAGGCTTATTGAAGTAAGGATCAGCTAATTGAATGTTGGAAGGTATATTCCAATTCGTAATATTTATGGCTTGACATGACGATATTGAGTTCATTACCCAATAGTCAGCAGAAAACGAATGATCGTTAAATCTTGACTTTACTTCTGCATGTACCTTTTTGTTTACATTGGTACTTGCTTTACCGATGCCGAGAAGATTTAAGGCTTTTTGTTCCTTTCGCAGCTTCAATTTTTGTGCAAGCTCTTAAGTTACAAAATTGATTTGCGAGCCTGAATCAAGTAACGCTCGAGCTAGCGTATATTCACCACTACTGCCTTTAATTTGAACAATAGCAGTAGCGAGAATAACTTGATCTTTTGGAACTGAGGCATGCATAGCTTGAAAGCTCGAAGCTCCTTGTGATGGTGTGCTATTGAACGTAGTTTGATATTGGTGCAATAATGTGTGATGCGATTTATTGCAAACACTGCACCGAGTTAATTTGCACTTTGAAACTGTGTGTCCTTTTCGAAGGCAGTTGATGCAAACAGGCACAATTTTCGCAAACTCAAATCGTTGCATCACAGGTATTGAAGCATATCACTTGAATTACAGTATAAGCATTTCGATTTATTTGCTTGTTGGTTAACACAAGCAAATGAAGCCCTTTGGTTTCTGTTATGGTTCATCTCATGTTTTGGTTTTGATGACCTATCAGAAATTTTATGCTTTGAAGACGATGCTTCTTCAGCAGAAAGATGCTGATTTCGCTTATTCAGCGCGGCTTCACAGTCACTCCATAAAGGAAGTGTACTGAAATCTAGTTGCTCTTCCCACTTTGATCTTGTCATCGAATCAACCTTTGACATTTCTAAATGAATTATGATCGCGTTTGTGATATTCTTTTCATCACCAAGCGAAAGAAGCGAATCATAAATTGCGGAAACAGTGTCTATCATGCTGCGCAATGCAGAAGCTGATGGCTTTTGAATTTCTTTTAGTTCGAAAAGAGTAGACACATTGTCGAAAAATATAAGGCAATTATTGTCATAAACCTTTTTTAAATTTGCTAAAGCTTTCGGATAGTTTTGTTCCGTTATTTGGAAAGCTTTAACTGTTCCTAAAGCTTCACCCGATAAACATGATATTAAATGATTGAACTTTTCAATATCGGGAAGCATTGGATCTTGTCTACTAGACTCTCAAAAAGGCTAATAAAATTTTTGTATTCGGAATATTTCCCACTGAATTTCGGGAGAGACATTTTTGGAAGGCGCGAGTGATGTGGATTACTAAAAGAATATTCAATTCCACTTGGTTTACGACCCTTATTTACTTTAGATACAAGTAAAGCTTTTGCACTGACGCAAATGTCTTCTAACTCTCCTCGGAATACGTCGCTATGATCAGCTGATTCAATTCGACGTATGAATTCAAAATATCTAACCGGCATTCCAATTCTATTGGATTAAGTGACATCGTTTTTTCCTCTAAAGCCGTTCTAATTCACACAATATTATTTTTAAGAACTTGTCGCTGATGTCTTAATTGTTCTATTTCTGCGTTTTGTTTAGGTGAAGCCTGCCGTTTCTTGCTCGTCATTTTGATGAACTTTTTGTTAACTTCGCTTAAAAACTTTCGAAATAAATTTCTTTCCAAGAATTAGTTTATCTGGAAGTTGTTCGATTTACCACAGTTTATGAGTTAAATATTTGGAAGTCGTTGAAAAATTAATTTATTTTCATACGAAAATTCCACGAAAACGAAAATAAATTTCAATAAACTGCTTCAGAACTGTTGAAAGTTTCTAATTATTTGCAAAGCGAAATAAATTTAACGTAAACAAAAAAAATTTATTAATCAAAATTTGATCGCTGAACACACTCTTCGCACGAAAAATTTCAAATCAATTTGTGGCGAACCTCCTCAAACTTCGTCGTCTATTCTTCCTCAAACTTCGGAACTATTTCCACAGAGGAGAATAGACGGCATAACAAAACCATTTGAAGAACGAACAGGTTTGCACCCTTCGCCCTCATAGCTGCAAATCTATTTTCCTGCAAAACAAATTCAACTGCGCAATAAATAATAAATTCGTTAAAATTCAAATTAGACGCTTCGCAGTTTACTTCCAACAGTCCTCACAGCAACACCTTCAACATGCAGCAGTTTTGATATCCACAATATATATACATATATTTCTACTTGCCTTAAATGTTAGTTTGTCAGATAGTTAGTTTATTTATCTATTCATTGTTAATAAGTTAGTGTTAGTGTTCAGTAAATAAACAAGTGTACATAGTGTACAGTGTGTTTACAATCAAAGTGACGTATCTTATTTCATTGTGTGTCTCGTGGTAACTAGAGACCCACAAATTTTTGATCACTCAGCGAAAATTCAGCGAGTGAGTGAACTGTCAAAAAAATTAAATTTGAAATGTCAAATAAATGTAAACAAATGTCAATTGCATTCAATGATTCGGCTTTTTTACAATTTGATTTAAATTCTAATTTAATATTAAAACAATTGAATTATTATTTTTTGAAAACGAATCGTGAAATAAGCTTGAGTGTGTGTATGCGAATGCGAAATGTGACGATGACGGCGGCGGCGCGGTGACAAAGAACGCGGTAGTTTAACACTTTAGGTAATTTATGTATGTGCTTATATTATACTATGTGTTTGAATTAGTAGTTTAAGTTTTGTATTTTTGTGGAATAAAACAATTGAAATAAATTTTATTGTAAATGTTTTAATCAACCGCGCACTTGTATTGTTTCACCTTCAATATATATATGTATATGTAAATGCAAAGGACAAAAACTGAATGTCAAAGGCCGCAATAAATACGCAATTATTTTAGACACTTTCAGTTTTTGTGAATACCTGTATTTTTACTTGCGATTATAGGTACTATAAGGCAAGTCTTGCAATCGTGCAGAAAAAAAATTTTGAGATAACAATTAAACATGACATTACGATGATAGAGAATACGAAAAAAGTGGGTCCTGAAATTCTGTCTGTCTGTCTGTGTGTCTGTCTGTCTGTCTGTCTGTGTGTCTGTGTGTCTGTGTGTCTGTGTGTCTGTCTGTATATGGATATGGACAGCCTGAACCGCTTGACCGATTTTCTTCAAAATTTGCAGTTAGGGTTTGTTTGGCATCCTACAGAGGGGTTTTTGGAATTGGGTCTCTAGGTCTTGAAATAACGGTACCTGCCATACAACCGATATGATAATACTTATTTTTTTCGAAAACGGCTCCAACGATTTCGATAAAATTTTGTGTGAAGGATTAATTTAGGATTGTTTTTCTTATGATGTAAGAAAAATTTTTGGAAAAGGCCTAAAAACGGTACCTCCCATAGTACCGTTTTTTTTACAACCGACTTTCTCGTTAATGGCTGACACGATCTTGACGAAATTTTGGATTTAAGAAGTCGTAAGCTGTTAAAGAAAGACTGCATATCAATATTTAAAAAAACTTAGTTTTGGAAATTTTTATAAATTTTTTTAAAAAAATTTGATTTTCGAAAGTTACTTCGAAACTATAACTTTGATTTTTTTCAAATTTTTTCTCAAAATAACTCCTGTTAAGATCTAAAACCTTGCATACTCGACTTTTAAAAAACAGTTTTTAAAAAAAAGTGAAAAATAAAAAACCGTTTTTTGGAAAAACTGCTCCAACGATTTTGATTAAATTTTCATCATTCATGTGTATTAGCGATTGCAAAAGAATGGCGTTTTTAGATTTTTGCTTGAAACCTTTGGAATATTTAATTTAATTTTTTCATTATTTTGCGTGATTTAATTCAATTTCCATAATTAATGTGTAGTTGGCAACCCTGTACCACAAAATATATTATGAAGAGGTAATACCAAAACCTTTAACTCAGCCTTTAGATTTTGATATCGTATTTAGAACACAATCGCAAGTTCGTGCGACCCAGTCGTGCCCATTTTTTTGTTTTGTTTTCTTAAAACTTTCCTGTCCTGCGACACTTTTCGCAAAAGGTCTGAATTTGATGTGTTGGGGTAGGTTAGGTAGGTGCTCCTTTGGCAATCTGGCTGATGGTGGATGCTTCAATTGTCTTTGATTTTGAACAAATTGATTTCACTGAATATACAGTTTACGCGGCGTAAGATTTCAATCAATTGTTTATTAATTAATTTTCAACCGATGAACACGAATTGCTACTTCGTGGCGCGTATATACAGTTGCGGTCAAAATAATAGTAGTGTGAGTAAAAGCATTGCACAGATTGGTATTTTTCCACTTTGCATTGCGTTGATAGTGAAAACCCGTTACACTTTAACAGCCTTATTTATTAGATTTCACTAATACTCGGATCAACCTGGTATTAGTTAATACTAGTATTAGCACTTAATACTCCCTTACGCCAGGTCGAGCGAATCCTTATTTATAAAACATTTTCCAACCCGTATTAGTTAATACTTGCTTATGTCAAATTTTTCATCAAAAAAATGACCCATCTATAGCTATGGTTACTATAAACGTCAACAAATCCCATTGTGCACGTTCAATGCATTAAGTTTTTTCAGATAATCTAACTTCTTTCGGACTCTGATTGGCCAGAGTCTTAGTTCTTCTTTTGATGCGTGACTTTTGACCAATCAGAGGCCAAAAAAAGTTAGATTATCTGAAAAACTTAATTGCGTTGAACCCGAGCATTATGATTGTTTTTTTTTTGTGGTTGGCGGAAATTTTTCCAAAATGGATATTAAACAAAACAAAACAAGAAATATTAGTTTTCATTTATTAATTTATTTATCTCGTAGTTAAGGCGGAAAAAGAATTAAAACTATTCACAAAACCAAAATAATTTTCCACTTTTCCTCCAAAAATTTGAACAAAATGACATTTAGACCTTAACCCAATGTCCTAATTGGCAGCCATCGCGCGACCGAACAACGAGCGACGGGCGCTGCATCGGACGATTAAAATATCAAACAACAATAACCCTATTGTGTGTCCTTATTAACACAGGAAAGCGATCGCGCGATGGGGTAGCACGGTCGCAAATGTTTGTTTCATGATCGCTCAAGCTTTATCATTAAAGCTTTTCATATTCAAAGTGTATACTCGTGCGACCGACACTACGAAAAGTAGTCTGGTTGCTTCAAATCAACCAATTTGATTTTCGTCGCGTTGCTCTTAGCAATTAGCAAGTGAAAATGGAATTCGAATTCCATGTTGGAAGTAGCACTAAACGAGAAGGTCGCGCGATCTTATGAGCATCTTGCAACTGGTATTAGGACACGCATTGTGGTAGCACTACCAACAATCAACGCGACCGACTGAAGTTCCTCGTTCGGTCGGGCGATGCAACTCCAATTAGGACATAGCCTAATACGACCTTAATCCTCCGTTAATACTCCTATGAACCAGTATTAGCTTAATCCGCCGCTAATACTGGTGTATTTTTTTTATAAATAAGGTTTGGAGTATTAGAGGAGTATTAAGTTCGTAGTAACCTTAATCCGCCGATAATACGGGTTTATAAATAAGGCTGTAATTGTTTTAAGGGGTGGAAAAGGATCTCGTCAATATGTAAGAAGACCTCCAAACACCGAATATAATCCACACTTTACAATCATAATGGTATGGGCATGTTTTTTCTTCTACGGAGTTGGACCCATAATGCGGATTGAAGGCATTATGGATCAGCATCTCTATGTTAGGATAATGCAGGAAGTAATGCTACCGTATACTGAATTTGAATGCTACCGTAAATGAAGTTGCTTCTAGCTGAAATGGGTCTTTCAGCAAGAAGCAATGGTTCCAGGAAAGTAAAGTAGATGTGATGGAGTGACCCGCACAGTCTTCGGACTGCTGTTATAGCTAACAAGGGACATGCAACTAAATACTAATTAAAGGTACGAACACTCAGCCACATATTGCAATAAAAATTTTGACCTAATTTTTCGATTTCGTAACATTTCAAGGTAGATTTTCCTATCACTACTATTTTTTTGACCGCTGAATTTCAACATCTGTTCAATAAACTTGCAACTATCGGATAATACAGGGTGTCCCGTAATTCGTTTTACATACTTTGGGATATGGTTCTTGGTCATATTCTAAAAAAAAAATTGTTCTACAGTAAAGTCCGTTTCTCAAGTTTGACATCACTTTTTGACAATTTAAAAAAAGGCTAACTTTGGTGTACCCTGACCTGTGTTAAATTCGATATCTCTGTCAATACTGATGATATAGACCTAATCTTAGACTCAATTTTTTGTAAAAATAACAACCTTTAAGACTGTATTTAAATTAGGCTTCCATAGGTTTAGGGTTGCCAGATTTTCAATTTTAAGTGGTGTTCAAATTTTCTTCCCAAAACAAAGTTTTGACTTTGAGGTCATTTTTTTTGGAGAAAAGTCCTGATAAACATAGAGTTTCTTTATTTTTTACAGATGAACAAAACAATAATAAAGAAAAAACTCAGCATTAAGTTAGCTCAAAAACCCATACATTTTATGATACTAAGAAAAATACGAAATGGGAAAAATTTAAAAAAAAATAAAAAAAAGTTTTTGCTTTGAGGTTTGTTTGAATAAAACAATAATATGATCACTTTTAGTAGTTTTTTTATGTATTTAATACAAATACAATTATAACAAGTGCTCAAAGCGCCCTCCTTCGTTTTGAATCCATGCCAGAGCCCGTTTTTGGATTTCATCGTGGGTGTTTGCTTTAAATTTGGGGTATGAATGTTCAATAGGTAAATAAGTCGTATAAAAGAATAAGAAAACAAATTTGTTCATTAGTTTGTCAAATTAAGTCACGATTGCAGTTTGATCAGACAGTTTTTTGAAATGCTTTCATTTACGAGAGAAGAATACGCAGACATTTTTTTTCTTATATGAGTTTTTTAATGGAAATTGAAGAAAAGCACAACAAAGAATACCAGGAACTTTATACTAACTGAAAATCTGGCAACCCTTAGCCTATTGACTCCTATAGTTTCAAAGATTACAAGACTACAAGTAAGACAAGAGTTATCGACAGCAAACACCCACAATGAAATCCAAAAACGGGCTCTGGCATGGATTCAAAACGAAGGAGGGCGTTTTGAGCACTTGTTATAATTGTATTTGTATTAAATACATAAAAAAACTACTAAAAGTGATCATATTATTGTTTTATTCAAACAAACCTCAAAGCAAGAACTTTTTTTTATTTTTTTTTAAATTTTTCCCATTTCGTATTTTTCTTAGTATCATAAAATGTATGGGTTTTTGAGCTATTTTAATGCTGAGTTTTTTCTTTATTATTGTTTTGTTCATCTGTAAAAAATAAAGAAACTCTATGTTTATCAGGCCTTTTCTCCAAAAAAATGACCTCAAAGTCAAAACTTTGTTTTGGGAAGAAAATTTGAAAATCTGGCAACCCTAAACCTATGGAAGCCTAATTTAAATACAGTCTTAAAGGTTGTTATTTTTACAAAAAATTGAGTCTAAGATTAGGTCTATATCATCAGTATTGACAGAGATATCGAATTTAACACAGGTCAGGGTACACCGAAGTTAGCCTTTTTTTAAATTGTCAAAAAGTGATGTCAAACTTGAGAAACGGACTTTACTGTAGAACAATTTTTTTCTTAGAATATGACCAAGAATCATATCCCAAAGTATGTAAAACAAATTACGGGACACCCTGTAGATTAAACTAATGTTTTTTTTTTTTTGTAAATAAAAGCTTAAAACCCCACTTTGTAAACCACCTATTGGTTTTTTAAATTAGAATTGACGGATAAGTTTTTTTCAATTTTGTTGTTTCTTAAGCTCTATACTACTATTACCCCAGTCAAATTAGGTAAAAATAGGGGTCAACCTCGGAATGAAAGACAATAAGCTGAAAATTGGCATAGACCTTTGTTTTGTCGTTCTTAATGTCGTCTAAAAAGTCACAAGTTCAATCGTGTCCGCGTCTTAAGATATTGAAGGTCAAAGGTCACAAAAATCGGTTTTTCATAAATATATCGATTTCTATTACTTGAATAAGATTTGCACCTGAATAAAAGTTGTAGAATATAAAATTTCCTACAATTTTTGTCTTTACTGTTTTTTCATACGATCAACCGTTTTTGCGGTAGACCTCAAAGAGTGCGCCGCGTACAGTCATATATGGCCTAATTCAAGGTCAAGCGTGAGTTACGGTTATCAGTACGTTGTATAAAGCTGATTGTTTACAAAAAAATTATAATTATCAAACAATGACCATTATTTATGTACTAATTATTAATTGTTGATATTTTACTAAAATCAGTAACTTAATTATTTATATTTAACTATTCAACTATAGTATAGTATTAATTCTGGAATATATATTTTTATTGGTTTGAATTATAATAAAATTGTGAATAGAAGCTAGTTATCTTCATCTTCTTCGTCGTCTTCTTCTTGTTGTCGCTCGAAAACGTTCAATTCATTGTCATCATCCTCATTATCGGTCATATTCATCTCCAAACCCTCCAGAATTTCAGGATCGTATGCGTTTTCTTCATCGGGATTACTTGGATATTGTGCAGCGTTCAGGCAAGCTTGTCCATTGCAGTGGCCACAAGCTAAAGAACATAGTAGCCCTGATTTTCGGCATCCACAGCGGGAACCACAACCATTTTTGCAATTGCAAAATATTATATTTAGTAGCTCGGTTGGTGCTGGAGGTAATAACGTTCGTATGGGCTCCAGGACTCCATTTTCAAGCATCCAGCCAGATTCTTGAGGTTCTTAGTCATTCCCTAACCACGTTTGAATCTGGTAGTAGACTCGATTTATATGTTGATGAGCTGCTTCACTTGTTGGTGGAAGTGTTGACAATTGTACAGGTTTATTTAGTTTCGTTAATTTAATGAATTGCGTGTAGCGAAAATGATCAATGTTGTCCTCAGATTTTGGAGCATTATATAATGCCAACAAGATGCGCACTCCATTTTCAAATAATGTTTGTACCGGGCAGTTTTCTTATTGAAATACTTCCACCAGTTTATCCAAATTGGGAACTTTCTCCAATGCTCTAGTAACAGTTTTTTTTTCCTTTTTTAGATAGCGCAGAAGTCGTGTCACAGCCACTTAATGCGTGTAAAAATAGAATGTGATTTTTAGTACGCGGATAGTGATCAAAACTTTTGGAAGAGTATGTTTGCGTCTTAACATTGACTCTACCAACTTTTTTAAAGTAGATTTCCTGTTGATGTGATTGAGTACGCCCAATTAAAATAACGAGCAAATCAATATCTTCTCCTATGATGACGGCAGTCTTTTGATGTTCTGAAAATGCAATAGCTGTCTCGATGATGAGAACATCAGCATCATCTCTGGCTTGTTTTGTTGTGATATTAATTGTTTTTAATTTTTCGACAAGCATGTAGATAAATTTTGTTTTATTAGACCGATTTGATAAAATTTTTTTTTTTTTTTTTAGTTAAGTTTTAAAGTTGAATAGTTAAATATAAATAATTAAGTTACTGATTTTAGTAAAATATCAACAATTAATAATTAGTACATAAATAATGGTCATTGTTTGATAATTATAATTTTTTTGTAAACAATCAACTTTATACAACGTACTGATAACCGTAACTCACGCTTGACCTTGAATTAGGCCATATATGACTGTACGCGGCGCACTCTTTGAGGTCTACCGCAAAAACGGTTAATCGTATGAAAAAACAGTCAAGACAAAAATTGTAGGGAATTTTATATTCTACAACTTTTATTCAGGTGCAAATCTCATTCAAGTAATAGAAATCGATATATTTACGAAAAACCGATTTTTGTGACCTTTGACCTTCAATATCTTAAGACGCGGACACGATTGAACTTGTGACTTTTGAGACAACATTAAGAACGACAAAACAAAGGTCTATGCCAATTTTCAGCTTATTATCTTTCATTCCGAGGTGAAACCCTAATTTGACTGGGCTATATTATTTTGACCGCAGCTGTATATGTGTATGTGTACGTTTAATACTTTGACTATTAGTTTTAGCAAAAGCAAAAGCCTTTTAATTTGTGAAACAAATTATTAATTTAAATTTGTTCCTGCTCGGGCGCCATGAAAATTTATAATAATTTTTATAAACTAGCTCTTATTTCGAGCTGAAATTTACCAAGAATTTTAAGTTTAAAAACTTCGAAAAAAGGCAAAACGAAAAAGCGAAAAGTAAAAGTCCGTACGGTTTCAAATATCAAAACGAAGTGTCTTTATTTCATTGTTCTTCTTCTTCTTCTTCTTATTAATTTTGATGAACAAAATAATGAAATATTAAATATGGCCGAAAGGGCGCGAAATTTGAATTTAGTATATGGTGTATTTCGATATGTGGCTCGTCAAAACAGGTATTGTCTAGCTTTTTTCTCGTATTAATTATTTAATTTGTACTCTTTGTATTTGTACAAATTAAACCTCTTTTCAACTTGAAAAAATGTCTTTTAAAAAGTTATGCATACTTATATTACTATATGGGTGCCGTTTCTAATTGTGTGGCCACCACTGTACACATTTATTACTCTTACAGTCATGGTTCACATCAAACCTTAATCCTAGTCTTTGGTTCATTATCACACAATTATTGCACTTAAGTATCAATTTATCACAGTCTCTTGTTTCATGGTTTTCGCTACATTTAGCACACACAATTTTATTTTTACATTCTTTGGCTTCATGGTTAAAGCCCCAACACTCTTCAATTAGTTTTTTTTTTTTTTCTTCTTCTTTTCTCCTTCCTTCTTCCTCTTCTTCCTTTGTTTGTTTTACTTATTTTTATTCTGCTTTTGTACTTCTTTTATGTTAGTTAGGGATATTTTCAATTTTTATAAATGTATATACATACATATATATATTTTTTTTCTGGATGCTGGCGATGGAGTTATGACCGTGAATAGTTTTAGATGGTATTGGCGTTGTTTAACGCGTTTTCTCTCGCTGTTCGATGGTCTGAGACTTATCGATCAAGGTTAATGGAACCGCGTGGGCTCGAAGCTCGCCAGAAAAGTGTCGTAGTGGATGCCTCTAGGACTCTAGTTTTAAACCAGAGGTTTATTTCGATACTAGACTTTTTGGCCATCCACTTAAACAACAGCTAGATAGACACAGAAATTGTATAAGCAATTATAGGTTTTGTTTTTTGTAATTCAGTGTGGTAAAATATTACCTTTTCTCGGGTTTTTGCCACGTTCTTCAAATTTTCGAGGTAATTCTTTTTCAGATTACTCTGCAGTCTTATTACTTAATGGAAGACTAAATAATTGTTTCTCCGGACAATTTGCACTACTTTATATGAGCTTTAAAAAAAAGAAAATTCTTGCCATGTTACACAGAAACTTAGCTTCTTACATTTACACTTACATTAGAGAAAATGTGCGTATGCATCCACCTCTGATGAAAGTTGATTTCAGAAAGAATGAGAAGATGGTTATGATCGAACTTCCTACTTCGCTTCTTCGAAGCTTGAAATTATTCGAAGTTCGACTTACATGAATTTAATAATTCTGTGCGCAAATTCTAAGTGCACCTACTTCCGCTTTCTGAACTATGCTTCGGTTATTTTAAAAATGAGCTACTTTTATTCATCTGACCTAAATTTTGATTATGAGTTGATTGTAAATTTTTTTTTTTTCATTTGTTAAGGAGGGGGCCCGCTACATGTGTTCTTTCCCTCGCTCGACTTCTTCCTGGACTTCCTTCAGTATCCGTTGGGCTCCCACGAAGCTCGTCCCGTTGTCGCAGTACAGCGTCCTTGGAAGTCCTCGGCGACTTATGAACCTTTTAAGGGCGAGAATAAAGCAATCAGAAGACAGATTAGTAGCTAATTCTAAATGTACTGCTTTTGATGCGAAACAAACAAAAACAACTATATACGTTTTGTTCGGTGGCCGGCCACGAATTTTTAGCGTGGTGTATACCGGACCACAGAAATCTACTCCACATGTTAAGAACGGTCGTTGTGCTCGCAATCGATCCGCTGGTAAATTGCCCATTATTTGGGTCAAAAGTTTTGGTTTGTACTTAAAACAATGTATGCACTGTCGTACAACCTTTTGACAAGCTTCTTTGGCGTTTATTAGCCAAATCCTTTCTCGAAGCAATGCCATCATCGCTTGAGAACCAGCGTGGTAATTTTTTCGATGGAGATACGTTAAGTATGTTTTTGCAAACGGCGAATTTTTGGTCAGCAAAAGTGGGAATTTGGCATCATATTCAATTGGTGCGTTTAACAAACGACTGCCAACTCGAATTAACGAAAACGAAAAATTCTCTTCACTATAATTGTGAATGAATGGATTTAATTTTTGAATACTGGGTTGTAATGAAACTTTCTTCCTAAGTTTTTGAATTTCATCTGCAAATTCATAATTTTGGATAGTTTCGACTATTTTAAGAAACGCCAGATTTAACTCTTTTGCCGTTGGCGATTCTTCGAGAACTTGTGTTTTGTTTTTTAATCTTTTTAAGAATCGCATTGCATACGCAAATGTATTTACCAAGTCGATATATGAAGATTCTTCTTCAATAACTTCTAAAAGTTTGGTTCGAGGTTTTTCTACTGATAGTAGAGCTATGTTTGTTTTCCGTTTTTCAAGGGCTTTATGCTCTGGAGACAACTCAAAATGCGTATTGACCGGCCACGATGATGGTTCTTGCAATAAGAACTTTGGACCGTTGAACCAAATGGACGCATTTAGTTCATCCACATTACAGCCTCTTGACACAATGTCTGCTGGATTTTGTTTTGTCGGTACATGTTTCCATGATACTTTTTGGGTCAACTCTTGGATGTCAGACACTCGATTTGCAACGAAGGTTGCAAGGGCAGTTGGATGTGTTTTTATCCAATGCAGTGTTATTTCGGAATCCGTCCAGAAAATAACTTCTTCAACGTCAAGATTCAACATCGCCTTTACTCTTGTCCATAATTTGGCGCAAAGTTCTAGTCGCGGAAGCGATTTTGTTTTCAAAGGGGCCACCTTAGACTTTGCTGTTAGGAGCGTCGACTTGATACCGTCTGAGCTTTGGCTGCGCATGTAAAACAACCATAAGCTCTTATCGACGCATCGGCAAACCCATGAACTTGTATTTTTGCGTTCGAATGAGTTTCGACAAACCTTGGAATTTTTATCTCGCCAAGTTGAGATAAATTGGTTTTGAAATTTTGCCAACTTGTATCAAGGCGCAATGGAATCGACTCATCCCAATCAATTTTTGCAATCCAAAGTTCTTGCAGTAAGATTTTTGCTTTGGTGACTATGGGGCATAACAAACCAAGAGGATCGAAAAGACGAGCGGAAACTGATAGTATGTTTCGCTTGGTAGCTCGTAGATCATGAAAATTATTTTCCAAATTGAAGCTGAAAGTATCTTCTTTTGGATGCCAACAAGTTCCTTGAGTTTTGGTAGAGTCTGAATCATTAAATTTGATAGATTTTTCAGTACTCGCAGTGTTATAAAACTCTGGATGGTTTGAGAACCATTTAGCCAGTTGAAACCCGCCTTTTTTAAGGACTTCTTGAATTTCAAACTTAATTATTTTTAGAGTTTCAAGATCATTGGCACCGGTTAAGAGATCATCTACATAGATATCTCTTCGAATTATATTTGAACCAGTAGGGTATATTTTCTCATTAGCATCGCCCAACATCTTTTGTTTAGCCGAAAATGTTGTAGCGGTTGAGACGGATGCTGCCTCCACACTATGAGCTGATAAATCGAGTGCTCTTCAGCAATGCATACTTGCCGGTACATTTTCGTAATATCAGCCGTAATGGCGTATTTGTGTATTCGAAAACGGAGCAACGTCGAAAATAGCTCCTCTTGAATGGTTGGCCCAACCATTAAGATGTCATTCAAAGATAATTGAGATGAAGTTCGACTGGAAGCGTCGAAAACAACTCGCAGCTTAGTACTTGTGCTTTGCGGACGCAAAACACACTGATGTGGAATGTAATAGTGCGGGCTTTTCGGGATTTCATTATTTGTTGGTGACATATGTCCTAACATAAGATATTCTTTCATGAAATCCATATACATAGCATTTAACTCGCTATCTTTGGATAGTTTTCGCTCCAGTGCGAGAAACCTTCGTTTGGCAGTTTCAAACGATGATCCAAGCGAGTTTGGAGACGATTTAAACGGTAGTTTAACCTCAAAACGACTGGAAGGCAAAAGTTTTGTAGTGTTTTTCGCACAACTGTTGTTCTGGCGTTAGAAACTCTTTCGTTTCTCCAGGAATTTCTTCCAGTAACCAAAATTTTTTCACAATTTTGTCTAAGTCTGGTAACTCTTCAGACTCACATACCAAATTACATTGTTTGGTATTTGAATTTGTACCTTTGGGATATTTTCCGGATATAATCCAACCCAGAAGTGTTTTTTGAATAGTGGGATATTCAGGGACTTGTTTAATTTGACCAACCGACAATAATTCGAAGAATGTTTCCGCTCCTATTAGTAAGTCAATTTTTTGAGGCTTATTGAAGTAAGGATCAGCTAATTGAATGTTGGAAGGTATATTCCAATTCGTAATATTTATGGCTTGACATGACGATATTGAGTTCATTACCCAATAGTCAGCAGAAAACGAATGATCGTTAAATCTTGACTTTACTTCTGCATGTACCTTTTTGTTTACATTGGTACTTGCTTTACCGATGCCGAGAAGATTTAAGGCTTTTTGTTCCTTTCGCAGCTTCAATTTTTGTGCAAGCTCTTAAGTTACAAAATTGATTTGCGAGCCTGAATCAAGTAACGCTCGAGCTAGCGTATATTCACCACTACTGCCTTTAATTTGAACAATAGCAGTAGCGAGAATAACTTGATCTTTTGGAACTGAGGCATGCATAGCTTGAAAGCTCGAAGCTCCTTGTGATGGTGTGCTATTGAACGTAGTTTGATATTGGTGCAATAATGTGTGATGCGATTTATTGCAAACACTGCACCGAGTTAATTTGCACTTTGAAACTGTGTGTCCTTTTCGAAGGCAGTTGATGCAAACAGGCACACTTTTCGCAAACTCAAATCGTTGCATCACAGGTATTGAAGCATATCACTTGAATTACAGTATAAGCATTTCGATTTATTTGCTTGTTGGTTAACACAAGCAAATGAAGCCCTTTGGTTTCTGTTATGGTTCATCTCATGTTTTGGTTTTGATGACCTATCAGAAATTTTATGCTTTGAAGACGATGCTTCTTCAGCAGAAAGATGCTGATTTCGCTTATTCAGCGCGGCTTCACAGTCACTCCATAAAGGAAGTGTACTGAAATCTAGTTGCTCTTCCCACTTTGATCTTGTCATCGAATCAACCTTTGACATTTCTAAATGAATTATGATCACGTTTGTGATATTCTTTTCATCACCAAGCGAAAGAAGCGAATCATAAATTGCGGAAACAGTGTCTATCATGCTGCGCAATGCAGAAGCTGATGGCTTTTGAATTTCTTTTAGTTCGAAAAGAGTAGACACATTGTCGAAAAATATAAGGCAATTATTGTCATAAACCTTTTTTAAACTTGCTAAAGCTTTCGGATAATTTTGTTCCGTTATTTGGAAAGCTTTAACTGTTCCTAAAGCTTCATCCGATAAACATGATATTAAATGATTGAACTTTTCAATATCGGGAAGCATTGGATCTTGTCTACTAGACTCTCAAAAAGGCTAATAAAATTTTTGTATTCGGAATATTTCCCACTGAATTTCGGGAGAGACATTTTTGGAAGGCGCTAGTGATGTGGATTACTAAAAGAATATTCAATTCCACTTGGTTTACGACCCTTATTTACTTTAGATACAAGTAAAGCTTTTGCACTGACGCAAATGTCTTCTAACTCTCCTCGGAATACGTCGCTATGATCAGCTGATTCAATTCGACGTATGAATTCAAAATATCTAACCGGCATTCCAATTCTATTGGATTAAGTGACATCGTTTTTTCCTCTAAAGCCGTTCTAATTCACACAATATTATTTTTAAGAACTTGTCGCTGATGTCTTAATTGTTCTATTTCTGCGTTTTGTTTAGGTGAAGCCTGCCGTTTCTTGCTCGTCATTTTGATGAACTTTTTGTTAACTTCGCTTAAAAAATTTCGAAATAAATTTCTTTCCAAGAATTAGTTTATCTGGAAGTTGTTCGATTTACCACAGTTTATGAGTTAAATATTTGGAAGTCGTTGAAAAATTAATTTATTTTCATACGAAAATTCCACGAAAACGAAAATAAATTTCAATAAACTGCTTCAGAACTGTTGAAAGTTTCTAATTATTTGCAAAGCGAAATAAATTTAACGTAAACAAAAAAAATTTATTAATCAAAATTTGATCGCTGAACACACTCTTCGCACGAAAAATTTCAAATCAATTTGTGGCGAACCTCCTCAAACTTCGTCGTCTATTCTTCCTCAAACTTCGGAACTATTTCCACAGAGGAGAATAGACGGCATAACAAAACCATTTGAAGAAAGTAACAGGTTTGCACCCTTCGCCCTCATAGCTGCAAATCTATTTTCCTGCAAAACAAATTCAACTGCGCAATAAATAATAAATTCGTTAAAATTCAAATTAGACGCTTCGCAGTTTACTTCCAACAGTCCTCACAGCAACACCTTCAACATGCAGCAGTTTTGATATCCACAATATATATACATATATTTCTACTTGCCTTAAATGTTAGTTTGTCAGTTAGTTAGTTTATTTATCTATTCATTGTTAATAAGTTAGTGTTAGTGTTCAGTAAATAAACAAGTGTACATAGTGCACAGTGTGTTTACAATCAAAGTGACGTATCTTATTTCATTGTGTGTCTCGTGGTAACTAGAGACCCACAAATTTTTGATCACTGAAACTCTTGACAGCTGGAAACTCAGCGAAAATTCAGCGAGTGAGTGAACTGTCAAAAAAATTAAATTTGAAATGTCAAATAAATGTAAACAAATGTCAATTGCATTCAATGATTCGGCTTTTTTACAATTTGATTTAAATTCTAATTTAATATTAAAACAATTGAATTATTATTTTTTGAAAACGAATCGTGAAATAAGCTTGAGTGTGTGTATGCGAATGCGAAATGTGACGATGACGGCGGCGGCGCGGTGACAAAGAACGCGGTAGTTTAACACTTTAGGTAATTTATGTATGTGCTTATATTATACTATGTGTTTGAATTAGTAGTTTAAGTTTTGTATTTTTGTGGAATAAAACAATTGAAATAAATTTTATTGTAAATGTTTTAATCAACCGCGCACTTGTATTGTTTCACCTTCAATATATATATGTATATGTAAATGCAAAGGACAAAAACTGAATGTCAAAGGCCGCAATAAATACGCAATTATTTTAGACACTTTCAGTTTTTGTGAATACCTGTATTTTTACTTGCGATTATAGGTACTATAAGGCAAGTCTTGCAATCGTGCAGAAAAAAAATTTTGAGATAACAATTAAACATGACATTACGATGATAGAGAATACGAAAAAAGTGGGTCCTGAAATTCTGTCTGTCTGTCTGTGTGTCTGTCTGTCTGTCTGTCTGTGTGTCTGTGTGTCTGTGTGTCTGTGTGTCTGTCTGTATATGGATCTACAGCCTGAACCGCTTGACCGATTTTCTTCAAAATTTGCAGTTAGGGTTTGTTTGGCATCCTACAGAGGGGTTTTTGGAATTGGGTCTCTAGGTCTTGAAATAACGGTACCTGCCATACAACCGATATGATAATACTTATTTTTTTCGAAAACGGCTCCAACGATTTCGATAAAATTTTGTGTGAAGGATTAATTTAGGATTGTTTTTCTTATGATGTAAGAAAAATTTTTGGAAAAGGCCTAAAAACGGTACCTCCCATAGTACCGTTTTTTTTACAACCGACTTTCTCGTTAATGGCTGACACGATCTTGACGAAATTTTGGATTTAAGAAGTCGTAAGCTGTTAAAGAAAGACTGCATATCAATATTTAAAAAAACTTAGTTTTGGAAATTTTTATAAATTTTTTTAAAAAAATTTGATTTTCGAAAGTTACTTCGAAACTATAACTTTGATTTTTTTCAAATTTTTTCTCAAAATAACTCCTGTTAAGATCTAAAACCTTGCATACTCGACTTTTAAAAAACAGTTTTTAAAAAAAAGTGAAAAATAAAAAACCGTTTTTTGGAAAAACTGCTCCAACGATTTTGATTAAATTTTCATCATTCATGTGTATTAGCGATTGCAAAAGAATGGCGTTTTTAGATTTTTGCTTGAAACCTTTGGAATATTTAATTTAATTTTTTCATTATTTTGCGTGATTTAATTCAATTTCCATAATTAATGTGTAGTTGGCAACCCTGTACCACAAAATATATTATGAAGAGGTAATACCAAAACCTTTAACTCAGCCTTTAGATTTTGATATCGTATTTAGAACACAATCGCAAGTTCGTGCGACCCAGTCGTGCCCATTTTTTTGTTTTGTTTTCTTAAAACTTTCCTGTCCTGCGACACTTTTCGCAAAAGGTCTGAATTTGATGTGTTGGGGTAGGTTAGGTAGGTGCTCCTTTGGCAATCTGGCTGATGGTGGATGCTTCAATTGTCTTTGATTTTGAACAAATTGATTTCACTGAATATACAGTTTACGCGGCGTAAGATTTCAATCAATTGTTTATTAATTAATTTTCAACCGATGAACACGAATTGCTACTTCGTGGCGCGTATATACAGTTGCGGTCAAAATAATAGTAGTGTGAGTAAAAGCATTGCACAGATTGGTATTTTTCCACTTTGCATTGCGTTGATAGTGAAAACCCGTTACACTTTAATTGTTTTAAGGGGTGGAAAAGGATCTCGTCAATATGTAAGAAGACCTCCAAACACCGAATATAATCCACACTTTACAATCATAATGGTATGGGCATGTTTTTTCTTCTACGGAGTTGGACCCATAATGCGGATTGAAGGCATTATGGATCAGCATCTCTATGTTAGGATAATGCAGGAAGTAATGCTACCGTATACTGAATTTGAATGCTACCGTAAATGAAGTTGCTTCTAGCTGAAATGGGTCTTTCAGCAAGAAGCAATGGTTCCAGGAAAGTAAAGTAGATGTGATGGAGTGACCCGCACAGTCTTCGGACTTTAATCCCATTGAAAACCTATGGAGCGCTGTAAAAAAATATGCTTCTAGATGTAAACCAAGCAACAACACAGTCCTTTGCGAAGCTTTACAGCAATAATGGAGTTCGATAAGCGCGAGAAGGTGTGGAAACCTGATAAACTCTATTTATCGTCTTTGTACTGCTGTTATAGCTAACAAGGGACATGCAACTAAATACTAATTAAAGGTACGAACACTCAGCCACATATTGCAATAAAAATTTTGACCTAATTTTTCGATTTCGTAACATTTCAAGGTAGATTTTCCTATCACTACTATTTTTTTGACCGCTGAATTTCAACATCTGTTCAATAAACTTGCAACTATCGGATAATACAGGGTGTCCCGTAATTCGTTTTACATACTTTGGGATATGGTTCTTGGTCATATTCTAAAAAAAAAATTGTTCTACAGTAAAGTCCGTTTCTCAAGTTTGACATCACTTTTTGACAATTTAAAAAAAAGGCTAACTTTGGTGTACCCTGACCTGTGTTAAATTCGATATCTCTGTCAATACTGATGATATAGACCTAATCTTAGACTCAATTTTTTGTAAAAATAACAACCTTTAAGACTGTATTTAAATTAGGCTTCCATAGGTTTAGGGTTGCCAGATTTTCAATTTTAAGTGGTGTTCAAATTTTCTTCCCAAAACAAAGTTTTGACTTTGAGGTCATTTTTTTTGGAGAAAAGTCCTGATAAACATAGAGTCTCTTTATTTTTTACAGATGAACAAAACAATAATAAAGAAAAAACTCAGCATTAAGTTAGCTCAAAAACCCATACATTTTATGATACTAAGAAAAATACGAAATGGGAAAAATTTAAAAAAAAATAAAAAAAAGTTTTTGCTTTGAGGTTTGTTTGAATAAAACAATAATATGATCACTTTTAGTAGTTTTTTTATGTATTTAATACAAATACAATTATAACAAGTGCTCAAAGCGCCCTCCTTCGTTTTGAATCCATGCCAGAGCCCGTTTTTGGATTTCATCGTGGGTGTTTGCTTTAAATTTGGGGTATGAATGTTCAATAGGTAAATAAGTCGTATAAAAGAATAAGAAAACAAATTTGTTCATTAGTTTGTCAAATTAAGTCACGATTGCAGTTTGATCAGAGAGTTTTTTGAAATGCTTTCATTTACGAGAGAAGAATACGCAGACATTTTTTTTCTTATATGAGTTTTTTAATGGAAATTGAAGAAAAGCACAACAAAGAATACCAGGAACTTTATACTAACTGAAAATCTGGCAACCCTTAGCCTATAGGAGTCAAATTTAAATACAGTTTCAAAGATTACAAGACTACAAGTAAGACAAGAGTTATCGACAGCAAACACCCACAATGAAATCCAAAAACGGACTCTGGCATGGATTCAAAACGAAGGAGGGCGTTTTGAGCACTTGTTATAATTGTATTTGTATTAAATACATAAAAAAACTACTAAAAGTGATCATATTATTGTTTTATTCAAACAAACCTCAAAGCAAGAACTTTTTTTTAAATTTTTCCCATTTCGTATTTTTCTTAGTATCATAAAATGTATGGGTTTTTGAGCTATTTTAATGCTGAGTTTTTTCTTTATTATTGTTTTGTTCATCTGTAAAAAATAAAGAAACTCTATGTTTATCAGGCCTTTTCTCCAAAAAAATGACCTCAAAGTCAAAACTTTGTTTTGGGAAGAAAATTTGAAAATCTGGCAACCCTAAACCTATGGAAGCCTAATTTAAATACAGTCTTAAAGGTTGTTATTTTTACAAAAAATTGAGTCTAAGATTAGGTCTATATCATCAGTATTGACAGAGATATCGAATTTAACACAGGTCAGGGTACACCAAAGTTAGCCTTTTTTTAAATTGTCAAAAAGTGATGTCAAACTTGAGAAACGGACTTTACTGTAGAACAATTTTTTTCTTAGAATATGACCAAGAATCATATCCCAAAGTATGTAAAACAAATTACGGGACACCCTGTAGATTAAACTAATGTTTTTTTTTTTTTTTTGTAAATAAAAGCTTAAAACCCCACTTTGTAAACCACCTATTGGTTTTTTAAATTAGAATTGACGGATAAGTTTTTTTCAATTTTGTTGTTTCTTAAGCTCTATACTACTATTATTTTGACCGCAGCTGTATATGTGTATGTGTACGTTTAATACTTTGACTATTAGTTTTAGCAAAAGCAAAAGCCTTTTAATTTGTGAAACAAATTATTAATTTAAATTTGTTCCTGCTCGGGCGCCATGAAAATTTATAATAATTTTTATAAACTAGCTCTTATTTCGAGCTGAAATTTACCAAGAATTTTAAGTTTAAAAACTTCGAAAAAAGGCAAAACGAAAAAGCGAAAAGTAAAAGTCCGTACGGTTTCAAATATCAAAACGAAGTGTCTTTATTTCATTGTTCTTCTTCTTCTTCTTCTTATTAATTTTGATGAACAAAATAATGAAATTTTAAATATGGCCGAAAGGGCGCGAAATTTGAATTTAGTATATGGTGTATTTCGATATGTGGCTCGTCAAAACAGGTATTGTCTAGCTTTTTTCTCGTATTAATTATTTAATTTGTACTCTTTGTATTTGTACAAATTAAACCTCTTTTCAACTTGAAAAAATGTCTTTTAAAAAAGTTATGCATACTTATATTACTATATGGGTGCCGTTTCTAATTGTGTGGCCACCACTGTACATCACATTTATTACTCTTACAGTCATGGTTCACATCAAACCTTAATCCTAGTCTTTGGTTCATTATCACACAATTATTGCACTTAAGTATCAATTTATCACAGTCTCTTGTTTCATGGTTTTCGCTACATTTAGCACACACAATTTTATTTTTACATTCTTTGGCTTCATGGTTAAAGCCCCAACAATTATAGCACCTTTTTACCGACTCAAAATCAAAAACCAAGCATCTATCCCATCCAATGTTCAGTCTTCTTCTTAAAATTGTTTTTAATTGCATTGAAAACTCAGATACATTTAAGCGGGTTACTTATATTGGTTTGATTTTTGATGGTAACTTCAAGATCTTCATTTCTCCACTCTTCTCTCATTCCACAAACAATAACACAAGGGTTTTTTAAATTTGGAACCGATATATTATATCCTTTTCCTAATTTTTCTTTCGCCTCTTTTTCAATTACTTTTGTCGATTGCTCATCTTCACAGTTGATTATCACCACCCCATCCTTCCTATTCGTAACACCATTAATTTTAACTGCCAAAGTAGTTGGATGGATTTGTTGTTTTATATCCTCTTTTGCTTTTTTATTATCTTGGATTTTTTTAGGTTTTATGATCACTGATGGTTCTTTTTTCAAAGATTCTGCAAACGAGACTTTATTTTTGACAACACTTGCTTTTTTTAATTTCACTTATAGCTTCTCTTTTTCCTTCACTCAACTGTTTTACTCCATAATTTTTCCAATGTTTACATTTTGTTTTTCAAGCTGCTTGTATTGGTCGCACATCATAATTGCTATCTCACTTACTTTATTAAGCATCAAAAGGTCTGTTTCTTTACTTTGTGGACAGAAATTCACAATCTGTCATATTATAAGGAGTGGGGGTAAAATACTCTCAGAAACTCTCTGAAAGAGCGTAATTGTCCTGAAAGTAAAGAAACGCCTTGAACAAAACATTCACAGCAACGCTTGGCAAAACGTCTGTTTGACAGTTGTTGTATTTGTTTTGGCTGTGCACGATTTCTGTCCACAGAAATTTAGGTGGCATAAATTCGCAGGGTGGGGAAATTTTTTACTCTCTCGTGATCACTCTCTTTTGTGCACTGCTGCGAAAAATCGCTGTGCTGGAACGACATTTGACTGACTTTCACCGACTTTCGGTGCATTTCTTGTGAATTTTCAGTAAAGAAACACACCTAAATTAACATATTCGCGACACTTTTTAAACATATGGAGCACTTCCTCTTTCTCATTAATCAAGTTAAGATCATACTCAGATAGTTTAACACACTTAAGGTGGTATAATGTTCCACAAATACACATATTTTTGGCTTTTTAAAGGGCCATCACACGCAAAGTTGTGGGTTGAGGATTGTCCAATTGTCTTGGATGGTTTTTGACGTTTCTTTTTCTTGTCTTTCTTTGTTTCTTGTCGTTGCTTTATTGTGTCTTCTAATGTTCTTGAGTAAAGAAGTAGTATGTCGTCGGACAATTCTTTCGTTTTCCATGTATTTTCATGCATTTTCCATGATGTCAATAATCATTGCTGCAGAATCTAATTAAATTATTTACCACTTCAAATGACATTTTGCTTCTTATGAGTTTTTTGTTATTGATACATATATAAAAAATTCAGCTGAGCCTCTTTGATTATTTTCACACTTTGACTCTGTGGGTGAAACAAAAAATGAAAGAGAAGTGTCAAAAAACACGCAACCCAAAAACATATGAGTGTAACAGGCCGCCTCCACCTGCCAGAATTTTCGTTATGTCGACTCGAACATCAAATGTTACGTGGAGGCGGGTCATTTTACGTTATGTCGCATTCTCTAACATCTCTGTCTTCGATTTTGTTTTGACAGAGTCAGCTTGACATCAATTTTGACAGATAGTTTTTTGTGCGTGTTAGTGGAAAATCTCATTTTTTCTCATAATTTTTCGTCTTTCATCAGTGTCGGTTCGTATCGGTAGCTCATATTACAACCTAAAAAAAGTTTTTCTCAATATTTTTTTTTTTCGAGTTTGCAATACAGTAATACAATTATGACTGATTGGAAACTTTCAAAATAGAAATAAAAAATTTCAATGTAAAAATTCTTGTCTTTGCTTTCATTCCGTTGTCGAAATTCTGCATCCACCATCCGTGCTGTTCGAGTTCAAAATGAAATGTTATAACAAAATTTGCCCAGTCACGCTAACATTGATTTGTGTCTTTGAAGTCGAGTCGACATAACGAAAATTATTGCAGGTGGAGGCGGTCTGTAATGCGAGATTGACGGGATGAGGGTTCAAAAGAAAATATACGAAACACGCAGCATACAGAAAGTCTGAATGTAATACGGCTCTAAGCAACAGTGACACTTAAGCCGTAATTTGAGTCTTTTTTCTTTACGGATTTCTATTTCAAACAAAAATTTTGTTTGCAATTAATTTAAAAAGAAATTACTTTGCACTTTTTTTCGCGAGCTTTTGCGTTGAACAGATACGAATTTGTTTAATGTTTATATCTGCCTACACTGACTAAAAAACAATGTTTTGATTCATTTAGACAATGATTTTCTCCGACCGATATAACAACACGTCCGTACACAACGAATTTCACTCACCGCAGAGCACTTCCTTTGTGAATGTGCTGCTTTTTCTCGCATGAGGTTACAGATACTCGGTGCAGACATGGTGAGAGCTGGTAACTTAGGCTCCTTATCATGGCAGAGCCTTTTGGCTTTTCTCAGAGCATCTGGAAAGGTATAACAAATAGAAGGTTTCTAACTGGTATATAGGTCTGAGTGCTCCAGCTGGTATTTTAAAAACCTCCAGTAAAAAAAAAGATCGTAAAACTTGCACACCTAACGTTTAAAAAACTTTTTTTTTTAAATGAGAAATAAAAACCGGTTTTTAAAAAAACTGCTCAAACGATTTTGGTTAGATTTTCAGCGTTTTCATTTATGTTGTAGCAACTGCAAAAGAATGGCGTTTTTGGAATTTCGCTTGAAACCTTTGGAATATTTAATTTATTTATTTTTCAATATTTTGCGTGATTTAATTAAATTTTCATAATTAATGTGTAGTTGGTAATAATAATGTTATATAACATAAACAAAATGTAATTTTGCATTGTTTCAATGACTAATAACATCGAGTTACCCAATAGTTGTACCCGACTGTAGAAAACCGAAATTTGTTCAAACGGGCTAGAAATATCTGTAATGCTCAAATACAAAGGGCTAAGTTTTTACATGACCAAAAAGTAAGGCAAAAAATACTATTGTGTCCAAAAGGAAGTAAAAACTTTTGGTCTTTTGTCAAGAACATTAAGAACTCGACCACGTCATCGGTCCCAACGCTCGTCTTCAATGACTCTCCGTATGTCAGTTCCATCGACAAAGCCAATTTGCTAGCAGCTCAATTTGCTGCCAACTCGACACTTCCTCATAGCATATTGGCTCCGCCTGAGCTCGAGTCTGCAAATTCTTTGATGAAGCAGATATTTTTTTGAACTCGCTCGGTTGCGAGAGTCCTCAAAGATCTCAACATACATAAATCCGCTGGTCCAGATGGTATCCCCGCCGTTATTCTGAAGAGGTGTTCTTCTACGCTGGCAAAACCACTGCGTAAACTTTTCCATCTTTCCTATTCTGCTGGGATTTTTCCGAGCAGATGGAAAACTGCATTTGTCCAGCCCGTCCTTAAAAAAGGCGAATCTTCCACCCCTTCCAATTACCGTCCAATTGCACTAAAGTCCCTTCTTTCCAAGGTCATGGAAACGTTGATAAACCGTCAACTTATGAAATATCTTGAAGAACGAAAGCTTCTTAATGACCGTCAGTACGGCTTTCGTAGCAAACGGTCCACTGGTGATTTGATGGCTTATCTCACCGAAAAGTGGAACCAATCTTTACATTGTTTTGGAGAAAGTAAGATTATTGCGCTTGATATTTCTAAAGCATTAGATAGAGTTTAGCATCAGGCTCTTTTATCGCAAATGCTTGCTTTTGGTATCGATGAGTCTCTTCTTCGTTGGATTAGAAATTACCTTTCCGACCGTTCAATACAAATTGTGTTGGATGGCTTCAAGTCTGATCCCCACTTAATAAATGCTGGTGTGCCCCAGGGCTCCGTTTTGTCTCCGACTCTCTTCCTCATTTTCATTAATGATCTCTTGTCTGAAACTTCTAATCCGCTTAACTGTTTTGCTGACGACTCGCCCCTCAGCTTTTCATATTCGTTTCCAAATTCACGTCCCTGCTCTTCGGATGTGGAACTGGAACGGTTGCGTATGATAAGCTCATTGAATTCTGACCTTGACAGCATTGTTACATGGGGTCTTATGAACCGAGTAGAATTCAATGCTTCGAAAACTCAATGCTGTCTCTTGTCGTTGAAGCTTAACATTCCCCCATTGCCATTATCCATTTTAGTCGCACCACCCGAATGTGGAATGCTCTACCTGGCTCTGTGTTTCCCCTGCATTACGATTCACAAAGGTTCAAAAGCAACGTGCATCGATGTCTCCTTTCAAATCCTCTCCTATTTTCCTAAATACTCGCACTGTGTTTAATGGCATTATAAGGGTAGTCATAACCCCTTGATGTACCGCGTTAATTATAAAAAAAAAAAAAAAAAAAAAAAAAAAAAAAAAACAACAATCACTTACGTGATCCTTTGGTTCTGTCCAAATCATTGGTATAGCAAATGGCAAATGTCTAGGAACTTGAATTAAGGAATGTGTTATGCGACCTTTGAATATTAATAAAGTTGTCTTTGAGCAGCCTCAAGGTCTAGGTTTTTGTTTAGCCCAACCTAAAACGAGCCTCACACACGCTACACAACATTTATGTGGAACCCAGGACTTGTCTTGATTCCTCACAGGAAAACCAAAATAGTCTAAATAGCACTGTTCAATTAGTGATGTGAAATTTCGACGCTGAGATGTAAAAGTTAATTCTAAACCACATAACAAAAATTTTCCGGTTGTTCAAACACTTTCGTGCCATATTTACGATCTAACTAACGTAGATAAAATGTAATTTACCAAACACAATAGTTACACAGTCGACTAAATGCAGTAATGTAAACAAAGAAACGTATATGAGGTCAGAAATGAATATGCAGCTGTCACAAGAAAACTGGATGTGATAGAAACAAACCCAAACCAAACATATTTTTAATGAGGGTATACCAACATAAACAAAAATCATAACAAAGTTCATGTGACAAAAAGTGTTTACCAGTGGAATTTAAGTTTGTTTTGTTCAAAATTGACTTGGGAAACTTAGAATAATTTTGGTCCAAGCGATGACGGATGGTTCATTTGGTATGGATACTAAATTCAACCGCATATTAAACCAACTTGAAACGAATTCATATTAAAAACTGAATAAATATGAATGAAAAGTGAAGCACGTTAGTATACTTGTTTCGAGCAATACTACAACAACTCGCAAACCGTTTCAGCTATTCATCGATATGCCAAAAAATTAATTACTAAATGTCTAATAAATGAAAAGATTAGTAAAGTTTTTAACAGTTAAAACACTTATTTTATTTCCTCAGATGTACATTTCAGAAGCAATGCTTCCATCGTCAGTGAGATTTATAAAATTAAATTAAATTAAATTATTTGTCAAAAAACTAATAATAAACAAAAATGTTTCTAAACAAAAATTACAGTTGAGTTGAGTTGAATCTATTAAAAAATTTTTTGAATATTGAATCTTTGATTGGTCCATCATCACTATTCATTAGATTATTTTTGTTTTTAAATATGTAAAATGATTCAAAAGCATCTAATTCATAATTGCTATTTACATTTCTTATTAGTTTTAAATTTTGCAAACTAAAGCTATGACTATTTTCTAGCATATGTTCTGCAACACTTGACTTTTCTTTTTCATTATATTTAAGATGTGCAAAATGTTCTTTAAATCTTTTTAGAATAGGTCTTCTTGTCTGTCCTATATATTCTTTTGCACAATCATTACATCCGATAGAATAAATTCCTGACTTTTGAAGTTGTTCAATTTTATCCTTAGATCCTCCAATCAGATTTTTTATTTTTATTTCGCTGCACTCACTCATACGGATATTATATTTATTAAAGATTGGTTTTATCTTAGATGTTATTTCTGGATAGAAATAAAATTTTGAATATTTCTTTTCGTCATTTCCTTCATTCCTTATTAGATCTAAAGTTGTATAATTTCTCAATTCTTGTTTTCTTCTATGTGCAATTGTTAAATCTTCAATCAATTCTTCAGTATATCCATTAATTTTGGCTATGTCTTTAATTTTTTGGAATTCTTTTATTTTTGTTTCTATAGTCATTGGAATATTTAGAGCTCTAAAAATCATTGAGTGAAAAGCTGACATCTTATGTTCAAAGGAATGGAACGAGTCTGATGTAATGTATCTCAGAGTATTCGTTGGTTTTCTGTATATATCCAATTCGAAATTGTCTCCATTCCGAGTTATACTTAAATCCAGAAAATTTAGTTTCCCTTCAATTTCTTCTTCATATGTAAATTTTATTGATGGGTATTTAGTTCTATTTAATTTGTTAATGAGCTGACGGAGTTCATGTTTTTTGATTATCGCCCATATATCATCTACATATCTTAACCAAATTCTTGGGAAATTTACTTGATTTTTCATTTCAGTTTCTATATGCGACATAAATAAATTTGCTAAAAACGGGCTCATATGTGATCCCATACTGCAACCAAATTTTTGTCTGTAAAACTTTTCATTAAACTGGAACCAATTTTCATCCATGCACAGTTTAGTAAGTTTTACAAATTCATTTATTTCTTCTGGTTTAAGTGTATTTCTTTCTAGCCATTTTCTCAGAAAAACTAAAGTTTCATCAATTGGAACATTTGGATATAATGAAACAACATCGAATGAAACTTGAATCTCATTGCTAGCTATTTTTAAGTTCTTTACTTTTTCTGCAAATTCAATTCCATTTTTTATAGCTGCTGTTTCAAATTTTATTGGGAGATTATTTAGTTTTTCTAATAACCAACATTCAAGTTTTGATAATATTGATCCAGTTGTTGATGTAATTGGTCTTATTTGTTTTCCTGGTTTATGTAATTTTAACTGAGAATATAATCTTGGTAAAATTGGATTTGAAACATTTAATTTCCTTGATAAATTAGGATCATTAAAAACTTTAACTGCTTGTTTGATAGCTTCTTTAGTTCTCCTTATCATTCCCGGTAAAGGATTAAAAATTACTTCTTCATAAGGTCCAGTTCTTATAAATTGTTCAGTTATTGCAATATATTCTTGTTTGTCTAGTATTACAATATTATTGCTTTTATCAGCTTTACTGAAAATAATTGAAGCTTTCTTTTCTTTTAAACTTTTCGCTGCTCCTCTAAAATTTTTCATTTTAGCAGTCATGTTCGTTAGATCGTTAAAATTAATTTTATCTATAGCTTCGGACCTTACTCTAACTTTATCGTCAGGATCATTGAAATGTTTCAGAGCTGTTTCAATGTTAATCAAAGCACTTTGGATAGCTTTTTCTTTTGTTGGTTGCAATGCAAAATTTAATCCTCTATTGAGTAATTCCAATTCATTTGTTGTAAATTCCAAACTTGAAAAATTTTTTACGAAATCTTCTACTGGTTCTACTTCTTTAAAAATCTTCTTTTGCTCATTATAATTGACTCTACCTATTAAAAGATTGAATTTTTTAATTAAGATTTGTTTTTTCTTACCAAATTTACAGTCAACTGTATCTTGAACATGCATAATAAAATTATTCCAATCGCTTGATTGTTCCATTATTTGCATTTGATTATTTCCCTCATGATTTAGTTTATTGCTGAGATATAGATGCAGGGAATATGCCTCACGTTCAATTACAGACAGCTTTGAGTATTTAGACTTTATTTCAAGATTAAGCCACATTTTCTGTCCTGCACAAATAGCTTTCTCTATAATTCCCTTATTTTCACAATTTGTTGGACCCCAAAGTTGAATAAAATTCGGAAAAACATTCTGTTTCTTACATCTTCTAAGAAAAAATATATCTGCTTGTAAATATTTAATCTTCGTCCTCAGTTTCAGGTATCTATTTTTTGTTTTTTGTATCTCTTGAAGCACGTTAGCCATAATTGATGAGTTTTTTAGTTGAGATATTCCACGTGTTTTTTAATCTAATAAATGAAAAGATTAGTAAAGTTTTTAACAGTTAAAACACTTATTTTATTTCCTCAGATGTACATTTCAGAAGCAATGCTTCCATCGTCTAAATGTCTACTTATTTCGAGCAATACTACAACAACTCGCAACCTTTTCAGCTATTCATCGATATGCTAAAAAATTAATTACTAACTTTGCGTATCGCGCAACACCACTTTTTACGTAGGACATCTATACATATAATAAAAACGTAACAGTTTGTTTGTTTGTGCACGATAATCTCAGAAACGGTTTATCCTATCTAGATGGGGTTTTCAGTAATTATTTAATAAAAATTAAGCTTCACTTTTTTTTTGCATCTCAGAGACTTAAGTGGCTTTGAACTTAGAGCAAGCTCGTCTGTACACACTTATCTACGCTCTTCATCATTAATGCAAGTGTTAGTGGTTAGTAAATAACGCCAACACAAGCACAAAGAGAACGTATACGAGGAAAAATAAAAAACATTACAAAAATATAACAAAGTAAAACTTAAATTAAACTAACATTAAGAGAACAAACTAAACTAGTGAAACATTACTAAACAAGGTTATAAATAAAAAATGAAATTAAACTACAGTAATAAAAAATCTACTAAACATGAATCATGCAGATGGTACACTGGTTCTTAATATTAATTTTAAACTACTTTTACTAATGTTGAAATCAACAATAAAAGGATTAGAGTTGAATAACCTACTCATGCGTGCTAATGGCTCATGCATTCCATAGTTAGTTCGGTGGTGGGAGCGATATATAAACTCTAAATTGCGTAGTTGGTGAGTTCCTCCGCGATAGTTGAATCCTATGTGGGAGAGCAAGTCGGGAGCATCAATTATACCGGTTATTAATTGATGAAAAAATACTAAATCATTGTTGATTCTTCTCTGTGAGAGGGTTTGAAGATTTAATAAGCGAATACGATTTTCATAAGGAGGGAGATTGAAAGGATCTTGCCAAGGAAGACCTTTGAGAGCGAAGCGTATGAATCTGTGCTGTATTGCTTCGATTCGTGATTTATGAATATCATAAAATGGTGACCACACCTGAGAAGCATACTCTAGATGGGGACGAACATAACAGTTGTATAAAGAGAGGGTGACATAGGGGTCATTAAATTCTTTTGCCCATCGCTTAATGAAGCCAAGCATTGAATTTGATTTGTTAATAATGAGGTTGATGTGTTCATTAAACTCGAGGTTGGTACTAAATAGAACACCGAGGTCACGGAATCTAGAAACTTGAGATAGGGATTGTTGCGATATTGAATATTCTCCAATGCTAGGAGATCTTTTGCGGGAAATAGTCATACTTTGGCACATGGAAGTGTTTAAAGTTATAAGTGAAGTGGAAATCTGTTTTTCCGTCGGCTTTTTTGGTCACATTAATTATGGTAATGAAACAATCATGTTACATTAACTTTCCCAACGTTTCGGCAGGGGTTGCTGCCTTCCTCAGGGGAACTTTATTTAAACAAAAATACAAATATATATGTAAATAAATTAAATATTGACAAATTGACAATCAGTACACTCACTTTGATAAGAAAGAATAAAAGAAAAAAAAAAAAAAAGGAAATGATATATTAAATCATTGAAATAGAAAAAACTTTTCAAGCACTTCTAATGATGAAGTTGAGTCAGTGTTAACAGAAACAGAGAAATTTAGGTTGAGAGGAGAGAACAATAAACGGCCGAAATATTTTGTGTGTCTTGTTTTCTATTCATGTTGTTGTTGTTGTTGAGGATATGTAATGTTTCTAACGTGTATCGTTTAGAAACATGTTTCTCCGTTTGTAAGATTTTAACGCCATCAAAGTCTGGAGAATGGCCGCTCTCAATGCTGTGATACGCCAGAGCTGTCTTGTCCGGATTTTTAAGTCTTATGTCTGACTTGTGGTTAGACATACATTGTCGTAGAAATTGTTTGGTGATTCCAATGTAACAAAGATTGCACGGTTCATTTGGTTTGCCATTACAATTTATTTATTTTTACATCAGTTTGTCTGTCCTTTTCTGGTTTTGTTTTGAGTTTTGTGAAGCATTTGTCTAGTGTTTTATTAGATTTGAAGGAAAGATGAGTATCTGTTAAATTTTTTGTGACGGTTTTCTTGAAATTATTAGTCAGCGCTGGGATGTATACCATGCTTTTGTGGTATACGTTGATTGGTTCTGCAGTGTTGTTGTTCCGTGGAATTTGAATTTTGTGTTTCAACAAAAGACTGCGAATAACTTTAGCCGGATAGTTATTATCCCTAAGGATTTTTGTGACTTTTTTCTCGTTGGCAGAGTGGAAATGTGTGTCACTAATTTTGAAAACTTTGTTAACAAGATTGGATGCAGTGTTTATGATAATATGTCTTGCTTGATTAGAACGAAAATTAATCAATCTTCCCGACGCTGTAGGTTTTTGGTACCAATCAAAGAGTAAGCGACTCCCTTCTCGGTGGATTTCAATATCTAAAAATGGTAGCGCTTTATTATGTTCGTTTTCAACCGTGAACTGGATTTTTGGATGAAATCCGTTGAGGATCAGCAGTACTTTATCAACATTTTGTTTATCCATAATACAAAATATATCATCTACATATTTGGAGATGAACGTGGGTTTTTCTTCCATGTCTTTAAAACATTCATCTAAAACATGATCTAGAACTAGGTCTGCAATCGTGGGAGATAAGGGATTGCCCATAGGCATTCCAAAAATTTGTTTGTAGATGTCATTCCCATGAATTATCAAAACATGTTGGCAAAATTCTACAGTATGTCACAACAAAATCAAGCCACTCGGTAAAAAATTCATTTGAGCTTGTTTATGAGGCGAAAAATGTAAAATTAAGTCGTAATGATGTACTGGTTTCGTTTGATGTAATCACACAAAATAAATTTCTTGAAATTTTAAACTTTTGTCTCAAAGACAACAACCATCTACAATACGGGAATGACATCTACAAACAAATTTTTGGAATGCCTATGGGCAATCCCTTATCTCCCACGATTGCAGACCTAGTTCTAGATCATGTTTTAGATGAATGTTTTAAAAGACATGGAAGAAAAACCCACGTTCATCTCCAAATATGTAGATGATATATTTTGTATTATGGATAAACAAAATGTTGATAAAGTACTGCTGATCCTCAACGGATTTCATCCAAAAATCCAGTTCACGGTTGAAAACGAACATAATAAAGCGCTACCATTTTTAGATATTGAAATCCACCGAGAAGGGAGTCGCTTACTCTTTGATTGGTACCAAAAACCTACAGCGTCGGGAAGATTGATTAATTTTCGTTCTAATCAAGCAAGACATATTATCATAAACACTGCATCCAATCTTGTTAACAAAGTTTTCAAAATTAGTGACACACATTTCCACTCTGCCAACGAGAAAAAAGTCACAAAAATCCTTAGGGATAATAACTATCCAGCTAAAGTTATTAGCAGTCTTTTGTTGAAACACAAAATTCAAATTCCACGGAACAACAACACTGCAGAACCAATCAACGTATACCACAAAAGCATGGTATACATCCCAGCTCTGACTAATAATTTCAAGAAAACCGTCACAAAAAATTTAACAGATACTCATCTTTCCTTCAAATCTAATAAAACACTAGACAAATGCTTCACAAAACTCAAAACAAAACCAGAAAAGGACAGACAAACTGATGTAAAAATAAATAAATTGTAATGGCAAACCAAATGAACCGTGCAATCTTTGTTACATTGGACTCACCAAACAATTTCTACGACAACGTATGTTGTGACGTGTTTTTAATTTCCCAGCCGAGGTGATACTCAGGGCGGGCCAAGGTTATAGTGAAGAAAACACGAAACTTCACAAAGATCAAGAAACTCTCTCTTTATTACGAACTTAAAGTATTCAAATATTATAATTAACAAAATCGGTATAAAAAGTACGGCTGGTATTGTATCGGCTGCTGTCTTGTAGCTTGGTACGCCCTCAGGCGGATTTTAACAGCTGATGTCCCTTCTGGTCAAGTCCGTCAGTCCTGGACTGATTGCGGTCGGAAAACTCCTTTATTCGTATTAGCTAGGGAAATAAAAGGATTAATAACTATTGATATAGGTGGTTGCTGCCTTAACGGCACTATCCCTTGCGGCGCATTCACCCTATAGGTAGCCGCAGGTAACTCGAAGCGCGTAGGCGTCAGAAGACCCTAGCAGGCAGAAACACGGGCGGTACGAGACCCCCGGTAGGCAGAAACACGGGCGGTACGAGACCCCCGGTAGGCAGAAACACAAGCGGCCGAAACCCTTGGTAGGCAGAAACACAAGCGGCCGAAATCCTTGGTAGGCAGAAACACAGGCGGTACTAGACCCCCGGTAGGCAGAAACACAAGCGGTACGAGACCCTTGGTAGGCAGAAACACGGGCGGTACGAGACCCCCGGTAGGCAGAAACACAAGCGGTCGAAACCCTTAGTAGGCAGAAACACAAGCGGCCGAAACCCTTGGTAGGCAGAAACCCTTGGTAGGCAGAAACACAAGCGGCCGAAACCCTTGGTAGGCAGAAACACAGGCGGTACTAGACCCCCGGTAGGCAGAAACACAAGCGGTACGAGACCCTTGGTAGGCAGAAACACAAGCGGTACGAGACCCTTGGTAGGCAGAAACACAAGCGGTACGAGACCCTTGGTAGGCAGAAACGCAAGCGGTACGAGACCCTTGGTAGGCAGAAACACGGGCGGTACGAGACCCCCGGTAGGCAGAAACACAAGCGGCCGAAACCCTTGGTAGGCAGAAACACAGGCGGTACTAGACCCCTGGTAGGTAAGGCTCAACAGGCAATAGCTCTGGGGGATACACAGGCACTAGTCTCTGCCCCTGGTGGCACAATACTTAAGAAATTTAGTTTATAAAAAATATAATTCAGGAAACTTACTCAAACCACTTACTAGTTATTCCTTCTTGGGAAGTGCACCTTTTGACCGGTGCCGGTGAACTGATTTTTCCTAACGATTTAACGATTTTTATTGAACAAAAGGATATATACAATTGATACTTAACTATAATACGTTTCTTAATAATATGATTAATTTTGCTGTGTTGGCACATAAGGGGCCTAACGATATACATTGTCGGTTATTTAAATTAAGGGTAAATCTTAAGTTTATGGTTATTAAAAAAAATGTAATAATTTGTTAGATTTATATAACTGTAGGAGTGTTCAGTTCCTGTTGTCCTTGGGAAGTGCACCTTTTGACCGGTGCCGGTGAACTGATTTTTCCTGTGCCGAGCTGCTCCTTTTATACTTGCAGCTCACCACGGAATCATATGGGAACCCATCTAAACAATGGAATATCCCCACTCCCATGTAATTAATGGTCGGCCGGTATCTTACCATTATATTTGGCTATACGCTATTACATATCCTCCCCCTTTTGGAGACGAGGACCTCCTCGTCTAGTCCTCGGTCCCGGAATGAAAAAGTGAAAACGGTCTGCCAGCCAAAAATTTTTTTTTTCAACATTTTTATTGTATACATATTTTTTTTTTTTCATTTTCCATAGAGGGATTCTCCTATGGATCGAAATGGATTTTCTTGGTCTTCCCGGATTGTCGGTGTTTGAGGACCCCCTCTCTTCGTTTTATCACGCGACACACTACTACGCCACTCCGGCGTTTGAAAATTAGGCTCTGGCGGCGCCTCGCCGGGTTGTAGAACTCATGCCGGCGGATAACTATGTCCCGGAACGGATCTTGTTCCTTCTTGTCTCGGGGTTCTGGCTTTCGCTGCGGCGGTTTGTCGACCTTCAGCGTCGATAATGTGGACGGCGAGTACTTTTCAACGTGTGTCGAAGGAAGTGGTTTGGTGGGAAATGTTTCCACCGACACTGTCACACGCGTTGCCTTGGGTTCGTTGGCTTTCTTCGTTTTCGTTGCCCTGGTCCGGCTAATTTCTCCTGACTTCTCTTTGGAGCGGTAACTTGGCCTCTTGTAGTAGTCGTTATTTTAGTCGGTCGGCTCGGGTAGTTAGTTGTAGCGGTAACGGTGGCTGGTATACAGGTAACGGTTGGTGTTCGGCTGGTGGTGGATTTCTTATTGGCGGCGGCGGTGGTTCGCTTGGTACTGGTCTTCACGGTGATATTCTGGCTGGAACTGGCGAGGGGTGTTTTGGACCTGACGGTGGTTCGGCTGGCAACGGTGTGCGGAACTCGGGCTACTTGTCTTTTAAGGTCCTTCCCTGTAGTCTGGATCATGGTGGGTTTGGGTTGCACATTACTAGTGGTAGGCAGCTTTGATAACGAAATACTGGTACATGTTGAACAAGTAACCCTCTTTGGCATAGTCTGTTGCCTTTGCTGGGCGGAGTCCCCTTCTCCTTCCACTTTAAACTGTTGCATCTGATTGCTGGGACTGACTGACGGCGGTCTTAGAACTGGTATTTGAAATCCGGGATACTTAGCAGGGTTGAGTTCTACTTGTCTGGCACGTCGTCCCTTCCAATCATACGCGGAGCTACACCGAATCAACAACTCATTCTGGTTAAGTGGTAGTGGGTTTACTGGCTGCGTTGTTACAGGCGGCGGTGGCGGTGTGCATGAAGCGATGGTCTACGGGTCTGGCTGTACATGATTGCAATTCTATGCGGATGACAATTACAATCCCTCGTCAATCGTCCATCTTCTCCGCAGTGAGAGCAAAACAGACGGAAGGGTCTTCGGCAGTTACTCCTAGTGTGCCCCCGCTGTTTGCAGTTCCAGCAGTGAGTTCTCCGGTCGTACTGAGAAGCGTGCGATAGCATCTGAATCTGGTCGGTACGGTTAAAATTCGGTAGCGGTGGCGACAATACAGCGCGGTGGTCGGTTACTGGGCGGGCAGGAAAAATAAATCGGTTAGGTGTAGGAGCGGCACGGGGCGGTGCTTGGCGGGATGTATGGTCTTCCCTTCGTATGTATTCATACTCCTCTGCCAGCTTCATGAGTTCGTCTAGCGTATTGAAGTCGCGTCTCTTAATATACAAAAGGTATTCAGGCCTCAAGCCATCATATATTCGGTCGATACTATCCTCGATATGTATACGCGGATGGCGGTAGATCAGGTATTGGGTGGCCTGTATGAAATCTTTCGCTTTTTCGCGAGGCCCTTGCTTTTTCCTCATTATTTCTTCCTCTAACTTGCAGAGGTACCTAGCCGGTAAATAATGGTCTGGGAAAGCAGTGTGGAATTGAGTCCATGTTTTTAGGCGCTCTTTATTTATGCGGAACCACTGATTTTTCGGCCGGTGAACTGATTTTTCCTGTGCCGAGCTGCTCCTTTTATACTTGCAGCTCACCACGGAATCATATGGGAACCCATCTAAACAATGGAATATCCCCACTCCCATGTAATTAATATATCGTCTTATGGTCGGCCGGTATCTTACCATTATATTTGGCTATACGCCATAGCCATATTATTCACGATATCCACCATCGAGCTCTGCTGATGGTCGTGTCGCACGCTGCTTGTGCATGGGGAGTTCGGTATATTGACGATGCGTATTATATTGCTCCCATTAATAGTACTGGGGTAGACTTTCCCCACTCATGGTAGAATACGATCTCTGGTGGTATAAGCTTTCCCCCTATTATTTTGCTGTGTAGATAGTTCCGGTTCGTGCATTGGCTAAGCGCGTTTTTTTATCCGCTGGATGGCGGTGGCGGTGTGTTGGGGAGATGACTGGAAAGGCATGTAACGAGCTTCTCAAATGCATCGTTACAATGTCTAACCACAAGTCAGACATAAGACTTAAAAATCCGGACAAGACAGCTCTGGCGTATCACAGCATTGAGAGCGGCCATTCTCCAGACTTTGATGGCGTTAAAATCTTACAAACGGAGAAACATGTTTCTAAACGATACACGTTAGAAACATTACATATCCTCAACAACAACAACAACATGAATAGAAAACAAGACACACAAAATATATCGGCCGTTTATTGTTCTCTCCTCTCAACCTAAATTTCTCTGTTTCTGTTAACACCGACTCAACTTCCTCATTAGAAGTGCTTGAAAAGTTTTTTCTATTTCAATGATTTAATATATCATTTTCTTTTTTTTTTTTTTTTTATTCTTTCTTATCAAAGTGAGTGTACTGATTGTCAATTTGTCAATATTTAATTTATTTACATATATATTTGTATTTTTGTTTAAATAAAGTTCCCCTGAGGAAGGCAGCAACCCTTGCCGAAACGTTGGGAAAGTTAATGTAACTTGATTGTTTCATTACCATAATTAATGTGACCAAAAAAGCCGACGGAAAAACAGATTTCCACTTCACTTATATATCCAAAAATTGGTCAATAAATCAACTCTATTGTGTTTAAAGTTAGTCCGTTCATTGAACACCATACAACAAAACTATCAATATCTTTTTGTAAGAAGTCGCGATCTGAAGCATTTTTGATGATTTTAAAAATTTTCATATATTCAGCAAAGATTAAGATGTCGCTATAGAAAATGCAAGAAATTACATCATTTATAGCAATAATGAAAAGCGAGGGGCCAAGATGACTACCTTGTGGCACGCCAGATATAGCATTGAAAGGTTTTGACAAAATGTTACGAAATTTGACTTCATAAGTCCTATTTTTTAAGTAGGAGCTTATCCAAGCAATAAATACTGTGGGAAATCCAAAAGCTTTTAGTTTATAAAGTATGACGTTATGAGACAGTTGGTCAAACGCCTTAGAGAAGTCAGTGTAAATGCAATCAAGCTCGTTCCCACATTCAAGAGCATTGGAACACTTATGATGAAAGGATAGAAGGTTGGTAGCCGTCGATCTAAGATTTTAATGAAAGCTTGAAAAGATGTTCAAGTGGAGAAAATAATCGTGAGGAACACTTCTTTAAAACAATTGGTGGAATCCTGTCCGGACCAGAAGAAACGTCATCTTTGAGAGAAGAGAGGTAGTAAGTAATTCTGTCTCTTTGAATAGGGATATTATTAAAATTCACTTGCGAGCAGTGAGTTAAATATTCAAAGTATTTTTCATCAATTTCTAGATTTGTATTACAAAAAGAGCCATTAAAATTGTCTGCAAAGGCATTGCAAATGTCGGGAGTATTTTTTAATGAAATTGCATTATAAATAAAGTTGGCTGGATAGCCGTCTGATTTTTTTTTTGAATTTACAATGGACCAAAAGCTTTTTGGATCGTTTTTCAGAGAACAGCCCATTTGGGTGACGTAGCTAGAGTACAGATTCTGAGAAAGCGTTTTGAAGTCTTCAAAAAAACTTATAAATATTTGGTGGTCGGTTGGAGAAAGAGTAATTAAATAGGTCTTCCAAGCCTTGTTTCTTTTATTCCTCAGAGCCTTTAGTTCCTTGGTAAACCACGGTTGAAAACTATCATTTCTGAAAACTAGCATTTCTGAGCGTCTTTTGGGGAATGGTTTTTTTCATGCAATTTTCTAAAATGGAGTAAAAGCAAGCGACTGCTTTGTCAGTATTTGTAAGGGTTGATATATTTTCAACACCAGCCCTGCTTAATTCATTCGAATGCAAATCGAAATTCGCCTTTCGAAAGTCAAAAGTATATAAACAGTCATTTGAATTTTTAATAACGTGAGATGCGTTGCTTAGTTCAACAAAAATATCTAAGGGGGGATGAAGATCATCAATTCTAGTAATGCCTGAATTAGATTGAAGAACAACCGTGCTAATAGCTTCGGAAGAGAAAACAAGGTCTAACATACGGTTTTGGAAATTTTTAATACAGCTTACTTGCTGTAAGTCAGTAGATATAACATTATCTAAACAAGAAAGCTCACGCTGCGGTGAAGTTAGAGAGGGTTTTTGGAATCATCCTTCGTCAGAGGGTAACCATTGGACATATGGTAAATTAAAGTCACCTAGTAATAGAATTTGGCTTTCTATGTCCGACAATTCAAAAATATGATCCAAAATTAGCGAAAGTTCAGCATAAGCAGAGGCTGAACTTTTTGGAACAATGTAAACGTTAACGATAAAAATATTTTAGACAGTGTACAGACTTTCACACAAACAACATCAATAGTCAGTTCAAACGGAAAGAGTATACGAGCCGACATATAAGTGTTCCTGACTGAAATCAAAACACCACCACCGACCTCATCTGGCCTGTCTATGTGCCGATCTTTACGGTAAACCCAAAATTCAGGGCTCAAGATTTCGGAATTCAAGAAACTTGGACTTAGCCAAGTTTCATTCAAAACAAACACGTCATGTTTGAAAACGTAAGAGTTAACATACAAATCAGCAGTTTTACTGCGAAGACCTCTTACGTTTTGATAAAAGAGGGAAAATCTAATTAGTTTTTTGGAGCAGTATTGATAACCAATTTGTTTTTAACTCTCCTGTTGATGGAAAATTCTTTAACAAGAGCACCACCAGGCCAAGAGTTACTGTCACAAATAGAGTCGAAAGACGAGGGCGGGACAAGCAATTTGAACGAAGACACAAAGCTATCAGTTTTGCTTATCTTACTACATTTAATAAAATTTTCATTAGGAATCAATTTTTTTGAAACGAGATAATGCAAAATATCTTTTGTATTAAGATCTGGCCTTAGTCGAGACACAAAAACTAATTTCGGTTTTGGAACCGTCTCTATTGGTGTGAAAGATGCACCAGACTCTGGTTCAGAACTGGGATTAGTTGACAACGATCTATTTTCGAGATCCACTACTTCAATCTTCAACTACTAGTTCCATCGGGACAGAAGGACCATTAACTTTGACAGAGTTGCTTCTCAACGTCTTACGCTTAGAAGGAGGGCTCAAACTTTTGCTAGCCACTGTGCCTTCACTGTTCTTTTTAGCGCCCGTATTTGGAAATGAAGCAGAGCTTTTAATTCCCAACGACGTAGATTGAGCATTAAGATCCTTCAAGCCAAGGGTTTTTTTTGGAATTGGAATTTCTAAGTTCTCTGTAGATGTAAACATGTCAACAGAGCTACAGGTAGAGGAAAATGATGCTATGTTCAAAACGGATTTATTAAAAACTTTGAAAAGTTGGTCAAAACCTTTCGACAGCTTTTCAATATCTAGTTTGAACGTAGACATTTTCATTGCTAAGAGGGAGAGAGATATTTTTTTACACTCCTCACAATACCAACAAGCACTTTTAAAAGCACTTATTTTATCTAAAAGCGCATTGTTCGCCCAATACATTTTGCATAAAATGCTTTGCCACATACACCATAGCATGCGAAAACAGGTGAGTTGGAACTATCCAAACGTTTAACTGGTGCACAATCCATAGTTAGCAAAAAAAAAGTATTTGAGAGCAGAACAAAAATATTGGGCAAAAAAAAAAAATTTTTTTTTGGGATGGACTGGGAGTTGAACCTAGAATGGCTTACTAAGTGTGTATTCCAAAAATAAATCTACGCTTTTTTTTTAGTTTTAAATTCATTTTATTGTTTCTTTCTTATAACTACTTACTTGCTAATAAAAATGTTTAAACTAGCTTATATAATAACTTAATCTACGCTTTTACCAACTGCACCAAGCAGACGATAATAAAGAGCTTACAAAGTTATATATTTCAAATGTGGTTATGGAAGGAAATTATAGTTTGAGGAGAAAGGATAGATTAGGAATTCAAAGAAGTTAAAGGGAGAGATAAATATTAAAAAGAAAACAACTCAAATTTCACTCAATTAATGGGAACGGGTAAAAAAAAACTTTTTCTTACCAATCACTAGACAATTAAGCTAAGCAAAAAAATACACAGAATTTAGATTAGTTTACACAGAAAATTAACACTTTAAACAAAGATACAAACTCTAAACACTTATTTAACTTGCAGTTTATAATTAAAATTATTAGACTACACAAGATAAATGAAAATAAATAAGACGCGATTAGAACACAAACTAATCACACAAGAACCAGTGTTACCACTTGACACTTAACATTTAGTTTTAATTTCATGTCAATCGGTTGATAAATAAAAAAGTTATGCCAATTCTTGCGGACAAAGCCGCTGGGACACCTAGTACCTTATAAAATCATTCTATTTAAAAAAAAAAAAAAAAAATTATGGTGCTTTGAAATTTTTTTTTTTTTAAATTGGGCTAGAAAATAAGTTATGTATATGACCCTCTTGAAGACATTGAAAATATTCGAATTTATGACTGAGTTTAGTTAGCTTAAGATAATAAAGATCTGACTATTTATGTTACAACTTTCAGCTCTAATTCAGAAGCGCATTCACCACTCAAAAAAAGAAGCAGAAAACGACACTTGGAACATCTTAGTGGTCGCCATGAAGCAGACATGACCATAAAACGCTTTAAAATTGTTTCTGATAAAAGATTCGAGGACAACATCAGTGTTGCAAAAAATAATAGAAACAACATTATGAATAGTTACAACATATTTGTTGACGCTGGTATAAGTAACTTAGCTTGTTTGGACAAACAGCATATTTATCCGATAGCCTGGCTAAATTCGGTTGTTAAAGATTTTGACTATGAAGAAGAAACCGATTCCAAAAAAAATTATAAGCTGTTTACCTACCATCTAGAGCATAGATATAACACGATTATAGTAGATATCAATTTGAAGATGTATTTTAAAATGAAAGACTTCTTTGCTGAATGTGCCGATCCCACAATCCCTGGATCATGGCCGCCGTTATCAGATGCTTATATAGACCAATACGTAAATGTAGAGGACCGAATCTTATGCAGAGAAGGCATTATTTTAGGAAGAGAACTATGTCAGATCAAAAATGTTACCGCATTTGAAACCACTAAAAACGTGCAATATCTCAAGGAAATCAAAAGTATGGAACAACACATTGACTTTTCACATCAATTATCGGACATTTCGAAAACATGTTCGCTTCAAAGAAACAATTTACTAAATGATCTTCAAAACCTAGAATCAGAAATTGGTTCGGATGAAGATAGTGAAATGCCAGTACTGAACGAAAAATTGCTCGAAATATCTTCAAGTATTGATATTCCAAAAACTAAGGACACATATGAAAGCTGTAAGAAAACTGTATTTAATATTTTGAAATGCATATTTTTACTTATATCTTTTTTAATAGCTCATGTTGAAGATCTTTTCACTGTAAAACTTAAGCTTCCATATTCAGATGATGGAGAGACTTTTTTTTCGGAGCTCCCAGAAAACAGCCAGCAAACGTTATCGCCCGCTAAAGTCGAACAAGATTTCCTTCAATGCCTCTCAGATAAAAGCAACATCGTTGTTAAGGTTGATGAAGAGATAAAAAACCTTTTTCGTACAAAGCAGCCCCGCAGTGAACTACTTTCACTTCCGTTTTATGCCCGGGAGGAACTATCGCTCAGATTAAATATACTTAAAATTCCTATAGTTTTTTTAAAAAAACGATGCAAATTTAAATTGGGGCTGGAGTTCAATCAGCGAAAGAAAGAGGTGAGTTTTTAATAGAAAAAAATGCCATCTTTTGGAACCAAAGTTATATTCAATGCCTTGCAAAGTAAATCTACATGGTGTTTTGTATACGCGAAAAAAAACCCAGGTAGGGCAGGTTGGATCGAGACAAGAAAAAAATTTGATGGGAAGTTATTCAAAAGCGGTTTACTCACAAAATTGCAATAAAAAAGAACAACAAATGTCAGAAACACCCGCTGGGCTAAGCTGAAAGTTGTCTGAAAGTTTTAAATTTCCCGTTCCAATTGCGGTGATGATATGGGGATAAGATTTAGTCCCCTAGATTCAAAGACAATGTAGTTTTAAGACATTCAAATAAAATTTAATAATAGTCTTTTACTAAAAGTGTATCACTTTAGCATTTTTGCTTTTAAAGAATTTTTTAAATCAGTCAAGTAGTTTCTAAATTTCCGTGTATGCTCCCGTTCCCGTTGGAATATGGGAATGAAAAGCATTCTAACGGCGTGAGAATTTTAAAATCGGTCAAGTAGTTTCTAAGTTCCCGTTCACGTGGAAACATGGGAACGAATACCGTTCTAACGGTGAAAGAATTTTGAAAACGGTCAAGCAGTGTCTAAGTGCCCGTGTATGTTCCGTTGACGTTACCGTGGCAATATGGTGATGAAATAAACATATAAACCGTTCTCTTGGATCATTCCATCTATTTAAAAAAGAAAACCGCATCAAAATTCATTGCGTAATTTTAAAGATATAAGCATACAGACAGACAGCGGAAAGCGACTCAGTGTTAAGATAATCAATACTCTTATAAGTTCCAAGTCAAACACTGAAAGCCGAATGTTAAATTCCTTCTCTGTTTTTGAGAAATTAAAAAAACCAAAAAACCGAAAGGTACTTTTTCAAGACAATCCATTTATGGGGATTTCTTGCAATCCATTTATTGATACACAATAAAATAAACTTAGTGGGATGTGAGATGAGCTAGATTGTTTCCCTTTTTTATTAGAAAACCTACTTGTTTTATTCAACAAAATTGACCTATGTACATCTTGAAGCTAATAAAAAAAAGTTTGCATTATCACCAAAAGTTCTTTTTTTTTGTTTATTCACAATTAAATTCAGAACATTGTTTTGAAGACTTACTTTAATTTTGCCTGTCGAAACGTCAGTCAGTACAAAACATTGGCAAGTTTCGCTCTGAAGAATTGACAGGTATGCACTTCTGGTATGGTTTAGAGGAAGGTAGCATTCATAAAGCAATAACTTTTTGTAAGACTTCATAATCTCCTTTGGGAACATGGAGTACTGGAGTACAGAAGAAGAGAAAGGTCATCTGCTGGATCAACAAACATTGAGAAATAATTTCGAATCTGGTTCGATGTAATCCTTCACTTAGCAATAGGAGGATAGCGGCTGTGCTCCAGTATGGGCTCATTTCATAAGAGAGTTAACAGCAGATGATAAGTTATTGAGGACTCAATTCAGAAGAATTCCATTGCTGAGGAATGAAACATAACATAATTATTTGATAATGGGAACTTGATCATATATTTAATTTGTGAGAGATTTTTGTTTTTTGGGCTTTTTATGATCATTAGGTTGGATGCGATTAATAATTAAATAAAACTAATCCATCTTGGTTTTACCCTACGTTTCGCCAGTTGTTTTCAGCTCCTTTTCAGGGGATTTATTTAGCTACATGTAATATACATTGTTAGTACAAAACGTTTTTTAAACAAATTTTACATTTGAAAGGAACTTACTATTTGATATTAAAAAAACATAATGGAAATTTGCACAAAATGTGCGAAAAAAGTAAAATATGGACAGCACTGTAATTAAATAAAAACAATATGAAAAAATAATTTAACACAAAGTACAACAAAAATTAACCTAGTATCACAATATTTAACAACTAGTGTATGGCAACACTATACAAAGAACTAATGTTGTCGACGTCTTCTTGATGGTTCATCGTCATATCAATTTTTTGCTGGATTCTCAAGCTCTCCAGAGTGAAGCGGGTGGTCATGCGCTTTTCTTTGTCTAGTATTTTTACATTTCCGAAATCTGCCATATGGTCCTTGTCTTTCATGTGTTGTGAGAGTGCTGTGTTTGTTCTCTTTTTCCTTACATCTGTTCCATGTTCTAGTAGTCTCACACTCAGTTTTTTCTTTGTTGTACCAATGTAAATTCTCCCACATTGTTCTTTATCATTTCCTTTGCATGGAATTTCGTATACAACGTTGTTTTGGTCTATTGTCTCTTTTTTTGGTTTGGTGTTTGTAAATATTGAATTTAAAGTTGTGTTAGCTTTATGAGCGAAAATGGCATTTCTTTTGTCTATTGGTAATGTGTTGTAGAGTGTTTTATTATCAGTGAGATGAGGAATATACTGTTGCGGTCAAAATAATAGTAGTGTGAGTAAAAGCATTGCACAGATTGGTATTTTTCCACTTTGCATTGCGTTGATAGTGAAAACCCGTTACACTTTAATTGTTTTAAGGGGTGGAAAAGGATCTCGTCAATATGTAAGAAGACCTCCAAACACCGAATATAATCCACACTTTACAATCATAATGGTATGGGCATGTTTTTTCTTCTACGGAGTTGGACCCATAATGCGGATTGAAGGCATTATGGATCAGCATCTCTATGTTAGGATAATGCAGAAAGTAACGCTACCGTATACTGAAGTTGAATGCTACCGTAAATGAAGTTGCTTCTTGCTGAAATGGGTCTTTCAGCAAGAAGCAATGGTTCCAGGAAAGTAAAGTAGATGTGATGGAGTGGCCCGCACAGTCTTCGGACTTTAATCCCATTGAAAACCTATGGAGCGCTGTAAAAAAATATGCTTTTAGATGTAAACCAAGCAACAACACAGTCCTTTGCGAAGCGTTACAGCAATCATTGAGTTCGATAAGCACGGGAAGGTGTGGAAACCTGATAAACTCTATTTAACGTCTTTGTACTGCTGTTATAGCTAACAAGGGACATGCAACTAAATACTTATTAAAGGTACGAACACTCAGCCACATATTGTAATAAAAATTTTGACCTAATTTTTCGATTTCGTAACATTTCAAGGTAGATTTTCCTATCACTACTATTTTTTTGACCGATGAATTTCTACATCTGTTCAATAAACTTGCAACTATCGGATAATAATATTAAACTAATGTTTTTTTTTTTTTTTGTAAATAAAAGCTTAAAACCCCACTTTGAAAACCACGTTATTGGTTTTTTAAATTAGAATTGACGGATAAGTTTTTTTCAATTTTGTTGTTTCTTAAGCTCTATACTACTATTATTTTGACCGCAGCTGTATGTGGCTGAGTAATATTTAGGGTTGCCAGAGTCCATTTTTGTTGTTACTTGGTTATTTTTGTTAAGCATTTTATGTAATTTTTCGTTGATGAGGTTATTGCTTATGTTGTTCGGAAAATTATTCATTTTTAAAATCGTCCTTATTTTTCTGACGTTTTTGCTATCAGGTTTTTAGCTGTATTTGTTTTATATTTTGTGGGTTGTGAGGACAAATAGTTAATCGGCCCTATCGTGGTAACCGTCGGAGCGGTGTTTTCTCCGCAACGCATCTTTTTTCGGAGATTCAATTTTGCTTCCAAGTAGTTGTCGTCGTAAGAAATTTTTCACAAATGCGGCAATGCATTGCGTTCTCAAAACTAAAATCTCCGCAACAAAAACTTATCGGAGAACGTCGGATCGTCCGATCGGAGAACTACCACGAAGCAAAATGTCTCCGATCGGAGAGAATTCCGCTCCGACGGTTACCACGATAGGGCCGAATTATTCTGCCTGATGCAATTGGTTTACTGTAAATCTTGTTATTTTTCCTTATAAGTTTTAAATCCAAGAAGGCTATTTCACTTTGGTTTCCAAGTTCTATTGTGAATTTCAATTTTGTATGGAATTCATTTAGTGTGTCTGTGTCAAGTATTTTTTGAACGACATTTTTGTTTACTATGGCAATAATGTCATCTACATATTTGTTTACGAATTTGATTTTGGTGTTGCACTTTTTCAGTTTGTCAATGGTTTCGTCAAGAAGATGGTCTAATACGATGTCAGCTATTGTGGGTGATAAGGGGTTTCCCATTGGCATACCGAATGTTTGGTTGTAGAATGTTTTGTCATATTGGAAATAGTTATTGTCCTTTAAACAGAAGTTTAGTATTTTTAAGAAATGTGATTTTGGTATTTTAGTGTTGTTGCTCAGCCTTTCCCAATTTTGCATAATTATTTTTATGGCTGTGTATGTGGGTATGTTTGTGAAAAGAGATATCACATCAAATGAGACAAGACTCTGAGGATCTGAGAGGAATGTCGGGTCAACCTGTTAATTCTAATCTGTATTCTCTCTTACTATTGCTTATCTTCTTTCGTCATTATATAAATTCAATCAGGCGTTAAGAGGTATGAAATGTAATAGTAGATTACTGTCATATTATTGTGTCATGTAAAAGCATTGCTGATCTTTTCATTCGACTACATGATCTCGCCTGGTTAGCATCAAATTAAAGTTCGCTCTTCGTACAAAAACTTTTCGAATTTCATTTTTTTCATCTTATTATAAAACACCCATAGTTGTGCTCTATTTAATTTCTGTAAAGGCTCTCATTATGCTTCAATTTCTTACTTTTCAAATGTATTTGTATTTTTTAGGTAAAAGTTTATGGTAATTAAAACTTTTGGTGATATTGCAAACATTTTTTTTATCTTCAAGAGGCACAAAGGTCAGTTTTGTTGAATAATAAAGATACACTGCTGTTCACTTAATTAGACGCAAAATTTTTTTTTACATAAACCTAGTTTTTTTGTAAGTGTGGGTAGCAATTGTCAAACAATTGCATTTATTTGAAAGCTTATTAAATTCTCAACAAAATATTACTAAAAAGTCCAAGGTGAGTGGAAGTAAACGGACTTTTTTTTCACTTTTGTCTATGCTCCAAGAAAAAGTACAGTTTTTTTTTGTTCACATGATTAGACGCACCCTTAAAATTAGTTAGTTGGTCGCGATCTGTTACGTGGATTACAGATAGCTGCAAAGTTTAAGCAATAAACAAGTGTTTGCCACAGATTTCAGTCCAAAATGTTGGAAAAAAAATGGAAATGAGCTAAATTGGCAAAATGCGGTTTTTCTGACCAAAAAAATAATCAGGAAAACAGTGGTTGCATCCATCAGGACCAACTAGGTTAAATTTTTTTTGGTCAGAAAAACCGCATTTTGCCAATTTAGCTCATTTCCAAAGTTGCTATCCCAGGTCATGTGAACGCGTGCAAACTCCAACCGCTATTTGCTCTTATGGCGTTTAGTGGAGCCATTTTTTTTTTTGTTTTTTTTAATTGGAGATGGTCTGCACCTAAAATAGCTCGACGAACAGTTAATGTGCTGGCTGTTACCCCGCTTTTTCCTTTATTTTGCTGGTAGAGAGAGCTGAATTTGATGCAGTTTTTAACATTTTTCTCTTATCCTTTTTTTTTTTTTTTTGCAATTCTTCTCATTGAAAACTCTTCGAATTGCAACACGTCAATTTTCCCTTTTTCTTCTGCAGCTAAAACTTTTTTTTCCAACATTTTGGACTGAAATCTGTGGCAAGCACTTGTTTATTGCTTAAACTTTGCAGCTATCTGTAATCCACGTAACAGATCGCGACCAACTAACTAATTTTACAGGTGCGTCTAATCATGTGAACAAAAAAAAACTGTACTTTTTCTTGGAGCATAGACAAAAGTGAAAAAAAATGTCCGTTTACTTCCACTCACCTTGGACTTTTTAGTGTTATTTTGTTGAGAATTTAATAAGCTTTCAAATAAATGCAATTGTTTGACAATTGCTACCCACACTTACAAAAAAATTAGGTTTATGTAAAAAAAAATTTGTGCGTCTAATTAAGTGAACAGCAGTGTATGCAAAAGGGGATATTTAGCTTATCCAACTAAGCTTTTTTATTTTTTATAATCATGTGATGATATGAAAGTAAAAATATAAAAAAGCAATTTAGTTCAATTTAAATAAGTTTTATGGAATTTTGGACCAGTTTTTCATAAAATTGTTCCCACCGATCAAACGGATATAAATACAAGCCCCCGGCCCTTCCCATACGATTTTTTTCTTGTCTCGTTCCAACCTTTCCATCTTGTGCTATTTGAGTGAATGGACAGAGACCTAAAATATATAAAATAAATAAAGTGGTATTGGTGGATACAGTATTTATAATAGAATGAATTTTCGCTTCTTAAGCAAAACACTGTATAAGTAGAGATTCAAAACGATTGTTTGGACTTGAACCCTAACGCATTTTAGCCCTACAATTTTATTACTGCTATTATGAGCTATTATGTTCTTCATGTCAAGGCCTATTTCCTCATTTCATTTTCCCAAACTAAAGGGGTCCCTGCTCTGCTGCGCCACGCTATTTATTTATTATTTTTTAGATCTGCGTACATAACACCATTTATAAAAAATATAGTGACGTAATAGTTCTTTTATAAAAATTATGAACGATTTGTAAAGGAGATTGAGGAATATGAAAATATCTATTTATGTTTTTACCATTGCACTAATTATAATAGCTTCTGAATGCTTTTCAAACTTTATCAACAGCGTTTAAAAAAATATGTAAGGTGTTCTAACGTTACTCGATCGAAGTCATGGGCTCGCTTAGGCAAGGACGTGTTTGGGGTATACGTTTCTCCAATATCGACGCCAACTCACGATCCTGGTTTGAAATATTTGAAGTTATGGTGGTTATACATTTATTATTATTTATTCTCAAATGCAGTTTTCTTTGGGTTTCCTGAAGAGTCATCTGTCGACAAAAGTAGAACCTTTAGCCAAGATTCTGGTATAAGTTTGCAAATTACCGAAAGAGAAATCCAAGAAGATTTACCACAATCCAAAGGTTCGTTAAATGAAACAAGCACTGTCTCTGACTTTCGAGTTCCTGAACATTCCCAAATGAAAATGACACCAGATCATCGTGAAAATATCAATAAATCTTCAGACGCTGTTCGGGATATGTTGGCTAAGCAAAGCCCAAAATTCATCCTAACCAAGGTAATTCTAATGATTTTGTTTTTATTATATACGAGTAAATAAAGCTTTTATTTATGTCAGGTGCAAGAGTGGTTTAATCATTTACATCCAATTTTATCACATTCACGAGATCGCCATCATTTTAATGTGTTTGACCTAGGGACGGAAGTTATGAGTAAATTTGATGAAAGTTGCAGCACTCACGGTCAAGTAACTTTAAAACACGTCATGGAGCAAAAAGATCGATCGTTTGTTTCTCGGTATTTTTTGTCAACGCTGTTATTGGTAAACAAATATATTCTATTTTTAATTTTTAATTTTTTAATTCAACGACAGGAGTATTTTGTATACAGGTTTGTCTCGGTAGCAATGGTATGAAATGAAATTGGTGAAAGGTGCGTTCATGTCCTCGATAAATGTTGTAACCTGTTATATACCAAATCATACCCATTTGTATTTATTGTCTCTAATTTATGCATATCCATTATATGATTATGTACGTACAGCCCTGTTATGGTTGTCAAATATCAATACGACACTAGATTAATATGTTCGTTTATCAATGAAATTGGTTAAATTGTATCGGAACAGTTGTGAATAAAATGCTTTTTTGAGGTCTATAGTGAAAGTCTCTGTGGTTGCTAGTTCGGTATCATGGTTATCAACATTTTTGATATCTATCAATTTTTCAGTCAATCGCAAATTCGTGGTTGATAAACATTTTTTGGTTTATTTCAGTGGAATTATGTAACCAGTCCACAGATACGTGGTTGAAGGCTATACTGTGTAAAGTGAAGCTTTTTTTGCTAACGGTTTCTGAGTTATTTAAGGTCATAGTTGAAGCTTAAGTCAATTTTACGATTCTTTTATTTCTACCGTCGTTTATTGATTTAAAAATGAAAAAAGATAGTAATTCTTAATCTCAATGATTTTTTCTTGTTTCTTAGAAAACTTCCAAAATAACCGTAACCCTAAAATGATTTTTTTAATAAAATAATACTATTGTTTCAGAGCATGCGTGAAGGTATTATTATTATTATTATTTATTATAATATAAATGAATTTACAATTATAATTTACTATTTTTTTTAACAGCACTAGCTACATAGGCTTTCGGCTGGTATGTGAGGAAAAGTAGACTTTAGTGTTGGTTATAGGTGAGCCCCAAAGGGTATTCCAGCAATTTATGTCACAAGTGAACAGGATCAGAGTTTGGCTGTTATTAAAACTGTTTGCAAGTTCGGAAGACGTAGATGATTGAGAAGGATGTATGAATGTTGAAATAACTGTTATTTTAATGTTCATGTTGATTTCTATTGCAATATGGAGGGATTAGGATTATTCAATAGCAATTGTAGTTCATGACAATTGTTACAATAACCGTTCAAGCTCCATTGTAGGATTTTCAAATAAGTTTTGAATGTATGAGGGCGCTTATTTCCAGTGCACACTGTGTTGCACTGGTTATGGATGTTGTTGGTGTTGTGTTTGTTGGTGAAATGGATATTGCAACCCCGCTGCCCGCTGGAGGGGCACCCGGAGCATCCGTAACGTCCGAATGCTCCGCCTGTCCCATCCTAGCAGCAGCGGAGTCGTTTGTGTGGGAGTTTTTATATGGGTTAAGTGCTGTCATCATCGACCTCTATGGGCGTGATGAAATAGTTGTTATTTTTGATTAACGATTCTGTGAGATTGGATAAATGCAAATTAAGATAAGTGTTTGGTTCCGTATTACGCGGGGGAAGCTTGGTGGGAGTTTGAGTTGATAAGTAGTTATTAGGTTTACTGGGTTCGTTTGGTTGTTTTCCGTGTAATTTTGATATATTAATTTGAATGGTTTTTTGTGGTGGATTGTTTGAGATTGTGGTTTGAGGTGTTTTATTTTGATGGTTGTGTTGCGAGCAAGAAGTACCTTGTTCAGCGATTGAGTTTGCATTAGTTTCACCTTGAGGTGGTGAGTGATTAATTGCGGCTGTGGTTTGATTATCCGAATGGGGGGTTTGTGTGGCTGGCAATGATCCGGCTGTGACTGCTGCGTAAGTTTGTTGGGCATTGTTTTCGGGATGTAGCTCTTTATAAGCTTGTTTGGCTTCTCGAATCGTACACTTTCTAATTGTTTTCATTTTTAATATTTCTTTTTCTTTCACGAAACTCTTACATGTTTTAGAAGAAGCAGGGTGGTTTTCGTAGCAGTTAGCGCAATAGGTACGCGAACATGAGTGGGGGTCGACAGGTGGCATGTTGCAGTTTTCACAGGATGGAGAATTTTTACATCTTTTCGCAGTGTGCCCTAAAAGCTGGCAATTTCTACACCGCATGGGGTTGGGGAAATATTCCACAACCTTGCAATTGTACCAACCAATGCTAACAGAGGACGGTGGCCGGAAGGAGTCGAACGTTAGGAGAATGAGACCAGTTGGAGTTTGGATACCATCGATTTTTTTCGTAAATTTATAGACTTCTGTAACGCCTTGAGGTTTCATTTCTATTTTAATTTCATCATCAGGAACGTTTGTAAGGTAGGGTGCATATACTGTACCTTTAGAAGAGTTCAAGTTACTGTGAAGGGCTACGTTGATCGGGCAAAGATTTGATAAGTGTTTTCTTGATAGGAAAATTTCAGCAATTTTTTGGGTTCCAGCGAGGATAAGCAGATTACCATCACGCATTTGTGTAATGGAATCGTAACCCGTGCTAATTCCATCGATCGCTTTTTTTATTAAGAACACACTAAATAGAGAGAATGGTTTTTTGTTGTCCGCTGGAGACATCACTATAAATTTGGGGTTAGTTGTTGACATGTGGGGTTGCCATGAAAGATCGGTGTCTGCGATTGTAAAGTTAGTTTTTTTTCTTTTCTTTTTATTCGAGCAATCAGCCTGCAAATCTACATCGAGATCGCGAAACCGATTACCCGCAAGCACATGTGGCCCTGAGGCCATGATTTCTATTTAATTATCACTATTCGATTGAATGCACTGAGTAACGGGGTGTAAAGAAAAAAAAAAATTAAAGCAAAGAGCAAAGAGCTTTGTGGCTATTGGAAAATAGCGGGAAAAGTAACCGAAGGAAAAACAAGCACTGAGTAGAGCAACGATGCGACCGGCTTGAAGGATAGACGGTGACTGTGCGTGAAGGTAAAAAAGTCGTCTAAGTTATGAATTATTGTCTTTTCTTCATTTTTAAATCAATAATCGACAGTAGAAACAGAAAAGTCGTAAAATTGAATTAAGCTTCAACTATGACCTTAAATAACGAAACCGTTAGAGTTAGCAAAAAATCATAAGAGACCTTTTTGTAGAGCGTTAGATTTGCTATTAGTTGACATGATCTGTTCATTATTTTATGATGAAAAAAATTTCAAAAGATCAACAGAACTTTCCCGTGTTATTTCCATTTATGTAAAACTTTGGCTGTCGGGGGATCGGGTTAAAACTAAAATTAAGAGCTATAACTTGGCATGAATTTTTTTAATAGATTTAGAACTGATTAAGAACTATCGTGAAAAAAAATTCGGACAAACCTAAGGACCATCCTAATATATATACAGGGTGATTCGCATAAGGTGTGACAAAAAGATAGGGTGTGTAGGTTGGACCTAGACAAGCAAAAAATCGTATGGAAGGGGTGGGGGTACATTTTCCCCCGTTTAGGCGGGAGGGGCAATTTAAGAAAAAAATCACTAAAAATGGAAAAAATATTATTTAAAAATAACGGTAATACCTACAGAGTCGTTCTATAGCATTTTGAAAAGCCAAAAACCTATACATTAAATAAAATCTAAAAATAAGTTCTTCATTTGAATAGTTTTTGAAATATTAATTTTCAAAGTCAAAATTTTGAAAAAAAAAAACATAATTTTTTTTCTTCAAACCATTTTTTTTCAAAATTTTACGTAATTAAGTAGTATTTTTCTGGCTTATTTTCAATGCTCTTACTTATTTTTGATCAAACACAAAAAACCGGATGCCAAAATAACCTGTAGTTTTTGAGAAAACCAAAAATTACAAAAACGACTTTTAAATTTTTTTTTTTTTTTTAAGTTTTTTTTTCATTATTGAATTCTTAAGTGAATTTACGAAATAAAGGATGAATTTTCTCTTTACTTTTGTTCACTTAAGAATCCAATAACGAAAAAAAAACTTAAAAAAAAAAAAAATTTTAAAAAGTCGTTTTTGTAATTTTTGGTTTTTTCAAAAACTACAGGTTATTTTGGCATCCGGTTTTTTGTGTTTGATCAAAAATAAATAAGAGCATTGAAAATAAGCCAGAAAAATACTACTTAAATACGTAAAATTTTGAAAAAAAATGGTTTGAAGAAAAAAAATTATTTTTTTTTTTTCAAAATTTTGACTTTGAAAATTAATATTTCAAAAACTATTCAAATGAACAACTAATTTTTAGATTTTATTTAATGTATAGGTTTTTGGCTTTTCAAAATGCTATAGCACGACTCTGTAGGTATTACCGTTATTTTTAAATAATATTTTTTCCATTTTTAGTGATTTTTTTCTTAAATGCCCCTCCCGCCTAAACGGGGGAAAATGGACCCCCCCCCCCTCCCATACGATTTTTTGCTTGTCTAAGTCCAACCTACACACCCTATCTTTTTGTAACACCTTATGCAAATCACCCTGTAGAAATATAACTTTAAACTTTTTTTTGATTTTATATCCTAAAAGTGTATTTAAAAACGACAATTTAAAAAAAAAACGTCCCGATTGGCCCATTTTTCGCAAAGTTACAGATATTTGAATAAAAAAAAGCGATTTTTTTCAAAAATTGATATCTCAAAAACGGAAGAAAAAAATCCTGGACGCCCCCCAGATTGGTTCTAAATCAGGAAAAAAAAATTCCCTAATTTTTTAAAATTTTTATTCCTAACCCTTCCTGACCCTATTTCATTAAGAAGTTTTTGTTTTTTCGATCATCCGTTCAAAAACGGCTGAAGTTATAAGAAAATTGTTTATCGAGTTTTTGTTAACAACAAATGATAAATAAAAAAAAATCTAGTTTAATGTTAGGTCATTAAAATTGCCGTAGATATCTTTGAAAAAATAATTCATGTCAAAATGTTGCTTACTTTTGGCGGATTGAGCGAAATAAGAAATCAGTCTTTTTGTTTATTAACAATAGATCTAAATTTTATCAAACATACACGCGGCTGTAGAGTGTTCAGAGACGCTTCATTTGAGCCTGATTCGAAGTCTTTCTGTTAGTTAAAAAATGACAGGAAAATAGGGCCAGGAAGGGTTAGAGATAAAAATATGAAAAAATTAGGGATTTTTTTTTTTCATTTTTTAGAATCGATTTAGGAGGCGTCGCGTCGCACTCAATTCTCGCAAAAAAGTGAAATAAGGACCACCCTAATATATATACAATATAAATTACATCGTGACACGTAATTTTTATATATTATCTTCTTAATATATATAAATTACGTGTCACAATGTTTGTCCGCGATGGACTCCTAAACTACTTAACCGATTTTAATCAAATTTGGACACCGTGTGCAGTTTGATCCAACTTGGAAGATAGGATAGCTTACATCTCAAGCCGCAATACCAGATGATGCAACTGCAAAATTGCATTGGCAGTTGCATCATCTGGTATTGCGGCTACTTTGCTATATGGTGGGCGAACGGCACATTCAACATTCAAGCTGCCATTGGACATTCATAATAAGCCAAATGCAGTATGTAACATAAAAAAGAATAGTGGGTTAGCTGCAGTGTTGCGGAAGAGCTCAATTATAATTTGGGATGAGTGCACAATGGCTCAAATATTAACTCAAAGCATTGCATAGAACTATGCAAGATTTAAACGGTAATGATAAACTTTTCGGTGGTGCTCTCTTACTTTTGTCTGGTGATTTCCGCCAGACCTTACCAGTTATACCTCGCTCTACTTTCGCGGATGAGATTAATGTATGTTTAAAACAATCATTCTTATTGCGAAGTGTTGAAATACTTCGATTGACCATAAACATGCGCGTGAGATTGCAAAATGATCCATCAGCACAAATATTTTCCGAACAGTTACTAGATGTTGGGAACGGTGAAATAGAACTGCAACCAAATACTCAATGCATTCAACTGCCAGACAATTTCTGCTCTGTTCTTCAGGAAAAAAATGAATTGATTCAGAGTATTTTTCCGGATATACAGAGTAATTACCTGAATCATAACTGGCTCAGTCACCGGGCTATTTTGGTAGCTAAAAATGTAGATGTTGATGAAATTAACTTCCAGATACAACAGTTGTTACCAGGCGATCTGATGTATTTTAAATCAATCGATACTGTTGTTAATGAAAATGATAGTGTAAATTTTCCAGTTGAATTTTTAAATTCACTAGATATACCCGGAATGCCACCACATAATCTTCGATTAAAGATGGGTTAAACTATTATTCTCCTACGTAATTTAAATCCACCTCAAATATGCAACGGTACACGTTTGGTCATTAAAAATATAACCGGAAATATTCTGGAAGCAATCATTTTAACTGGAAAGTTTAAAGGAAAAGTGGTCCTGTTGCCACGTATTCCAATGATACCGTCAGATTCTACCATACCCTTCAGAAGGTTACAGTTTCTAATTCGTTTGGCTTTTGCCATGACTATAAATAAGTCTCAAGGCCAAACAATGTCCATTTGTGGATTAGATTTGGAAAATCCATGTTTTTCTCATGGGCAGCTATATGTCGCATGTTCACGTGTAGGAACGCCGGCGCCGTCGAACCTATTTGTCTTAGCAAAAAACAGGTTAACCAAAAATATTGTGCACCGATTAGTGCTAAATTAAATTGAAATTAAAAGTATTTTTATAGAAGATTTTAAACTATCCGCCCTACCAACCTCATTTATAATTTTAATTATCACATGTTATTTATGTAATACACTCATTTGTTACAAACTTGTATAAAAATAATAAACAATTTTAAATTTAATTCTTTTGTTGTGATTATTGCTTTACATCAACTGTACGAAAATTTTGATCAATTGTGTTCTTCCCCTTCAAATCCCAAACCAGTAAATTTTTATACCAGCTTTAACGTTTCCGTCTTCTTTCATAAATAATAATTTCATTTTAGTAAGGGGTAACGGTAGTAGAGAATCAGTAATAAAGGTCCCCATGATTTTCTTACAAATAGCATCTATGTAAAAAAGCATTGTGGTTCCCAGGTCTGATGTTCTCCTACCATTCCCATTAAATTCTTTATAACAACATCATATGAAAAAAACGCTAGCCACAGCAACGCGTGGCCGAGTCAGCTAGTATATATAATATATTATATATTTGGTTATATATATTATATATATATATTATATATATATATTATATATATATATTATATATATATATTATACAGTCAAATCTCCCTTTGCGGACACCTCCTTTAGGCGGACACCTCCCCTAGACGGACACATTTTTTTGCACGGAAATTGCTCCATACAAGTTTCATTGTTTTCAGTTTCCCTTGGACGGACACTCCCTTGGACGGACGCGGACAGATATTTCACGTATTAAAGACAAAATATTTTCTCTTAGACGTACACCAGAGCAAAATTGAATAAGTCATCACGCTGATTACTTTGGCAGCGGTAGTTTTTTTTAAGTTGCAGTTTACAGCGAGCTTTGAAAAATATGTACATACGTGGCAATTGCCAGTCCAGAAACTGTATTATGTGTGTGTGAATTTTGTGTAGTTTTTGAATGTGTATTCTCTCATTCATTTGGTGGAAGCGATCTTATTTGGACGTAAAAAAAGGTTTATTTTTGGATCTTGGTTTATTTCCGCTCAGGTAGTTTTAAATTCTCTTAATTATTTTTACCTGTGTAGGTTTTATAGAAACATGTTTTCAGAATGCCACTAAAAAGGAGAACTTTGACTTTAATGGAAAAGGTAGACGTAATAAGCTTTAACCCAAAATATAAAAAAAAGCATACGGGAACCAGCCATAGAATTTAAAATAGGAAAAACACAACTTGAAAAAAATGAGCATTTGAGTGAATGGGTGTGTGTTTTTGTTTGATTTCCGTTAAACGGACAACTCCATTAGGCGGACAAAAATTTCTGCACCATGGCTGTCCGCCTAAGGGAGATTTCACTGTATATATATATTATATATATATATTATATATATATATTATATATATATATATTATATATATATTATATATATATATATATATATATTATATATATATATTATATATATATATATTATATATATATATATTATATATATTATATATATATATATATATAATATATATATATAATATACAGGGTGTTCCGTACTTCGTGTAACATCTTTTGGGGTGTGATTCTTGGTCATATTCTAAGAAAAAAAATGTATGACAGTAAAGCTCAATTCTCAACTTTGACATCACTTTTTGACAATTTAAGAAAAGGCTAACTTTGGTGTACCCTGACCTATTTTAAATTCAATATCTCTGTCAATACTAATGATAGAGACCTAATCATAGTCTTAACAAGTGCTCAAAGTGCCTACGCAGACATTTTTTTCTTATATGAGTTTTGCAATGGAAATTCATGAAGAGCACAGCGAAGATACCAGGAACTTTATCCTTATTGTAAATCTGGCAACTAAGGCTAAGGCCTATAAAAATCCAATTTAAATACAGTTTCAAAGATTACAAGACTAGAAGTAAGACAAGAGTTGTCGAGAGCAAACACCCACAATGAAATTCAAAAACGGGCTAAGGCATGCATTCAAAACTAAATAGGGCACTTTGAGTACTTGTTATAATTGTATTTGTACAAAAAACATAAAAAAACTACTAGAAATGCCCATATTATTGTTTTATTCAAACAAACCTCAAATTTAAAAATCTTTTTTTTTTTTTTAACTTTACCCATTTTGTATTTTTTCAAATATCATAAAATGTATGGGTTTTTTAGTGCACTTATTAATGAGTTTTTTTTTATTATTGTTTAGTTCATCTGTTAAAAACAAAGAATCTCTATGTTTATCATGCATTTTCTGCAAAAAAAAGACTTCAAAGTCAAAACTTTGTTTCGGGAAGAAAATTTGAACAGCACTTAAAATTGAAAATCTGGCAACCCTTAACCTGTGGAAGCTAAACTTAAATACAGTCTTAAAGGCTATTATTTCTAAAAAAAATTAAGACTATGATAAGGTCTCTATCATTAGTATTGACAGAGATATTGAATTTAACATAGGTCAGGGTACACCAAAGTTAGCCTTTTCTTAAATTGTCAAAAAGTGATGTCAAAGTTGAGAAATGAGCTTTACTGTCATACATTTTTTTTCTTAGAATATGACCAAGAATCACACCCCAAAGGATGTTACACGAAGTACGGAACACCCTGTATAAAAATTACGTGTCACGATGTTTGTCCGCGATGGACTCCTAAACTACTTAACCGATTTTAATCAAATTTGTACACCGTGTGCAGTTTGATCCAACTTAAAAGATAGGATAGCTTACATCTCAATTTATGATCGCAATATTATTTTATTTGTTGACTGGATTGAGTAAGTTTCAATAGTTAATATGTCAAACGTTTCATATAAGCTACTATTTATTTTGCTGAGACTAAAGTATAGGTTAAATTTATCTTGTAGTAAACGAAATACAGTGAATATTACTTTTTCAATTTTTGGTGTTAGCATAGCCGGCCACGTGTTACTTAGACTTAAGTATAAATTAAACTCATATTATAGTGAATATAGTACAGTGAAGTTATTCCTGCTTTTTATTTATTATTAGTGCTTCGTTTTTCAAAAGTGTAATTAAACTATGTATATACATAATTATACATGAAAGTATCATTACATAGTTATATCTTCTCTTCTTAATATATATAAATTACGTGTCACGATGTTTGTCCGCGATGGACTCCTTAACTACTTAACCAATTTTAATTCAATTTGTACACCTTGCGCAGTTTGATCCAACTTGAAAGATAGGATAGCTTACATCTCAATTTATGATCCCAATATTAGTTTATTTCAAATTATTTTTCTATTATTTGACAGTCACAATTATTTATCTGTTAGCTCTAAACAGATGGCGACGTTTCACATAAGCTAATAATTAATAGCTCCAAACGATTCTAACAGATGGTGACATCAACAACGAAGCTATTTGGCATATTCTTAGCTTTCCTATACACGAAAGAGACCCTTCTGTTTAGCATCTAGCAATACATCTTGAAAATGGTCAACGTGTATACTTCACTGAAGAAAATGTTATCCAAAGAACGCTTGAGGCACCAAAAACGACACTAACTGAATTTTTTACATTGTGTCAAAAATCTGATATTTTTGGCCAATTCGCAAAAACATTGATATATACTGATGTTCCACGTTATTTCACATGTAACAAATCCGGTAAAAAATTGGAACCACGAAAACAAGTAAAACCACATCCTTCCATCACAGGTATATTCAAAGCTAAGACATTGGGGCGACTTTACACGGTACATCCAAAGCAACGTGAGTGCTTCTATTTACGTTTGTTATTCGTGAATGTTCCCTGATCAACGTCTTTTGAATTTCTGCGAATAGTTAATGGTCGAGTACAAAGATGAATGTCGTGAACTGCAATTGCTAAAAGACGATAACCATTGGGACTTAACGCTTGCTGATGACGCATTGCCATCAACGCCCAATAACATTCGTCACCTGTATGCATCTATTTTGACATGTTGTTATCCATCGCAAGCACAAGCTTTGTAGAAAAAATATAAAAAATTGTATGACAGAAGACATATTGCACCGAATTAGTCAAACAGATCAATGCCAAAACATAAATTATACGCCAGAGATGTATAATGAAGCGTTAGTTAGTTAATTTCAAATATACTGTAATGAACACTCAACATTTATACCAATTTCCTAATCGAAAACGTTTAACCGAAAACACAACTGGCAACACTATAATGGAATGGTATAAATGACAGGCATTGCTTGTAAGCCAGTGTGTGTGAGTGTAGAGATGCTTGACAGCAAATGTGGAAACCATGGAGAAGAAATTGGAACGCTCTAGATGAGTGTTGTTCTATATAAATAGGCCGCTGACGCAACGAGCAGTCAGTTTTGATTATAGAGTGATAAAGTTAAGAGTGAATTGTTATGAACAAGTGATAGTCCAAAAGTCGAGTTGAGATCGAATAAAGTTACTGAATAAAAGTGGTAGAAATAAATTGAAAAGTGAAGTTTTATTTTGCGAACTAAGCGCACGTTACAATACCACTCAATCATTGCTGCTTCTGTTTCAATACTCGCAAAGGCACCTATAACATCACGTTTATTTCTTCCCATTACGTCAATATCGTCTGCGTAGGCGAGTAATTGTACAGACTTTTGAAAGATTGTTCCTCTGGTGTTGACTTTTGAGTTTTGTACAATCTATCTTTTCAAGTATGATGTTGAAGAAATCGCATGACAGTTTGTCGCCTTGCCTAAAGCTTTTTTCGACATCAAAGGTTTCGGTGAATTCTTTACCGACCTTAACGGAGCAGCGTGAATTCTCCAAAGCCATCCTGCATAGTTGTTCGCAGCGCAACATGAGTCAATATTAAAACCATTACCCGACATTCCCCGCCGCACTGTACCTACCGCAACATGAACACATGAACCATTTGAACTAATAAAAGAATATAATGAATTCCAACCTAACATCGACACCGCCAGTATCACATACCCAATTGTAAACAAAGAAGAACATTTAATGGGTCAATCGTTTGAGAATGCGATCAAGTCGATTACAAATATGATTCATGGAGCCAATAATCATATTTCTTCGACGACGTTCTCTACGACTCCCATATAAAGAATGGCGAAGAAAAATAATAACCAATCACGATGTCAAAGCTCCAATTGGTATGTGCGATCATCGGCAGTTTCGGTGATGCCTATTGTATTAACGAACTATGGAAAGCAATAACATGGTACAAGCTGCTAGATACCGTGAGTATCTACAACATTTTTGACTGGTGGTAATGGTGCTGCGGGGCGGTGAAAGCGAGACTGGACTGCGACTTTTGAAAAATGAAGTTCAGTTGGACCAGCAAGAGAAATAGTAACAAAATTTGCAAAGTCAAAATAGAAGTCTGATTACTCATTATTGGCACTGGAACACCAACTTGCAGCCACTCCTGATAATTCTAAGAAACTCTATAGGGTATGATGTGACTTGGTCAGTGTCCATAATATTGTCTACTGATATACATTCGACAACATCCCCCAATACGTCAAACATAATTTATTAGTTTATATGGTTAACTATCTCATTAGTCGGCGCCGAAATCGACTTTTCACACAGTCATTACCGATTGCCAATATTTATTTGAAGATCAAGATAGACATTTCTTCTCAGGTCAGCTGTGTAATCGACAATTTGGCAGAATTCACCTCACGGTGAAAGAAGAAAGTCCAGTAGCTTCAAGGTTCCCGTTTACGTTGCCGTTCCCGTAGGAATATTGGGATATACAAATACAGCCCATGTCCTTCTTCAGGCTCAAGACTATCTCTGCACCAAAATTCATAGAAATAGGTTCAATATTTTGGGCGGTAGATGGGAATATGGTGACCGTTCCCGTAGGAATATGGGGATATTTACAGCAGTTTATGTTACTCAGTAGCATTCTAACGGTGGAAGAATTTTTGAAATCAGTGCCATAGTCACAAAGTTCCCGTGTGCGTTCTCGTTCCCGTGGTAATATAGGGATAACAAATACAGCCTATGTCCTTTCTCAGTTTCTAGACTATCTCTGTACAAAATTTCCATTAAATCAGTTTAGTAGTTTGGGCGGGAGACGGTAACATAGAAAGTTGGACAGACAGAGTTACTTTCACATTTATAATATTAGTTAAGATTAATTTAAGCTAAAATTGAACGATCCATTTTCACAAAATAGTTTATAGTATATAGTATAGTACAAAATTTCATTTCAATGAACTTAGTAGTTTGGGCGGGAGATGGTAACATAGAAAAGCGAACAGACAGAGCTACTTTTGCATTTATAATATTAGTGAAGACTGGTTCCCGTGGGAATATTCGAATGAAATGTAGCCTATGTCCTTCTTCAGGTTCTAGATCATCTCTGTATAAAATTTCATTTAAATCGGTTCTGTTGCTTGGGCGAGAGATGGTAACATAGAAAGACGAACAGACAGAGCTACTTTCGCACTTATTATATTAGTAAGGACTCCCGTTCCCGTAAGAATATGGGGATGAATTGAAGTTTATGTTACTCGGGAATAGTGTAGCATTCTAATGGTGGAAGAATTTTCGAAATCGATGTTATAACTTCTAAGTTCCCATATACGTTCCTGTTCCCGTGGGAATTTAGGGATAAAATATATAGCCTATGTCCTTCCTCAGGTTCTAGACTATCTCTGTACAAAATTTCCATTAAATCAGTTTAGTAGTTTGGGCGGGAGACGGTAACATAGAAAGTCGGACAGACAGAGTTACTTTCACATATATAATCACCCTTATTATGGTAGGCGTTTTGCTTGAACGACAACTTTGATTTAGGGAAATCGGTATTATGAAAGTCACTATGTAGTCGTTTAACCTAGCGTTACGCCATTTTACATTTAGCGTTCAGTGGAATGTAGTTTTTTTGAATGACACCCTGTCATTCTTCGGTATTGCAGCTGTCGCGTCGTTTTATTTCAGTTAAACGACTAGTAAAACGCTATTTTTTGGCGACTTTAAATTTGCAAACACCAAGATTATTTTACTTGAATAAAAATGTAAGTTGTAGTTGGTTTCTTCTTTTTTCTTAAATAACTTTTATTTTGACTGAATTTAGGGTGAAAAAAAATAATATCTGATGGAGCAAAATCCTCAACTTGCAACAAATTTTCAACGGGGTGTCTCCCAAACGGAGGACAAAAAAAGAATGGATAGCAGTTTAGCGGTTAGAACTGAAAAAGAATGGCAAAAGTTAAAATAATTGAGAAACGAAATCTTTTCATGCCGTATTTTTCATGTGTGTATATTTTTAAAGGTTTGGTTCAATGCAAAATTTTAAGTTAAACAGAATTAAACAGATTCTGTTCAATAAAAAGCAAATGGAAGTCACTGTAGTTGTAGTTGTAAAGGATTCTCCTTTCTCTTATCAGATTTTTTTTTTTTTTTGTTTCTAATATCCTCTGCCCTTCGTTGTCCTCGCTACACCACTATTTCTCACTGCAATTAACATAGGAAAACTATTCATTTTCATTTGTTATTCAAAAACAATTTAAATTTCAAGACAAAACGAGAATTTCTATTCAAATCCCAATCTGTCATGATCAGCCGATCATGTGGAAGGCGTTTGGATTGTAAGTAAGTGGCGTTCAAGGTACGTAATACCGATACTTAAACGCCTAAAAAGTGACTCGACAAATAAAGTGACTATTGTCACTCAAGTGTAACGCCTTTCGTAATAGGGGTGAATATTAGTTAAGATTAATTTAAGCTAAAATTGAACGATCCATCTTCACAAAATAGTTTATATTTTATTTTCTATTATGTCTCTTTCAAAGTCCTTTTACCAAAAATGCAAAATAACCATACTTCAAACTGGTAAACGTCAAATGTTTTGTGTTGGTGTACGTGAAAGTGCCTCTGAATCGAGATTCATAAAAGTGCTTTTTCGGGGCAAACAAAACTGATCTAGTACCTACATGGAACGTAGTCGAGCCAAAAAGCACATAAGAAAGAGAAAAAAGGACGATGATACCATTTATTTTGATTTTGTTTTAATTAATTCAAAGACTTGTGAGTTGTCATAAGCACATGTTATTGTTCAAGGAATTATATATTTTTTTTTATTTATTATGGTAAAGAAAAATTATCATGATATTTTCTTAAGAAAAGTATTCTGTAAAATTATGCTGTAAGTAGGCTGAAAAATAAAAATGGTGCTGAGAACGTAAAAAGTGCGCATTTTTTTGCATTCTCAAAACAATTTATTTTTCAGCCTACCTGCAGCATTTTGAAATACAGAATTTTGAGATACAATAATTTGACTTACAGTACTTTGATCATACATTTTTTTGTACGTACACGGCCCTATCGAGGTAACCGTCAGAGCGGAGTTTTCTCCGCAACGCATCTTTTTTAAAAACTTATCGGAGAACGTCGGATCGTCCGATCAGAGAACTACCACGAAGCAAAATGTCTCCGATCGGAGAGAATTCCGCTCCGACGCGACGGTTACCTCGATAGGGCCGACAGTATTTTGAAATATGTACAGTATTTTGAGATACTGTATTTTAAAAACAGTATTATGACCCATACAGTATTTTGACCCTAACCCTTTTTTAAAACTTCGTGCGAATAATGCGACTGTTTTCTAATTTCCTTTCTCTGTTACCACAATTTGACAAATCGACGCTACAAATTGGTGTAACAGAAAGAGAACAAGAAAACAGTCGCTTTATACGCACGAAGTTTCAACAATTCGACTAATGTGAATCTGTTCATTCGCTACCTACAACTTTGCCACTTATTTTCCATTAGACTTATAGTTTTGTCGAAAATCGAGATGGACCACTTTTTACGCTTAAACCCTTCATAGCCCAGTCATATTAGGGGTTTCACCTCGGAATTAAAGATAATAAGCTGAAAATTGGCATAAACCTTTGTTTTGTCGTTCTAAATGTTGTCTCAAAAGTCACAAGTTCTATCGTGTCCGCGTCTTAAGATATTGAAGGTCGAAGATCACAAAAATCGGTTTTTTGTAAATATCTCATTTTCTATTGCTTAAATGAGATTTGCACCTATATAAAAGTTGTAGAGTATAACACTCCCTACAACTTTTGCCTTTACCGTTTTGCGGTAGACAGCGAAGAGTGCGACGCGTACATTGATATATGACCTAATGCAAGGTCAAGCATGATTTACGGTTATCAGTAACTCAAAGTTAATTATCAGTCTTAATGGGATACAAGGCAACGAATTTGCCCACCAAGAAGCAAAACTCGGTAACAGATCTCCCCTCAGGCAAATTAATGCCTACTCCAAAGCAGACCTTCAAAAACTCATTGAACTCATAAATATTTTCCGCTGAATGTTTGTTCACGATTTCGTCGTGCTTGTGGAGACCAACGAAAAACTCCGTTTCGCATCAGCAGCGTACTAGGCTTAATACTTAAGGGGCCAGTTATAGCGATCAGGAAAACAATTTAAACGCAAAGTATTTTTTCAAACGAACATTTTATTAAAAAAAAAAACTTTCTGGGCTATTTACTATCGATTGGTATAACATTTGTTATTCAATTGTAGCGAAAACGTAGTGATTTTTTTCATTTAAACATTTTTCCTGATTCGTTTTCCTGATCGCTGTAACTGGCACCTAATACGTTGGGGGGAGAAGTGTGTAGAATTGTAAAAATTTTAGTAAAAAATCTACTACAACTATCCACCCATAGAACCTATTTCGTTGTAGCAGTGAACTGCCCAAAAAAAAGACCACAAAATTTTCGGTCTACGATTCCGTCTTGTAATTTTTGTATGGGATTTATCTTCGTTTCAACAGCGTACTAAGCTTTAACCTGTAAACTGATGCAAGAAATAAAAAATAAATAAATAGGGTGGCGCAACAGAGCGAGGAGCCCCAGGGCCAAGCGCATTTCTCACAACCATACCTTGCAAGGGAATAGAAGGAACCTACAATTTAATGCCGGTTCCGAACGGCTAATCGAGAAAGCGCTTTTTCATGGCAATGAATTACTAACGGAGGTCTTGTCAATTCCTCGCGAAAGGCGATACCCGTAGAAAAAATATTTTGTCTCTGTTGGGAACAAATACGAAACAATGTAACAAACACGAAAATTTAATTTTTATGGTATCTGGTTGGTTGTGTATCTGCTTAGAAATTATAAAATTTTCTTAAATCAGTGTGGATTCGATTTCAGTTTCTGTTTTCAAACTCAGCCGCTTTTAATTCAACTGCATGAAAACTCCTTTTAGTAATTTATAAAAATACGATATTTTGGAAGGTTTTGACCTCACCTTTCATAAATTTCAGTTTGAACCATAAGCTTCCCTTTAATATTCACCTTATTTAGTTAAACGCCTGGAAAATAAGTGAGCTTCAGGCACGACAGTTTGCGTTTTAATAAAAATTGAAGTTTAACCTTTTCTACGACCATCATTGTTCTTGTCATCATGCAAGTTATTTTATTTAAACGTCTATTGTGGCACCCAGAGCTGTCATTTCGCCGGCGTATTATTAAAACGCTTTGCAATCGTAACAAAAATAATTATTTTATTTTCTTTAATCTTATGCTCAAATCAAATACAAGCTTTTTTTCAATCGTTTTGTAGGTCAATCAGGGGAATATTGAAATGGAAGTTTTCAATAAGGATTTGGACCAGCCTGCAGAGCTTCAGGATGTTCGCATCAAACTAAAGAGTACGAAGCGATACAAAGTATCTCTGAAAGACAACATAGGTCTACCTAACCCGTTAACTTCCATCACGAAGCATATTGGCCAAAAATATATTTATAATAAAGTGAGAACTTTAAAAAGCGTCCCCGAAGTTCCGCGGGTCGATGATGGCGACTCGGGTATTGCAATGTCGGAAGGGACCAGCAATAACGATTAGTATAATTCATCTTATCATCAGAATCAATTGTTTTAGAAAAACCATGTACCTGAATCTAATAATCTATCACCTTTATGGTAAATATTATTTGTCCAATTTTGATTATGAGCCGTTCACAGCGCACGACCTCATTCTACTTTTCAAACCGATACGAACTTTATTTTTATACAATGTTTTGTTATAATATAACTAAAACGGATATCAACAAATGTTAAAAATAATCTACAATGCATGAGCAAAATAAAACTTGTATTCAATATTTGTATTTCAAATTATGTAAAATTTATTAGGGTAAACATTTTTTATGCTTATTTAATTTGTTTCGATTGGATTTGAAGATCTAAATCCGAGTACGCTGCTGATGCGAAACGAAATCTTTCTTTCCACGAACACACCCCGAATCGTGAACAAACACTCAGCGGAAAATATTTGTGCGGAGTATTATCAGCTGTTTACAAAAATTGGGGGCGTTCAACAATCGTATCCGGTTAGCTTGTTGTTGTTGTTTACGTGTTAAACTTTTAGCAGAGTCACCCATTCAACTAAAAGCTATCTAAAGGTATCCGAGTATTTTTGGTATACATACCTTTCTATTCAAGTGATCAGCTGATAGAAAATTTATTTTTATTTCTTTTCATATTAGTTTTTTCTTACTGTGTGCATTTATTTCAACATTGATGCCTCTAAAAATGCATATGAAATCGAAAAAAAGTTATAATCGTTAAGCAACGATATTTTGAATGTTTTTCTGTTTTTAAAAGTCGAATTTAAATATTTCACAGCTGTTGCCTGCAGCAATCTGGAAAAAGATATCTGAATCGCATCTACAAAAGCTTTTTTGCACTGTAACTAGTTTTTCTTAGTTTGTTTTTGTCAAAATTTCGCAAGCACTGGCTAGGTTTATAATAACTTCGAGACATCAAGTGGTGCTGTGATTTATCTTTCTATTCTACATAGTTAGTAGTAAAAGTAATTTCACATCATACAGATTTTTTCAATTTGAAATTCACGAATTTGTCTCCCAAGTATTTGTGCAAAGTAGTTTTTAAATTACATCCATTTTACTTCATTTTGATCAAAAACACTATGTTCGTAATGATGTTGCCTATTAAGTTCTACCACAACACGGCCTCTGTTCAAATAAGAACTTCAACTTCATGTATAAGCACATCATCCATTTATTTAAAGAAGCCCCAATTTAAGTAGTTATTCAACCTCTAACGAGTTTGATGCGCTATCTGAATCCATATTAAGAATTGTTTCCCTTTATCTTCACACTGAAATCGCAATTGCGGGCGATTTCAATGTACACAATTCTGGGTGGCTTCGACCTTCTGGCCAGACTAGACCCGTAGGTAGGTATGTGAATTAAATCTTTTAACTCAGCTTGTTGATGAGCCCATTCGGGTTCCGGACATTTCTGGTCATTCGGCCATCACAATAGACTTGTTTCTCACTTCTAATCCTGAAAAATAAAGGGTCAAAGTTGTTGGAAGTACAAACAGACCCTTATAGAACTAACAATTTTGTTCATTTATTGTAGTTGATATACGAGTACCTTCTGTCTCGCTATTACTATGCATATAGCATTTTGTAATTTCTCATTCTACTTTTTACTTCACTTCGCTGCAGCTGCTTGCTTGTTAAAGATTGTTCTGATTAACCAATTAAATAAATTACAAACGTTTATATTCTACTAGCGACCCGCCCCGACTTCGCACGGGTACAATGCTGATAATTCTGTAATATCCTCGAAAATATTCATTTAAATCACATTCTTTAAAGAGCAATTTTGATCTACATGAAATGCACAACGTATCTAATGTATTTAATTGGAAAAGTAATGATACTGTATCGTTTAAAATAGCTTGGGAAATAACCCATATTTTTTTTGTAATATGTAAAAGAAAAAAATGGTTACTGTGGGTTATCCTTAGGAGATAAGCATATGCTGTTGCGGACTTTTTTATTCATCTTTTTGAGATATACAATCCGTAGTACACAAATTTGATCTATCTCGTAAGGTTTAGCCAGCGTTTGTAAGCAGAAATATGTTTGTTACGACATCACATTACAAATCTTTAAATTTTAGGCTTTTCTCTACTATAATATGCATGAATTATACATATACCTTCCTCTTGAATCACTCTATCCATTTACTGAATCCGTTCCGTAGTTTTAAAAATCTATGCATACATAGGGACATAGGGACAGAGAAAGCGACTTTTTTTTATACTATGTAGTGAAGCTTTTACTTAGTTTTTTAATAAAAGGTTTAACATAACAATGAGGTTTCAACAAAAGTGTCACCTCTAGGCTTGTCGTACCATTGTGTCATATCAGTAGATCTCCCGGTTTCCGTCAAAGTAAAAAGAGAAAATGTCCCAAAGGGACTGTATGTCCCTGTCCACACGTGTTATTCCAATAGCGTTATATCGGTCGTTTCTGGGCAAAAGGGGTGAGGAAGAAAGAGGTTGGATGCGCAAAACGAAATCAGATTTATCTGCCTAAGCAGTACACTTGGCGTGTCCAGACGGGTTATACTCATAACGTTCTGCTTTTTTTAATACACTTTCCAACACAAAATGGAGAACTTGTGCGAGGAATTATAACAACGTGTAGACACCTAGCGTTAACAGCATAACGTTATTGAAATAACCCGTCTGGACAGGCACTATGGCAATATGAGAAAGCCAATTGGGACGGCATGAATTATTTCTTTCGAAATTTCAATTGGTCGCATTGTGCTTTCTTGACGGTTTATATTTTCGCAATTATTAGGCAGCTTCACTGCATGACTGCATAACTTATATCGTTTTTCATTGAAGAAAGGAGTTACTCCTTTTGTGAAAAGATTGGGCGCGTTCGAGAACCTATCGGATAGCCTATCTCGGATAGCCGTATCTTACGGCCATATTATTCACTCTTTAAATTTAAACCCAATAGAAATAAACCCAGTTGTCAAATTTTGATCCCAGGTTTAAATTTTGATCCCAGGTTTAAAATAAACCCAGTTGTCAAAGTGAGAAACGTCAAATTGAAACAGCACTTTCTCGTGGATAAATTTATATTTGAAGAAATTGTAAGTAATACTTTTAATTTAATATATAATTTAATAATAATACTATCTTTTCCATGTTGTTGCAGGTTCAAGAAATGGTAACTCCACCAATTGCTGCTTCAGGTGTTGCTGAAAAGGCAACAAGGGCCAAGAAATTCGCAAAATGTTTCTGCATTGCGGATGAACACACTACGCGAAGGCACCGCACCTGATATTACCAACGAGGATTTCTTCCCAACTCTTGGCGCCTACACGACGTTAATTGAAGTTGGTCTCAGATACTCAATAATCCAAAGCGGAGGCTGTTCGCCCCGTTCTGAATTCTGATGTCCAAGTAGCTGATCATTACTAAGAAGCAGACGAGTGGGAGCGCTTTTATTTTTATTTTAACAGACCACAATATGTAACCATGTCCAAAGCAAATGAAATGAATATACTCGTAAAATAAAAAACTAAACACTAAATTTCACATCAGTCATGATCAGCGCTGTGGCATTTTTGGAACGACCTGTTTTGGTCCTTTAAATGATCTGGTTCAATGGCTAATTCGGTTTCCAACTCGAAAAGGTATGAATATATATCGTCGACATATTTCGAAACCAGAATGGGATTTTCCGCATTGTCAGCATCAATGTTTTGAACCGCATCAATTAAATTGGCCGAATGCGATTGCACATTTACGATTTTGATTTAACATTCTTGATGCTGTATCTTTTACTTCGTCCTGTGAATCACTTCCAATCAAAGAACCTTGTGTTGGTTTTGCAGCAGTATGTTTAATGGCTACGACAAACTGTCTTCCTGCCTGATTGTTGCTCCTTGTACTAGCTTAGATATAGTTCATAGCAGACTGACTGTTGTTGGCTGCTATTGGTTGGGTTGGCTTCTTCCAGTTACTGTTCACGCATGACTTTGATTTTTAGGATCTTTTAACTCTTTTAAAATCATTGTGGCCACCTCTGATCCTGGAGTCCTTGTCACTTGGGTATCTTTAGTCGTCTAATTGAAAGACAAAATTAATTCCCATTTGAGTTTACAAGAATCTATCAAATGTACTTACCTAGCAAAATGCTTTGCCAATGCAAATGGTAATTAGAAGGAATATAACGCTGTCTTTTTAGCAACAATTGACTTGTAAGACTTATAATATATTTATTTGTTGGCTGTAAGGAAATCAAGTGATTGTCGGCACTTCGGCAGATAGAACAAAAATACAACAAATAATTTCTATTACTTCACCTTTTACTTTTGACAGATTGGATTGGGTTTGTTCGCGTAACATATATAAAGCACACTTTTTATGTCAAAATCTAGGTAAGTTTGCTTGATTTGGCTGCAATATTTGAAATTTCCCTATAGTATGCGAACGAACCGAAAATACATCCGGATGTAAAAATTTAAACCCGACAACGCAATGCGGTTTAAATCCATCGGGTTTATTTGGAGTGAATAATATGGATTTGCGTTTGACAATCGGGTTTATGCGATTTTACATCCGGATGTAAATTTAAACCTGGGTTTATTGGGTGAATAATATGGCCGTTAGATACCTTTTTGAACGATCCAGATATCTTTTTCCAGATAGCTGCAGACAACAGCTGTGAAATATTAAAATTCGACTTTTGAAAACAGAAAAACATTCAAAATATCATTGCTAGACGATTATAACTTAGTTTTTTCGATTTCCCATACGTTTTTAAAGACTCTTATGCTAAAATAAATGCACACCAAAACATAAAATCAGCATGAAAAAAAATAAAAATAAATTTTCTATATGTTTGTATCAGCTGTTCGCTAAGACTGCTATTATACGGTGAAATTTGTTGCACGAAACTACTTCGAATTCTTCTTTGTTCTGTCATTCCGTGTCGCAAGTGTAATTACACGATGAAATCCAGTTTCATGAAACTAGTTTCACATTTCTCTTTATTTCTCATTCGGTGTTTTTATTTTTGGGGAAAAATAGTTATCTAGCAGTGCCTGGTTGCTTCAAAACCTCTTTTATTGGCAATTGAAAAACAAAAAAGTCATTATTATTAGTATTATTTCTTATTTTTGAACCAAATGAAACTGAATAAACAAAAACACCAACAAAGACAAAGGGGGCGTTCGAGAATCGTATCCGGATAGCTTGTTGTTGTTGTTTAAGTGTTAAACTTTTAACAGAGTCACACACCCATTTCAACTAAAAAGCTATCTAAAGGTATTCGAGTATTTTTGGTATACCTTTCTATTCAAGTGATCAGCTGATAGAAAATTTATTTTTATTTCTTTTCATGTTGATTTTTTGTTTTGGTGTGCATTTATTTCAGCATAAGAGTCTTTTTAAACTCATGGGAAATCGAAAAAAATAAGTTATAATCGTCTTGCAATGATATTTTGAATGTTTTTCTATTTTCAAAAGTCGAATTTTAATATTTCACAGCAGATCGTTCAAAAAGGTATCCAAGATACGGCTATCCGAAATAGGCTATCCGATAGGCTCTCGAACGCGCCCAAAGAGAAACGTCAAAGCTGTTTCACGAAACCATAACCCATGCGACACACGGTAGCACATTATCCATCTCTGTTTTTCGAACTTTCGTTCTCTTTTGCACTTATGGTGTTCGAACAGTTTCGTGCAACAAATTGCACCGTATAATAGACTGCTATTATACGGTGAAATTTGTTTCACGAAACAACTTCGAATTCTTCTTTGTTCTGTCATCCCGTGTCGCAAGTGTTATTACATGATGAAATCCAGTTTCATGAAACTAGTTTCACATTTCTCTTTATTTTTCATTCGGTGTTTTTATTTTTGGGGAAAAATAGTTATCTAGCAGTGCCTGGTTGCTTCAAAACCTCTTTTATTGGCAATTGAAAAACAAAAAAGTCATTATTATTAGTATTATTTCTTATTTTTGAACCAAATGAAACAGAATAAACAAAAACACGAACAAAGACAAAGGGGGCGTTCGAGAATCGTATCCGGATAGCTTGTTGTTGTTGTTTACTTGTTAAACTTTTAGCAGAGTCACACACCCATTTCAACTAAAAAGCTATCTAAAGGTATCCGAGTATATTTGGTATACCTTTCTAATCAAGTGATTAGCTGATAGAAAATTTATTTTTATTTGTTTTCATATTGATTTTTTGTTTTGGTGTGCATTTATTTCAGCCTAAGAGTCTTTTAAAATGGATGGGAAATTGAAAAAAATAAATTATAATCGTCTAGCAATGATATTTTAAATGTTTTTCTATTTTCAAAAGTCGAATTTTAATATTTCACTGCTGTTGTCTGCAGAAATCTGGAAAAAAATATCTGGATCGTTCAAAAAGGTATCCAAGATACGGCTATCCGATAGGTTCTCGAACCCAACCAAAGAGAAACGTCAAAGCTGTTTCACGAAACCATAACCCATGCGACACACGGTAGCACATTGTCCATCTCTGTTTTTCGAACTATCGTTCTCTTTTGCACTTATGGTGTTCGAACAGTTTCGTGCAACAAATTTCACCGTATAATAGCAGTCATAGCAGTCTTTGGTTTCTCTATTTCACAGAAATGGTTTGCATCTTTGCTAAATGCTTAACACGTAAACAACAACAACAAGCTATCCGGATACCATTCTCGAACGCAGCCATTTACTCTTTTTCTATTTTTCATGTTTCATTGAAAAATAGAGTAGATCCGGAGTAACTTTGCTAAATGCTTAACACGTAAACAACAACAACAAGCTATCCGGATACCATTCTCGAACGCAGCCATTTACTCTTTTTCTATTTTTCATGTTTCATTGAAAAATAGAGTAGATCCGGAGTAACTCTAAGACTACTATTATACGGTGAAATTTGTTGCACGAAACTACTTCGAATTCTGCTTTGTTCTGTCATCCCGTGTCGCAAGTGTAATTACACGATGAAATCTAGTTTCATGAAACTAGTTTCACATTTCTCTTTATTTTTCATTCGGTGTTTTTATTTTTGGGGGAAAATAGTTATCTACTAGTGTCTGGTTGCTTCAAAACCACTTTTATTGGCAATTGAAAAACAAAAAAGTCATTATTATTAGTATTTTTACTTATTATTGAACCAAATGAAACAGAATAAACAAAAACACGAACAAAGACAAAGGGGGCGTTCGAGAATCGTATCCGAATAGCTTGTTGTTGTTGTTTACGTGTTAAACTTTTAACAGAGTCACACACCCATTTCAACTAAAAAGCTATCTAAAGGTATCCGAGTATTTTTGGTATACCTTTCTAATCAAGTGATCAGCTGATAGAAAATTTTTTTTATTTATTTTCATGTTGATTTTTTGTTTAGGTGTGCATTTATTTCAGCATAAGAGTCTTTTAAAGCGGATGGGAAATTGAAAAAAATAAGTTATAATCGTCTAGCAATAATATTTTAAATGTTTTTCTATTTTCAAAAGTCGAATTTTAATATTTCACAGCTGTTGTCTGCAGCAATCTGGAAAAAGATATCTGGGTCGTTCAAAAAGGTATCCAAGATACGGCTATCCGAGATAGGCTATCCGATAGGTTCTCGAACCCACCCAAAGAGAAACGTCAAAGCTGTTTCACGAAACCATAACCCATGCGACACACGGTAGCACATTTATCCATCTCTGTTTTTCGAACTTTCGTTCTCTTTTGCACTTATGGTGTTCGAACAGTTTCGTGCAACAAATTGCACCGTATAATAGCAGTCTAAACGCCGAAGATCTACTCCCATTTGTTTGGGAGATCTACTCTGAATTCACGTACACATGCAAAAACATTTGTTCTGTCAGACGTTAAATGGAAAATTATTTGATAATTTAAAATTTATTGTGTCAGCGTTATGTTCAAAAAATTGTTGAAAACTATGAACAAGCGAATAAATAAGTTAGAAATCAGTAATTTGCTGGAAAAAACCAAATTACAAAATGTGAAAATATGAATCCCTATATGTGAGCATCAATTTAGCCTGCAAAACTAGGAAATAACTTAAAAACGTGTTTCATTGAAAGGAGTAGTTCTCGATTTGAGAGTAATTCTGTCGAATTTCAATGAAAAACGCTATTAGATTGGAATAATCCTAAAAACTCTGCTCGCTCTATTATATAGTGTTATCGCTTATAGAGGCAAACGACGGCGCAATAGCCAACGTTTTGAGCACGTTTTGAGCACAGAGTATAACCAGAGAGTCCACTGCAGCAAGGTAGTGCGTTTTGCCTACAACACAGAGTATAACCAGAGAGTCCACTTCAGCAAGGTAGTGCGTTTTGCCTACAAGCTAAACTAAACCGGATGACCCCACCCGGATGATCTCACTGGCCTTCACTTCCCACAGATCAAAGTCAGTTGAGTTTGAAAAGTAAAAAAAAAATTTTTTGGTTGCAAAAAAAATCGATAATTTTTAATTTTCATACAGCCTAGAACTTAGAAAAATAAATTTAAGTTGCAGGAATTAACTTTTTTTTCCATTTTGACCAGTATTTCACTGAAAAAGACAAAAATTAGTAAAAAATTTCATAACGATGCAGGCGTTTTGTTAAGTTTTTACAGTTCATACTAGTGAGCACAGAGCCTCAAACTCAGAAATAGGACGCCATGTTGAAAAATTTTTTGCGGGTGTTTCGGGCTGAAGGGGTGGAAGTGGATGCTCTGTATTATCTACTCTGTGGCCTACAAGCTAAACTAAACCGGATGCCCGCACCGGATGCCCGCACTGGCCTTCACTTCCCACAGATCAATGTCAGTTGAGTTTGAAAAGTAAAAAATTTTTTTTTGGTTGCAAAAAAAATCGATAATTTTTAATTTTCATACAGCCTAGAATTTAGAAAAATGAATTTAAGTTGCAGGAAATAACTTTTTTTTTCCATTTTGACCAGTATTTCGCTGAAAAACACAAAAATTAGTAAAAAATTTCATACCGATGCAGGCGTTTTGTTAAGTTTTTACAGTTCATACTAGTGAGCACAGAGCCTCAAACTCAGAAATAGGACGCCATACTGAAAAATTTTTTGCGGGTGTTTCGGGTTGAAGGGGTGGAAGTGGATACTCTGTATTATCTACTCTGTGGTTTTGAGTACGAGACTCTCCTCCTAAATAAGACGAAAAATCGATAGGCGATCTTAACGAAATTAATACGAACCTAAGACGAAAGATCTAGAGGAGATCTTTGCACAGCTGTCACTCAAGTGGAAGCCATTTAAAACTCAAGGCCAATAACTCCAATGTCTGAATCACCAAATGACCTCACCGCTCTTACGCCAGGCCATTTCCTCATCGGACAGTCAACAATTCTGATTCTGCCGGAATACTTACTCGCTGGAAGCTTGTAAGTCATTCAAAAAATGAGTTCTATGAATAATTATCTATGTAAGCAGCGACATCCAGTTTTTAACGCAAATGCCTTGCAAAACCAATGTGAAGTTTACATGTTAAATCATAAAAAGGAGCTCTCATCATATTGCAAACTAAGATCTACCGATGTTGACAGGATGTGGATCCAGCTTCATAATCCTAGTCACTGGGTGTTTGCCTTTCATCACGAAGAAATAGTCTCGGCATTATGCGGATCTGATGTTTTAACGGCAAAACTTCAAGGCGTAGGACTTAAGAAACTAACAGCCAACTGTGTCATCAACAACCCACATGACTATTAATGCTCATACTTTATATACTATTATATTGTATATCAGAACTAGGTGCCCCTTTTCTGCCGACACTCAACTTGAGTGTATTCGTGGATAAGTTTGAAATCGGCCCAATACAAGCTAAAAACCAGAAGAAGGAGGAAATCATCATTCGAGGAGAAGACGACTTAACACTACTCAAAAGAGAAAATAACGAATCAAAAAACACAGCAAACACTACCAAACAAAATCTCTCATTATGATGTTCATCAGTACTCGATTGGTTACTTTCATTTTATGGAGTTGTAATTCTGGCCACACTTTTGCTGCTACTACGGAGGAAGATGGCAAGTCAGCGGCGCCGAGGAGAATGTTGACAAATAGTTTTCACCGTAGTATTGAGCAAAGTTCAACGCGGGCAGCGTATAATTTCGCAATTATTAGGCAGCTTCACTGCATAACTTAATGTTACGTCTTCTTTCAAATCAAATCATATCATACTTTTTCTTCCATTCTTGACATACTGTAAATAATTGAATTGATACTAACTCGCTTGCCATATGCATTCTCATGCATTTATCAATGAATCAGCATTAATACCGAATTCAATCTTGCAACTTAATTCCTTTGAACTCAATCAATATAAATTTTGTGTACATTCAGCATAAGCATACCTTTAGCATACCTTTGTAAATAAGTTAGTGTAAGCATTTCTTTTGTATAAATAACATTGTAAGCTAATAAAGATTATGATTTACGATCAACAGGTTGTTGTGCTCATTTGTTATTATTGCTTCACCCCACCAGTGGTAATGAAGTATTAATAGATCACAACTACAAAGCTACTATAGCATACAAAGGTACAAGAACCTTTTGTATTGCCATCTTCGGTCTGGTCAAGGTTTATGTATCCTGTCCAGCTAGTCGGAGCAAATTAGTTCCGACTTTAACAGACCTGTAACCTGGATACATCAGCTGATATGATATCTAACGTAATTCTCAACGTATAGAAAAACATAAAAATATAAAGTAGGATTAAGGTTAGGTTTAGGATTTTTGTTATTTATTCTTTTTTTTTGTTATTTATTATATCTTTCTGTTAATCTATTTTTTTTTATGGTTAATGTTTAGATTTCCGATTCATTTTTGTTTAAATTTTAGTTTCATTTTGGTTTTCATTTGAGTTATTTATTTTTCGTTTCGCACATATGTTTTCATTTTTTGTTTGTTAGTTTTTTCTTAAATAAAATGTGCATCACGCCGATAGGTTGAAGCAGAGGTTTTATTTTTGTTCTGAGCTCGTGATGGCGTGCTAAGCACGATTACAGGGGGATGAGGAGGTTGGCGATGCATCGGTGGTAATTGGTTTCTCCTGGCAGCGGTGATCGTCTTCGGGGAACTCGACAACATGGCCGACCGAGTTCCATGGTTGGGTGGGCTACAGGCCACACTGCTATTTCACCTCGCAGTGCCTGAAGTGTGGTAAGGTTTTTGTGGTGGTGGTTTTTTTGGCACGATATATGTTTTTGTAATGTGGTTTCCGTCTGGCGAAGGGGCAAGATCCCCCCCTAATCCGGCGAGCTGAGCCGCGCATCGCAAGCGTGCCAGGTCCCTTCGTCACGACACTTCCTTTTCCCTTCCTTTTCCGATTTCCGTTTCCTTCCTTTTCTTTTCACTTTTCCCTTATCCTCTTATTTTGCCTCTTCCCGCTTTCCTGTTTTTAGTTGTTTTACCTCTCCCATCCTAATGTCATCCTCCTGTCAAATTTCCTTTCTTTTCTTTTCCCTTTTCTTTTATCCTTTCCTTTCCTTTCCCATATTCCATTCCTACCTTATCTTTTTGTCTTTACCTATTCCAATCCTCTACCTATCCCAATCCCTTCCTTCATCCAACTACCTTTCCCCAAACTTCCTACCCCTCCATATTACAAAGCCACTCTGCAACCGTGGACTATATTAAGGCTGATTATAATAAATGGTGTCTAAAGGCACGAAAAGGCTGCATAAAAAAAAAAAAAAAACCAGGAGCGGAGCCCTAGAAGTTGAAAGTGGCTGGCGGACCGCCAGCGAGAAGCAGCAGAACAGCGAATTTTTATTATGTTAATTCTAATAAATAAATAATAAATAAAAATAAAAAATAAATAATAAAACTAATTTAGATTATATAAATGAAAATGAAAATACTGAAGAAAATCAAATGAATTACAGAATTCTTTCTTATAACGTTGCAGGGTTAAGTAATAAGGCTTTATTTGTCAATTTTTATAGTTTTGTTAATCAATTTGATTTTGTTTTTTTATATGAAACATTTATTATGGAAAACAATTTTTTGAGTATTCAATGTAAATTTAAGAGTTTTGAATTTAAACTAATACCAGCAGTAAGAACACATTCAAGAGGAAGAGCTAGTGGTGGATGTTTTTTTTTGGCTTTAAGAAGACCTTAAAAAACCTGTTTTGTAAGTTTGAAGCATATGATGGTGTTACGTATGTTAAGCTCCGCATTTTGGAAAAAAGTTTTCGCATCATTCCGACCTACCTTAATTGTAATCAATGGAATAACGATTTTGAGAAACTGGAGGCAATAATCTCTAAAGATAAAACATTTAATTTACTGGTGATAGGGGATATGAATGCCCGAACAGGAAGCCAATTAGGAAATGAAAACGTGACTATGGGAATAGAACGCAGCTCAAAGGACAAGATTACTAATTCAAGGGGACTTAAGCTTATCGAGCTATGTGATGCATACGGCCTAAGGATCCAAAATGGTACAAGCGTGTCTGATACGAATGGCGAATTAACTTTTGTTGGGGTACAAGGAAGTTCTGCGAAGAATCATCAGACTATAGTCTGGTGGGCAATGAATGGAATAATCGTTTGACAGATTTGAAAGTGGAAAATGTCCCTTTTTCGGATCATTTCAAGAGATGCTCAGGAAACAAGAGAAATGAACACTTTGCCAAAATTGAAATGGAAATTTACGTTTAAAACCGAATATCAATCAAGGCTGAATAGAGCACTTAATGGACAAGATATTAGTGATTTCCCACAGCTTGATGCAATTATAAAAGTCTCATGTCCGGGTGGTGCTGCAAACAATATCTGTCGGCAGAACTTTATTGAGCCACGGTATGACACAGACTGCAAAAAAATGAGACATTTATCGTTTGGTTGGCTTATAGATCTTCAAATGATGAGCACTTCAAAAACCAATATCTACTTGCCAATAAGACTTACAAGGAATTATGTAAACAAAAAAAGGCTGCGTTTTTTGAAGCTGAATCGAGACGATTGGCAGTATGTAGAAGCTCGAAGGATTTCTGGAACCTGGCAAAGCAACTTAATGGCAAAAGGTATGCAATACATTCAAGTTTAAGTCCGCAACTTCTAGCAGCTCACTTTGAAACATTGTTGAATCCAGCACAAGAAAAACTTTCTTTTCAATATGCAACTCCATGTTTGTACTGTGAAGTTCTTGATTCTTCGATAGAGTATAGAGAAGTGACCTCAGCTTTAGAGAAACAAAGACGGGAAAGCCTCTGGATCAAATGGCATTCCAGCTGAATTTTATAAGTTAGGTACAATGGAACTGATCAGCATGCTGACACTTATGTATAACAATATAATGGAAACTGGTCTTATGCCACATGAATTCAAGGAATCCATTATTTTCCCGGTATTCAAGAAAGGAAATTTGAATGAAACATCCAACTACAGATCATATAAGATATTCACACTTATTTTGCAAAAACGCCTTACCAAATGGATCGATGAAAACAAACTCCTGAAAGAGTTTCAAGCAGGATTCAGGTCAGGATATTCCACGGTGGACCATATATTTACTCTCAAGAGCATTGCAGAATCATTTCTTCGCAAACAAAAGAAGCTATATGCTTTTTTCGTAGATTTCAAATCTGCTTTTGATTTGATCGATAGAAAAGCACTTATCTACAAGCTCTTCAACAACGGCATGTCATGGAAGTTTGGAAGAATTTTACAGAATCTGTATGAGAACACTACGGCAAAAGTATGGAATGGAGAATTGCTGTCGGAAGGATTCAATTCACAATCGGGAGTCAGGCAGAGGTGCACATTGAGCCCAAGTTTGTTTGCATTATTCATTGATGACCTTGCGGACCTTTTACCGTGCGGTGTCGAGTACGGTGAAATAATAATTAAAGTTTTGATGTTCGCGGATGACATTGTACTTTTGGCAGCCTCACCAGAATCGCTACAGCTGATGATAAATCGTGTATATCAATATTGTAAACTTTGGAACTTAATTGTCAGCCTGGAAAAATCCAAGGTTTAGGACGCAGTTGCGCAAACGAAAAATGGAATTACAATGGTGAACTCATCGAAGTTGTTACAGAATTTAAATACCTAGGAGTTTATTTCACTAGAACTTTAAATATGGAAAAACATTTTAAGGAAAAACTCATGAAAGCTAAAAGTGCAGTGAACTCAGTTTGGAATAGATGTTTCTATAACAAAAATGTAACCCATAGCAGCAAGTACAGGATATTTGAAGCAGTATCAGAATCGGTGCTCTTTTACGCAGCGCAAACTTGGGGAACGAAGATGTATGATACAGTCGAGAAGCTTCTGCGATACTATTGTAAAAGAATTTTTCAATTGCCGAATAGTACACCTAACTACGTAATCATGTTAGAAACCAGTTTATCCCCGCTTTTCGTACGAACTTTGAAAATTCAGGTGGATTACATATTGAAGGCACTAAAGATGGATGATAATCGACTTCCAAAGATAGCAGCTCTGCAAGCCATAAGGAACAAAACAGGCTGGTATGCTGATTGGATAGAACTAGCAACAGAATGTGGCATAGATATAAACGTAAATTATACCAATATTAAAGAGCTTGAAACGTCACTTTACCAGCTAATTTCTGCAGTAGACCTTAAGCACGGGTCACACATGGCTGGTTGCCAGCGGCGAATTGAGTAGCCGCTACTACCAGCCGCTGATCAGCTTTGTGTGACCACAAAATTCGCAACCAGCCCTGGCAGCCGGCGAGTGTTTAGCAGCGGCTGGTGAAGTTGAACATGTTCAACTTTTGGGAGCAAGCAGCGGCGGCTGGCAGCTAGTAGCGCAATCTGACCAAATCGGCTGGTAAGTAGCAGCGAATAGATTTGACATTTTTGCTCATTTCAAATTATAAACTAATTGTAAACAGTACGCGTAGATTAAAAAATTTTATTTTAAATAATACCTTATATGTATATATTTTTAGTTTTTTAGGGGAATGTGGAAACATCATTATGATAAATCGTTTTTAAGCCATTGGAGTTAAGGTTTTTATATGTAATGGTTGTAATTTGACCAAGTTATTTTTTGTTTGTATTTCCAGTTTTCCCGAATAGAATAGTTTTTGTATCTTTGTTATTGTTGGAAATGAAGCTTTTAAGCGGATTGTCTGAATATGGAGAGAATGACTACGCTAATGCTCTGCGGAAGGTAATCAAAACACATTTTCTTTTGATCGTACAATCTTTAATAAAAAACAAATTATAGATTCCGAGAAACGAATTAAGGAGCAACTTCTTAGAATAATTGTTGGTGATTTAGTTAATCGGAATGAAGACGAACTAGACGAGATACTGATGATGTGCCGTTGATGGAGACGCAGTGGATGAAAACTTAGAAGAAGTTTCCAAAACAAAAGAGTCAGAGTCGGCTTTTAAACAGAAAGTGAAGTTTTTATCGGAAGAAGATATTTCGAATGCGGGCTATACCATATTTGATGTTGTTCTCCCTCTTCCTGGACACGACATTACTTACCCAGCAAATGAAGTAGCGAAATGGTACGAAGATATTCTCGCCGAAGAGGACCTCAACTCTGAGAAGTTGAAAATGGATGTTAAAATATTCTCTTTGGCAGGTGCTTACAGAAAACTTTTGATAAAACCTAAAAATATGTCGTGGTACATTAAAACGTACAATTGTCCTCAAGGAGATGTAATTTTATCACATTTTGAGAAGTATAAATAAAAAAGAAGTGTACCTGACGTTGAAGGTAAATTTTTAGCATTGGTACTGGACTTTTGCTTACCGGCTTCGGTGCATGCAACGATGTTTCTTAGAGAAATTTTAAAGTTTGATACATCGTCAACAAACCAAGCTCAGATTGAGAGGTCGGAAATGAAGAAATTTGAAGATGAGAGTTCGCCTAAGTAAACCAAGAAAAAGAAGACAATGCGGCAGTTGTAGAGAACCGAGAAGAAGAACTCCACCTTTCCCCATCGAATGAAAAGACTGCTGAAAACCGTTCAATCGAAGCCGGGGATGAAAGCGATGCAAAGCGAACAAAAGAAGAAACTGTTTCAGCTTGAATTTTGTAATTAAGAGAAAGTTTATTGGAATTCTAATGTTTTTTTTTATATTTGTTTTACAGAAATAAAATTTTATATTTTTTCAAATATACGTAAAGGTTTTTTGAATAACACATTTCTTTAGCTTTGATGTAATTTTTGCAGTCTTTATAGTTGGAAGGATGTTCTTCGAGGAAGTTTGCGCAAGAAATGCGTGAACAGTTTTTGGGTGTATGGGGAGGAAGATTGCAATTTTCGTCTTGTACGTCAGCAGAAAAGTTAAAAGAACGTTAAATAATGAACTTTGATTTTGTTTATTCTTCTGATCGAATCGTTTTTCTTTAAAAAAAAAATAGACTATTGTCATACGTCAAAACGTTACAACAAAGAAAAAAGTTTCTTTTACTTTGGTGCCAACCATAATTCTACTTCATCACTTGAAATTTTCAAATATCTTGCCCAACTCCATGGTAATTTTAGAAGCTACAGGAGGTTATGAGCTTGGCTTTGTTGTATTTTCTTACTGATAGAAACATTGTTTGTACATCGTGTTTGGGATGTAACATTTTGAAACTTCGTGATGAGCCTCTTATCACGAATCGTGTATCGTCATAGTAAAATAAATAATAAAACATGAAGTCCGAAGCAAACAATTAAAATTTTACTATTATTTATTGGCTCTGCCATCTTGTCCAACATCTATGTATATATTGAAAACAGTAGCATCTACCATACCAAATAATACGATACTATATGCTCCCTTGTAGTTGAAAAACATCGACGTTGAATTTTAAGGCCGTTTAATACGAATATGTTTTCCATCTAGACCTCACCGCAACAGTTGGGAAAGTTCCATTTGGATTCGAATCCTTTCTGAATCTCTTTCCAGTGGTTTGTTTCTTCGGGTACCTAAAAATACAATAAAATGCTATTACTGAGTTGTCTTTTTTTTTGCAAAAGACTTACCAACTCAAAAGTAGGGCGCAATTCAAACCAGTTCTTGAGCAACGACACTCGACCAAAATCATACAGGTAAGCCGAGGCGAGCTCGACTCATCGCTACTACCAAACGGCGAACGTTTCGCAAATGACCCACTGATTTGTTCTCACCAACGAGATCAAGATGTAGTCGTTCTGTTGACCTTTGTATTTGCAAGTGGTGGTGATCCCCCATCATAATCCAACGCTTCAAGCGATTAAAACCATTCATTGGATTTTGCAACAGCAAACAGCAGTGGAATGAATGTTTCAATTTCTAGAACTTGTGCTGATTCTTCCATCAAGATGTTGTTATACTTTAATCCAAGATTTACCAGTTCTTTACGTTTGAGAGTAACATGTGTACAAGTCATGGCTATAATCTTGGCTTCCTTCACTACCAAGTATTTGTATTTCTTCTTTATCGTTGGATAAAAGAGATTCACTAACTGCTAGTGGACAGTTTGTCTTTTCCTTTTCTGCTTCAATTATTTTTCGATGGCTTTTAGAAGAAATTCACTAGAAAAGTAAAAAGTCTTCTAAACAGCAAATTGAAATAGAAGTATGGCAGCTGCTGTCAATCGGTTAGCTGTCAGCCTGTGTTTTGACGTGTGGCTAGCAGCTAAGTGTGACCGCACTGCCAGCTGCTGCTTGCTGCTGCTACTGCCAGCCGCTGGTAAGAAGCGGCTGGCAGCAGCCGTGTGTGACCCGTGCTTTAGATAACGAGAAAAATTTTTGAATGATGCAAGTGAATCTATGCATAGGCAAATTTACAGCAGATTAGAACACAATCTGGGGACAAAAACTATTTCAATGACAAGAATAGTATTGCAGAAATATCAACAATGGTAAAACTGCGAGCAGAACTTCTACCACTGAACTACATACCGCATAGAGAAGATCTACCCATTATATGTTCGCTATGCAACTTAAACGAAAGAGAAGATGTTGCTCATTTTATGGGAAAATGACCGATTTTTAAAGAAATAAGAAAGGAATTTTTTGGAAGCGACATTCTAACACTAAACCAAGTCGTACGCTTGCTGAATGACATGGATGTAAAGAAGTTATCCCAATTCTGCAGACTAGCTACTCTTTATAGAAAATGTATTATAGATGAAACCTTTTAAATGAAAAATATATTTGATAATTTATTTTTGAAGTAAACTTTGTCCCATATTGTAATTGAAAGTTCTTTTTTTAAGACTTGTGATAATTAACTAAAAGGAAAATCTTATATTTATTGATTTATTTTTTATGTTTTGTCAACTAGGCAGACGGCAAAAATGCCATGCTTTTTGTTTTTTTTTGTAAAATTTGTAATAGAACAATGAAAACTAATCAAAAACTATCTATCTATCTATTATGTTAATTCTAGGCGTGATTTTTTTATTGTAGTTTTTTTTAGTGTTAAGTTTTTTTTGTTTAAATTCATTTATTTTTGCTTTTTTTTTTGGTGAAGATTTTTTATTCTTTTTTTGAGTACGAGTTCGATTAGGGGAACGAATTAAAGTGTGTCTCCTCGAACTGGGTTGGAGGTTTTTACGTAGTCTCATTGGACAACCCCTGTTTAGAGCTCTAAGTAGGTAGGACTTAAAGTAGCGTGGGCTGGCGAAAACAAGCGCCCTTGAGCACCCAGGTCAAGGTCGGCCGCATCTGAATTCGCGAACCTTAACGTTCATCCGATCAAAAATTTTTTCACGGTCACCAAATATTAAAATAATTTCTAGTTTTAAGTTCTCTTTTCGAATAAGTTTTGTTTTTTTAAATCTTAGTGTAAGTGTTCATTTTCTTTTGGTTGTTTTACGGATTTTTGTTCTTTTTTGAGGATTTGTTTTTTTTTGGTTTAATGTAAATTTTTAATCCAAATATATGAAATTTTGTGCATCACGCCTACGATGAAAGTAACGACTTTTAATGGGCCCCAAATAAGCCCAATGGAGGTTTAAATTCGAAATTTCAGGGGGTTGTGACGGTGACGATGTGGCTATGGTGAGTGGTGCCTGACAGCCCATTCGCATAAGGGGAATCCCACCAACGATGGCCGACGAGATTCCAGGAGGGGTGGGAAAAGGCCGCACTACTTGACAGCGGTAGTGCCTAGGGTGAGGTGAGGTACTTTTTGTAGTGGTGGTATGAATTGTTGGCACGATATATGTTTTTGATATAAGGCTCAGCTCTACGAGGAGGCAAGACCCCCCCATATCCGGCGAGCTAAGCCGTGCCTCGCAAGCGTGCCTGGCCTCCAAGTAGATGCATCCTTTCCCTTCCCATCGTCACCTTCCTTCATTTTCCTCTCCCTTCCTAAATACCTACCTTCCTGTTTCCTGTGTATGTTCTGTTTCCTAGCCTTATCCTCAGCCTACCTATCACATCCTGTTCCTGTTTTCCGTTTCCCATATCCCATCCAATTTCCCATCCTCTCCTTTCCTTCCCCCCATATACCCCCTTATTATAAAGTGCACTTTAACCCAATTATTACTTAACCCTACAGTGTTTTCAAGATTATATCTTACAAAAAGGTTGAGTTCTTGTTACCAAAAGGAAATCCCCAATTTAATTGAAGCACGATTCAATAAGGTATAGTTCTAGGAGATCCCGCAAAGCTTTAGTCAAAGTTCTTTTTTCTGTATATCTCACCTCAGCAATGAACTTTTTCAATGGACCATTCTCTGTTCATTCAAGTTAATTTTTTCAAAATTTGCGGTTGGAGATGGTGGAAGTGGACTATCTGTTCTACTCTGTGATGGGGTTCAAACCTTGACAGGAACTATCTCTGAACTAAACTATGTCTACACTGAAAATTTCATACAAATCTGTTGGGTGGTTTAGGAGTCTACACCGGACATACATACATACATACATCCTCTTTTATATGTATAGATCTTGCAAGCACAAACACGATTTTCACACACACGGCACAAATTGAAAACTAAGAAAGAACAAAGTACTAGTTTCAATAATGACGCTTCATTAATACAAATGTTATAGCAACAAATAGAGAGTAGTGCCAAAAAGTATGCAATCGATAATATTCCGTGTTAAACGTATAACGCTTTCATATTTGCAAGTCGCCTAAGAAGTTTCACTTCAAAAATTATCAATTTATTGTTGTTTAAACACGTTAGATTTTTGTTTCTTTCTGGAGGGTTGCTTGTTTGTACTGTCCTGTTTCTGGCCTCGACCCATACGCGGCAAGCTGATGTTTAGGCGAGGCTCTCTCAGTAGTTTTTGCTACATACCATTGAAATGACAATGGCGAATGGATGTACGTTCATACATCCACAAATTTTCGAAAGTTAATCCCTCCATAGCCAAATGAAGTGTTTTAGAAAGTGCACAGTTTGATGAAAACCTGCGAACACTACGTGATCCGATAGACATTGTGTTCATTACGAGAACTCTAAGAAATTACTTACCATTTGTGCGGCAGGAGAAGGACTTGGGTTCCATGTTGTTGGACATTGTGTCGAAGCTTCTTGTTTTGCCCGAACGCATATTGCATGCGGCACAAGCAATGGATAGATGTGGGTTTAAACTCATCAGTGCTGTAGAAGAAGCCATATCACGCTATATATTCATCTGCTCGACCACCTTTCGAACAGTTTGGAATGGATGGTTAACGACGATGTGAAATGTTTGAACACTTTCACTGGCTGCACCAACATCACTGGGGGCTGGCGTAGAGGCAATGACACGGTGTTCACCACATGTGTGACCGCTTTTCAAGGTGATAGCGCTATTTTTGTTGACCTCTCAGTTTTTGGTGCTCTTTTTTGGTAGACTTTGTCTGGTGTTGTCAATGGAATGGCTGGGTAATGTAGTCCAACCATGTGATGTAAACCCCGGTTTACATAGCTGAACTGTGGAACAAGGCTGTCGGTTCTTGTCATTGTAGTTGGATCCAGGTCGAACACCGACGCTATCTCAGAGTAACAGAAACCAAACGAAATTGTTCATGTTTCGATTTATCTGCACGAAAAAAAGGAAAAAGAACTGTTTTGACTTTCGTAAAACAATATGGGAATGATGTAAATACCGACAATTACCGATATAAGTTTGAAATAAATAAAAAATAAATAGAATGGCGCAACAGAGCGAGAAGCCCCTGGGCCTGGCGCATTTCTCACAACCATCCCTTGTGAGGGAATGGAGGGGACCTACAATTTTCTGCCGGTTCCGAACGGCTAATCGAGAAAGCGCTTTTCATGGCAATGAATACTAACGGAGGACTTGGCAATTCCTCGCGAAAGGCGATACCCGTAGAAAAAACATTTTTAGGCGGACATGCTATCCATCATACCACGGGTACTTTTTTTTTTTTTTTTTTTTTTTTTTTTTTTTGAGATCTACCACTACTCCATTTTTAATCAAGAAATAGGCCGCTATTTTGCATTCGTGTTGAAAAACTTTTTGCGGGTGTTTTGGGTTGAAGGGCTGGAAGTGGATACTCTGTATTATCTACTCTGTATTTGGGACAGGGGTGCTAGGCCATTAGGGGTAAGGTAGAGGCGGGGGAAATGCCAAGTGAAGCGGTCGGGCAACTGGAAGAGGGATAGCCAATGGGAAGAGAGAAAATAAGGAAAAACGGATAAGGAGGAATACGGCAAAATTGCGTGATCAGGTGGATTGAACTCCAACGGGGATCGAGTGGGCTCATCGATTAGCGGGAAAAATAGATTAGATGGAGGTGATGAGAACCAGCTGATCGAGGGGGATCGTCAAATAATCCTCAGCATCGGTGGCGAAGAGTCAACCTCGTACATAGAAAAAAAAATCGAACTTTTAACTTGACTAAGTAACGTCGCGATAAAGACGTATAGAAAAGAAAAAAAAAATCAGAAGTGCATCGCGCCGAGCATTATTTTAAATATTCTAACGTTTTGTTTAAATCGCCGCGCGAATAATACCACTTCAAGTGCGGTAAACGTCGTGTAAATTATGTGAAAAAAAAGATAAGCGGAAAAACAAAGAAAAAAAAAACAAGAGAGAAAGAAAAACCCTCAAGAAGGAAATAACAAAGGTTAAAAGTTAAAGTTTGAAAAAGAAAAAGTATAGGTTTTCTTAATAGAAAAGAAATAAAACAAGGTGTTAAAGAGTGTAGTTAATTTCAGTGTTAGTGAGGCACTACCTTTTGGAGGAAATTACTTGGTAGCCGAAAAGTTTCTCTATGATAGATGAGAAGGTGGTGAGTGGTAATCGACACCCCATGAAACCTCCCATAATGTAAGTCACATTTTTTTTATTACATACATATTTAGCGCCACTAATAAAAACCAAAGAGGAGCCGGAAGCGAAGACCAAACAAGGCGGCGGTTACAGACCAGACCAGAGGTCTGAACCGCAAAGTTTTTTTGGGTTGGGCCACTAAAACTAGGCTGCCCAGGCAGTGACCGCTTAAGCCTGAAATAGCCCTAAGGACAAAACCCAGGCGTGATTTTTTTGTTGTAGTTATCTTATTTACTTTTTTACTTTTTTTTGTATTCTTATTCTCCTGGCGTTTTTTTTGTGGTATAAGATTGGTAGGGCGTGGGCAGTGCGCTTAGTTTGTTTGTTTTCTTTGAAGAATTGGTATTTTGAAAAAGGAGGGTTGTGGAAGGATTACTGCTCCGTAGAACCGGTTCCCATAGTGCTTTCTTTTGTTGTTTGTTTTTCTATCGTTGTGTTGGTACGTGAAGAAATTTATACCACGACCTACGAGCTCCTACAAAAAGCTCTTTATAGGTAGGGTGATTTTGTCTTAGCTGTTTAGCCCAGAAAGGGGCTGTGTCAGAAAGCAGTATAGGGAGTGGGTGAGGGGAGTTAAGGCCCCAAAACCATGCCCCACGTTAGCTTACTCGGAAGCTACTTATAAAAGAAAAAAAAAAGGATAGCTCAAGCTAGCTATACGCCTTGTCAAATTCAAGGGTTGCCGCTATAAATGTAAGGTATAAATTAAGTGAATTAACGATCAAAGCGAATTATTATTCTTCAGAATAACATCATATTTTTTTGATTATTTTCAGTAGTTTCTTGTTATTTGTTGAACCTTAATAATTAAAGTAAGGATTAACAAGTTTAATTGTTTAAGTGTAGGTTATTTTCTATTTTTGTAGTAGTATAGGCTCGTAGTATTGGTGGGACTGTATTTAAACATAAGACGTGCAACAAAGTCACCTGGGTGCACCCAGATGGTCAAACCGAAAATTAAATTGATCACATCATGATTCAGCAGCGATGGAAGAAGTCTATGTGTGATGTCCGAAATATAAGTAATGCCGATGTGGGTAGCGACCACCATTTGGTTGTCATGAGTCTCAAATTAAGAACCGCGGCTGTATTAAGACAATCGCAGAATGCAGCAAGAAATCCAAAATTCAGTACGAGTGCTTTAAGTGATCCCAACATAAGTCGTAGCTATATCAACACCCTTAAAGCCAACACACAATAACGCGTCAGCGGCGCGTCAACCTCATTTGACAGAAAAATCAAAAGTTCAACCATAGGAAATCTGTAGAGTCTCACACAATCACGCTTTGTCCTCAAACGCGTCGTTTGACAAACGTAAGCAAACGTAACAAAGCGACCAACCTTCAAAAAAAGTTCAGCTATGTTGAACTTTTGCTCGCTTTCTGACATATCTCTCCTTTTCAGTTTTACAACAGGGTAATAAGAAAGAATAAGAGTAAAAAAATCGATGTAAGCAAAACATCGATTTACGAAACAAATTATCGATATGTCGGTATCGATGTTGAAATGTGTTTCAGCTGAAATTAATCGATGTAAATACTAAACAAATATTTAAGTTCTCGTTGATACAGCTGTATTAAAATTAATTTTTGTTGGATTATTCAATGTAGGTGTTGTTGAAGCATTTAAACTTCTATGAATTTGCCATAATGTTTTGAAAAATCGACTTATACTTCATGTAATATTTTTCATATCGAGGATTTCGATGAATTTTCGATATATGAGTGTGTATAATAGTCGATTATAGATTTTTGTGGTTAACAAATCAATCAAATTGTACTTCATATTTGTGCATGAAGTATGCTTAAGCTGAATTTTAGTGTGTTTTAGCAGAACTTTATCGATGTAACTAGTAAATAGATAGTTTTTCAATTCTCGTTGTTAAAGCTGTATTAAACTTGACTTTTGCCAGGTTGTTCAACGTAGGTGATGTTTAATCACTTAAACTACTATAATTCTGAACAGATGTTCTTAAAAATATTTATCATGCCGTAGATTTCGATTAATTTTTGATGCATGACCGCATGGGTGAATATAAAGTCAGTGAATATGGGCGATATTGAAGCATTTAAATCATTTTATTTTTGTTAAAGTACTCTACCAATAACTTATGCGATAATTTCATACCGTGCATTGCGATAACATTTTTGATATTTGTATAAATATAAAGTCGATTATGTTGAAAAATCGACAAGGTTTTCATTTTAAACAGCAAATGTTTTCACAAACTAAACTGATTACACTACACATTTCACAAAGCTCCTCATTCATCTCTTTATCAGAAGTAATTATTAAACTAGCAATCGATTTAGTTTTCCACGTACTTAATACAAAAGAAAAAATCGATTTTTGTTATCGATAGTTACTGATAACGACGATGGTCGTTCGATATTTCAATCGATATATTTTCTTAATTTCGCACAAGCTTAGACGAATGAATGACAGTAGGGCGCTTTGAGGATTTCTCATGTATCGTGAAGCCTACGTGAAGTCGACGCGCCGCGCCGCGACGCGTGATTGTGTTTTGGCTTTTAACTACAGAGCTTCGTCATTAAATGTGAGTGCTGACTCAGATGTTGACGAGATGTGGGGTGAAATAAAAAGTGTTTTTATGGAGGCTGGATCCGAGACTGTACCTAGGCGTATGAGAGTTAGTGACTCTTGGATATCCCAAGACACCTGGGAAAAAATTGAGCTTCGTAAATCGTTGAAGCTTCAAATTAACGCCGAGACAGACACTCAACGAAAGGCTGAATTGCGAAGCGAATATCGGACTGCACACAAGATGGTCTATCGTTGTGTGATACGGGACAGGAGGGTGAGGATAGATGGACTCGCTGAAAATGCTGAAAACGCTGCTAGAAGAGGAGATATCCGAGAATTGTACCAAGTAGCCAAAGAAGTTGTCGGGAAAAAAAGCAACAACAATCATCCTGTAATGGATGTGGATGGGACACTATTGGTATCAATTGAAGATCAGCTTCGCAGGTGGAAGGATCACTTTTGTGCCCTGTTAAATGATCCCGTTGAACAGAGTGCTGAAGTGCCCCAACTCAACGAGATGCGCAGATCCTGCAGGGGTATTGACATCGAACCCACTTCAGTAGCGGAAATTGAAACATCGATTAATCTCCTCAAAAACAACAAAGCAGCCGGACTTGACGGAGTACCAGCGGAATTCCTGAAAGCTGATCCCGCCACAGCAGCTAGTATCTTGCATCCGCTTATACAAACTGTTTGGGAAAACGAAACCTATCCCAGGGATTGGAAGGATGGAGTGATTGTTAAGTTGCCAAAAAAAGGTGATCTCAAGAACTGCAACAACTGGCGTGGTATAACCGTTTTGTCTGTTTTTCCAAAGCTAATGGCAACTCTAATCCTCGAACGGATAAAAGCTAGAATTGAGACTACACTCAAGAGGCATCAGGCTGGCTTCCGCAGCGGTCGGTCGTGCGTTGACCATATCAACATCTTACGCATTGTTCTTGAGCAGTCTGCAGAATTTCAAACACCGCTAAATCTCATGTTTGTAGATTTTGAGAAGGCCTTTGACCGAGTTAACCGAGAATGTATATGGAGATCACTTCTTGGTAGAGGAATTCCGCCAAAAATTATTGCCATTGTAAAGGAGTCCTACAACAATGCAAGGTGTTTCGTGTTGCATAATGCGCAGCTTTCCGACTCTTTCGAGGTGCGTCAGGGTGTGAGACAAGGGGTTGTTTTATCGCCAATTCTTTTTCTGCTGGCGATAGATGATGTTTTGACGGCCAGTGTCGGTACAACTGAGAGCCAGGGTATTCAATGGAGAACGTTTGAAAGGCTTAGCCATTTCGACTATGCCGACGATATACATATGTCCCATGGCAAATAACATCAGTGGGCTGAACGAGATGTGTCAAACTTTACGGGTGAAAGGAGAATCATGCATTCTTAAAAAAAATAGCAAAAAGACAAAAATAATGCTAGCAGGCCCCCAACACAACATCGTATTATTCTGCATGACACGCCTGTTGAAGAGATCGAACAATTTAATTACCTCGGAAGTATTGTATCAGCAAGCGGTGGTACGGATCTCGACGTAAAAAGCAGAACAAATAAAGCTTGCGTTGCCTTTGGTGCTCTGTCCCAAATTTGGAAATCCAGTCAAGTCTCCTTACGCACTAAACTGAGATTCTTCGAATCCAATGTGAAATCCGTGCTATTATATGCTTGTGAAACATGGAAAGTCTCGGCCACCATCTCGAGAAAATCGCAGGCTTTTGTGAACCGCTGTCTGCGTCACATCCTGAAAATTCGCTGGCCACAAACAATACCCAGCCAGGAATTGTGGCGTAGGACAGGTCAGAGGCGCTGGGACATTGACATCAGAAAGCGCAAATGGCAATGGATTGGTCACACACTGAGGAAACCAAACGATGATATTGCGGAGCAGTCCTCTGAATGGAATCCTCAGGGATCACGGCGGGTTGGAAGACCAAGAACAACATGGAAATCTACAGTGATATCAGAAGCTAATTCCCAGAGAAAGACGTGTTCACATTTAAGGTATCTAGCTGCAGATCGAGAAGGATGGAGACGTTTTGTTGACGCCCTATGCCCCGAGCGGGGCTACAGGACCTGATGATGATGATAGGCTCGGCAGCCCATTGTTTTTTTTCTTGTATATATATATATAGATTTTCGAAATATGCCCAAATAAAATAAAAAGCATTGTGAATCACGTCCTGTGAAGGAAAACAAGCGTTGACTTTCTTTGTGAAGCCCGAAAAAAGGGTTATGGATTGCTAAGGAGATTTTGAGGGGGTGGAAGATGGTGCACTGACTATGCTCTTCAGCGAGAGGGGTTGAAGTTCCTTTTTTTCAGGATCCAACGGCAAAGGTTGAGTTCTAGACACTGGCCACAGAATTCCTAGGTAGGGAGGGCGAACCAGGCCATGCTGCGCTACATCTGCAGCCCAAGCGTGTGGTGAGTTGAACTCAAGTGGTGGGAAAGATAATGTATGTTTTGTCTTAGCACGATATATGTAATTGGTTGTAGGTGTCTTCTGCATGGAGAGGTAAGATCCCCCCACATCCGGCGAGCTTAGCCGAGCTTCGCGAGAGTTACGTCGGAATCCCCTACTTCACTTCCTATAAACTGAAAATTATAAGAACTGTTAACGATATCATATTGCGAAACTCATAAACATTTTTCCCAGCGGAAGTGCAACGTGCCGAAACATAACACTATTATTTCAAGACATTGCAATTCCGCTGACATCAAAAAACTCTTTTTCTTAACTAAAGTCAAAATATGCAATTCAAACAGAAATACAAATCTTTCTCTTAACTAAAGTCAAAATATGCAATTCAAACAGAAATACAATTCTTTCTCCTAACTAAAGTAACAATATGCAATTCCCATAGAAATCCGATTCCCACAAAAATAATAAATCCGAATGTTTGTAAAAGGAATGAAAAACACATTAAGTTAGTCGATTAAGTGAGTTCAAATAAAGAAGGTCATAAGACCGGGAAACCTAAAATTTAAAGTTTTGTTTTTTTTTTATTTCATTCAACGGATAACAAAAATCCGTAAGTCAAGCGTTCTAGTTCCTCTCGAAGCAGATCATCCTGTTTCCCACAGCTCCCAATTCCATTCCGTCGTTTCAGTTCCTGTGGGTTTCCTTTTCCTTTTCCCCGTGTCCTTTTTCTATTACTGGTGTTTCCTAGTCCTGACCTGCAACACGCCTGCCTTGCCACTGAACTCCTGCTTCGTTTGCAAAAGGACCCAAAAATTCAAAATGGAGCAACATTCTTATGGACGGACTCAGAAATTGTTCTAGCTTGGATAAATTCGATATCATCCGCCTCGCTTCCAATTTTTGTTGCTAATCGAGTATAGCGTATTCAACAGAATACAATACTTCAGCAATTGTACCATGTCCCATCAAAAGAAAATCCATCAGATGTGCTCTCGCGTGGGATAGCTCCTGAACGGCTCAAAGTTTTTACATGGGTCCACTTCAATTTTTGCCACCTAAATATAAACCAATTCAAGAAAAGCTATCTGTTGTAACCACTGTTCGTGATTCACCCCCGCACCAAGAATGAATTTTAGCTACACTCACGCATAAGAATTCCTTCAAAGCTACAAAACGCGTGATCGCTTTTATATTGAGATACGTAAACAACCTGAAACAAAAAGTGATTCTTAGAAAAATCAAGAAAAATGAAGAAGAATTGCCCGCTGAAGAAATTGAGCTGAAGCTGGCAAACATCAAACTTGCAATTGGTCCACTATCAGTCTTGGAACTTAGTCCAGCTCAAAAGCTAATCTTCAAATATATGCAACAAGAGCAATTTACCGATGAAATCGGGACCTGAATAATGGGGGTGAAGTACCAAATAAAAACCTCCATAAGAGTCTGACACCGTTTTTGGATGAAGAAGGGATGATTCGCTTGGGCGGGCGTTTAGAGGCATCATCATTGCCATACGACGCTAAGCATCCCATACTGATACCATATAGTCATCCATTCACCAAATTGATATTTGTCGAAATTCACGAGGATAACAATCATGTTGGGCCGCAAACCGTGCTTTCACTTGCTAGGCAAATCATTTGGGTAGTGAGGAGGAAGGCGATTGCTCGTTAAGTACTACACACTTGTGTCAAATGTGTTCGCGCCGGACCAAGGCTTTTGGTTCAGCAAATGGGAAATTCGCCTGCAGATAGGATTCAACCAGGAAGACCATTCATCAACACAGGAGTTGACTTTTGTGGTCCAATATCTACCCACTACAAGATTAGAGGCAAACACCCTCAAAAATCGTATACTCCAATCTTCTGCTGCTTCTTCACCAAGGCTTGTCATTTGGAACTAGTCACTGATTTCATAGGATCTCTCAACCGATTTATGGCGAGAAGGGGTCATTGCAGAAAAATATACTGTGTCAATGATGCAAACTTTGTTAGCGCAAAAAACCAGTTGTCAAATTTAATGGCTTTTATGGAATCGGAAACAGAAAGAGAGAAAATGACATCCGCATGCGTTATAAAAGGGTGCGACTTTCAATTCATTCCACCACATTCACCGCACTTTGGTGGACTTTGAGAAGCTGCGGTCAAATCATCAAAGCATTTGCTGCAACACACACTGGCAGAAGGATCATTGACGTACGAGGAGCTTATAACAGCTGTAAAGGGATTACACCAGTGATCATTTATTATCTCGACCTCTGATAATTGATTTTCCCATTTCACTACGTATGTACATAGATACATACACTTTGCACTTCAACAAATTGAATGACCGAAAGCAAGCGCCAAACAACACACGATAGCATTAAGGGTTCATGTTACCGACAAAAGTATTCTGAATACCTACTGCTTGGTCGTCGTCGTTAGTTGCAATGCATTCCACTGTTGAGGCAATAATGCTGATATGGCGATATGCTGGCGTTAGGTGTGAAGTGATTGGGGTTCGATTGTCAAAAGTCGGGAATATTATGAAGTACTTAATGAAACTGAATACCAATCTTTTTGCATAAAAGACGAAGGAAATTAAATAATAAATGTTGTCTATTCCAAACCAGCAACCAGTGCATTTATTTTTTCAAGACCAACTCGCTTAATTAACTTTGCATTTCCCTTCGCTCCCCCGGATTATTCCATTTTTAAAAGCAACTCGCTGTGATGCTTCATTTATTGTCAGCTGGGGTATAAATCAGCGGGTCCAAGGTGTTCCCCAAGGAAGCGATATTAAGACTTGGGTTGCGTATTGTCCAACTTCTAAATGAACAGCCGACTCGGAAAATTTGTAATGTTAACGTTATAATTTTATTTAGATAGGGTTTTAACAAGACAATATAAAATATTATTTGCAAAGTATAATGTTGGGGTATATAAGTTTCCCCCTCTTCTTTATACGAACGACGTGGGTGAGCTTCAACAGCTCCTGGAACTCTGGCCTCGGAATTAACTGGTGGTGTTCGGCTTCTACGATGATGTTCGGTAGGCGGTAGGCAGTGGTTTGATAGCGGCGTTGTACACCTTAGTAAAACTATCCTACTCGGTCAATGCCAGTATAATTGTTTAATGTCAACTGCCCATGCAAGCACGTCCGGAATGACATCAAACAATCTACGTTCGGCAGGCTGTCCATATAATTGCTTGGCCCATATGAAACGTCCCGCACAATTATGTGCCCGGCTGCTACCTAGGCTCTAATTCCCTATATGAAACGTCCCGCACAATTATCCGCCCAGTACCTCCACAATTTTTCTATTCAATTTGTACTTCTATAATAACCTGCCGCTACCTTTGCTTGCCACTGGTTTGCTTCACCCTTTACTACTTGTTTACAATTTCACTGGGATACAAATTCACTTTAATACTTCTGGACACTACTGCGCTGGAACATGCTTTTCGGTGCTGCGATCACCTCTCCTTATAGACCATTCGGCAAAAAGAAAATGTGACCTCTATAAAATGAGCCAACATCAGTGTCACTGGCTTCTGAAAGCACACAAGATATCATAAAAAACCATCTGCCATGCCCTTGGCATACGAGAACCATAAGAAAATAATTAAAATTATACAACCCATCGTATGCCATGCAACCATTGCATAGTCTCAGCGCACATTTGCCTAAACGAAATTCAACCTTGACTGTTGCTGCGGTACGTGGTCGGCTTGTGTAAGCAACCAAGTATTTTGCCTTTGGTTCTTTGGTGCACGCTGATTGTCTGATGTTTTTCGTTTGATAATTTATAGGGGAGTCTGGGAGTATGTGCGGCCACTTGGTTCGGTCGAGTAAAAACACGGTTCGTGAAAGTTGGTTGATTTCGGTGAAAAGTTGTAACGCTTCGTTACATCGCTTAGATTGGAATAATCCTAAAAACCCTGTTTGCTCTATTTTATAGCGTTATCGCTTATAGAGGCAAACGACGGCGCAATAGCCAACGTTTTGAGTACGAGACTCTCCTCCTAAATAAGACGAAAAATCGATAGGCGATCTTAACGAGATTAATACGAACCTCAGACGAAAGATGAATGTGAAGAATGTGGTACCCGTGGTGTGATGGATAGCATGTCCGCCTGTTAAACCAGAGGTTCGAGTTCGAATCCCACCAGAGGCAAAAATGTTTTTTCTACGGGTATCGCCTTTCGCGAGGATTTGGCAAGTCCTCCGTTAGTATTCATTGCCATGAAAAGCGCTTTCTCGATTAGCCGTTCGGAACCGGCAGAAAATTGTAGGTCCCCTCCATTCCCTCACAAGGGATGGTTGTGAGAAAAGCGCTTGGCCCAGGGGCTCCTTGCTCTGTTGCGCGACCCTATTTATTTATTTATTTTAAGACGAAAGATCTAGAGGAGATCTTTGCATGGCGACCGTGACAGGACCTCAACAGAAGATATTAAATAAAGTGGCCAGCTACATCGCTAAGGACGAACAACTCCTCAAAAACTCAGGAATCAAGCCAGTAGAGACCCCCACTCCGGCAAAAGATCAGCAAGGACCAAAGCCTCTTACCATAGAGGAATACAGGAAGCGGCAAACAAAATATAGGGAAGCCGTGTCAACAGCGATAGTTCCCCTTGCACCCATATCGAGAAGAGGAGGCAAAACTGCAACCCTGGGAGCTACATCGCCTTGCGAATATTCCTGGTACCACTTCGGAGAATCTCCGTAAGTACCACTCAGAGCTAAATAAATAAAAATAAATAGGATGGCGCAACAGAGCGAGGAGCCCCTGGGCCTAGCGCATTTCTCACAACCATGCCTTGTGAGGGAATGGAGGGGACCTACAATTTTCTGCTGGTTCCGAACGGCTAATCGAGAAAGCGCTTTTCATGGCAATAAATACTAACGGAGGACTTGCCAATTCCTCGCGAAAGGCGATACCCATGGAAAAAACATTTTTGCCTCTGTTGGGATTCGAACTCGAACCTCTGGATTAAAAGGCGGACATGCTATCCATCACACCACGGGTACACACTCAGAGATTAAAACAATAAGAAAATCTTTGAGAGAAGACCGGAAGACGAAGAAGGCCAATAAAAAACAGGAAGAAGCCAAATTTCATAACTTGTTTCTTCGAACCGCCGAGCGTCTAGCCCAGCATGGGAGGCAAGGAAAGTAAAGAAGTCATCAACACGGGTCCCCAAATCTTAAACGCCTCGAACATTGGTCAAAGCTCAGTAAACCACACCTCCATCATATTAGGGCTAATGTTCGTTACCGCAATACTGGTTGGACTAGCGTACCTAGGAGTGCAAGACTTCCGAAGAAAGCTAATCGCCGACGTCATCGACCACCTCGAGCGCCGACATGCCAAGGTATAATACCTAACGGCCAACATAGTTATCTTTATCAATAGGTATTGTAGTAGTTAACCGAAATAAAAAAAAAAGAGAATATGAATACAAAAAAAATATTTTTTTCTCTCCTCCCTTTTATTTAAAAAAAAAAATTTTACAGTTGTTAATTGCTAACAGCGCATAATTAAATTCAAAAAAAAAAAAAAAAAAAAATATATATATATATCGCATACTTAAATTCAAAACAAAACATTTTTTTGTAGTTGCATATTTTTTTTTGCTAACGGCTCTCTCTCTCCATTTTTCAATTTTGTCGATAGACCAACAGTCGTATTTATAAAATTTGCTTAGAACATCCTTAGACAACTGTCCAACTAGACGGTGTCTAAAGAGTTGGACAACCCTTAGCCAATTTTGTATTTATAAATGCATTCCAACAGTTGTCTAAACAACCCCTCAAACTGTCAACTTCGAATGAAAAACTAACTGGTGGCGTTCATGATGTATCCGTGCAGTACCATTTTTTGTGTTTTGATATACGAGTGCAACAACTAAATGGCTCTGAAAGAGTGTGGCGTAGCACTTGAACCAGACCAAAAAAGCAGCTGATTTGACTTTGAGTTGCAGCTTTTCCAAGCCTCATAAAACGATGAAATTTGTGCAATTTATAAATTAAATTGTTGAAAGTAGTATTTTTGCACCTCAAACTACTTATTTTTTTCGATCTTAGAGCTCTCAACAGTGTTTTATGACATGTTCAACAAAATTGTTTTTTGCTGTAGCAAATGCCACTTTAGCCATAGTTTAGACAACCAATTTCGGTGTCTAAAGTTAGACGTTCCTTAGACAGCGATGAAAGTGTTTATAAATACGTTTTGGAGTTAGACACTGTTCTAAGAGCTGTCCAAAGTTAGACATACTTTGGAATGGGATTATAAATACGACTGCAAGTGTCCAATGAGCTTGGCTAAGTTAGAATTAGTATGGAGTCAACTCAATCAAATTTATGTGAACTTAAAGAAATCACCCAATCGCACTAGGACTCCCGCCAAAGCAGAAGAAAAGCTTCAACAAATTAGTGGTCTTTTCCAAGCCTTCTCGAAACGTTTCAAAGAAATTAACCAGAACGAGATCTCTGAGTTAGAAAGGGCAGAGTTAAAGAAACTCAGTGCCCAAGCCCATAAATACAAAAACGATTCCGAAGACATAGTAAACCACAGCATAAGAAGCATATCTCCAGAGAGCGAAGAGGAGAAAGAAGAAAAACAAATTCCCCGAACACATTGTAAAACAGACACGATGAGTGGCGAAGAATTTAATTATAGTACAGCACAAAAGCTGCCCCCTCTGTTATACGAAGAAAACACTCGAGCTGAAAGCCTAAGAGATTTCCTGAACAGCGTCGAGCTCTATTATGACACTCTATCGACAACAGCTAAAAATACATTTATCAAGTTTGTACTAAAATGCAACACCCTCCATGAGTTGACCTTGTCGTGGTGAGGGTGCTTACGAGGGGATCTCCAGCAATCCAGCTGCGGAATCCTCTCAACTAAAGTAACTCAATATAACCTCAATGTTAGAAAACTTGAAAATCAAAAATGGAAAAAAGTTAATAAAAGGAAATAAAAAACGGACGGGGATATACGTCCAAAAGTCGGCAGGAGTCGCGACTGCTGGCGATGGCTTGGCCTCGAAAGAGGATAAGTCGCCAGTGACAACTATTATTAACGAAAACAAACAAAAAGCGAAAAGCGGTAGGGACTGTGGGTCGACCAAACTCACTGGAAGGGGTGAAAAACCATCCGGGGAGGGAGGAACACCTTCAATCCTAGACGCTACGACCAGTGGTGGTGCAAACGCCATCATTGGTAGTACTCAACCTCCAAATTTGGTGGAATTGCCCTTGGCAAAAAAGGGGAAACAGTGAATTATTGTGTACTCTCTGCTTGTCACGCCAGCATTTCACCAAATGCGGAAACCAGTACCCAAATCATTGACCGTGCAGCAGTGAATCTCTGCTGCACTCCCAATCCCACAACCCAATCCCATCCTCATGAGTGCACGGAGGGGTCTGTTCCAACTCACGACACCGTGAATTACGGTCTGACCGAGAGGAAGAACCCCCCCCCCCTTACGAGCACTGAGGCAATTTCCCTTCCCAGTGAGAGTGGCGCTGAAATATGCTCCGCTCCCAGTGAGGAAGAGAAGCTCCCACCCCCAAATCGTAGGAAACGGCGAAATGCAAGGAGGCTCGTTAAGATTCTTGGTGAAACACCAATAGACAAGCGAGCTTCTGATGCGGACGCTAAGCTTACGTGGGCTAAGAGCATCATTGCCAAAATCCCCACCGGCGATTCCTCAAAAAGAAACAGATCATGCGAAGGAACCATCCCGGAACCTAAGCGATCAAAGGTGCACATCACCTCCACCAGAAAAAACTTGTCCTTTAGCGAAGTGTTAAAGGACAAAACAGTAGTCGCCATAATTGACAAGAGCAATGCAGATGGCGCGATTACTTTTGATCAGTGGACAATGATCTTGAACAAGCTCCAGACCTCCTATTGGGCTCTCATGATGGAGAACCCGGGAGAACCTGCAACTTTTGAAGATGCGGGTTGGTACCAGGGGCGAGTCAAGCTAATTGCCTTTGATGGGGAGAGATCGCAAAGTCTGTATAAGCTTGCAGTCAGCCGTTTAGAAGGTCTCTGGCCTGGTGCAAAGATCGAGGTTGTAGCAAAGGAGGAAATTCCTTGCAGACCAAGAGCTCGCATCAGAATACCAGCGGAGCTCTCCGACAAAGAAATAATTCTTAAGATGATCCAATTTGGTAACCCATCCCTACCTACTCATGACTGGAAGGTAGCAAAGTTGGAGGAACCAGACGGTCCCAATAGATCGGCTATTATAGTCATCAACAAAGACTCGATGGCCCCTCTAGCTGAAACCCAAGGTAAGATTAAGTTCGGATGGGCGACCATAACCTTAAGAATATATAAAAAAGACGAAGAAAGCGTAAACGCTCCTTCTGCCCCGAACACAACAAGCATGGTAAGCGCTGAAGGCGAAAAACTCCCTGAAATGGAAGTAGATCCCCCAAGTGCCTCCTCCGTAACATCAGAAGACGAAACAGACGACTCAATGTCCGAGAACGGCCTGAAGGAAGATGACCTCTTACGCTCAACTTCAGGTAGTGAGTCTGAAGACGACCTCAACCAAACAGTGGTGGGGGTTAGTCTGCTTAGCTGCAACCAAGATGGTGAAGTTAACGCAGATTAATCTCCAACACTCCAAACAGGCCTCGGCCTCCCTTCTTCTCCGCCTGAACAAAAGAGGGGAAGATGTTGTCCTTATCCAAGAACCATGGATCAACAAATCCTGCATTCATGGATTAAGGACTCCTGGATATACTCAGCTATATGTAAAGGACAAAGGTGAACCCAGATCCTGCATATTGGTAAGAAGTAGCACTAATGTATTTTGACTCCCTGATTACAGCAATTGTGATGTAACTACTGATAGTTACCAAACCAGTAACAACACCTACTGGCTGGTATCAGCTTATCTCGGCCACGACCATCCTGGCCCTCCTCCAGGCGACCTGATGAAAAAGATTGTCGCTGCAGCAGAACGGCAGAAGATCTGCCTCATCATTGGATGCGATGCAAACGCGCATCACACAGTATGGGGGAGTACTGACATAAATGAAAGGGGTGAGTCACTTTTTGATTTTATTTTAAGTACTAACCTTATAGTAATTAATATTGGCAATGAACCAACATTCATTACCAAAAACAGACAAGAAGTTTTAGATATCACTCTTGTCTCCGACTCGGTTCATCATAGGATTACTAATTGGAAAGTATCTACTGAACACTCCTTTGCTGATCATAGATACATTCAATTTGATCTAAATGAAGAACCTCTTAAGCAACCAGTCTTCCGAAACTATCGGAAAACTGACTGGCAAAAATATGGGGTAGTTTTGAAAAAGTTTATTAAACCTGAACTTTTACAAAACCCTACAAACAAACATGATCTAGACAAAAAAGTCAATGATCTTACCACTGCGCTTAACCATTCACTGCAGAAATCCTGTCCTCTTATAAAAATAAGAGGAAAACAGAAACCACTGTGGTGGAGCTAGGGGCTAGAACCGCTCAGGAAGGAATGTAGAAAACTTTTCAACCGAGCTAAACAATCTAAAACTTTAATAGACTGGGACTCCTACAAGGAATCCCTCAAAACTTATAAATATCAACTGAGGAAAAATAAAAGAACTTCCTGGAGAAACTTCTGTGGAAAAATAGAAGATACTTCAGAAGCTTCTAGATTAAGAAAAATCCTCTCAAAGAGTCCGACCATGCCTAGCAGTTTGAAAACAGCTGACGGCTGGACAGAATCCTGCGAAGAAACGCTCAATTTGCTTCTGGACACTCACTTTCCAGGAAGCTCTAAGAACTTATGCAACTATGATTCCACAGAACCAGGTAGCATAATAACAAACAACCCCGATCTGATTACAAGGGAAAAATTAGTTTGGGCCATTAACAGCTTTGACCCATACAAATCCCCTGGACCTGATGGTATAATTCCAGCCGAACTTCAAAAGGCCGCGGACATTATTATCCCTGTCCTTGAAGTAATTCTCATCGGCTGTACCACCTTGAACTATATCCCCACTCAGTGGAGAGAAGTCAAGGTGGTGTTTATACCTAAGGCTGGGAAATCATCCCATGTAAACCCAAAAGATCTCCGACCAATAAATCTATCATCTTTCCTTCTTAAAACTTTAGAACGACTGATTGATATCCACCTGCGTACAGCTATAGATCCAAAATTGTTATCTACAGCACAACACGCTTACTGTAAGGGAAAATCTGTAGAAACGGCCCTACACACCCTGGTACGTACTATAGAATATTCCCTCCATCACAAAGAATTCACTCTGGCCGCTTTCCTCGACATAGAGGGCGCCTTCAACAACGTCAGCAACTCTGCAATTACAAAGGCACTGACGAAGCTCAAAGTAGATGATTCCATAGTGCAGTTGATAAATCTAATGCTAAAAAGCAGGAGAATCAACTCTACTCTAGGAGACTTCTCTGCGAAGAGATCTGTCAGTAGAGGAACACCGCAAGGTGGAGTTCTATCCCCTCTTCTATGGAATCTAGTCGTCAATGAACTTCTAGTTGACCTAGAAGCTGAGGGATTCAAAGTGATTGCATATGCAGATGACGTCTCCATTGCAGTATCCGGCAAATATGCTCACGTCCTTATGGATCTGATGCAAACCGCTCTAAATAAACTAGTAAAATGGGCGAGAAAAAGTGATCTAGGGGTCAACCCTCAGAAAACCGAACTCGTTCTCTTCACCAGGAAATACAAAATTCCTCAACTAACAACTCCATCAATAAATGGAATCCCACTTCAACTCTCCAACGAAGCTAGATATCTAGGTATTATCCTAGACAAAAAGCTAAACTGGAAAGCCAATATAGAGGAAAGAATCAGGAAATCAACCATAGCCCTGTTTTCCTGCAAAAAAGCCATTGGCACTAAATGGGGCTTCTCCCCCCAAATCACCCACTGGCTCTACACCGCGGTCATCAGACCAATACTCACATACGGAGTAGTGGTATGGTGGACCGCTCTTGATAAAAGGACCTACTGCGATAATCTGAGCAAACGAACAGCCTGTTTGTGTATAAGCGGAGCACTGAGATCAACACCCTCAGCTGCCCTAAATGCAATGCTACGTTGCAATCCTGAATTTATTCGGATCAATCCCCTGTCACTCCGACCAATTGGTTTTTGATAATAAGTTCCATGTCTCAATCCCAACGAGAACGACCTGGGAAGACGAAGAATTTTTGAGAGATGATTCAATTCATTTCTATACAGATGGGTCAAAAACCGAGGAAGGGGTTGGCTGCGGGGTGTACTCAAAACGACTTAACGTAAGTCTCTCTTTCCGCCTCCCAAACCATTGTAGCGTGTTCCAAGCGGAAATTCTGGCGATCAAAGAGGTTCTATCATGGCTAAAAGAAAACGTGATATCCTCAGCGAATATCCGGATTTTCTCAGACAGTCAGGCAGCCCTCAAATCACTCGGCGCCGTTTCCACGAACTCAGTAACCGCCCTTAACTGTCGCCTGTCTCTTAAGGAGATGGCTGAACAGTTCAATATTCACCTTATTTGGGTGCCGGGGCACAGAGATATCGCGGGCAACTGTAAGGCCGATGAACTCGCCAGAAAAGGAACCGTTCTACCGATATCAACCAGCAGGTTGAATATCGGTATACCAATCGCTACATGTAAACTTATGCTAAAGCAAGAGGCAATGGATAGAACAAATCATTGGTGGAACAGTATCACCACGTGTGTGGCAACAAAACAGCTATGGCCAGGACTTGATCCAAAACGCACAAAGCATTTGCTATCCATAACCAGATTGCACTTTAGCTCCGTAATCAATGTCATTACAGGACATTGTCTGATAGGCAGACACGCCATAAGACTTGGTGTTCCCTCAAATGACTTCTGTAGAAGTTGCTTAGATGAGGAGGAGGAAGAAACTATTCCACACCTCCTCTGCTCATGTCCTGCACTCTCCATTAAAAGAAAACGGCATCTTGGAAAATATTTCCTCGATGATCTAAACGATCTGGCGAACACAGATATCCTTCATCTCTTTCGCTTCATAAAAAGCTCCAAATGGTTTTGTTAAGTGGGGTTCTTCCTCACTTAAATTCTCATGGTATCACAACGGACCAAATACTGGTCTAAGTGTGTCAGTTGGTTTTCCTGACAACCATTTAAACCTAACCTAACTTAACCTAAAATGCAAAATCCAAGGAAAGGCATTAACCGAACTTGGAAATGCTAACCCCAAGGACTTTAACGAACTCAAGAAAAGTTTGATCGAAAAATGTGGACCAAAGGAAACCATAGTTAAGTTTTGACTGTATTAGTTATACAGTCAAAACTTAACCGAGCTACTTAAGGTTACCGAACCACCAGAGAATTCATAACGGAAATAGAAACACTGGTGAACAAAATGACGGAGCTAGAAGTAGCATGCCATGGTGAAGATACCAGAGGAACCCGGACCACAGAAAACGATCGCAGAGGACTAGCCTTCCTAAAAAAAGGAGTTAATGATCGGTTTCGCTTGATACTAGCCCGACATACAACCCTCCAAAGCGCTGCTGAGCACTCACTCGAAATAGACCAAGGAACCCAACCAACGTCTCTAAAATATTTCGAAGAACGACGATCAAATTACAGAGGACAAACTTTCAGGAGATCGGACTCTAGAGGAAGGGACAACCGTCCTAATCAGTATAATTACCAATCAGGCTACCAAAACAACCAACCCAGCCCAAATAATAGATCTGGGTCTCAACACTTACAAAACCAAAATAGTCAGTTTCGTTCTAATTACCGTCCCAACTACCAAAACAACTCAAACAACCGGGTTAGACATGATTACCAAAGCAACCGGACTAACAGAGGCAATATACCTTACAATGGCCGTCCAATAACAAATTACCACCCACCGAATAACCAGGGCAATGAACAGCCCACAAACTTCCCCAGGGTACGAGCATTGGGAAACGAACAACCCACCGAGGGGATAGCCCACCCATCGGAGGGGAGCCTATAAAATTCACTCTACCAAACGCCATATGCACAGCGGGGATAGAAAACGGCATTTATGTACAAATACTACTCAATAATAACCAACCCGTACGATGCTTTCTAGACACAGGTGCATCTATCTGCGTAGTAAAAAACTCTGTAATCAAGGGAAACATTTCAATAGACACTGAGGAGTCCGAATAGCAATAATTAAATAACCTCTCACTTTGGTGTCTGGATTACAAGTGGTCTTTATTATATACAGAATTCATAAATGTCATTGAAGTGACAGTGTGTAGTAGAATAGTAGAATTGTAATAGAATACAGTAAGTATAATACAGTAGAACCCTCTAATATGCCACACCTCCCCCATAAGCTCTTTATCAAATTATATTTCAAAATTCAAAGTTAAATATATAGAAATCACCTTACATTTCATAATTTTCAATTCTATTCAAATATTAAGCTAACATAGTTTAATATACTTATAATGTTATTAATATAAATATTTTAGTATAAGTTTAATTTTTTTTTTTTTTTTTTTTTTTTTTTTTTTTTTTTTTTTTTTTTTTCGTGATGGACTAAGATGCAAATTCGGATTTTTTAAATTACTTAAACTTTGAAGATGGTTTTTGTTTTCAGCTTGCGAATCAGCCTCAGAAGCACTTGAATTATTTTTAAAAGTATTTAAATTATCAAAATAATGATCAAGATTATTGGAATCATAGTAATTATAACTTGATTTGGTTTTGCTATCATTTTTTTTTAAGTATTTAGAATTTCTCCTATATTCTTTATTCTTTGAAGGAACAAAAACAATATAAGATCGAGGTTGCATTAGTTTTTCTTTGATATAACCAATTTCCCAAGTATTTTTTATTAATACAAAAACTCGTTTCTTTTCGTCTTGCTTGTCTATTGTAATATTTTTCGTTTTGTAGTTGTTTGTACTTAATTGATTTCATAATATCTTTGTTCAATCCAGGTTTTAAAAGGCTTGAATGAATTGGTAGCTAAGTACGTAGTCTTCTGCTCATTAAAATTTGAGCAGGTAAAACATCTAAGTATTTGACAGGAGTATTATTGTATTCTAAAATGGCCGAGTAAAATTCTTCGAGCGTTGGAGATTTTTTAATAAAAATTTTTGCTATTTGGACTCCTCGCTCTGCGAGTCCATTTGATTTGGGGTAATGAGGACTACTAGTTACAATTTTAAAGTTCCACCTTTGAGAAAATTCTGTGCATTTATACGAACTAAAGGGCATATTATCAGCAATAACAATTGCAGGGATTCCTAAACGAGAAAATATTTTTGTCCAACTTAAACAAATGTCGGAAGCAGTTTTTGTTGGAATGGGTTCGATTTCTATCCATTTTGACAAATAGTCAATGACAATCAGAAAACTTTCTCTATTCCACTCAAATATATCGCACCCTACTTTATGAAAAGGTAAATCAGGTATATCATGACTTATCATTTGTTCATTATGACTTTCCGGTCGATTTTGTATGCACGTCCAACAGTTTTTTATGTGCAGTTCTATATCTGCTGACATGCCAGGCCAATAGAGTAGTTCGCGGGCTCTAATTTTTGTTTTTGTTATCCCTAAATGAGACTTGTGTAATTTAAGTAACATTTCGTATCGTAACGAATTTGGCACAATTAGTCTGTGATTTAAAAAAACTAAACCATTTTCAACAAAAATATCAGATCTTTTTTGAAAGTAGGATTTGATAGATAGATAGATAGATTGTGATTTATTATCTTTTACCAAATGTACAATTTACATAAATTTTTACAAAAATCTTTAAAGCATGGCTTTGCCGTCTGCCCGATTGACAATTATTATTAATTAATGTACAGATTAAAATGGATTTTTTGATAAAAAAAAAAAAAAAAGTGAAAATATTTCAAAAATAAAAATATCTTATAATTTATACATGATTTTGTTTTTATATAAACATTTATAAATAAGTATATGTATGTGTTTATTATTTTATATTTCTTAGAATTCCTCGTTCAAAATTTGATTTCTATATGACATTGCTTTTATATAGTACTTGTAGAGTTGGGTAACATCTTCTTCGCAGTTCAGCATCGCTAGCACTTCCGTTTTCGTTTTCATGTCACTGCCAAGAAAATTTCTTCGTACTTCCTTCAGGATAGGGCATATTCCGATGAAGTGTATAACATCTTCTCTTACCGCCAGATTACACAGACTGCAAATAACTGGCAAATCAGCGCGATGTGGTATGAAATTCAGTCTTACCAATTCCCCTCTCATTTTAAACATTGCTGATATTAATTTTTGACTGTTTTCAGCCCGAAAATAATTTTTTTCGCACAGGTTATGGCTCAGTATGCTGTAAGTTGCTCTGTGCACAGAAGAAGTTGCAGGATTTGATATTGTCGGGTATTTTACTTTTTGAACTAGGCCACCCTTCTTGATAAAACTTTAAGACCTCTGAAAGAACAGAATCTTTTCTTGTTTCTTCTTTAAATAAATCTTGCTTCTCATCACTTACATTTATTGAAAAAATCATTTCACTCTTTTCTTTTACTTCATTTTTCTCAACAATAAAATTTCTCGACAGGTAGTCAGCAATGTGCATGTATTTACCTGGTAAATACTGCACCTCAATGTCGTAATTATATAAAAATAACCGTGTGCGTCGTAGCTTACTTGACATTATTTTGTTAATTTCTTTCTTCATAATGGCTTCGAGAGGCTTATGGTCGCTATAAACTGAGACCTTACTACCATAGACAAAGTTATGAAATTTTTTACACGCATATGCAATGGCAAGAAATTCTTTTTCTATTTGGGCATACCCAAATTCAGCATCACTCAAACTCCTGGTAGCATAACAAATCGGCCTATTTTCTTGCAACAAACAACACCCTATTCCGTACTGAGAAGCATCAGCTTGGATTGTAAGCTTTTTCATAGGATCGAATGGTTTGAGGAATGGAATTTCTTTCAACTTATTTTTTAAAATGTCTACGCAGTTTGTATGACTCTTAGACCAAACAAATTCAGCATCTTTTCGTAATAACTGCCTTAACGGAGCTGTGAGCTCTGATAGCTCCGGAATGAAACTCCTTAAATAATTAACAAAACCTAGAAAGCTTTGCAGTTCTTTCTTTGAAGAAGGATTTTTTAAATTTTGAATAGCAGATACTCGATTATCATCTGGCTTCATTCCACTTTCACTAAAAACATGACCCAAATATTTCACAAAATATTGCCGAAATTGAATTTTTTCTTTGTTAAATTTCATTCCTAATGTTCTCGCACGTTCTAATAATCTTTCCAAATTTCTGTCATGTTCTTCAATAGTCTCTCCATGCACCAAAAAATCATCAATATATATTTCAACTCCTTCTAGGTCCCCATAGTTCTCATAATTAAATCTTTGAAATATTTCCGGTGCTGTACTTAAACCAAAAGGAAGAACATTAAATTCATAGACACCGAAGGGCGTCCAAAAGCAACACAATTTTCTTGAATCTTCGTGTAAGGCTACTTGCCAGAAACCATCTTTTTGGTCTAACACAGTGAAGTACCTAGAGTTCCTTAAATTTGTTCTTAAATCTTCCAGAGTTGGAATTAAAAACGGTTCTTTTTTTATAACTTTATTCAAACCCGAAGGATCTAAACAGACTCTCAGTTTTCCATTAGTTTTTTCAACTATAACTAAGTTATGTATCCATTCTCTGGGACCTGTTACTTTTGAAATAACTTTTTTTTTCTCCAGGTCTTTCAGAGTGTCCAAAAGTTTGTTTTTAACCTTCAATGCTACATTTCTGGGCGGAGTTGTTTTAGGAAAACTATTTTCTTTTATTTCAATTTTATATTTTTGGGGAAATTCCCCTCTTCCTTCAAAAAGCTCTTTATTCGATTCTATAAGATCTTCCTTTGAGTCGTATGACCTCTTAATCAGATTTAAACTATTGACATTTTGTATTTTTACTAAGCCCAAACTCAAACAACTTTTCAAACCTAGGATTGGAATTAAGTTTTCATTAATGTTTTTGTTTTCTTTCACGATTATAAAACTTTGTACTAATATTTTATTTTTAAAACGGCATTCTAAAGTAGATTTGCCAATGGGTTGGATTTTAGGACTACCATATGGTTGTATGACAATTGAAGTTGATCTTATACTTCTCCTATTTTTTATTTCGTTATAATACATATTTTAATGGAATAATATTTACTTGAGCTCCTGTATCTATTTTAAATTTTATGAAGGAGTCTTCAACTCTTATTTCTTCAAGCCAAGTACTTTTACTGTCACCTGATTGCAAACTGTCAACAACAAACAAATCATCTTCACTATCAGAACTAGATTCACACGATTCGCGAATACATCTCACATTACGCACATTACAACAAACTGCAAAGTGGTTTAATTTCCCACAATTATTACATTTTTTTCCTAGAGCAGGGCAGGCATTTCTTGTGTGATTTAAATTACAATATTGACATTTGATATATTTGGAATTTCTACTATTATTTTGATTTGAAAAGGTCTTATTTCTAGAACTATAATGATTATTACAATGTAATTGATTGTTAGCTTTTTCAGCATAACTCGAACTTTTGTTAAAAAATTTCTTACTATATTGACTGTTACCTCTTTTATTTTCTTGATGATTTGCAGAACTTTTGTTGATGACATCTACGCTGGAACTATTTGCTGGGGCCTGTATTTCTTTTGTCTGCTTCTGGGCGACTTCTGATGCACGACATATTTCCAAGTTTAGGTCTGCTGCACTTAGTAACTTCTCCTGCAGAATCTTATTTTGAATGCCTAGGACAATCCGATCACGAATGAGAGACTCCTCTAATGAAGAAAACTCACAATTTTTTGCTAGCAATTTGAGGTCTGTCACAAAACTGTCAAACGCCTCCAGATTTCCTTGGTTTCGGCTGAAGAATTTGAACCGCTCATATGTTTGGTTTTTTCTCGGCAAGCAATACTCGTCGAAAGCTCTCATCACAGACTCGATCTTCTTTTTATCATCATCAGACAAAGTGAACGAATTATACAGATCGAGGGCATCTTCTCCAATCGTATTCAAAAACGTGTTCACTCGAATAACCTCATCTTTGTCCTGAACGCAAGCGGCAATCTCAAAGATTGTATAATTTTGACGAAATCGTTTCCAGTTTTCTGCGAGGTTTCCGTCCAACTTTAGTGGTTGGATTCTTCGTACGTAATCCATTTTGGGCTGCTTTTCGATTATGACGACTTTACTTATAGAATCTGCAATTTCATGAATTGAATCCTCATCCGATTCCTCAAGAGATGAGTTGCAGTCAGATAAATTACTGGATGATGATTTTACCATGAATTTTTCAAGTTAGAATCACGTATAATTCACAAAAACTTTATGTTTATTGATATTCTATCAAATGAACTATATTATTTTCAACTTTAATTTGGATGCCTTTAATAATTATCGATTAAATATGAGGGTTTTTCCAAGACCGGCTGCGCCATGTGGAGTCCGAATAGCAATAATTAAATAACCTCTCACTTTGGTGTCTGGATTACAAGTAGTCTTTATTATATACAGAATTCATAAATGTCATTGAAGTGACAGTGTGTAGTAGAATAGTAGAATTGTAATAGAATACAGAAAGTAGAATACAGTAGAACCCTTTAATATGCCACAGAAACGAAAAACATAACCATCATCATAGGCATATCCGGAAACCTAACATCAAAAGGCACATGTATTAACACATTGAACCTCGGCGGTAGCAAAATTACTTACGAATTTCATGTAGTACCTGATTCATTTCCTATACACGTTGACGGAATTATTGGAGTAAACTTTTTATCTGAATTTGGAGCAATAATCGATCTAGAACATTTATCTTTGGAATTAAGTATACACCACAGACAAATATCCATACCCATACTATCACACCATAGCTTAAATACTATAACCGTTTCTCCGAGATGCGAAGCAACCTACTGGTTAGACACAAAACATAATGAACCTAGAATATTCCACCCCCAAGAATTGTGTGAAGGTGTTTTCATGGCCGGATCTATATCACAGGCCAAAGAAGGGAAAATTCCTATCCGAATCCTAAATACCCGCGAAACATGCGTAGACCTAAAATGGGCAGAACCAATATCACAACCCGCCTCAACATATGAGCTCGTCTCACCAGACAACCAAAAAAAGGCAGTATCACAAACCAGAGTTAAGAAAATCTTGAGCGAATTAAATTTCGATACCCCAAATATCGAAGAAAAGGCTGAAATTAAAGCTATAGTAACGAAATATCAAGATATCTTCCACCTAGACGGTGATAAATTTACGCACAGTCATTTAGGGCAAGCGGAAATTACCTTAAAAGAAGGAGCTACACCAAAATACACTAAACCATACCGACTACCACATACGCAAAAGCAAGACATAAAAACAGAAATAGACAAAATGATAGAGAACTACATAATCGAACCATATGTCTCTGCGTGGAACTCTACAATTCTCATTGTGCCAAACAAGGCCGTCTTTACCTTTTTGGGCATTAACATAAACATAAACAATGTAAAAATAAAAACAAAATGATACATACTTCATAAAAGAATTCAAAAATAAACAAAATCTAAATAACAGAGAATTAATTTTTGATATAGTTTAAGGAATGTAGTTTAAGAAAAAAAATATTGATATGCCAGAAGATGGAAAGAGGAATGTTTATTAAAAGAGTCTTTTTCTTAATTTAAGGTTTGCAAAATCATTGATTATATCTACAAAATCGACACCTCTGAGGATGTCGCTTTCGATTGACATCAGCGACAAACTTGTCAATTTTTATTGAATCATTGTAGTTCTGAGTTCGTTTTTTATTCTTTTTAACTTAGAGAAGGAACGCTCACCACTGCAGTTGGTCACCATTATACTTAAGAAAATTCTAAGTGCAATTTCAACACTTGGTAATTCATCATCAACTTAATTTGTTTTTGAGAAATTACAAAGTTCTAGAATATTGCCAGTTTTTTCATTTTCGTGTCGAATAGTTTTCCAGTATTCTTTTAAATTCAGGCATTCAGCATGTAGTTCATCTCCGTTAACATCTTCAGTGTAAAATTTATCAAAAGATTTGCAGTTTTCTTTTAAGTCTTCAGAATTCAGGTTTTTTAATTAAAAAAAAAAATCAAAACGTTGGCCAATATTCGTATATGAACCTACGCTCTGTATCAACAATGGCAAGAAAGGATTCTATTTCGAACCTTTCTTTCCCAGTCAAAATTACTGAGGGTTCAGAGCCGTCAATAAAAGTCTGTTCTACACCTAGTCCTCAGAAAGGTTCTTATACTCGGAATTCTGTTTTTTTTTCTGGATGATGAATCAAAGTTATCAAAATTGTCCTTGAGTCTAATCATAAATTCATCGATTGCACTCAGCAAATCTAAATTTTTTTTGCAAAGACTAAGAGCTTCCTGTCTGGCCTCTCGTGCCTGTCGTAAATCGTTAACGAATGCCTATCGTTAACGATTTACGACAGGCTTCTTCAATTTCTTGATGATCATTATATAAGGCGCTTAATTCATCACCTCGCGCTAACCATCTTGTTTGAGAAAGACCTTTAACAACTTTTTTTGAACCTAAATGAGCAGTCAACACACTCCATCTTTGAAATCTTAAAAAATTGAGTGCCGTTCATTCCAGAGTATATCTAATAGTAGGGACACTCTCTACACAAATACAACGCCTACATTAATAATAGACAACAAAAAATAAAAAACCCACTCTTAGTGAAAACAGACAAAAATTATTAATAGTAACCCTTTCGGACCATCGCATCGCAAATGTCAGAAGGATACACAAGAAGTTTTCCCATCTTCACAGCACCATTTAACTTCGATCGTAAGATACACGTATGGAAGTTCTTTCTGATTGGATTTTCAAAAGTGCCCTGAAACGAGCACAAGGGTATTATTGTCCTGATCATTACTTGAGTGACCTCTTTTTTTTTTTGTTTGAATTTGAATATAATTTCGGAGGGAATGTGATTTAAAATGTTCAACAAAGGTTTTTGTTAAATGTATCGAAATATATTTTTTTCTTGAAAATAGACCAATAGAGGTTGAGTGTTATTGTTTCAGCAATTTGGGGGCCCCTGGTGATTGCGGGGCCCTGGGCCTGGGCCCAGTGGGCCCAGTGGTAAAGAGGGGTCTGGTGCCAAAGAAAAAAGATCCTATTACTGGTTTACAAAAATTCCGCATGGTAATAGATTACAGAAACTTAAATGAACGAATAGAGGACGACAAATTCCCGTTAACTAATATAAGTGACATCTATGACATGGTCGGAGGAGCAATGTATTTTTCGTGTATTGATTTAAGCCAGGGTTATTACCAAATGGAACTTGAACCTAAGAGTAGACCTATGACAGCATTTTCAACGGAAGACGGTCATTTTCAATTGAAACGACTTCCGATGGGATTTAAAATCTCTCCCAGTAAATTTTCGAGAATGATGTCCATTGCGATGGCTGGACTCACTTGTTCACGCTGCTTTGTCTACCTACATGACCTAAAAGTTTTTGGCAAAAGCCTTACCAATCACAACAAAAATTTAATCGATGTACTTAATCGACTGAGGGAAGTAAATCTAAAGATTCATCCCGGTAAATGCGCTTTTCTAAGAAAAGAAGTTCTTTATCTAGGACATGTAATTTCCAGCAAGGGAATACTTCTTCTGTAATTTATTCTAATTTAGATACGAAAAAGAACACTGCAGCCTTATTTGTCGACATTACGAAAGCTTTTGACATGGTGGACCATGAAATATTGTTGACAAAATTAGAACATGCCGGCTTTCGCGGTTTCATGATCGAATGGTTTCGTTCTTGTCTAAAAAACAGATCCCAAAAAGTAAAAGTAGATAACATCAGAAGTGAATCACAGTTAATTAATTTGGGTGTTCCTCAGGGATCAGTGCTAGGACCTACTCTTTTCCTGATCTATATAAATTCTTTATTTAAATTGGGATTCAAAGGTGCTTTGACTGCTTTTGCTGATGACGTTGGTTGCGTTTATGGATCAAGTAGTCGTTTGGATCTTCTAAGTGATATAAATTGGGACTTAAATTTATTAAGACTGTGGTTTGCTGACCATTAACTAGTAATTAGTTCTAAAAAAAAAATTATGTTTTTTAGCCTCTCTTCTCAATCGAGTCCTGATATAAAAATTTGTTATCACGCACCTGAATGCCAGAAATTCAGATTATATAATTGCTCATGTAGTTTAACGAATAGCTTCTGTTTAAATATTGACTGCTGTGAAAAATGTTTTGAGGTGGAGGTAGTGAACCAATTTAAATATCTCGGCTTAATAATGGATGCCAAAATGTCCTTCCTGCACCACACTGATTCGCTGAAAAAGTATTTTAGGTCGACAGTGAGAAACTTTTATTATCTACAAAAAGTTTGTTCTAAGAGACTATTGAGCATTATCTATAATGGTATTTTCCAGTCAAAGTTGCAGTATGGTGTTACATGTTGGGGCGGTACTCATTTTAACAAAATCGAGCCGTTATTAATTCTTCAGAAGCGTATCATAAGGATTATGTGTAACAAACAGCGCTTTCATCCTAGTTTGCCTCTTTTCAAGTGTCTGAACATTTTTCCCTTACGGCATTTATACTGTTTCAAAGTATTAAAAGTTTTTTTCTTTAGATCTGGTTATCTCAACTCTAGATTTATTGACAGTCACAACTTGCGAATAAATTCAATGAACTTGGTTCCGATTCCCAGATACCGCACCACAGCATTGCGTAATTTTAACAGTGTAGCATCTTGTCATATTTTCAACAAACTACCCCGTAGTCTCAGAACATTAAATGTCTCTAAAAAAATTGAAAAAGATATAAGAAACTGGCTATTAAATTTTCAACCAAAAGAACTTGAATGCTTGCTAAATGCTCAAACATAAATACCAAAAAAAAAAAAACATGTATAATATACATGTATATGTATATACATTGTATATAGTAAATTTAATTTTGTATAAGGTTTTATATTTCTAATTTGATAAACCTATGTAAATATTAACTGTTATATTATCATTATGAAGGTTAATTACTCATTGTACCTACCTCTGCTTGTAGTTTTTATTTTCAAGGGTCAAGTTTTTCTTATCAAGGGTCCATATAAGATATGTATTTTTAAATTCAAGTGACATTAACACTGTTTTATATAAGTATAAATGTCACTAAATTTATTTTTTCAATATTCTGAAGTGTATATACATAATTGCGTTATTTAATTAATTGTTATAATCTAGTTATATTGAATTCGAAATAAATTAAATCTATTAATCTAAAAAAAAAAAATCTATTAATCTAAAACATCCAGATCCCGAAAAATCAGCTGCTTTGCACAATTTTCCAACCCCCACGAACGCTGACGAAGTAAGAAGATTCGTAGCATTCGCAAATTATTATAGAAAATTTATACCCAACTTTGCTACAATAGCCATTCCTCTCAATAGATTACTTAGAAAAAATGTAGAAAAATGTTTGACCAAAACTGTGAAAAATCCTTCCAACTTTTAAAAACAATACTTACTAGCCCGCAAATTCTACAGTTCGTAAATTTCAAAGAAGAATTCATATTACATACAGATGCCTCAGGCTTTGCCTCAGGGGCGGTACTTTCAAATTTCAATGAAAAACCTATAGCTTATGCTAGCAAGACTTTAAAACCCTGGAAGGACATCCTTCGTCGAATCGACGAACACCTCACTTATTTTTTATGATTTTTCTTCAACTATTCATCCCCCTTAATTGTATCTTCGTACAACACCCGTTGGTGTGGTAATCTAACTGTGGGCAGACGTATGGTATCCTGTGAACTATAAAAATACGTATTGTTTACAGGTTTGTTCGTCGAAACGACGAAGCATGACCTTTGTGTGACTTTTTTTTTTGTTTGGGCTTGCTAATTTTTATTATTTTGGATTTTTTTTGTTGTTTCTTATGACAGAACAAAATTATTTACAATTAGCAACAAACACATAATATGTTTAGTAACAAAAAAAAACCGCTATGCCGTCGAAACTATATGAAAAAGTAACATTTTGATCTTGTCAAGGAACATAATATGTCACGAAGACTGGACACACAAATTCTTACTACTACAACTAGGAGGAGAATCAAAAATGTTTTGGCCGATGGCCAAGAAATTTGTCAAGGCAATATTCAAAATCAATTAGCGGAAAAAAAGGAAAATTTGTGGATTTTGTCCATACTCCAATAGGGAAATGGCAAAATCTTCATGTTAGAAATGCAAGAAAAGCATCTGTGGCCAGCACAAAATTGAAGCTTATGCCTCTTGCATATAATTTTTTTTTTAAAATGCTTTTTGTAGTTCCAGTAGTTGATATGAACTAAAACTTTAAGTTTTTGGAATTATTTCCATAAACAATTTAATTTTACTATTTTTTGTTGATTTTTTTTAAAGACAATACAATACATACTGCCGTATGTGTAACAAAATAAACTGATAATTTTAATTTTATTTTTAAAGGCCAAAAACATATCGATACTGGATATCAATAAATTGCATTTGTTACTTAAAAACATTTTCAAGAGTTTCATTTAAAATTTTTGAGATCAAGGTCAACTCAGTACGGATAAGATAGGTTTAAAGCTGAGCTTCGTCGATTCGACGAAGGATGACCTTAGTGCGCGTAAAATATGCATGTCCTTCCAGGGTTAAATAAAGCCGAAAAGAATTATAGTACAATTGAAAAAGAGTTGCTAGCCATAGTATGGGCAGTAAAGCATTTTCGACCATACCTCTTTGAAAGAAAATTTAAAATAATAACTGATCACAGACCCCTTGTATACCTTTTTTCCTTTAAAGAACCTTCTAGTAGACTAACCAAATTCAGATTACTACTTGAAGAATACAATTTTTATGTTGAATATAAACCAGGAAAAGATAATTGCGTAGCTGACGCCTTAAGCCGAGTACAATTAGACTCCGACAACCTAAAACAACTCCAAATATGCGTAGTCACAAGATCACAAACACAGGCAGAAAAATCGGTTCAAGAAACTAAGATACAAGAAACGGAAGAAAATAATCGTATAATCTCTGAATTGCTTAAGCCACCAGAGAATGAGCATAAAATAATTGAGCTTAAAATATGTAACAGTTTCGAGAACGACGAATATCAAAAAGATATAAATATAATCCTGGGACCAAACAAAGTGTTGGCATACATCTCAGAGATGAATTGTATACTCCTAAGAAAGCCCAAAGATAGCACTACCGCCCGATCGACATCATTTTGCGATTTGTTGTCGAGGGACGTGCATAAGATCTGCGGACTATTATCAATTAATAAATTATACATTACAAAAGAAGAAATTAAGAAACTCGCAGACGGCCGTCGAGAATACACAATTCACGAGTTACAGAAAGTCTTAGGAGAAATGTTTAAAAATAGTAATGTAAAGGTGCACCTCATAAACAAATGTATTGAAATAACAGATCCTCACAAGAAGAAACCAATACTCAATGATTACCACATATTATCAACAAGTGGACATGCAGGAATAAACCGCATGCTTAAAACAATTAAACAAAAATATTTCTGGACGGGAATGCAAAATGATATAGCTAACTATGTAAAACATTGCCCAGTTTGTCAGAAAAACAAATATATTTCACCCAAAAAAACAGCCTATGGAAATAACGACAACCGCTGAATCAAGCTTTGATAAAATTTACCTTGACTTAGTAGGTCCTTTGGATGAATCAGTAAATGGATACAAATATATACTTACTTTACAAGACGAACTAACAAAATTCACTGAAGCAATCCCAATTGAAAACAAAGAAGCTAGCACAATAGCTAAGGGATTAGTAGAGTGCTTTATTCTTAAATATGGAGTACCAAAGATAAAAGCCTCTGATCAAGGCACAGAATTTATCAACAGAATATTTAAGGACAAGATGTGTATACTACTAAAAATAGAACAAATACAATGGGCGCGTTCGAGAACCTATCGGATAGCCTATCTCGGATAGCCGTATCTTGGATACCTTTTTGAACGATTCAGATATCTTTTTCCGGATAGCTGCAGATAACAGCTGTGAAATATTAAAATTCGACTTTTGAAAACAGAAAAACATTCAAAATATCATTGCTAGACGATTATAACTTATTTTTTTCGATTTCCCATGCATTTTAAAAGACTCGTATGCTGAAATAAATGCACACCAAAACAAAAAATCAACATGAAAAGAAATAAAAATTAATTTCCTATATGTTTGTATCAGCTGTTCGCTAAGGTATCTGAGGTATACCGAAAATTCACAGATAGCTTTGGTTTCTCTATTTGACAGAAATGGTTTGTATCTTTGCTAAATGCTTAACACGTAAACAACAACAACAAGCTATCCGGATACCAAACTCGAACGCAGCCAATCTACAGCATTGGAAAACTCTCATAAAGTCCTAGGAGCATACCTTAGAAGTTACGTTTCCGAAAAACACACAGATTGGTGTTCATGGTTACCTTACTATGTGTTTTCCTATAACACTGCAGTTCATTCAGGAACAGGGTATTCACCATTTGAATTAGTGTTCGGACGACAATGTACATTACCTTCAAATCTGACAAAACAAGTAGACCCCAGATATAATTATGAAGATTACGTAATTGAGTTAAGAGAAAGACTACAAATTGCTCATAGAGATACAAGAGATGCGCTATAAGAAAAGAAAAATGTAAGAAAAAATACTTACGACAGAAAAGCAAAAAGTAAAGCCACTAGTTTTGAAAAAGGAAACTTAGTCCTATTAAGAAATGAAAATAGAAGGAAATTATAAATCTCACTGATATTTCATATTTCATATTTATTTATTTGAAAAGCTTCATACAATAAGATACAATATCTTCTAAGGCAGTATGAACTTAATTATTAACTTAACATGATGTTTTATAAGTTGCATTAAGAACTGACGATGGAAGCATTGCTTCTGAAATGTACATCTGAGGAAATAAAATAAGTGTTTTAACTGTTAAAAACTTTACTAATCTTTTCATTTATTAGGAAATTGGATCCTATTTTCATAGGACCATACCAAGTATTGTCCGAAGATGGTGTAAATTGCGATATCAATTACGAAGGAAAGAGAACTAGAGTACACGAAAACCGATTAAAGAAATTTTATATTTACATTTACATACTAAAACAATGCCTCTTTGCATTGGATTAATACTATTAAAAAAAAAAAAAAAAAAAGGAGGAAGAGGCCCTTGCATATGCGCGCGCACATGTAAAAGTAAACATTAGGAAATATTAAATATTTAAGAAATACTAATACACATAATAATCCTAAGATACTAATACCGGTTTCACACTGCGCCGAAATCCGGATTTCGAGCGAAAAAAGTAATAAAAAGCCGAAATCTCAAAAAAATCGACTAGTTTCTCCATACAAAATTTACATTTTTTCTAGTCTATTTTTTTCGGATTTCCACAAAATCTCCTCCAAAAAGTAGTAAAACTCAAAAATGGTGAAATGGAACGAACCTCAGAACAGCGAACGAAAGTGAACTCTCAGAAAAAACAACAACAATGCTTAAGAAACCTGACACTTGTCATCGAAAATTTGCATTTTGTATAGTAATCGAACACTTCAAATGACGACATGCGGTAGTGTCACAGGAGTACATTTGTTTTTAGAAAAATGTTTCTCTTGTTGTAAGTTTTGTTGCTAACTTTTTATATAATTAATAGTGTTGATGTTGTTTTTTACAGAATCTTTGAATTGCTCCAAAATATGCGCACATAATGTTGGTTATTTTTAGTGTAAAACAGACCGTCACCAAAAGATCCACTCCATCCGACAAAGTCGGATTTTATCAAAGCCAAGCATGTAAATTTGGCTTTTGAACCGAAACCGAATCTCTAGGATGATGAAAGTTTCAATGAAAATATAGAAACCAAACGGAGCAAACAGTTGCAGTGTCAAGACAAGCAATCTTGAGACGTCTCTTCGTTTGTTAGTGCAAGGAGTTGATCCGAACTTTTCCATGAGGTAAATCCCAACTTTCTTTTCTAATAATGTATTTGAAAAACAAACGAAAATGTATGCATTTCTACTTTGATAGGAAAAAAGTCAAATGCGATGCATGTAGCTGCGACATTTGGACAAGCTTCGCAGATTTAGTTGCTTATAATTAACGGAGCCGATCTGAACGCAATAGATTTAAGTGGCAGTACAGCATACGAAGTGGTCATGACCAACAATCACAACACTATCGCATAACAACTAGTACAGGCTATGTATGATGTCACTGTAGTTTTATCTGACCGATTCTTACAGAATGCAAAGCACATCAGCATTCCCGTTTCGAACAACTCAGAAATAGCGGGCAGCTAAAAATCGCTCGCGGTAGACTTCAACTTGTGCCAAACAAAATGATCGAAGAGCTTGTTATGGACTTGTGTGACAAAGAAGGAAATATAATAAAAATTTCGAAAAGAAAAATAAGATTCGATCTCAATATTTTCTTCAAAACATTTTTGAGAATTTTGTATCCGGTTAAGATATAAGTGCAATATTGTTATCGTCAATGGGAGCGGGAATACCTACCAAAATTCTCATTGGAAGGCATCTACAATTGAATCCGAAAATGTATCCTCATTCTTTTTATTACAGTCTTTCAATATTTACGGGAATAATTAACACAACATTTGCGATAACATTTGAATAAACCCTTCATATTTATTTTTCATAAATAAGTTTTAATAAATGGTTACAACCAATCCTGACAAAGTGTGTTTATCAACAGATGATGGAGCATGGAGCATGTTCGCTGGCCACTATTTTTTTTTTGCAATCTCTTTTGAGGCCTTCGTTGTGGTAGTAAGTGGGTGTTGTTGCTGCTGCTGTTGTTGTTGTTGGTGATGGTCAGAATTAACTTTTTGAAGAATTTCTGTTCAATAAAAAATTGAAAGTGAGTGAAATCTCTCAACAGTTGTGCTCCTCCTTACCTGAAAGAAATTACATTGAATATTTATCCACAGTGATGTCCTAGATTCGATCACGAGTACCATCATCTTCAGCATTAACCTGCTCTAAAGTTTCGATATAGGGTCATATCTCGCAATCATCATCTGGGTTGTCCAGACTGAACGCAGTACTAGCTGGCGGTGACTCAGTTGGTCTTTTTGGGTGGTCAACGAAAAGGCGTTGAATGGTTTCTTGCATCGGATAGTTTGCGATCTGTGCAGCCACCATTTGAAAAATTTTAACTAAAGTATTAAATCGGGTTCGGCAGCTTAAGACGAGCCAATGGAGTTAATTAATTCACTTGAACTCGTCATATTCGGGGCCATTTTCCTGAAATGAGCAAGAAGTGAATAACACAATTCTTCAAATCTTAGGCATTCAAACTCATACCTAGAGTCATCGGATTGAACCATTGATGAATCTACATCGGAGCAAGCTCTTAGGGCTTCGTGTAGGTAAGCTTTGTGACCCAATCAATCTGTGCGTTGCGGTCCTTGTAGAATGGTTCCAGTTTCTCCTCCAATTTTTTGATGAGATTTCTAAAAGCACTTTTGTGAATTTCGATTCGGAGACAAGAGTAAAAATAAATTTAGGTATGTAATACTCTTTTTTTGTATGATTTGTTTGGCTTATTTTTAATACCACTTTCCATGTTAAAGGTCTCTCGGTTCAGGGGATTGATTTTTAAGGTAAAATCCTCAGTAAACTCTATTAATAATTTTAAAAAAATCTCGAAACAGCAAAAAGCATTTGTTTGTTTATTGAAATTATAACGACAACTTGTTCTTAGCCTCCCGGTTTCCAAATTTGATTTTCGCTTGCCGGTTTCCAAATTTGATTCTGCTCTTGCTGGTCTAACAATACACTTTTTAAATTTTTAAAACTTGTGGACAAAATGTCCACTTTTCACTTTTTTCTTCGCGAATTATTTTTATTTCTTGAGAATAATTTTATTTTGATTTCTAATAACAAAGAACAAAGCCACAAAATTAATTCACAGGAAAATTTAAAGAGTGAAGTTAGTGTCAGTGTCAAACGTCAAACGAAATCTACTCTAGTACTTCGCCGCAGTGTGAATGGGTTGAATCCAGTACCACCCAAATCAAAATCAAAATCTGGATTTCGGTGCGGTGTGAAAAGGGTATAAGATTGATAGCTAAGATACATGTAGATGTAGAAATATTAAAAATACCAAAGACTAAGTCATATATAGACGTAAGCATTAAGAAATACTAATACACATGTAAACGTAACCACTAAGAAAATTAAAATATTTAATAAGCCCAGTTCACACTGTACAATTAGTTGGACAGACTTCGTTTGATGGAAGTTGGATGGTCTGATGTAGTTTTCGTTCACACCTATCAAGCTTGTCGTCCAACTTTATGTCACATACCCTTCCACTCCATCCAACTTCTAGATTTTCAAAAATTTTTGAAAACCATCCAACAAATTGGACAAGCGGTCGTATGAAGAGTTCACACTATCAAGCATTGGTTTGTCAAACCTAGGTTTGTCCAACCAATTGTACAGTGTGAACAGGGCTATACACATAAATACATTCAGAAAAATTAGAAAAATTGACGTAAGAAAAAGTATAATATAATACGTAATGTAAATATAATAGAAAAACATTGAGGAAAATTAAAAATTATTATAAGACTTGCAATACAAAATAGCTAAAAGAAAAGTTAAAAAAAAAAATCATTGTAAATATTATAAAACAGTAAGAACTAAAACTAACTACCAATCATAAAAATCATTCAGTTATAGCGCACACAAAAAAAAAAAAATTTTTTTTTACATTGTTAATTAATACAAGAAAAATTTCAAATTCAAAACTATGGTACATTAAGAAAAAACAAAAAAAAAACAACACAGTTCATTAAGTAAAGATAGACATAACAAGCGATCCCTAATTGTACAAATGACACGAAAAAGATTAAACCTCGCGCTACGAGATTTCATCTTTTTTCCCCCAGGAGGGTGGTGTAAAGGGATTACACCACAGAGTAGATAATACAGAGTATCCACTTCCACCCCTTCAGCCCGAAACACCCGCAAAAAATTTTTCAATATGGCGTCCTATTTCTGAGTTTGAGGCTCTGTGCTCACTAGTATGAACTGTAAAAACTTAACAAAACGCCTGCATCGGTATGAAATTTTTTACTAATTTTTGTCTTTTACAGTGAAATACTGGTCAAAATGGAAAAAAAAGTTAATTCCTGCAACTTAAATTCATTTTTCTAAGTTCTAGGCTGTATGAAAATTAAAAATTATCGATTTTTTTTGCAACCAAAAAAAAATTTTTTACTTTTCAAACTCAACTGACTTTGATCTGTGGGAAGTGAAGGCCAGTGAGATCATCCGGGTGGGGTCATCCGGTTTAGTTTAGCTTGTAGGCAAAACGCACTACCTTGCTGCAGTGGACTCTCTGGTTATACTCTGTGTTGTAGGCAAAACGCACTACCTTGCTGAAGTGGACTCTCTGGTTATACCACAGAGTATAACCAGAGAGTCCACTGCAGCAAGGTAGTGCGTTTTGCCTACAAGCTAAAATCAAACCGGGAACCCGCGCTTACCACGACCGGGAACCCACGTTTACCACAGCCGCCATTGGCCGCCATTGATTTTTCAGAGAATAAAAATCAGTTGAGTTTGAAAAGTAAAAAAAATTTTTTTTGGTTGCAAAAAAATCGATAATTTTTAATTTTCATACAGCCTAGAATTTAGAAAAATGAATTTAAGTTGCAGGAATTAACTTTTTTTTAAATTTTGACAAGTATTTCACTGAAAAAGACAAAAATTAGTAAAACATTTCATACCGATGCAGGCGTTTTGTTAAGTTTCACAGAATATACCAATGTGCACATAGCCTTAAACTCCCCACACGATTGCACCTGGTGTGGTAGGTCATATGACGTGACAGATATGAAAAGCAAAAACAAACCAACTTCGTTCGTGGTTCGTGCGCGGTATTTTTGTCGAAAAGTTTCTAAAAACGTTTGCATGCCGAGCGTATCTTAAAAATACGAAAAATAATCGATAGAGAAGACAATAAAAACAAAACTACAACAAATCTAAATGGGCCAGAAAGTCACATGCACATGGAAGACACAGCTGCGGAAGCTGAACGTCGCGAGGACGCCAAAAAGAAATTCGTAAAGTTTGTTCATAAATCATTTTCGATTGATGAAACCAAACGTGATGAGCATTCCACAAAGGTTGTTACGTTGGACGCTCATTGTCTACAAAACACAGTTGAAAATTTGAAAGACAAATGTGAATACACATTCAGTGTATATGCTGAAAACTACGTGGGCCTACTACTTATAGCATTTCATTGAAAACACACGCAAGTATGTGTGCATTTTATACAATTTCAAATCACACAAAATAAAACTCAATACTTCTTTTTTGTTAGCCATTCCATCGCCACCAACTGGTCTATTGGAAGCAAGAGTCATTGCAGCCAATGCGCATGTCTTTGAATGGGGTATTCCCGAGTCGGATGGAGGTGCGCCACTACTCGGTTACAATATTGCCATTCGTGATCTACGCAAGACCATGTGGATTGAGGTTGGACGTGTACCACCAGATATACAGAGATTCCAAATCAAAGACCTACAGGAGAATCACGATTACCTACATAATTCGTATTTTTGCTGGGAATGAAATTGGTCTAAGTGAACCGCTAGTCTGAAGAACCATACAAGGTTATCACGACGGGTAGGTTTGAATCAATTCTCATTTCTTATACCCATTTATGGCATATATGTATTTTCTTGTGTTGTATAGGTCAAGAGATGTTTCCCGATGAACCACGAACTGAAATGACTGGTATGAGTACGGACAATACATCTTCCAGGTTGGAAACCACACAAATGCGATATTTGCGGATCGGAATATACCTGCAAACAAAATCTAATCGTTCACATTCGTCGACATACTGGTAAAAAACCGTTTAAATGTGATTTTTGTGATAGATGTTTTGCTTCATCTACAGAAAGAATATCCCACCACCGTATATATACAGGAGAGAGACCCTTTATTTGTAAGCCGTGTGGTAAAGGTCACACGTCCTCATCACAACTCACAGAACATATGCGCAGACAATTAGATATAAGGAACTACTCGTGCGATATATGTGATAAACGCTTTAGAAACTCACATAATTTGCGCATGCATAAACTTACTCACGATAAGGGGCCAAGGCAACCCCAGTGCCCACATTGCATAGCAACTTTCAAGACTCAAAATAGCTTAATGCAACATTCACAGATTCACGACAAAGTTAAGAAATATACATGTAAGATTATGTGGACGGGCATTTGCACAGTATTCCGGGCTTTACTGTCATATGAAAGCACACGCAATATCGAAATAATAAAATAATCGTCATAAAGTTTAAAATTTTCTTTGAGATTTCCTTAATACGTTTCCTAGCACCATTATAAATATTTCTCATCATATACATTTTTTCAGAACGACAGTTTCTACACTGATGTGACAGGAACTACACGTTTCCATACATTTGTAGTTGTCGCGGTGCCAGAAATGCTGTCTACAAACAATTTTGTTTCAGAAACGTGTTAAAATGAGCTGATAGCAAAGTTACATTGCATACTTAACATTATTTTGAATTTTCAAACCTACAAAGAGAGATTATCCTCTCCATTTTTTCATTTTATTTCAAATATAAAATTGAATTCAACTAAAGCAAGATCGCAAGATTCACGAATTCGAAGGGATGTCATGGGACAATGCAAACAACGACGACGAGGGCCAGTGGGAATTCAACAACAACTTTGTCGGCAAGCGATGCCTTCTCCAAGATTACAGCTTCCACCGCTGTCAAGGCATAATACACTGCGAAGCTTACGGTACAACAAAAGAATCAAAAATACGCTTCTCTACTATTGACACACACAATTTTATTGATCAAGAGATGAAATATACACATCATAGTAAAGTTTAAAAAAAAATTATCAATTTATTGTTGTTGTTTGAACACGTTAGATTTTTGTTTCTTTCTGGGGGGGTTGCTTGTTTGGCTGGCTGCTACACCAAAACTTGCAAAACATCTCTCCGATAGCGGCTTGTTGGATTCGATTTTGAGAATTCCTTCAGTCAGTCATAATCACACGGGTTTGTGGGACTGTCGCTTGCGATCACAACAACTAACATGTCTCGGACTATTGCGGTAATGGTGATATCTGAAAAAACTAAATACTGTCCTGTTTCTGGCCTCGAACCATACGCGGCAAGCTGGTGTCTAGACGAGGCTCTCTCAGTAGTTTTTGCTACCTACCATTTAAATGACAATGGGGAATGGATGAACGTTCATACATCCGCCAATTTTCGAAAGTTAATCCCTCCATAGCCAAAGGAAGTGTTTTGGAAAGTGCACAGTTCGATGAAAACCTGCGAAAACTACGTAATCCGATGGACACTGTGTTCATTACGAGAACTTTAAGAAATTACTTTCCATTTGTGCGGCAGGAGAAGGTTTTGGATTCCATGTTGTTGGACATTGTGTCGAAGCTTCTTGTTTTGCGCGAACGCATATTGCATGCGGCACAAGCAATGGCTAGACGTGATTTAAAACTCTTCAGTGCTGTAGAAGAAGCCATATCACGCCATACATTCAACACTCCGCATTATTGCAAAGTACTGACATGCATCAAACAACTCACAAGCCTCCACCTCTCTATAGACTTTTTCAACATACATAAATCGGTAGTTTGATTTTTTTTTGTAATGCTTCAAGCATTTGTGTTTCTTCGAGGCACCGGGCGCTGAAACTCTTGCGCCTCCCTGGCTGGCCTTTAACAATGCTACAGCCTTAGCCTTAGCTGTTATCTTTTGAAGTTTTTGGTCAGGCTTGGTTGGTTTTTTGGCCCTAAGAAGAGCCTTAGCAGTTTGTCACTAATGTAGTAGATACGATTCTCGCTCGGTATACGGTTTGATTCACGTCGGAATGAGTTCAAAAGTGTAGTGAAACGCGGATAGTTAAGTCGAAGCAGAGGAGCAAAATCGTTAGTGTTACGAAGATTCATTTCGTTCAAATCTTGTAATTTCAGTTCAAAGGCGTTCTGTAATAAATGGAGAATTAGACAACAATTGAATTAGTTTTAACAAACTTACTTGTTTCCATTGTTATAAGTCATGGGCACTCCGGAAAGCAGGTTTAGTTATTCCATGAAAGATAAGTAGATCTAATGATCTAGTTAGAAACTTTTGCTTGTAACTAACGTGAACCGCTTCATCGGATAAGACTTTTTGGACATCATTGTCTGTGAGTCAAAATTTCTTTCGGATGGTATCGAGAACATAGTTGTTGTTCTTTTTTCGTGATTCTTGGTCTATAGGATATGGTACAATGTATTCGTCAGAGTAGAAATAATTAAGTTATAAATACTTACAAAAAATAAAACATTACAAAATTTTGCAATATTTTGCAAGTGTCAAAGATAAATGTCATCTTGTTTTTTTTTATTTATTGAAGTTTGGAACTTCACCACGACTCCATTTTTAATCAAGAAATACGTCGCCATTTTGAATTCGTGTTGAAAAATTTTTTGCGGGTGTTTTGGCACAGAGTATAACCAGAGAGTCCACTGCAGCAAGGTAGTGCGTTTTGCCTACAAGCTAAACTAAACCGGATGCCCGCACCGGATGCCCGCACTGGCCTTCACTTCCCACAGATCAAAGTCAGTTGAGTTTGAAAAGTAAAAAATTTTTTTTTGGTTGCAAAAAAAATCGATAATTTTTAATTTTCATACAGCTTAGAATTTAGAAAAATGAATTTAAGTTGCAGGAAATAACTTTTTTTTCCATTTTGACCAGTATTTCACTGAAAAAGACAAAAATTAGTAAAAAAAATTTCATACCAATGCAGGCGTTTTGTTAAGTTTTTACAGTACATACTAATGAGCACAGAGCCTCAAACTCAGAAATAGGACGCCATATTGAAAAATTTTTTGCGGGTGTTTCGGGTTGAAGGGGTGGAAGTGGATACTCTGTATTATCTACTCTGTGTGTTTTGGGTTGAAGGGGTGGAAGTGGATACTCTGTATTATCTACTCTGTGGGTTATACTCTGTGGTATAACCAGAGAGTCCACTGCAGCAAGGTAGTGCGTTTTGCCTACAAGCTAAACTAAACCGGATGCCCGCACCGGATGCCCGCACTGGCCTTCACTTCCCACAGATCAATGTCAGTTGAGTTTGAAAAGTAAAAAATTTTTTTTTGGTTGCAAAAAAAATCCATAATTTTTAATTTTCATACAGCCTAGAATTTAGAAAAATGAATTTAAGTTGCAGGAAATAACTTTTTTTTTTATTTTGACCAGTATTTCGCTGAAAAAGACAAAAATTAGTAAAAAATTTCATACCGATGCAGGCGTTTTGTTAAGTTTTTACAGTTCATACTAGTGAGCACAGAGCCTCAAACTCAGAAATAGGACGCCATACTGAAAAATTTTTTGCGGGTGTTTCGGGTTGAAGGGGTGGAAGTGGATACTCTGTATTATCTACTCTGTGGTTTTGAGTACGAGACTCTCCTCCTAAATAAGACGAAAAATCGATAGGCGATCTTAACGAAATTAATACGAACCTAAGACGAAAGATCTAGAGGAGATCTTTGCACAGCTGTCACTCAAGTGGAAGCCATTTAAAACTCAAGGCCAATAACTCCAATGTCTGAATCACCAAATGACCTCACCGCTCTTACGCCAGGCCATTTCCTAATCGGACAGTCAACAATTCTGATTCTGCCGGAATACTTACTCGCTGGAAGCTTGTAAGTCATTCAAAAAATGAGTTCTATGAATAATTATCTATGTAAGCAGCGACATCCAGTTTTTAACGCAAATGCCTTGCAAAACCAATGTGAAGTTTACATGTTAAATCATAAAAAGGAGCTCTCATCATATTGCAAACTAAGATCTACCGATGTTGACAGGATGTGGATCCAGCTTCATAATCCTAGTCACTGGGTGTTTGCCTTTCATCACGAAGAAATAGTCTCGGCATTATGCGGATCTGATGTTTTAACGGCAAAACTTCAAGGCGTAGGACTTAAGAAACTAACAGCCAACTGTGTCATCAAACAACCCACATGACTATTAATGCTCATACTTTATATACTATTATATTGTATATCAGAACTAGGTGCCCTTTTTCTGCCGACACTCAACTTGAGTGTATTCGTGGATAAGTTTGAAATCGGCCCAATACAAGCTAAAAACCAGAAGAAGGAGGAAATCATCATTCGAGGAGAAGACGACTTAACACTACTCAAAAGAGAAAATAACGAATCAAAAAACACAGCAAACACTACCAAACAAAATCTCTCATTATGATGTTCATCAGTACTCGATTGGTTACTTTCATTTTATGGAGTTGTAATTCTGGCCACACTTTTGCTGCTACTACGGAGGAAGATGGCAATTGCTCAATCCCCAAATGCTATAGAGTTTGAGCAACGCCGCGCCGCGCCGTCAGCGGCGCCGAGGAGAATTTTGGCAAATAGTTTTCACCGTAGTATTGAGCAAAGTTCAACGCGGGCAGCGTATAATTTCGCAATTATTAGGCAGCTTCACTGCATAACTTAATGTTACGTCTTCTTTCAAATCAAATCATATCATACTTTTTCTTCCATTCTTGACATAGTGTAAATAATTGAATTGATACTAACTCGCTTGCCATATGCATTCTCATGCATTTATCAATGAATCAGCATTAATACCGAATTCAATCTTGCAACTTAATTCCTTTGAACTCAATCAATATAAATTTTGTGTACATTCAGCATAAGCATACCTTTAGCATACCTTTGTAAATAAGTTAGTGTAAGCATTTCTTTTGTATAAATAACATTGTAAGCTAATAAAGATTATGATTTACGATCAACAGGTTGTTGTGCTCATTTGTTATTATTGCTTCACCCCACCAGTGGTAATGAAGTATTAATAGATCACAACTACAAAGCTACTATAGCATACAAAGGTACAAGAACCTTTTGTATTGCCATCTTCGGTCTGGTCAGGGTTTATGTATCCTGTCCAGCCAGTCGGAGCAAATTAGTTCCGACTTTAACAGACCTGTAACCTGGATACATCAGCTGATATGATATCTAACGTAATTCTCAACGGCATGACTAACTTTGTCCTCATAGATCAAAGAGCATCACCCCCAAAGAAAATTTATGGTTCGATTCGGGCTTTAAAGAGATGATTAAGGAAAGAGAAAAATGTTTTCGGATTTTCAAAAATGACCCTTAGTACAGTCATTTTGTACTTTACATAGAAAGTTTTCCAGGAGTTTTGAAAATTGGCAGCTTTATAGATTTTGATGTGCTCTATCCGAATTTGAACTTTGCCACCTCGTATTTTTGCCGCTCGCACCACGATATTGGAAAAATGACGCCTAAAATCAGTTTTCAGGGAATATCTCCTTCCTGACTCATTTTACGATGAAAATAATCACATACAAAATGAAACTAGAGACAATTTCCTACAATTTACATATCTATCTATGGGTGCTTTCATAATTGCATAGTTGCGTTAGTCTGACCAATGCATAACTTTCGTAAATGCAAATGACAAATGTAATAGTTTCATTAAAGCAAAACGCAAATGTTTGCAGCGCAAATGTGCAAATGCTTTAACTCGTTTGCTTTTCGGTTTTCATCTTCAGAGAAAGAGACAGACAGTACAAAAACAAATATTTTCTTTCTTTTATTCAAGTCAAATGTCAGATTCCAAGAAGACTATTAACTACCGCGGAAAAAATACAAAATAAAGTAAAAGTACAAAAAAATGGATGAAAACTCTTCAGGCTCCAGTGCCCCTGTTCTGTAACTATCGCCTCGATAACATCGATCGAGAAACAGTGAGAACCGGAAGGAAATCCTACTAAGTTCATAGAATTTCGTTCCATTTTCCACCGTTTATCGCCGGCATTTATCGAGGCGATAGTTACAGAACAGAGGCACAGGTAAGATATAAACAAAAAAGTACTGAATTAAATAAATAAACTGCTTTTTTGGATGGAAAAAGAAAGAAAAGTATTTTATGGAACTGTGTACACAGAAAAATTCTTTCAATTCTTTGACAGATGACGCAAATCCGAAAAAGTGTTCATAAATGCATTGTAAAACGCATGCGCAAATATTTTGAATGACGTTAGTCTGATTGCAAATGATCGCATGTAAACAGAGCAACCATGCAATAATGAAAGCACCCTACTTTTTCATAAAGTTAATAGCACAGAGTATAACCAGAGAGTCCACTGCAGTAAGGTAGTGCGTTTTGCCTACAAGCTAAATCAAACCGGATGACCCCACCCGGATGATCTCACTGGCCTTCACTTCCCACAGATCAAAGTCAGTTGAGTTTGAAAAGTAAAAAATTTTTTTTTGGTTGCAAAAAAAATCGATAATTTTTAATTTTCATACAGCCTAGAAGTTAGAAAAATTAATTTAAGTTGCAGGAATAAAATTTTTTTTCCATTTTGACCAGTATTTCACTGAAAAAGACAAAAATTAGTAAAAAATTTCATACCGATGCAGGCGTTTTGTTAAGTTTTTACAGTTCATACTAATGAGCACAGAGCCTCAAACTCAGAAATAGGACGCCATATTGAAAACTTTTTTGCGGGTGTTTCGGGTTGAAGGGGTGGAAGTGGATACTCTGAATTATCTACTCTGTGGTTAATAGTTTTGACTTTTACTCCAACACACGTTTTGTTGAAAAAATAAGTCATTTCCACACTACCTTGGGGTAGAGTAAGCGGCGCGTTAAAATGCGTCTGGCAAGCAGAAGGCTGGAACCAAATCGTCTTGGACCAACTTTTTTGTAATCAAGGAAACTTTTCTGATGTTGCGTACCACTTTCTTGGATATATGTGATAGGAAAAAGGTTATGAGTACTTTAAGTTAACTTAAATGTTAAAAAGCGTCTAGCAAGCAGTAAACTGAAACCAAATCGTCTGGGACACACTTTTTTGAAATCAGGGTAACTTTTCTTATTTTTTTAGCGTACCACTTTCTTGGTTATATTTAATAGGAAAAAAGTTATTAGTGCTTTAAGCTGAAAATGCACTTGAAAAATGTTAAATGCGTCTGGCAAGCAGAAGGCTGAAACCAAATCGTCTGAGATCGACTTTTTTGTAATAAGGAGAGTTTTTCCGATGTTTAGGCGTACCATTTTCTTGGTTAAATGTGATAAGTAAAAAGTTATTAGCTAAATTGAAAAACGCATTTGAAACAAATGTTGAAATGCGTCTGGCAAGCAGAATATTGAAACCAAATCCTTTTGGACACACTTTTTTGTACTCGGAGGAACTTTTGTCATATTTTGGCGTACCATTTTCTTGGTTACTTGTGATAAGAAAAAAGTTATCAGTACTTTAACCTTCCGATGACAACAGGGGTGCTATAGTACCCCAGACGTTCTTATTTTAACTGTAATTTTGTTTTCGCTTCACCTCTCTTTCTGTCATTCTATGTATTTGTCATTAAATACGCCAAGTCTCAGCTACTGATGAGCAGTCCCCGTAGTTTTTGATACAGAGCTGATATGGTATGCACTGGGGTTGTATAGAACCCCATGTTGTTATTCACGTATGTGAAATTTTTTTAGAAATTTTTTTTTTCTTCCTTGTGTAGGTTAATAAAATGGCATCCACTAGTCGGGAAGCTATCGAAAATTACTGTACTGAATTTATTTATAAAATTAAAACAATTACAAAAAAACAAGCCACGCACGCATTGCTAAACAAAAAAAAAAAAAAAAATAGGAATGACAGAATTAAACGTCATTGCAAAATTCCCATGGGCAAAGAAAATTCCCTATTTTTTTGGGATATATCTGCACCTATTTACACGATGCTTAAGCAATATTTTGCGAAAGATTTTTGCGGGACAAGCTGCACCAATACAAATAAAGCAATAGCGGGGAATCAAGAGAGGCAAACCGGACGTATGTTGGTTGTAAGACTGGTAATCAAAAGTTCCCGTGATTACGGACACTCGTTGGTAGTTCCAGTTTGGTACCCATTCCCATACGGTTCAGAGTAGCCTTTAAAAATAATTACGAAAGTCCAAAAGTTAAGCTGAACAAAGAATCGAGAACAAAGTTAAGAAGAACAAAGAGCCACCACAGCGCTTACAAAAAATTTGAGTGCGTGCAACTTACGTTTGCCTAAGTTGGAAACCACGGAGGGAAAATAAAATTCTTTTGAGAAATTATCAAATAAGTTTCCTACCGAATTTATATCAGGAATTACTAACTTATGAAGGAAATAGAATTATAGGAAGAAATTTCCTATTAAATAGTTAGGTTCCTGAAGTGGTTACATTTCGGTGATAAGCACCTTTGGAACATAGAATTCCCAGCAGCTCAGCGGCGCGAACATAAAGGTTCGCGTCGGAAACGAGCGAACGTAGAAACCATTTACGTTCGAAATCAATTTCGTATTTATATTTTTTTTTTATTTTTTTTTACTAAATTTGCTTCTATTTTGGAATTAAGATACTGTAATTCACACCCAACATTTAATACCAATTTCCTAACCAAAAAAACGTTCAACCGAAAACACAAGCGGCAACACTATAATGTGTAGAAATATACCAGGGGCCTGTTTCACAGATCATACAACACTACATTTCATACAACATACAATTTTCGGTTTCACAGATTTCATTGGAAGGATTGTAGATGTTCGCTTTTGTTGTATGATTTGACAGAAAAAATTAATGAATAAAACAAAACTCCTTTTTTTAAAAGTCAAATTTTATAGAATCAAGCGAAGAGAAATTCATTTGCGTATACTTTTTATATCTTGACAATAAAGTACAACAATTATTCTTTTCTGACGATGGAGCCATCATAAGCGAGGATCCTACATCCCTGCAACGAGCACTTGACGTTTGGATTGATGTTCTGGAAGGAAATGGGTACCGTATTAGCGCAAAAAAGACTGAATACCTGTGCTGCCCTTTTTCTGATCCAGACGAGCCTATTCCAGACATTTATTTGAATGGAAATGTGCTTCCCAAGTGTGAAAAGTTTAAATATCTGGGATCTATGATCAATAGTGAAGCAACTTGTGATGACGTAGGGTAGTAAGCGTAGGGTGGATGAAGTGGCGAGAAAACTCCGCTATCTTCTGTGATCGAAAAATGCCCCCTAAGCTGAAGGGAAGACTATACACAGCAGTTGTCCGTCCAGCTCTGACATACGGTTCACAATGTTGGACAATGTACAAAAAGTATGAGAGCAAATTGACGGCAGCCGAAATGAAGATGCTTCGGATGACAGCAGGAGTAACAAAGCTTGATCGAATTAGAAGTACTAAGATCCGTGGAAGCCTTCATGTCAAAAGTACCATCTTGGACAAAATTCAGCACGACCGGCTCAGTTGGTATTGTCATGTTCAAAGGAGAGATCCGCAGAACCCCGTCCAAAAGGCAATATCGTACAACGTTTCAACAAATTCGCGACGAAAAAGAAAAGGCAGGCCAAAACACTCCTGGTACAAGAAAATGCAAAAACAGCAGCATTTGGTTGGCCTCAGACATGGAACAATCCAAAACCGGGAGGCTTGCCGACGCTTTCTGAGGTCAACGTGGCGTACCCCACAGGCGGATCACTAGTGTGAAGCAGAAAAGTGGGAGAGTTGTGATCGCTTAAAGATCACTACTCGTAACGCCGGAAATGAAGAAGAAGAAGAAGATACTTTTTATATCTTGCAAAAGATATTACCTTTGTTTTGTGCTATAAAATCAGTCTACAATGGACTGATTGTAGTTTAAGGCTATAGCTCTTTAAAATTCAAGAAGGGGAATGCAAATAGGACGAGAAATTAGTGGTTTTAACTCAATTGGGTCTCTAGTCAATCAGAAAGCTGAGTGTCTTTAATGTGATACTTGAAAAAACGCAAAATGAAAGAAGCATATTATTTAAATAAAATGGCAGTTCAATCAATCAATGGAAATAAAATTACCAATTTTCTTTCTATCTTGGTCTTTCAATCATGTTCTCATACTATTCTGAGCCACATAAAATCTCGTTTTTCAATTCAGAAGCGCCGAGTTAACGATATGCAGACTCATCACATTTCTTTGACATACGAAACCTCCATAAGATTTAACATAAACATAAACATCCGACAGACAAGATCGATATTGTCTCGCGATCATTGTAGATACACACATATCATACTGAATTGGAGACGACCTAGTATTAAGATCATTTTGTAAAATTAATCTTAAGTGAGATACCAAACGAGAAAGATCTCATAAGAGATCTCGGTATATTTTTAATTAGAATAAAATAAAATAATTCTTTTTTTAAAAAGCTTAACGATTCAACACAGTTTTAATTGGCGCCCGAACAGTAGGGACACTTGTTTTCGCGGAAAAGTTATATATCGCAAGTGAACCAGTTTTAATTAAAAAGTGCACAAAGCCATTAGTTTAAAGCAACCTGTGCCACTTTGAAAAAATAAAAAAACCATGACAGTAGACCTACCCAATACAAAACACTGGGAGGCAAGTGAAAAGAATTTATGTAATAATAAATCAAAGATCAAGAGACATACGCTCATAAGAAGCGGAAAATCCAGCATAACAAACAAAAAAAAGAAGAAAAAATGTGTTTGAGTGAATTAAATAGTTAATTGCAAAACAAAAGAAAGAGTGAAATTAAAAAAAAAAAATATTAGCGGAAAATCCAAAACAAAAAAAAAGAAGAAAGAAAAAAATGTGTTGAAGTGAATTAAATAATTAATTGCAAAACAAAAGGAAGAGTGAAATTAAACTGAAAAAAAAAATTATTAACAAACATTGCGAGAGGCTGCTATCTAGCCGAAACTAGATAAAAAGTGTTGAAAAATAAAAAAAAATATAAACTGAAAAAAATTATTTACAAACGTTGCGAAAGGTTGCTATCTAGCCGAAACTAGATAAAAAGTGTTGAAAAATAAAAAAAAATATAAACTGAAAAAAATTATTAACAAACGTTGCGAAAGGTTGCTATCTAGCCGAAACTAGATAAAAAGTGTTGAAAAAAAAAAAAAAAAAAAAAAACTAAGCTGAAGAAAAAAACTACCAGAAGCCGTGCAGAGGATAGTGTCAAACAACAACTAGAACGAGGGACAGAGAGCAACAAAAGTAACACAAGTAACTTTGTTTTTTTTCATTAGCGTATTTTTATATCAGGAAATATATATACGTGCATACCTAAATTAAGCAAATTTAATATTTTAAAAATAAATTTTAATAATAACAAGATAAAAATGGCATTAACGGTAGAACAGGTAGGGGGAATAATTGCGATGGCAGTCACCGAACAGACGAGGGATTTACAGATTAGAATAACAGAGTTAACAGCAGCTTTAGGTAGACTGTTACCCACAGACAACATAATTCCATATAAGGATATAGAAATAGATCCGTCAAATGATACAAAGGAAGGATTAGATCTAGTTAAAAGCCTACAAAAATTCGATGGCGACAATTACATTAGTTGGCGCACATCCGCAGTGCATTGCATGCAGGCATACGAACACTGCATAGGTAGTACAAGTTATTTCACAGCGGTGAATATTCTAAGAAACAAAATTGTAGGAAAAGCAAACGATGTATTAACATCACACGGGACTCCACTTCATCCCAGTGCAATAATAGCGAGATTAGATGTAACATACGAGGACAAGAAACCGATTCACATGTTACAGACAGAACTTACTAACGCAAGACAGGGAAGACAGACTTTAGAGGAATTTTGTGATCAAGTTAACAGATTATTAACTTTGACAACTAATAAGATTATGATGAGTTATGGGCCAAAAACGGCAGAGACAAAAGTTTTACTTGATGTGGCAAGACAAAATGCACTAAGAGTTTTCATAACTGGACTCAACCAGCCAATGAGTAACTTGGTGTTTGCATTGAACCCAGGGGATATCCCAAATGCTCTAGCTAGAGCACAAGAAATTGAAATGAACCAAACTACGAGATTTATGAATCAACACATACAAAACAGACCTCTTGGTATTTTACCACCAAGACCAACGAATTTCTAGCATTTTCAAAAATCATTTCCAAATTCATCACAGAGACACCATGTAGTTCCACAACAAAGTACTTGGAATAACGGACAGCAACAGAGGATAGATCAGGGAAGCGGTATTTCAGACCGGAGAGAAATAATCATGTCGATTATGGAATCCGCAATAACCTATTCCCGCGGATTTCATCCGATCCGCAAGGCATCCGCATCCGCATTGAATTCAATTATTGAATCCGACAGATGAACTGCAATGTCGATCCGCAACACCACTTTACCATTACCCTAAACCATTTGTCAGCTGGTTTGTTTTTACATTTGTCATTCTCCATCCGTAAAAAAAGAATTAGAAATTAAAATTTACATAAACATAGCTTTGGAGATTTCAACTACAAATTTTGGGAGCAAGCTACGATTCTTTAGTGAGACTTTGCTCTTCCTACACCTGCCTAAGATTTACTTAAAGGTAATTTGATAAATTTGGTCTTAAGAAGAAAGTATTCGCTCAAAAAATGTTTTTTCTCAACAGGCACTCAAGACGATGTATTTTGGTAAACCGTGTTCGCTTTTTAGGAACGAAGTATTTCCTGGTGGTATCACCAATGATGCTAAAAAGTATAGTGTAATTGTAATGCAGCTAAAATGCGAAGATTTTCGATTGTATTTTCGCGATCCAAAACTAGCGACGGCGACGGTACAAGTAAAACAATTGAACTAAATTACAATTTAACAATTAATTTTTTGGCTTATTCTTTAAGGTACACAAAGTTTTATTTAAAAAGTGAAGCGATGGAAAATTCATGTGATGGATGAGTTGAGGGTATTTCAAGGTTGACTGGACCCCTTAATTACACCGAATGAACAGCTGAATCAGATGGATGGACTATGCATAGAGCTGCTCAACTATCGAAATCTATAACACCATCGTCAGAAGTTTGTCCATAGAGCAGAACGAAAGAAGAGACTTAACAGGTGGGCCTTGTTTTAGTCTATCTGAGATTGCATAAAAACTTCAGTAATTCTATGTTCAGGTATTCTACATCAAGACTTGATTGAGGGTTCCTCTTTCACTGAAGAATCAGATCTGAATGCAGATAGGTTCTTAAGGCAAACGTTAAAAAAATAATTGTGTTGAAATTCTATCGGTGCTACAACCCATTCATCCACAACCGGAGGTAGATAACGACGCCGACATGGGGAGAGAGTCGACTTTGCATTTGGCACATGGATCCCCTATTGTTTTGATGAGTTCAATAACTACGCTGGGAAGGATCTGAACATTCCAAAGTCGTTACTAAGAGGTAAGTTAGTGTTGATTAATATAAAGAGTGAATTAAACTGACCCGCTTCGTTTGAAAGAAAAAACTTCCCAGCGACACAAGAACGACATATCCACTGACCAGAAGGAAACTGTACTGAATTTGCTCAAGTGAGCTAAAACTATTTTGTTTAACTGGTGTTTCAGTCCTAACATTTCTTTTTTTCCATTAGGACACACACGCATCCAAAAATAGCACCCGAGGTTAAACGAGAATTATAGTCTGCTGTATGCCGCGACTTTGAAGGAATGGAATGTGATAACGCAAAGGAAGCAGTACCAATGGAACAGTATACAGATGAAGATGTAATTTTTTTTTTTTTTTTTTTTTATTATTAAAAAAAAACTTCGTTTGTAATTGTGGCTACAGTTTTTTGTATATTTTGTCAATATGTTTGTTTCCTAAGAATTGTGGACTAGGTGCTTGGACTCTTCCTATTCAGTGCTTAGTTGTTTGCCGGTTGCGCTGCGTAGGAGATTCAACGTTCGAATCCCAGAAACATCAAAGAAAGAATTGGTATAAATTTTTGCGAATCGGCGAAAACGTAAGTCTTGCCAGTCGAAGTTGCATTTTAAATATCACTTGGCGGCGTAAGGTTAATTTTCGTTTACTTTTGGATTTTTTATGCGGCTTCTGCTTATGATGCTAGTAGTGTTTGAGTGAACCGCTCAATGCCAAGAGTGTACACATTAAAATTCCCTCGAGTTTTAACTTAGAGGCAGTAAAAACTTTTGCAAACTCAACTACAGATTTATCATGCAGTATTCCGCAAAACATGGTAAACTATAAAATTGAGACAAATAAAAGAAGCTAGGAAGTTCGACGGGTTTGGAATTCCGTTATCAGATTTGGTGCTTTGGCAAAATTGCCTGCTGCAGTGGAGATGGTGGGAGATGACTCTCTGGTTCTACTCTGTGGCTCGAACCACATTGTTCTCTTCTCTTACAAAGTTTTTTTTCCAAAACAAACCAAACGCACACCACATAAAGAACAATATTACTGGGAAGTTCTTCGTAAGACTTAAGAAAATGAAAAACGGTTAAAATTAATAAAAAAAGGACAAAACCATTTCACTCCCAGTATATTAAATTTCATAAATTATTTAACAATCAAAATCTATTCTTCTTGGCCAGCTTCTCCCACCAAAAACTTATGCTTCCATTGGAACTGGCAAAACTTCCTCGGTAGCCTCGAACTTATGAATTTTCGTGTTCAGTGGTTTCCAGTTTGAAATCGTAATTCAGCTAAAATAATGGACCATCAGCACACCAGCACAATACAAAAAAACAATTTAGTATTCCCTACCTTCCCTGTGCCCTTTTGGTTGAACAGCTCATAGTTCCTCAAACAATCACAGGAATCCGTTCCAATCACACACAAATCGACGTTTGATCCGGAACCTGCACGGATAGCATCGCGAACAAGCAGATTGCCTTCCTCTTCTTCCATGTCGGGCTTCGAACGTGACTCAAAGACAGACATAGCTGCCAAGCCACCAGAACCCATGGTGGCTTAAGGAAGCTTGCCGGTAGATCCATATGTGGATGGATGCTGTAGATGTAAGCGCCAGTCTTGTCGACTCCACCCAAACCCAGAACTGCACTAATGTGTCCTTGGTAGCGGAACAACATCTGCTTAAGCAAAGTATTGGCCGCAACAACTGGTACTTGACGACCAGTGTTCAGACGATGTAATTCCAATTGAGACGCGATTGAGTCATTTTTGTGTCGGCAGCTGTTCCCGCTTCACAGCAACTGAAAACAAGATTTTATCTAACGGCATATGGATAAAAGTAATCTTTCGTTGGTACTTACTACATATTCTTGGCCAAGTAGTGAATCTTGGCACAGTTCTAGTCGGAAACAATGGGGCCTTCGGTGGCACAAGTATCAACCCAAGAATCGCCTCATCTTTGTATATGATACCGACAATTGTTGTACCGGTCTTAACAACCTTTGGAGGCACAAACCCATTTTGCATGAGCTGGGCATTTCTAGAAAAATGAAAAACAATTAAATTAAAAAATCATAGGTTATGTATGTGGTTGGAAAATGACGGAACAAGTTGGGCTTATTACTCACCTCTTGCAGTTATCGAAGTTAAACCCAGCCTTATTAAATTCATTTCTTGTTCAAAACAATGAACATTCGCTTTTTATCCGCAACAATTTTGGTGCGGATGAGAAACGTCAAAAATTATATGGACTGCGGATGACCAACGGATTTGGTAATACGAATTTTTTAACCTGTATTATCAACAACCTTTCACTTCCACAACGTCGGATTCAATGCGGGCGCGATAATAGCAAAAATATCCAAACTCGTGTGGATCGCTTCCGCAGTCCATTTTTCGGATTCTATAATCGGGGTGAATAATTTTCAGAGAAACATACCTTTAAATCAATATAGGGACCAGAGATTCAATAATGACATTCGCAATAACAACAATCCGTCTAAACGAGATAGGCCTAATAGCAATCAGCAGCCTTTAGCAAAAACACTAAGAATAAATTATCTTAATGAACGAGATTCTTTTTTAGAATGAGGTACGACCTGCCTATAATTATACGAACAAATAAAACGACAGGTCAAGTATATAAAATATTAATAGATACGGGTGCGACACATAATTATGTTAGACCAGATATAAATAAGTGTAAGAAATTGAAAACAGTAATAAAGTTAAAAGTGTTCATGGTAGTAGTATCATAGATACGTACCAGGATATAAACATATTTGGAAGTTGGGAAATTTTTTATGAGCTAGAAGAATTAAAAGACTATGATGCTATAATAGGCATAAATACGTTGAGACAATCTAATTGTAAAATAAATATAGCAGACAGTTTTTTGGAATTCAACGGAGGCAAAGTACCTCTAATATATAATGATAAATTAGTTAACAGTCTTCAAATAAACACCCATATGCAGGTGGAATACCAGGAAAGACTGAAGGGAATTTTAAGGAAATATCAGGGAATTTTTACGGAAAGACCAAACTACTTACCGTATAATACAAACGTTGAATGTAGTATAAAAACTGTAAATGAAGAACCAGTTTGGCAAAGAGCATACCCATATCCGCAATCTGCTTCCGCGTTTATTAATAAGGAAATACAAAATTTATTAGAAAACGATATTATAAAACCAAGTCGAAGCGCGTATAACAGTTCAGTTTGGGTGGTAGATAAAAAAGTTTTCAATGAAGATGGCACAAAGAAACTACGAATGGTCATTGATTACAAAAAATTTAATTCTTTTACGTCTGATAAATATCCCATGGCAGAAACCTCAGTAATTTTATCTAATTTAGGCAAGTCAAAATTTTTCTCTACTTTAGATTTACAATCAGGATTTCATCAAATCCTTGTTAATGAAAAAGATAGACCAAAGACTGCATTTTCAGTCAACAACGGGAAATACGAATTCAATCGTATGCCATTCGGGCTTAAAAACGCTCCAGCCATATTTCAAAGAGCTATGGATGACATTCTTCGAGAATACATCGGGAAATTCTGTCATGTTTATCTAGATGACGTAATAATATTTTCAGGAACACATGATGAACACTTACATCACATTGAAATAATAATTAAAGCACTTTCAGAAGCTAACATGAGAATTAGCAGTGAAAAGAGTAAGTAGGTACTTTATAGAACAGGTGGACTTCTTAGGATATGTTGTATCCTACAACCATATAAAAACCCATCCAGATAAAATAAAAACAATTGGGGAATATCCCGAACCACAGACTTTACGTCAATTGAGAAGTTTTCTTGGACTATCAGGTTATTATAGGAAATTTATCCGAAATTATGCAATGATAAGCAAAGGGTTAACAAAGTACTTACGGGGAAACGAAAAAATAAACAGTAAGAGGATAAATATTGAACTAGATTCAGAAGGCAAAAAAGCGTTTCAGGTATTAAAGGATAAGCTTACAGAAGAAGTTGCGTTAAATCAACCGGATTTCGATAAACCATTTGATTTAACAACTTATGCAAGTAACTCAGCCATAGGTGCAGTACTAAGCCAAGACAATAAGCCAATAACCTTTGTAAGTAGGACGTTATATGAAAGTGACCAAATTATGCTACCAGTACCAATGAAAAGGAATTGTTAGCAATAGTATGGAGTCTGAAAAATTTGAGAAATTATCTATATGGTCAAACTGGAATCCGCATATACACGGACCATCAACCATTGAGCTTTGCTGTATCTGATAAAAACCCTAATACGAAATTGAAGAGATGGAAAGCATTTATAGAAGAATATGCACCAGTAATAAATTATAAACCAGGTAAGGAAAATGTGGTAGCAGATGCATTAAGTCGTCAAGAAATAAATATAATGGAAAATAGTGAAGATTTAGCTACAGTACATAGTACTCACAGCAGCCCAAGAGAAGAAATTAGAAGGTTAGGTGGAATAATCAATCGATTCAGAAATCAATTAATTTATAGAAGAAGAAGATTCCAATAATATAAATAGTGAACAAATTCATAAAGGATATTGGAGGCATACAGCATACTATTAAATACAAAGATGATGACGTTTTCACTAAATTGAAAGAAATAATTAGGAAGGGAATAAACGCAATATATTCAACAGAAGAGACTCTATTTAAGATTAAAGACAAATTACTAAACGAATACCCAACAACACAGTTTGCGTACGTTTCAAGTTTTGTAGAAGACATAACAGACAAAGACATGCAAATAACCATTATGAAAGAGGAACATAATAGAGCACATAGAGACTCTAGAGAAAATTTTAAACAAATTTCAGCTAAATGTTACTGGCCCGAATGTTTTAAACAATTACTCGATTACGCGAAAGACTGCTCTGTTTGTAAGGAAAACAAATATGACAGACATCCTGTTAGATATAAGATTGGAGAGGCTCCAATTCCAAAGAAAGGGGGGGAACGCATACATGCAGACATATACTACATTGACAACGATCAATTTTTGACTATGATAGACTCTTTTTCGAAATTTTTAATAGCTAGACATATCGACAGTAAAATAGACGCTAAGGAAAAACTGATTGAAACACTACCAGTGTTTGGGAAAGTAGAAGTTTTGGTAACAGACAATGAGAGAACACGGCAGAATTAGAATTAGGAAAATTTGGAGTCAAACACGAAAAGGTAGCTCCGAATCATAGTAAAACCAACGGAATGATTGAAAGAGTACATAGCACACTAACAGAACTAATACGCATTACGAAAACAGAAATTCATGCAGACACAAAATTTATTATGCCGTTTATAGTAAAGAAATATAATGAGTCTATTCACTCAGTAACGAATCAACAACCATTAGAGGTCTTCCATAACTTTGAAAAGTTTAAATCTCTTACAGATATATTGAAAACAAAACAAGATAAAGATCTTTATTATTTCAATAAAAATAGAACTGAAATTGAGTTTAGGCCAGGACAAAAGATACACGAAAAATCAACACGTAGGAAAGGTAAAGTTAAACCTTTATTTAAAAAGCGAATTGTTAAAGAGGATAGAGGAAGGGCTGTAGTTGACAGTAAAGACAGGATTATACATAAAGACAACATAAAGAAATAAAATATTATTTGTATTAAATTTCAGATGTATGTAAGTACAGTTTAGAGATTTTTGGCATTACTAGCCACAACATCTGCACAAGTGCAGATAACTAATTATAGTTCAGAGGAATACATTCTAATAGAGGACGGACCTGCTGCATTATACGAAGATACAGGAGAATTGTATCATGTAATTAATTTGACATATTACAGGGATATTTTGAATAACATAAAAGAAAAAAACACTCGACTGACCAAGTTAGAACTTAGAAATCTAGAAACAGCAGACAGATTGCTAGAGCAATTAACGATAAGAAAGAGATCCAAAAGAGGTATTAATGAAATTGGCACATTATGGAAATGGATATCCGGAAGTCCAGATCACGACGACAAATTTAGAATTGAAACAAAGTTGCAAGAGTTAATAGAATCTAATAATAAACAATACCAGACCGACTCACAGATATTTAAGGCTATAGAGAAACTAGCAGCAGAAGATAACGAAATAGACAAAGAGGACGATTTAGTATTACGACTGATAATAGAGGACTTACGTGAAATAATAAATGCCATTAATCAGAGTAAGAATGAAATTTTGAATACTGTAATTTTAAATATGAATGATTTGAATAAAATAATCAATACTGAAACTTCACCAATTTCGATAGCTGATGTGTTAGATGCATCCGACTTTAAGATAATTCAGAATAAAGATTTAATTTTAGTTTATATTGAATACCCACTAGTTAAGGAAATAAATAAAAAATATATTGTTGAAAGTATAAATGTTGGTGATGGAAAACTATCATTACCCAATCAAGTTAAGTTATATAAAGAAAAATATAAAATGGCAAATTGCATTAAAGAATTAAATGACATATATTGTAAAGTAAATAATGAAACTAATTGCCTAACGAATGTGTTAAATAATAAGAAAGCCGATTGTCACAAAGTAATGGAAAATAATCCAGAGGTCAAAATAATTAAAGACGGTATTATTTTTGTAAGTGGAAAAACCACAATAAATGAAAAAGTATACATAGGTATATATCTTATTCATTTTAAGAATAATGTTGGTAACCCTACCTGCTCAATCAAAATTACTCACCAAACGACAATATGAGTTAGTTCTCATTCCAACACCCAAGCCGTCGGTTCGCTTTTTCTTTGGTTGCTGCGACAACCGTTTAATATTTTTTGTGTTTTTTCCCCTTTTTTTCTCTTTGTAAGTCGTGGCCGGGCAAAGGCCAACAATAAAGAAAATCAAAATAAAAATACAGTCCACCTATCTATTCATTTACCAGTTGTGAATTTTACATGGTCCTAATCGAGCCAAGATAAATAAAAAACATTCAGTTCGCGTTAAAAACCAAAGATCGTGCGAAAGGCACAAGTACAGTGTGCATTGAGTGAACAGTTAATTACATTATCACAATACACAGCATGCAAACGGCATCGTCATCGTCATCGTCGTTCGTCGCTGCCTATTCCCAATTATATGTCTACGAGTAAATAACATAACGTACCACGTACATACTTGGGTGTTGTGTCGCGTCGTTCTTCTTATTTTTTTTGTTTCTTCTCTCCCTTCTCGTATGCTGTGTGAGCAACATCATACAATTGCATTATAAACGGGAACGTCGGAGCGATTGCTATCTACCGTTTTGTGTTGTCTGTCGTGTGCGGGTTTTTTGGTGATTTTCTTTTGCGCTAAGTAAAATGGATTTGCTTAAAAAAAATAGGGCTACTATTAAAGGCCAAATAACGCGAATCGATGCAGCCGCAAAAAGTGAAGCACAAGTGACAAAATTAAGAGTGCTAAAAACGCGGTTAGAACACTACATGCTGCAATACGAAAACGTGCAAGCAGAAATCGACGTGTTATGTGATGACGAATCGCTTGACATTGAAACTCAATATCGCGCGGAAATCGAAAACGTGTATTATGATGCTGCCGCAACGCTCGCGGAAAAAATTGAAGACGGAGCTTCATCGCCGGGCGCGTCTAGTGACTCAAGTAACCTAAACCATTCGCTTCAAATTTTAGCTGAAAGCCAAGCGAAGCTTAGTGATTTGGTGAAAGGTTTAGGGGACAGCACAAGGAGAAGCATAAATATAACGAAACTAGATTCCCACACTCGTTTACCAGAAATCAAACTCCCTGAGTTTTCGGGAAAACTCTCGGAGTGGATTCGATTTCGCGACCTCTTCGTGTCTCTCGTAATATCGAAAAACTATATCAGTGGAACCGAAAAATTTGAGCATTTGCAAACGCGGTTGCGGGGTGATGCGTTGTCAATTATTAAACATTTAACTCCAAGCGATGAAAATTTTGAAGTGGCTTGGAACCTGATGAAAGAACATTTTGATAAACCTCAATTTATTACCGTCGCGCATTTAGACAACATTTTTGATCTTCCTTCGTTGAAAGAAAACACGTTAAGTGAAATCAAAAGATTTTTTAATGCCATCTTCGAAAACTTAAATGCATTGCGTGCACTCAAGCAACCCGTCGACGCGTGGGACACTATTCTCGTGTATATGTTCGTTAAAAAATTGGATGAGACCAATAAAGTGTTGTGGTTCCGAAGACAAAAGAATCTTGAAAGCCCGGGCTTGATGGACTTCGTAAACTTTCTTAAGGATAGAATGGACGAGTTGGAAAGTGTAAACAGTTCGCGCGTGAGAGAATCGGATGTAAAGGTTCAGTTCAAAGGTCACACTAAACGCGTTCTTAGTGCTGCGGTACAGCAATGCATTTCATGCAAACGAAACCACTATTTATATCAGTGCGACCAGTTCCGGGAACTTTCGGTAGCGTTACGCGTTGAACTCGTCCGCAAGCATAAAATATGTTGTAATTGCCTACGAGCTAAGCATAGTCTATCCGAGTGCAAATTCTCTTCGTGTCGTGAGTGCGGGCAGAAACACAACACATTGCTGCATGAGAGCAGTAGGATTGCTCAATCGACCTCATCAAATGGTCATTATAACAACAATTCGGTATCCGTCAATGTGTCGCGTCACACAGTACGCGAAGTGTTCACTCTTTTGCCAACAGCCATGGTATTAGTTGCTGATGCATCCGGTAAGTCTCAACAATGTAGAGCTCTTCTTGATTCGGGGTCTCAGACGTGTCTTATAACAGAGTCATGTGTTCAGAGATTAGGTTTACAGCGACAACATGCGAGAATACCAATTTCTGGTATAGGAAACGGGCAAAGGGTGCACGGGACCAGAGGGCGAGTTGTCTTAAATGTGCAGTCGGTTACTGCAAGAGACTCATCAATAACAACCAGTGCATATATATTGTCAAACCTAACAGGCAATCTTCCGAGTACACGCGTTCCTAAGGACAAAATCAGTTTTTTTGAAAACTTAGATCTAGCAGATCCCAGTTACAACAGGCCTGGAAAAATCGACATAATTCTAGGTTCTGACATCTTTTTTGAAATTATCACCGAAGGCAAGTTAGTTCATCCAACTGGCGCACCGGTAGCGCACAATACGATGTTTGGTTGGGTTATAGCCGGGAATGTTTTAGTTCAAGAATCTCAACAAATAATATGCGGGCACAGTGCGGTTGATCTTGACATACTTTTGAGACGGTTTTGGGAATTCGAAGATTGCCCAGAAGTCTGCCATCCGGTTCGAGCAGCAGATTGTCCAAGTGAAAAACATTTTTTGTCTACGTACTTCATACAAGCGGATGGTAGATATGTTGTGCGGTTGCCGTTTAAATCAGACACAATTGAATTCGGAAATTCGCGGAGTGCGGCTTTAAATAGACTTTATGCGATGGAGCGACGGTTCGCTCAAAACAAAGACTTGAAACGCGATTATGTACAATTTATGCGTGAGTATGAAAGCTTAGGGCACATGAAGATAGCGCCGGTATGTGAAGATCAATCCAAGTCATTCTACTTGCCACACCATGCAGTAATGAAGTTGTCGAGCTCAACGACGAAACTTAGGGTCGTTTTCGATGCTTCTAACAAAGCCGATAACGATTTATCGCTGAATGACTGTCTTGTAGTCGGGCCTACGATTCAGAACGATATTTTCACGCATCTTATAAGATTCCGAAAAATCCGCGTCGCCATCAAGGCCGATATAGCAAAAATGTATCGGCAAATCCTGGTACATAAGGACGATCTTGATTACCAGCGAATTGTCTGGAGGGAAAATGCTCGGCAGGAACCTCGCGACTACCATCTTTTAACTGTTACTTACGGTACCGCGCTGGCTTCCTTCCTGTCGACCCGCGTCTTAAAGCAAATCGGTATACGCAGCTTGCATAAATATCCTAGCGCCGGTAATAGCATCATAAATGACTTTTATGTAGACGATTACATGTCCGGCTATGACTCGGTCGAGGATGCTCGTAAAATAAAAAAGGAATTGTGTGTCGTTTTCTCTCAAGCGGGAATGGAGCTACGTAAATGGGCATCGAATTCGATCGAATTTGTATCTGAAATAGAGCCTGAGAGTCGGGAACTCTCTACTAATCTGTCAATCGGTGAAAATGGCGTAAAAACTCTTGGCCTGTTATGGGATACAGAGTACGATAATTTTAAATTTGATTTTCACCTTCCTTTGCTAGAACCGCAGATTACCAAACGACAAGTGCTATCGGATGTAGCGCGCATATTCGATCCTATGGGATGGCTGGCTCCAGCAGTAATCAAGATGAAAATATTTATGAAGAAATTGTGGATCAAAGGAATTGGCTGGGATTCGTTTATTCCCTCCGAACTCTACCTAGAGTGGGCCGATTTCCGAAATGACCTCTTTCATATCGGTGAGGTTAAGATTCCACGATGGATCAACTACGCACCAACCACCCGCCTTCAACTTCATGGTTTCGCAGACGCTTCTGAATCCGCGTACGCCGCAGCCATCTATGCTCGAATGTTCAAACCTGACGGTAGCGTTAATACTTCTTTGATTTGCGCTAAATCTCGTGTTGCGCCGATTAAGCCAGCCTTAACCGTACCCCGTCTGGAACTCTGTGCTGCTTTATTACTGACTAAACTTCTTTGCACTGTTAAAGAAGCTTTAGGAATACACGATATTCAGTGCTGCGCGTACTCCGATTCGTCAACAGTATTGCACTGGATTCAGGGGCATGCTCGACGTCGAAACGTCTTTGTCGACAACAGACTGTCTCAAATAACTGCAAGTCTACCCCCCTCAGTTTGGCATTATGTTCGATCCGCCGATAACCCAGCTGACTGCGCCACGAGAGGTTTAATGCCCAAGCAACTACCAAGTTTGGATTTATGGTGGAAGGGACCCGTGCTTATTCAAAGGCCTGTCTTAGAGTTTGAAACACTGATGGACTTGAGGGAAAATCGTGAAGACGAGGTGGTAGCGCTGTTCACAAGTCCAGCCGATTCTGAAGTGATCTCAATGGACAACTTTTCCTGCTTCAACAAGCTACTGCGCGTCGTAGCGCGCTGTATCCGTTTTCTAAGATGTTTTAGAGCTGAGTTCCGGCTTGACTATGGGCGCAGATTACATACGTTCTCCGTTCGCGACATCAAATCAGCTAGGATTGTGATCTACAAGCTTTCGCAATCGGCATCCTTCGCTGACGAACTATCCTGTCTTCTACGCCACAATGCAGTGCCCCACAAAAGCAAGCTTTCGCAGTTAAATCCTTTCATTGACGAGGACGGCCTATTACGAGTTGGAGGAAGAATTGCATATAGTAATATCCCATTTGAGCAAAAACATCCTCTAATCCTTCATAAGGAGCATCACCTCACCAAACTCATCGTACTGGATTATCACCTCAGAAACATGCATGCCGGAGTTCGCCTCATGACGTACCTCTTATCATTGGAGCATTTTATAGTAGGTGCTTCCAACGTCATCAAGCGGTGTGTCTACAAATGTGTAACCTGCGTTAAGCAACGAGCTACTCCCTATACTCAACGAATGGGAAACTTGCCGCGTCAGCGATTAGAGCCTGGTTTGGCTTTCAACAGCACCGGAGTGGACTTGGCGGGGCCGTTCATGATAAGTTCGTGGAAAGGACGAGGAGCGAAACGTCTCAAAGCCTATATCACACTTTTTGTCTGCATGGCCACCAAAGCGCTCCATCTCGAAGTGGTCACCGAGTTATCCTCAGCGGCATTTATTGCAGCCCTACGTCGATTTGTCTCCAGGCGAGGCAAATGCCATACGATATTCAGCGACAACGGCACAAATTTTGTTGGAGCCAATCAGCAGCTTCAGGAGTGGGCAGCACTTCTCGACTCTACAGAATTTCAAGAGAGCGTGTCTAATCAATTAAATACGGAAGGCATCGAGTGGCGTTTCATCCCCCCGCATGCGCCTCACTTCGGAGGCCTCTGGGAGGCGGGCGTCAAAACGGTAAAACATCATTTACGCCGAGTCATGGGAATGGCGTCCGTTACGTACGAAGAATTCACCACAATTTTATGTCAAATCGAGGCTTGCGCTAATTCTAGACCCTTGTGTTCAAAATTCGAAGGAGATGTCGACCCCCTCACGCCGGCTCATTTTCTTATACTGCGACCAATTAAAACTGTTCCGGATGAGGATCTCTCTGGTGCTCGTATTTCATCGCTTAAGCGCTGGCAGTTTGTTCAGCGAACAGTTCAGGACTTTTGGTCTAGATGGTCGAAAGAGTATCTCACTCAACTGCAAAGGCGAACAAAATGGAAGAATAGCAACAAAAACCCCGAAGTCAATGACGTAGTCATCATTAAGGAGGACAATCAACCACCCTGCAAATGGCTGATTGGAAAAATCACAAAGACGTTTCCAGGACGAGATGGATTGGCCAGAGTGGCTCTGGTTAAAACTTCCAAGGGGGAGTTTAAACGGGCTATCACGAAGCTGTGTCCATTACTGGTAGACTGCTGAAATCAAATTTCAACCGGGGGAGTATGTTGGTAACCCTACCTGCTCAATCAAAATTACTCACCAAACGACAATATGAGTTAGTTCTCATTCCAACACCCAAGCCGTCGGTTCGCTTTTTCTTTGGTTGCTGCGACAACCGTTTAATATTTTTTGTGTTTTTTCCCCTTTTTTTCTCTTTGTAAGTCGTGGCCGGGCAAAGGCCAACAATAAAGAAAATCAAAATAAAAATACAGTCCACCTATCTATTCATTTACCAGTTGTGAATTTTACAAATAATGTAACTATTAATTCTAAAGCTACGTGCAGACGGCATATAAAAAGCCGCACATATGTGCGGTTCTGACGTCACATAAAAAGTTGTAAACTCAACGCAAATGCTATACGTAAATCAGTGTACGCAAACTCGCATATAAGGGTGTTCAGACGATGTGCGGAATCTGTCCCAAATGCCGCACATTAGTTTGCGTTGATTTGCTCGCACATCAAATGTACGCAAATGAATACGCACATTTTTCGGTCGATGTGCGACGTGTTCACACGATATGCAGAAAAATACGCACAACAACCATTTGCGTTCATATGCAAGTTTGCGTTAATTTAATCGATTGTTTGACTTTTGTGTTTAGCTAATTTTTTTCATTGTTTACTACATTAAATTGAAAATGTTAAAAAGAAAGTAGGTTGCTATTGCTGTTTTGGCATTGGATATAATTGAAAAGATGAGAAAAATGAATTTCGCGAAGAATCGGGCGTGGAACGAACGTAGTGTGTGGACAAAGGACTGGCTTCTGCATCGTGCTTCAGAACTACTTAATTTCCACAAATAAATCGAAATACGCAATGAATAGGTACATCGTTTGACCAATACGATGCTGAAGGAAATATAGTGAGTCCTGGTGAGTGGCGTGCTGATGTTCAAAGCTCAAAAATGTATCCTTTTGAGGAACTACGATCGCGAGACCACGGATCTAAAAGTAAACACATTCGAAAAGAGTTCACGCACTACTTCACCAAAGAAGGCCATATTGAATTGACAATATGCTCACATTTTTAAACATAACAAAGAAATTTATATTCATGATTTATGATTAAATTCAATTTGTTTATTGCTGTCATTAGAATAAAAAAAAACAAAAATTGACAAATAAATACTCAAGCTAACAGAAAAAAGATCTACTAATATTTAAGTACATAAGCAGGTATTGTATACAGGAACAAAAACATAGAAACAGCCAGCTTGGTCTTCAGGAAGATGTCTTGAATGCACAATAAATAGCTGGCTGGCCGACTGTAGGTTCTGACAGTAGTAAATCATTTATAACTGCTTCATCAACGATTGCAGCAAAGTCCTGTAAAATAGAAGTAAATTGTTTATCTAAAACGAAAAACCAGCATTTCAAAAAAACTTACATGGTCAATTGACGAAACAGATGAAGTGGATCTTTTTACATCGTCGGCCTCCAAAAATATCATTTGATTGAAAACTGCCAATGCACGGAGGATGGTTTTGTGCCCTGCACTGACTTTTTGGTGCGAAGTTTTTCCAAATTTGCCTTGAACATTACACGCAAACAGCCCCACTAGCACTTGTCTTCCTTAACAGTAACGTCAGCCGATTTCGTCAACCATCTCACACCAAAAATCAAGATTTTCAAGCTTGTACTCTGCCGAACCTGCATCCCAAAGCCTAGGGCGCTTCTCCACCGCAGTAATTAAGGTTTTAATTCCATTGGGCGTCCAATTGTGCTGCACTATCCGAATACCGGATTCTGATTTCCTTGTGCTGTGTGATTTATTGTAATGTGAGCCATCGAAATCTATTTTGTTCTCGCTCATTTATTATTTTTTTCCTTCTGCAATTGAATATTGATCACAAAAATACTCGCAAATTATGACGTAAGAATGACGTCAGAGCCGCACATATGTGCGGCTTTTATATGCCGTCTGCACGTAGCTTAAGAGATATGAAAATAAAAGAACAGAAATTTTGAAACACATGAAATTAAATTCACCAATTGAATTAAATATTTTGAAATATTTAGAATCAAGTGACGAAAAGCTTAAATTTACAAACATTGACCTCATAAGACCTTATATTAAGGATATGAAAGAACATCCAATATTGTATGGTATAACTTTGAATATTGTACTAGTACTTAGCATTTATATTGTTATTAAATTTTTGAAAATCTTCAAGTTGAGACAGGAAAAAGAAAACCGAAAAATATTTGAAATGACATCATTGAAATGTTTACAAGAAACCAGGAAAGCAATAGAAGAGCGATCGGGACGATCACTTCCAGGGTGAGAGGGGAGTTAACGATATGCAGACTCATCACATTTCTTTGACATACGAAGCCTCCATAAGATTTAACATAAACATAAACATCCGACAGACAAGATCGATATTGTCTCGCGATCATTGTAGATACACACATACCATACTGAATTGGAGACGACCTAGTATTAAGATCATTTTGTAAAATTAATCTTAAGTGAGATACCAAACGAGAAAGATCTCATAAGAGATCTCGGTATATTTTTAGTTAGAATAAAATAAAATAATTCTTTTTTTAAAAAAGCTTAACGATTCAACACAGTTTTAATTCGCCGTTAAGCTTTTCAAAAAGCAAGTGTTTGGCTGCCTACAAGAAAAAAACGATACATCACTATTTTTTGCTGTATCAGATGTATCAAAATTTATCATACATTGTAGACACATAATGTAAGACAAATTCTGTGAAACAGAATTTTTACTGGAAACATTCCAGGCGAATTATTCAATCAATGACAGCAGTCATAATATTTTTCTGTGAAACAGTATTTTGTAAAATAATTTTTGAAATCATACAATGTAATAGGCCCTAAGGGGAAGTGTTTGAAAGCAAAATACCGGAATGTGGAGACCATGTGGAAACTACTGAGAAGTTCTAGATGTAATGTCATTCGATATAAATAGGCCGATGAGGCAACCAGTGATCCAGTTCTGTAACTATCGCCTCGGCGATAAACGGTGGAAAATGGAACGAAATTCTATGAATTTAATAGGATTTTGCTCCATTTCCCACCGTTTATCGCCTGCTTTTATCGAGGCGATAGTTACAGAACAGGGTCACTGATGTCAGTTTTGATTATAGAGTGATAATGTTAAGAGTGAGTTAAAGTGATTATTAGTCGAGTTCGAATAAAGTGTACATCGAAAGTAGATACTGAAAAAAATTTGTAGTATTAAATTGAAAGGTAAAGTTTTATTATTCCGAACTAGGTGCACGTGATATTGGTGTCAGAAGTGTAAATAAAACTTATTTGATAAAAAAAAGACTAGTAAAAAGTAAAAAAAAAAAACTTAAATACAGTGAAAATGGGTAAGTTGTTGGAAGAACTGAGTTAGGTAAGTGAAATCTTTCTAGAGCGGGATCGAAAAATGAGCTCGTCCTGCGCTTGCGCAACTATTTGGAACAGCAAGGGGAAGACGTAAACACTTTTGTTTTGAAACAGAAGTGGAGGAAGAGGAAGTAAGTGAAAGTGTAAATTTTTCTAGTATGATGAAGCTTTTATTAGAACAGCGAAACGAACAAAAGAAGGAACAGCAGAATGTTCTCGAACGACTCGAAGTACAACAAAAGAAGCTGGAAGAGCAACGAAATGAGCAAAAGAAGGAACAGCAGAATGTTCTCGAACGACTCGAAGTACAACGAAAGAATCTGGAAGAGCAACTTAATGAGCAAAAAAGGAACAACAGAATATTCTCGAAAGACTTGAGGCGCAACAGAATGTTTTGGAAGGTCAGAAAAACATTCTAGAAGGCAAATTGGGCAGCATGGAGAAACATGTATGTGGCCTAGAAAAACGCATTGAATGTGTTGAGAAACGATTTTCCGACCTTGAGAGTCAATGCGAAAATCAGCTTGCCACTTTGGAGAAACGAAGCGAAAACATGGCTAAGGAACTAGACCAGATGCGGAAAATGGAGCTACTAAAAACTTGTAGAGATTATCTAAAGCAAAGAGAAGTACAACCACCAACGTTCGACGAACAGTCCTCTTGGTCAGTTTACAGGAGACAATTCGAGGCAGCTGCGACAGCAAATGGCTGGGATGACAAAGACACGTACATAGCACTGACTCTTGCTCTTAGAGGACGAGCAGCTGAATTACTTCAAACTGTTCCAGCTGGTAAGAGCGACAATTTCAGCTCTCTCGTGGCAGCTGTAGACAAATGCTTTGGTTATAGCCACTTGAAAGAAGTCTTCAGAGTCCAACTAAATAACAGAGTCCAGAAAAGGGGTGAAAATCTACAGCAGCTCCAAGCAGACGTCGAAAGACTGGTGCACCTGGCATACCCGGATGCTGGAGAAGAAATCATCAACCAGCTGGCTGTTGAGTCCTTCGTTCGTGATATTTCTGACAAACATCTTCAGAGATCTATGCGAACTGCTTGAACACGAACTCTTTCTGAAACTCTAGAATTAGCATTAATGATGGAAGCATCTGAGCAAGCTTCTCAAATGGTACATTGTCAAAGAGAAGCCATAGTCGAGGCTGGATCATGCCCAGGAGTTAAGCTACACAGGAACCAGCGGAACGAACTTACCAGATGTTGGAATTGCAATAAGACGGGGCACTTACAGCGACAATGCCGGTTACCACCAAATAAAACTGCTTGTCGACGTTGTGAAGTCCAAGAAAATCAATCCACGAACTGTAAAGTAAGACCGCAGACTTATCAATACCAAATAGGATGGAATTGCTGGCGGAAAGTAGATACCAAGACTCAGCGGATGAGAATGGAACCCATATTCGGATCCAGACATCGGACCGATTCTCAAATGGAAAGAGAACAACATGAAACCTGACTGGAACGACATTTATGAACAAAGCCCTGTTGTCGAAACCTATTGGGCACAGTGGGACTCGCTTCTCGTGCAAGAAGGCGTACTCCAGCGTAAATGGGAATCTCCTGACAGTAAATCTTTTGTAATGCAGCTTATTGTTCCTCAATCGAAAATCAAGGAGGTTTTGCAAAAGATGCATAGGAGCCCTACAGGAAGCCACCTGGGAGTCAACAAGACGCTGGAGAACGTGCGAAACTGCTTTTACTGGCTGCATGTTAGAGGTGACGTGGAGAAGTGGTTCCGAAATTGTTGCTTACCGATAGACCTACTAGAACAGGGACATGGGCCACAGTGTATGGCGACCGGATGAAGACCCGGTATGACACTAAAGCGACAACAGCAGCATTCCAAGCAGGAGATCGTGTGTGACTTTATAATCCTCATCGTAAAAAGGGATTGTCACCGAAACTTCAGAAAAACTGGGAAGGTCCTTATACAGTTGTCACGAGGATTAACGACGTGTCATTAGGTGATTTTTTGGTTACTTTAAAACTGTCTTCTTCTATAGATTTCAGACAAAGGTAATAAAGTAGTTATTATGAGCAAAACGGATTATGACAATAAAATGTTGAAATCTATAGAAGAAGACAATTTTAAAGTAACCAAAAAATCACCTTTGAATGCTATGATTGCTGATGCCAAGATTGCAGTTGACACCATACATAATGCTTTCAATATCAACAAATATAAATTACGTGTGTCTAACCCAACGGTTCCTTTAATGTATGGTTTACCAAAAGTAAACAAAAATGGAGATAAAATGAGGAAAATTGTTTCGAATGTAAGCTCTCCACTTGTATGCATAACAAAATGGCTTGTTAATGACTTGAGATAATTCGGAAGCTTTGATGGTTTTTCAGTCAAGAACACATTCGACTTTGTTGACAAAATAGGGCATATAGAAATTGAAGACGACGAAATTATGATTTCTTTCGATGTAACTGCCTATTTTCCATCCATTCCCGTCAATGAAGCAGTCGAAGCAATCCAACAACATTTACACAAATTTGATTTACCACCAGAACAAGAAAAAGCTTACATTGATTGCATCAACACTTCTTGTATGAAACATAATTGTTTTCAATTCCGGAACTTATTTTATTCAAACAACTTCGGATGCAGTATGGGAAATGGAATCTCACCATATGTTGCAGACTCATTTAGGTGTAAATTTGAATCAGATTTACACAAAGAATGTAAACTACCACGTATTTGGTATAGATATGTTGATAACACTTTTGCTGTGGTGAAAAAATCAGAAGTTGACCAGGTTTTTACAACAATCAATAATAGATTTCCCAGCATTAAATTTACTTTTGAGAAGGAGGACGACACACTTCACACATTCATTACCCTTCCTCGACGTTGAAATCAAACGAAAAGGGGAAAAAGTTGAGTTCAGTGTTTACAGAAAATCCACATCCACAAAGGGTTCATATTGTGCATCTGCATATAGTCGAAAAATTGCAGCTTTTCATTCTGTGGTTTATAGATTATGCCGTTCTTCCTCTATCTGTTGAAAACTATATGAGAGAATATAAAAAATACTTCATATAGCTAATGCGAACGGGTACGATAAATCAATGATATACCCCTATTACGATTGGCGAATCAAACGTTCGATATGAGTTTTTTTCATTGGCGAACTAAAGCATTTATCATACTATGGTTGGCGAACTTCAAGGTTCGAGTTCGAAATTCAGAAGTACAGTAAAAAAAAAAATATATCAAACGTCAAATCATTGAAGATAATTTTCAAATAACAAAATTTCCACAAATAGAAACAGCCTTATTCATAATCGCATTTTAAAGATAATCAGATGATAAAACAGAAATTCTTATTCATAATAGATAATCAGCCTGATAATATGGCAAATAAAGATAATCAACGGTTGGAGGTTGATTATCCTCTGAGTAACGGTTTTTGAAGTGAATTGTCATTTTGGCATCTGAATGGATATTTTATTTTATTTAAATTCAAAATTTCTTTCGAAAATTCAAATACCATAGGAAAAATCAAAATGCCATTTTCTTTTTCCACTTTCGTTTCTGACCTGAATGCTATAAATGCATTCAATGGAAGACCAAGAAGGAGAAAAATATATAAGTCCAGATTCAATCCATGGACGCTTAGCGATGGCCAATTCTTGTCTAAATATAGATTTTCGAAAGAAAATATGAGAAAACTGATAGACATTGTTCGTTCTGATTTTAGCGAAATTAAAAAAGGTGGTAGTATTCCTGTAGAGCTGCAAGTTATGGCTGCAATTCGATATTGGGGGAGGAATGAGGTAAGCGTTCTTTTGCCGCTCATGATGCATAAAATAGTCTTTTTATTTTTTTTAAAGATCCAAGATGACGGAGCTGATATCCACGGTTTTAGTCAACCCACTCTTTGCCGTATTTGCAACCGTGTAGCAAGAGCATTTGCATCAAAAAGTTCGCGATATATTAAAATGCTAATAAATGTGCAACCGCATTCGAGCTCTAAACAATGATTTTTTAATCAAACTTTCTTCCAATATCTTTTGATTTTGACAGATGTTTATTAGTTTTTAGTCGTTTTAAAATCTATTACATATTTTTCGTGTCGAAGAAGTTATGGAATGCCATTTAAAAAACGACACGACAGAGAAAACGAGACGTGATGACGAGACGAGACGAGATCGGTAATAGGGGTGATTGTCATACTCGCGGAGTCACCAATATCTCTCCAAATGATGATCAATAAGCTGCAAAGCTATTGCAAGGTATGGAATTTGATTGTTAATACAGAAAAGTCAAAAGTCCTTGTGTTTAAGAATGGTTCCGGAAGAACGGCGGGTGAGGAGCATTGGAAGTATGATGGAAAAATTGTAGAAGTAGTGAAATCCTATACGTATATTGGAATTGAGTTCACGTACAACTTGAAGCTAGAAAAGCATTTAAAAATAAAACTAAATAAAGCTAAAGCTGCAATTTGTGTGAACTGGGAAAGAATCTATAACAACAAACTAATTGCACCAGAATTGAAGCAAAGAGTTTTCAATGCTACAGCACAGGCTATCTTGTTTTATGAAGCGCAAGTGTGGGGTGTACAGAGATATGAACTAGTGGAATACTTGTTGCGTTTTTTCTTAAGAAAAATTTTCTTTCTACCAGTTAACACACCAAAGTACATGTATTATTTGGAAACGGGATTGTCGACACTTTTTATATCTACCCTAAAGCTGAATGCAGACTACATAGTGAGAGTCTTACAAATGGAGGACCATAGACTACCAAAAACATTTTTACAGTACGCGATTCGTCAAAAAAAGCTAGTAGTAAACGACTGGAACTTACTAGCCGCGGACTGCGGCTTCACTATAAACTGGAATATGAATGCCCTTCAATGCAAAAGAGCACTTTACGAAGTAATAGTAGTTACAGATGAAAATGAGAGATATTCTTTTATAGAAAAAGCACGTGCATCCACTGAAAGACACTATTACAATAAGTGCGTGTATAATCTTAACTACAGGAACTATTTCAGCAGTAATTTCAACAGTCAAATCATAAGCACTTTATTTAAAATTAGAAGAGAGCTGATAAATCTAAACTTTAAGCCCCATCGCAACCATGGTTCAGACATTTGCACGCTCTGTAATCTTCGACTGAGAGAAGATGTTCTACATTTTATTGGTGTGTGCCCTATGTTGACGGAGATAAGACGAGTTCATTTTGGAAAGAGTTCCTTGCAAGAAAACGAGGTCCGTAATTATCTGGATGGTGCAAATTGAATGCGCCTTTATCAACTTTTCAAATTATAAGAGAAAGCTTTTGATCCAAAAAATGTTCATATCACAAACTAAAAATCATTTCAATTTTGTTTACAAAAAACTAGAAGCACTTTTGTTTTTGTTTAAAGCCATTTGAATTTTGTTTGCATTTTAAAACCTTAATATAAAAAAAAAAAATTGTTCTGTTTTGACTAAACTAAAAGTCCATTTTATTTTTGTTTTAACTAAACTAAAAGTTACTTAATTATAAAACATTACGCTTTTGTAAATTAAAAAAAAAAAAAAAACTGTTTGAAAATATTGTTCTTCATACCTAAACTTTTTGTTATAAAAAAGAAATAATCATTAAATTAACAAAACAATTATGCCCCTCAGACAGACGACTTTTCATGTCATGCCTTTATTAATTATTCAAGATCAATGAAATTGTAATGTATAAAATTTGAATTAAAGAATAAACAATAGGCGTGTTTTTTTCACAAGGATGTTATGTACATAACATGATATCCAAAAAAAAACGCTTCGTTTTTTTTTTAATTGTGGGTTGGTGTTCTCGATCAGTTGTCAAAGTAATAAAAGGCAACAAATGATTTTTTTTTTGCCAAATTCGCACAAAAACGCAAAAACTGTTTGTTAAAAACCTAAAGCAATTGTATAGAGTGGAAAATAAGAATGTTCCGTAGTGAAACTAATGCAGGTAAACAATTTTTTTTGTCTGTTTTTTGTTAGTTTAGAAACGTCAAAAATAGGTCCGTTCACAAAGGTAACAAAGAATTTCTCTTGACTCTGTTTACATGCTGGGGTTGAGTTTATATGAGATTGTGATTTAGATGTGAGTTGGAAAAAATATTTTGTTACTTGTTTCAAACGAAATAAACTATTAATAATAGGAAAGTACAACCATTTTTATGGCATACTTAACAATTAGCTTTGGAAAAAATGTTAACATTCACACAAAAATGTGAAAAGATATATGCAAAATGTGCTTTCAGTCACTAAACAGACCCTTTTTAATTGCTATTACGTTGTTTTATGTATCTTAATATACATTTACAAATCTAACTCTTGAAATCAATGAAATTCTAAATATCTAAAATTTTCTGCAACTAAATTGCGGAGTGTAAGAGTGGGCATATGATTTTATTCAGTTACACATTTGTGAACAGACCCTTTGCCACCCATTTTGCTTTTGTTCGAGATACATGAAAGTCTCTAGACGCACCAACATTAAAAACTGAAAAGTCGAAAAACTCATTCAATACTCGACTAAACGTCAAAAATCTATCCCCGACCAAATCTTAACCATCCTTTTATCCATAACATTGGTTGTCGGGGATGTTGTTTTTGCTTTGCATGTAAAATGATGTTATGTATATAACAGTCTTGTGAAAAAAACACGCCTAATATCTATCTATCTATCTTATTGCGATCTAAGCGCACGTTACAGTATGGTAGTGGAGTGCCGTAAGCATTATACCTAGGAATCCAGGGCCAGTCCATGGATTTTCATGATATTTTCGGAAATGTGTTTTAAATAGCGTATAGAAAAAGTTAAAAAAAAAAAAAATTTTCACCGCTCTCAATTTTTTAATTCTTTTTATAATTAATTATTAACTTTTAGAATTTTATTTTATTTATGTAGGGTGTTTAAGATCCCATTTGCCAAAGGCTTAGGGTAGGATGGATATGTTGGGTCAAGACAAGAAAAAAATTTTATGGGAGGGGGGTCTATATCCCTCCGTGAAGGCGCAAGGGGTAGTTTTATAAAAAAAATTTACTAAATTTTTCAAAAAATTAGTAAAAATCAACTCAGCCACTTACTTTCTCATACTTTAGTGTTTTTGAAAGCAATTTGATTTGGAAAAAAATCCTATTAGAACCTATTTTTCTTATTACAGCTATTTCATGTATATTATGTATCATTTAAGTATTCAGTTATAAAGCGTTAGCCTAAAGGAAAAATAAAAAATAAGAATCAGTCGTAAAGTTGATACTGCGATCAAAGCACAAATTATTTTAAGGCTCTCACCCCCTCACTTTCACTCCCACTCTTTTATTAAATAACTTAATTAGTAATTAGCTTGTTAACTAACTAAATAGAAAATAAAAACTTACATAGATACCTATGCTATACTTTTGCAATAAACTACATTTTGTTTGCTATTAAAATTTGTGTCGACTCAATTAATCGATCATAGCGGCTTCAACAGTATTATTTATTAATTAATTTACCAATATCAACATTTCCTCCACTATTAAAGTTTATATTTCCTATCAAAACCATCAAATAAAGCATACATACAAATAACGTAAGAAACGTGATGTGCTCTCGGATGAAAACTTACAACAGGATTGTTAACATGCTCTATTAAATAATGAAAAAAGTGAGCTTGCTGTATGTCAGGGGAAAATATTTTCCGCTGATAAGATTCAGTAGGCGATGGATGCTACCGCGTTGGCTATTTAGCTACTTATAGCGTTTTTCATTGAAATCCGAAAGAACTACTCTCAAATGCAGAACTATTCTTTTCAATGAAACATTTTTCAACAGTTTTGCGTAGTATTGGTGACAATTGTCAGGAATAGCATTTGGTGCATTCACTTCTGTAGTCACTATGTAGTCAAAATTCGATTAGTTTTGTGAATGCACTACAAACGCAGCAAATCCTTTTTTGTTTGTAATCTTTCGTATTTTTTTCCGAACAGCCGATTGTGAAACGTCGAAATGATTCTAAATTAACTTTATGTCTGAAATTTTAACATTACGTGGGGTGAAAAATTTTCAACACATTTCGCAGTTGTTTCTAATGACTTGATTACGTAGTTATTAAAGCAGTGAATGCGCCCACTTGCATCTTTTCAATCTTTTTTTTTTTACACTCCATGTAGATGATGGATGGATTGGAAAGGGATGACGACGAAGAAAATGACAACAAATTATTTACATATTTTTCTGCACTCATATTCAATTACTTTCTATTTTCTTTTCAATTTTAATAATCACCAAACAAATTTCACAACAATTTTTTCCATTTGACGTTTGATACAACAGATGTTTTTGCATTTTCAGAGTAGATCTCCCAACCGATTGGGAGTAGATCTTTGGCGTTTAGAGTTACTCCGGATCTACTCTTTTTTTCAATGAAACATTAAAAATGGAAAAAGAGTAGATCTTTTCACAAAAGGAGTAATTCTTTTCGTCAATGAAAAACGATATTAGTCTGGGAAATAACACACACATACAATTTCTTGTCAAATTTGCAACTTTATTTATAATGTAATCAATTGTGGAATTGATAAGTTAAAACAATATGAGGCGATAAAACTTTAATAAAAGAAATTTATTAAAACACTACTGAACTCTTGTTTTTTTATCAGCTTGATTTTTATTTTCAGGATGAAAATTTATTTGTGAAATTTCTGAAGAATGTGATTGACTATGGAACTATGGAACGTTTTCAAAAAGAACATGCGCAGGTTTCAGGCGATCAATGGAAACATTGTAAATTGTAAATTTGTAATTATAGGTCCAATAAAAATACCCTTTGAAGAAGTTGGAAAATAACCAACGAAACGTCGGGAAAAAATTTTAAAAATGGATTAATTTATTAATTGCATATAAATATAAAAGATTAAAAAGCCCAATAAAAACAGTCAAAAATTAATTTATAATACAATTGATCATTTCTTCATAATTAAGGAAACATTGATTGTTCTTCCGTTTGCCTTAACCGGCAAGACTAGCGCCTGCTTGTCTGCATTCCGTTATGAGATTCTTAAAAGATAGAGTTTAAATAGAAAATGGAGTTTATCTGACTTCACAAACTCACATTCTCCTTCGAAAACACAAGAATTTTTCGCTCATCACCGTGATCAAATTTGTGCGGAGTCATAGCCATGGGATTAAAGTTGTCTACAAATCAGCATGCATGTTAAGTTCGATCTCAACGCTAAGTGGTGCATTAGGAATATTTTACATTGAAGGGTCGTGGGTTTTTCGATGGCATTGTATAGCATCGGCAACTGTATATTCCGCCCAACGATAGTATCTTCCAACATAGCAGTTATCTTCGAGAATGTCTTTCCAGGAGTCGTCGATATGCTTGTTGACTTTAAGTAAATTTAGTCTGATATTGAAAGGAACAATGTTTTAATTACCTATGATTAAGCTTAAAATTAATATTCACCCTTTGTCCCTTTGATTGTGGGGAATAAAACCAATTTTCTTAACTTCTACTTTGACTTCTTGCGGACCTTCTCACGAGTTCCTTTTCTTGCGGCTTCGGTAACAGCCGATAAATGAAGTTCCCGGATTTAGTTTAGTTAGTAAATCATTGTTGCCTAGTCTAAAAAATAAACGTCTTTAACAAATTCACAGCAGTATTGCAGTTGTTCCAGAACGAATGCATTGAGCCCGTGTTAAGGGAACTGCTGACGTCGCGTCGTGTGATTCCGCCACTCCGAATTCCTCTTGCTTGTACATTATTCTCTGTGGAAAAGGTTCTAACTAATGAAAAATCTTAGAGTCCACAACATTGAAGCTTACCTTTTTTTTGGAGTCCTTTTGCAACGGGCAGAATTTAATCACGAGTGAAGTACACAGGCAGACATGAAAGAAAAACGCTGCTATGAGTGCTTGTATTCAGAGAGGAATTATTCTGTATTAAGGAGTTCAACGAGACATTTTGATCCGGACTCAGGCTGGTTCTGGGTGGCGTTGTAAGGCTGTAGGTCCAGTTTTGGCGAGAGCGCAGCTGCAAAAATAGAATTCTAAGAAAAATTTTGCTTTTATTGTAATGATGTGATTTTTATGTGAGTTTGTGAAAATGAATACCATTTAATGGAGATTATTTTAAAAGGAAATTGCTGTAGAAAAACGAATTCGACAACTGGCATTGACAAAAGAGAAAAAAAAAACATCGGAATCTGCTTTGTCAAACGGATGAATTTTGAATGAATTTTTTGACATTTCCGAAAATTCATCTACACCACCTTGGTAGCACTTGCAGTTACATATGCTTCAGAAATAAACGTAGATGTTTATCCTTACTATTCGCTAATTTGTTGTTGTTTTTAAAATGCAAAAATTTGAACAAGCGTATATCCGCGTGCAAAAAAACGCACCTAGTCTCAATATCTTAAGTCTATTTCTAGAAAAGAAATAAAGTGTAATCACAGCACAGAATCCAAATAAAAGATTAAATGATACCTTTGTTCAGAGCGTTGTCCATTGTTTATAATTATTTGAAATATAATCGCCGACATTATTCTCAAAAAATTGAAAAAAACCTATTAAGGCCCCGGCCCATAGAACGCGGTGCGTGCGGTAGAAGCGGCGCGGCAACTGATGCGGTGGGTTTTGCCGCGCGCAACTGATAGGGGTGACCCATAGAATCCGTTGCGGTGTTTTGACAGATAAATTTAGTCAAAATGGGGGCGTTCAAGAATCGCATCCGGATAGCTTGTTGTTGTTGTTTACGTGTGGGAAATCGAAAAAAATAAGTTATAATCGTCTAGCAATGATATTTTGAATGTTTTTCTGTTTTCAAAAGTCGAATTTTAATATTTCACAGCTGTTGTCTGTTGTCGATCGTTCAAAAAGGTATCTAGACACGGCTATCCAAGATAGGCTATCCAATAGGTTCTTGAACGCGCCCATTGTCATTTTTTCTAAATAAGAGAAAACTTCAAATTGGTTGTGACTGCGCATGTCTCTCTTCTGTCACCGCGTGAGAGCCGCGGCAAAATAGAAGTTCGGCTACTCGGCGCGTGCGGCGCGTTGCTCGCGGTGCTTATGGGTCACCTCTCATAAGAACGTGTGTATTTAATCGAGCTGTCAGTTGAAAGCGGTGCCGCACGCACGCACCGCGTTCTATGGGCCGGGGCCTTTACAAACACAAAATAAAATTGAAAACTGACAAACAGCTGTCAGAATTTATCATTTAGAACATTTTAGTACTTTTTAGAACAAGTTGACAACTGCTTTTCATTTTCATTTTGAGATGAGTTCGTGAAGTGATAAAATGAGAAAACTGTGTGAAAACTGAAATGATATTTTTTTATCACTTCATAGCTTCACAGATCGGGAATTGACCCTGTAACGAAGCATTCGAAAAAGTTCGCTACATGCTTTGCGTTCATCTCCCTAATACACAGCCGCCGCCATCTAGCGGGTAAGGGTAAGAAGGTACACACTCACCCGATACAAAAAAAAAAAAAATAAAAATAAATAGGGTGGCGCTACAGAGCGAGGAGCCCCTGGGCCTAGCGCATTTCTCACAACCATGCCTTGTGAGGGAATGGAGGGGACCTCACCCGATACACCAACCAGACATTAATCATGTATCTAGGGCACAGTTGGATTGACATCTGTCAGTTTTGTGAGAAAGTTGAAGTTTTTTGGCACTCTTGATATTTTATTAAAATTTAAGAAAGTTAAGCCTCATTAATTGAATTTTATAGTGACAACATATGTTTCGAATCATTTTTCATCCGTAAAGTATTTATTTTGATCAACCACAATTACAAGGTACGATTTCTGTAATTATAATTTTTGGGGGATATACAATATACATATCAACCAAACACAAATCGACTTTGAACGTACTGCACATGCAATCAAAACGAAATTTGCAAGACACTTCACCGGACCAGTTGCAAAGTAATAAGAAAATTCAATTTGATTACCCCAGCGAGATGGCAGTGGGAAATATGTCAATCGAACAACTTAAAATTCTTTTGGACGAATGTTTAACCCCGAAATTGAAAGACATCGCAACGAAGAAAGAAGTCTTAGCGGTTTCAAATGACATCCAGCCTCTACGGTCACAAAATGTCTACCTGTTGAACCGAATTGCTAACATGGAAAATTATTGCCAATTGTTGGAGAGCCAGCTAGAAACACTTTCGCGAAGAGAGAATGAAAATTCTGTTGTTATGCACTTTCCGGCAGAAGGGAAAACCAATAAAGTTGAGTTTGCTCAACAAACTAGTAAAGGTCTTCTCCAGCTCCAAGAAAATGCGGAATTGCCTATTAAACAAACACAAGAATTCACAAATCGCAACACTAACAAAACCACAGTAATTATCAATTTTCTTCCCGGCGGAGACACTGCAAATAAACTAATAGAAGCTACTCCGAAATTGAGAAACACAGGAATTGTAATTCATCGCAAGAAGTGCACTTTACCAAATCAAAACTAAGTTATTAGATATGGCACCTGCAACAAAGATTGTTAGAAGAGGTGTAAAGTTAAACATAAACAATCTTTCATTTGCATACAGCTTTTCGCGAGGTTTAGTTGTAAACAATGCGGATGAATTGACGTTTATAAAAAACACGTTTGGAGAAGGTGGATTGCAGTTCTTTGACATTGATAACATCAACAGTAACAACCGTCATAATATGCAGAACTGTGCGATGAGAGCGCCAGTTTCTCCACGAGGTGAAGGCAGCATGCAATACAGTCAACATCGAAATCAAAGTTAGGATAGGGTTGCCGTCTGCCATTTAAATCTAAAAATTTTATGTTATAATGTGTCTGGGCTAAAAAACAAATTATTAATCCCAGATTTTTTTAAATTTATTCTTACTTTTGACATTATTATTTTAATAGAAACATTTCTTGAAGAGAGTTGTGAAACACAATTTATAAAATATTTTAAAGAATTCTCAGTTAAATTTATTCCAGCTACTAGAGTTTATGTTTTTGGTAGAGCTAGCTGTTGCTTTTGCAACAGGAACGAAAATTCCTTGGTTCTCAGAAGAAATAAACTCCACTTTACAACTTTGATGCTAATGCGTATTGCTTTATTGTGCGTATTGCTTAATGCGTAGTACTTAGTGTGTAGTGCGTGCGTGCGTGCGTAGTGCGTTTATTCTCTATTTAAATTAAAGTTATTATTATAAGTACAATTGAATAGTATGTAACACGTACTCTTTTCTGCTTATAGATACAAAAATTTGGCTTTCTTCTAGTTTCTTAAAGTTAGACTACTTTCTTGGCTGATGGCTGACAACGAAATGAAATATATAGAAGGTAGGGAATTTCTTTAGGGAATTTTACGCGCATGCGCTCTCCGCGTTTACACTTTTGGTACACTTCGTCAACTGTCACCGCGTTTACACTTTGGTGGCCGCATTCAGAGCCTCGTTGGTTTTAGTGATTTACTTGTTCAATGACATCCCCACCCCCGTGAGCTGACCTGGAGGGGGAAGCCTCACTATCCTCATTCATAATCACATCAAGAACCGCTAACTTAGATATCGGCCTTCGCAGTTCCCCATTACTAGTTCGCACCACTGCCGATCTTGCCACGCCATCTGCTCCATAAAAGAGTTTAATAATTCTAGCTCGCTTCCACTGTGACCTCGGCATCTCTGGATCGCAGATAAAAACCAAACTTCCTTCATTTACTGGTTTGGTAGGTAGGCACCACTTAGTTCGCCTCGTTAGTTCGGGGAGGTATTCTCGAATCCATTGGTGCCACATGCCATTTTTTAGATTTTGGGCCACAGCCATTGTTTTCTTAAACACATCAGGCGAAGTTCATACGGGGCTGGAGTTTGGGTCGTGTTCGTACACCCGAGCAGAAAATGGTTGGGCGTCAATGGTTCTGGTTCTTCAGGAGTCACTGGAATATGGGTCAAAGGTCTTGAGTTCACCATATTTTCGGCCTCGATAAGAAAACTTTGAAGTGTGTCCAGTCTTGGAGCTTGCTCCTTCAACATCAAATATAAGGCTCTTTTTACTGATTGCACTAATCTCTCCCAAGCTCCTCCTTCACTTGGATTCAAAGGTGTATTAAACTTCCACTTAATTCCCAGTGGTGTAAGACTCGCTTTGATAGTGTCTTGATCCATGAACTTACGTTCTCCTTGTAGTTCCTTGGCGATACCTACGAAATTGGTCCCTTTATCACTTCTTATTACCTGTGGCACACCACGTCTGTTAATAAAGTTACGGATACAGATGATACAGGCATCAGTTGATAAGTTTGTGGCTATTTCCAAGTGGACAGCCGGTCGGTCAAGCATGTGAAGAGTGCCACCCACCTTTTTTCTCTCTGACGACGGATTGTCACTGTTATGGGTCCGAAATAATCCAGCCCAGTATATGAGAAAGGACGTACGTATGGAGTGACTCGATCCACCGGTAGCGCACTAATTTGTGGTTGAACTGGTTTGGCCCTTCGAATTTTGCAGTCCTCACATTTTATCCGCTCTATGTTCATTAGTCTTCTGACTGAAGGTATTCAAAATTTCTTTCGTAACTCGCTGATTGCCGTTGCCGTATTTATATGATGAAACTTGATATGGTAGAATCTCGCTATTAGGGCTGTGAGCTCATGTATAGTAGGTAATATGACTGGCTGCCTTGCTTGAGTGGATAAGCATCCGGCGTTTGTGATCCTTCCGTTCACAAGCATGACAACATCTTGCGAAATAAAAGGATTCAGAGTTCTAATTGTGCTGGATTGAGATATCGCTTCATTCCGAGACAAGGCGGAATATTCTTCCGTGAAAACTTGTTGTTGAACCCACTTACTAAGTTGCTCTTCTGCAAACGCTTCCTCTTCTGCTTCCAGCTCTCCTCCGACAAGTCCCTGTATTAAAACTTTCTTCTTTAGATTTCCCATTTAACGAAACAACCAGGCAATGGATCTTTTGAGCTTTGAATAATTTGAAAAACGACTTATAATATGATTTATCAGACTAACCTTTTGAGACCCAAAGAGAAGATAATGTTTGGTTCTAATCTTTTCGAAACTTTTATCGACAGTCTGTCCCATCAATGTTTCGTCTGGCCAGGTGTCTTCGTGCTCGTATAGAAACTGTGGGCCTCTGTTCCATCTGCCAATACATTCCCAACGCATAGGATTTCTAGCTCTTGTTGCTTCATCTGCAGGGTTCAAAACACCAGGGCACCATATCCAATCACCGACTTGAATACTTTCGAGGATTTCCGAAACACGATTTGCGACGTACTGCTTATAGACTCAATGGTCTGATCGTATCCAACGGATCACAGTGTGTGAATCACTCCAAAAATGACATTTGTTTATCTTGACAGTGTGACATTTGACTATTGATGCCATTAATCGGACGCTCATTACTGCAGCCTGCAATTCGAGCTTTGGTATGGTATGAAACCGCGTCGGAGCTAGGCAACTTTTTGCTGCTACCTTAACCTTGCCTTCGCTTTCTGCCCTCCAATAGGCTACTACTGCCATAGCCTCCTCACTGGCATCGACGAATATATGCAGATCCAATTGATTCGCTTCGAAATCCTTAAAGTAGCAGCGTGGTATTCGTAGGCCTTCCACTCTCGGTAGCTCCTTTAGCCACCCTTTCCATCGTTGATAAATGTCATGGTAATTTCTCGTCCCAATCGATACCGACCTTCCATACTGCTTGCATCAAAATTTTAGCTGTTACCATGAAGTCCACTAGGAATCCAAAAGGGTCGAATATCGACATGTTCATGCTAAGCATTTCTCGTTTCGTAGGTTTTCTACTAAAATTAAGTATAGCCTGTGGTACTTTATTAAATTTCAGAGTGTAAACGAAGACGTCCAACTTTGGCAGCCAATGCATCCCTAAAATTCGCTCGACTTGACCATCTACGTTAACTGACTCTCCATGTTGACATACGGCGCCTCCAACTTCGGTCTTTAGTCTTTCGGAGTTCGACGTGACGTTGCGTAGTTCAAAACCCGCGTTCTTATGTATAGTGATGACATCTTTCAAAACTTCAATGGCCTCTTTCTCTGTTCCGAAGCTGTCGACATAATCGTCAACATAGTGCCTTTCGATAATACCTTTGACAGCTCTAGGAAACTGTTCTCTATATTTTGTAGCGTTGACATTCTTAACATGTTGAGCGATAGTCGGAGAACATGTGGCTCCAAAAAACATTCTTTCCATGACATACGTTTCTATCACATCTGATGCATTTTCTCTCCATAAGAATCTTTGGCTATCCTGATCTTCCTTTACTATTTGGACTTGATGAAACATCTCTTTAATGTCACCACAAACTGCAAACGGACCTTGTCGGAACTTGAATAGAATTGAGATCAATGGTTGGTTGATGTCTGGGCCACTTAAAAGAGCTTTGTTCAGTGAAAAATGGTTAACTTCTGCAGCTGCATCGAATACCAGACGAATTCCTGTCTTATTAGGGTTTCTTACCCCAAAATGTGGTAGGTAAAATGTCTTAGGGGTTCGTCGACTTTCTTCATCTGGACTTAGTCTTCTCGCGTAGCCTTTTTCTAGGTAACTCTTGATTTTCTCGGAATATTCTTTAGCATATTCTGAATCACGCGCCATTTTTCGTTCCAATATTTTCGAACCGCTTTAAAGCCATGTTATAGCTATCTGGGAAGGCGGCGAGATTCTCTTTCCATAAGAGTCCTGCTTCATACCTATTTCCAATATCTTTGGTTGTAGCTTCCAATAAAAATAAAACTCTTTCGTCTGCTTTAGAAATAAGTGGTTTAACTTCGGACCGTACACCAAACGTTTCAACATCGAAGTAACTTTTCATCCTCTCATTTATTTCGTCCAGTTTGCTTTCACTACTTTCATGTTCATTGTTGATGTGTACCACTCGTTGACTCACCTTTCTTGTGTTTTCACAAGTTAGTACGGGCCCATAAACGATCCACCCTAACCGGGTTCTAGTGGCAATGGGTCCTGTACCCATAGGTGCACATGGACGTTCTAATGGTACAGTCAAATAGGCATGAGCTAAACTTATTATTATTTTTGGCTGAATGTCGGTATATTCATGAAGTGGCAACCCCGAAAGATGAATGTTTTTATTTTTTTCAAAAAACTTACTACGATTGAAACTTTGAGTAGGCAATGACAAACCTGGTGAAGTATAAACATTTGACAGTCGGTATTTCTCTGAATCTTCTTCAATTCCACTAATTGTAAGTTTTATTATTTCCGAAGGCTGTTTGATTGTTTTCTCATTCAACAATTGTAGCTCTAATGAATCGGGTTTTCCCTTTACACCTAGTTCGCGTGCAAGATCTTGGTCGACCATCGTCACATTGGCTCCATCGTCTACAAATGCATAAGTACTAATTGTTTTGTTTTGGCTATAAATTTTCACAGGCAGTATTTGAAACAAAATATCTTTCTCTCCTTCTTGATAGCTTCCTGCGTGACAATTTCTACGTTCCTGGCTGATTGGCAAAGATGCATTCGTTCGCGTAGATGGCTGTTGCTCTGCATTACTTGCGCTCGCTTGTGTTCTGTTGTCGCTAGGGGTACCGTGCAGAAGGCGATGGTGTTTGTACACGCATCCATCAATCCCACAGCGTCTACGAGCAAAGCAGCGATTAGATTGATGGCCAGTTCTTAAACAACCGAAACATGTTTTTAGTGTCTTGACGTTTTTCCATCGTTCATCTACCGACATTCTTAAGAATGATTTGCATTCTGAGATTTTGCTACAGCTGTTGTTGCATATTGGACACTTGACTTGAGCGACGCTTAAATAAGCAAAACGACGTCCTCTTGATGCATTTGTACTTGGAGTTGGCTGCCTACGGCTGGTGTTGTTGTTTAGTACTGCATGGGATGACGATGGTAATGAGTCTGAGACCATATTGGCTAACTTTCTCAAAGTCACTAACCATTGGCTAAAATCTACTATTGTAGGTGGCCGCTCCAATTGCAAACACTTCTCAGCCCACTTCATTCTTCTTGATGTTGGCAATTTTGACACGAGTTCGCTTAGCAGAGTTGGATTGGAAAGATGATGACCTCCTTGAGAATTCTGAAGAAACGTAGTCATGTTCGCAATCTTATTTGCAAAATTTACTAAGGACTGAAGGTCACCATCTATAACGGGAGCAACAGCCCGCAACTTTTCCACCTGGCTACCAATTAATTGCTCAGGTCTCCCGAACATTTCCTCTAGTGTCATCATGATGGCTTCGACATTGTTGGAACTGGTTAATAGAGCCTCCACTACCTGTCTCGCATCTCTTTGGATTGCATCACGTAGTCGCATAATGTTATGCAACGGTGAATACTCGAACTCCATCGTTGTACTGTAGAACGCTTCTGAGAAGGTCGGCCACTCTTCAGGTGCTCCTGTAAATATCGGTAGTGGGTAGATCTTCTTCTGTCTTGTCATTGTCCTATGGCCAAGTTCATTGACAGTTTGGATCGATTCATGGCTAGTCGGAGGAACAGTGAAGTGATCTGTAGGCCTAGGTGGATGTTGTAACCATTGGCTTGTAATCTGCTGTCGTGGCGACGACTGTGATGATGGTTGCACAAAACGATTTTGACTTTGATGGCTGGGTAACGTTGGGTGAGGAGCTAGCTGTTGGTAGTCTCTTTGTATATACATCGACTGGTTGGAATTATATTGCGACGATGATGGTGGCTTTAGCTGGCGAGTAACATGGCTTGACTGTTGTGGTGATGAATGTATTGTAGATGGTTGCGCCGGTAGCGGTTGTTGGAATGACGTTGGCTGAAATTGCTGAGAAGTTGGGAAAATATTATTAGAATAAAAAGGGACTTGCACGGCATTTTGTGCTGTTTCTATTTCTTTTGCTAGGTGGCTGCTTATGTTTTGCATTGACTGATTAGTAAGTGTTCAGAGATCTTGCATTGCCTTTATTTGCTTATTAAATTCGTTTCGCATATCATTCATTTGTTGCAAATCTTTGGCTTGTGATTCCGGCTGGTTGGGCAGAACACTAACGTTGGATGACCCAGGCAAGGACTCTTGGTTTGGCGGAACACCTACGTTGGATGAGCCAGGCAAGGACTCTTGGTTCGGCGGAACACCTACGTTGGATGACCCAGGCAAGGACTCTTGGGTCTGATTGTCGTCTAAATCTAACCGTGGTGTCCTTTCAGCTTCAGGAACGGCGGCGGGTGGTGATCTCTCTACAGGCATTTTGGAAGACCGAGCTTCACTATTTTTATCGAATCTAGGTGGCGGAATCCCTTTATTTTTTCTTTGACTAGTCCTAACTGAGTATTGGGTTTGAGGCATTAAACCCGGCTTTGCTTAATATATGACTCGGTGACAGTGACGTGGTTCGAAGACTAGCAAAATGTATGTAAAAGGCAAAAAAGAATTTCCCACCTTCGATATTCACATAAAATAAACTAAAAATGTTGTTGCCTACGGTTAAACTGACAATCGTATACAATTCCTTTATCAAATAACTGTCGAATGTATGTATGTATGATATAGACTTAACGTTATTTATTATATATATATATTTGATCTAACAATACATAAAAACTGTTAATTTCTTTAAATGTCCACTTACTGTTGATTATGTATGTGACGAAAGTTGAAAATATCTTGACGAGATGACGTAATGGCTGGCTGGCTGCAAGTTGAAAATGTCTTGAATAAGATGGCGTAATAGCTGGCTGGCTGTGAAATGTAAAACATCTTGATGGCTAATAAAATGGCTGGCTTGGTAACACAATAGCTGGCTGGCTGCAAGTTGAAAATGTCTTGATGAGATGACGCAATAGCTGGCTGGCGATGGAATTGAAAATATCTTGAATAAAATGGCTGGCTTGCTGACGCAATAGCTGGCTGGCTGCAATTCAAAATATCTTGATGAGATGACGCAATAAAATGGCTGGCTGCAAGTAGCAATGGCTAATAAAATGGCTGGCTTGGCAACACAATAGCTGGCTGGCTGCAATTCAAAATATCTTGATGAGATGACGTAATAGCTGTCTGGCTGCAAGTAGCAATGGCGTACGAAAACGTTCGTCTTTATCTTTCCTATCTGTATAACAAATCTGAAAATGTTTGTATCAACGGCAAGACCAAGACGAACGTTTTAGTTTCAATCCAAAAGGAAGGTCTTCCAACGGATCCTGTTGCTCTCAGCAAAATTTATATGCGCTTCCATGAATCCTTAAATATTCCCTCTTCTACAGTTTCAAAAGACCTTTCCACTTATGCTTCCCATCTTAGTTTAAAACGTTTACCTTTCCCTCGTCATAACCGCAATTTGAATCTTTAACCATAATTTATCTTCTCGGCATGTATCACCAACTGTTGTATCTCTTTACTATCAGAACGTTAGAGGCCTTCGCACTAAGACCGCTACCGTGTATCTTAACTCCCAATGCTTTCCATATGATATTTTTGCTCTCACGGAAACCAATCTTTGCTCCGAATTTCAAGACAGTGAAATTTTTGCGTCTGATTTTACTGTTTTCCGTGCTGATGGACAGATTAGTGACATAGCTCCTACTGGGCGTGGTGTTCTTTTCGCTGTCCATAATGGTCTAAAGAGTTTTCCAACCCATATGTCACTAAATCTTTATTCACCACCTTTGTCAGGCCTATACTTGAATATGCTAGTCAGGTCTGGTCTCCCTACCAAATAACTGAATCTCGCAGAATTGAAGCTGTCCAACGTAGATTTTTAAGATTCGCTCTTCGTAGCTTACCTTGGTCTGACCCTTTAATTTTACCCCCCTATGAAAACCGATTGCTACTCATTGACATGCCGACCCTCTCTAAACGTCGTCGTATCGCTGACATTGTTTTTGTCCATCAGATTATGACTGGTACCATTGACTCCCCTGCTCTACTTGAGATGATTTATATGAATACTAATCCCCGCAACCTACGTTCCGTCCCCTTCTTCCACCTACCAACTGTTGTGACAACAATATGAATGAATTCGGAATCACAAGTCTAATAAACGATGACAACTAAAATATGAGAACAAACTTTTCAGAATCATATTTCAACAACTGAACAACGAGTTCAACAGCACCGACGCACGAGCGCGGGTCATATTAATTTTATTATTTCCCACAAATTGCATTTTTGTCTACTGGGCAATTTGATATTTGTGTACATATTATTCCTAAGCTAAACTAAGTTACGCGTAAGCATTTAATTAGTATAAAAGAAGAATATTTATTTGAATAAAACTTACTTGCTACTAGAACAGCGAGCCATAAACAATTTGACTTATTATTAACTTCCCCCCACCAGTCGGTAAGGAGTTACTTCTAATACTTCAAATTGTCGACACAACATTTGGTCCTTCGAGGAAATGAACAAGAAAGCGTAGCCAGGGCTTCAAACATTGGCTAGTAAAAAGTGAGCAAATAAGCGTAACCAGGGCTTAGACATTGGTTAGTGAAAAGCGTAGCCAGGGCTTCAAACATTGGCTAGTGAAAAGTGAGCAAATAAGCGTAACTAGGGCTTAGACATTGGTTAGTGAAAAGCGTAGCCAGGGCTTCAAACATTGGCTAGTGAAAAGTAAAGTTACAAAAACAACGCAATCAAAGTACGAAAAAACTACTGTCGCTATCTATAAGATTATCTACAATATAGAACAAGACAATTCAAACAAAAAACTAAGATGTTGGACGAAACAGATGTGTTTATTATAAGCTCGAAGCAAAAGGCCTTGAGAGAAGAAATCGAAAAGCAATGTCGAAACTTCGGCAAGGATAGTGCCTCCAGAAAAACACAGAAATACAAAGAAGAAAGGCTAGAACGCCTCGAAAAATGTTGGTCTGAATTTCACGCAAACCATATTAAAATAGTTCCCTTTGTAAAATTTGATACACCCTACATACAAAGGGATACGTACAACAGAGTAAAATCATTGTACGAAAGTTTCAAACGAGAATTGGAAAATATAGATCCAAGTGTCGCACAAGCTTCGAAGGAAATGGAAAAGCCTGAAGTCCCTCACGATGCTCCCACTGCAGAAACTTCAAAGAACATCGCACAAGCTTCGAAGGAAATGGAAAGGCCTGAAGTCCCTCAAGATGCTCCCACTGCAGAAACTTCAAAGAACATCGCACAAGCTTCGAAGGAAATGGAAAGGCCTGAAGTCCCTCAAGATGCTACCACTGCAGAAACTTCAAAGAAAGTTGAAAAGACATCTAATGCCTCTGCCTACAAAGCCGACACCGCAAAGCCGGACAAGAATTCAACTACCGTACAAGGTCAACGGTTGACAAAGTTAAAGCTGAGGATAACGGCCATTATCGAGAACATAGAAGAATTTGAACAAACATTCGATGAATATTCCAAGGACATTTACGACTTTCAACAAAAAATACTGCTGGAGCAGTTGCGAACATTCACTGAATTACATGAAGACTTCATCTGCAATTCATCTGAAGAAGACCTTGAGAAACCTTATGTAACGAATAAGGAATATAAAAATGTCAAACAAGAGGTCAACAGATTTCTCAATACAATGGCATCAAAACTCTCCAGTAGTAACAACAAGCCGAAGGAACATAAGACTGAATCAATGCTTCCAAGACTTAAAATACCGACATTTAAGGGTAATTATTTGGAGTGGCAGCAGTTTTATGACCTGTTCCTCAATATAATACACGCCAAGGCCAATTTAACAACGACTGAAAAAATGGAGTATTTAAAAACTCATTTGGAAGGAGAGCCCCTGCAACTCATAAAGCATCTAACGTTTTCAAGTGAAAACTATAATAGCGCTTGGGAGATCTTAAAAAGTAGATACAACAATGAGCGAAAAATAGTGTCTATGCATATAGAGAAGATGCTCAAATCTGGACACAATAGCGCTCCAACAGCGTCTTCCATTAAAAACAGCTTGGATGCCATTAAAGAGGGACTAGCGGCACTAAAAAATTTGGGCTACGACACTTCTTCATGGGGTCCTATGATTGTTCATATGACTACAAAGTCACTTGACACAGAATCAAGAAATTTGTTTGAACAAGGTTTAGAGGAGCCAAATAAAATGCCGAAAATGAAGACTCTCCTCGACTTTCTGGAAAGACGTTACCAAGCTCTTGAAGTAATGTCAACAAACAAAAAACAAAAGAACTCATTTGAGGAACCAAGATCTGGAGTCCGTAACTTCATCATAGATGCAAAAGTTATTCAATGTCCAATATGCAAAGGAGACCATAAAATATACGCATGTCAAAAGTTTTTAAAATTATCGCCAAAAGAGAGATGGACACAGTGCAAGCAGGCAAAGCTTTGCCTGAACTGTTTGAGGCATAACAAACAGATCCAATGTTTAAGCAAGAAAAATTGCCAACATTGCAACAAGAAACATCATTCACTTCTTCACATGGAATGGACTGATAGGCCAAAACAAACAGAACTGATAGAAGCTGCAAGATCATCCGCACAAATAAATCATAGCGAACAGAACCAGAATGTTTTAATCGCAACGGCAATTCTAAAAGTTAATAATGACAAAGGACATTACGTTACAGTCAGAGCACTTATCGATCCTGGATCCCAAGCCTCGCTAATCACCGAGTCGGTTGCACAGACACTGAAACTTAAGAAACAGGACGTTTGTGTTGAAGTCAGCGGACTAGGAGCAACAAAAGCAGGAATTGCTACTAATAAGGTAGATGTGACCATAATGCCACATTTTGCTTCGAGTTTTAAGCTAAAAATAGAAGCTCTGGTGCTGTCAAAACTGACAAGGCAGTTACCTTCGAAGCAAACAAACACTAAACAAGTTGAAAAGTTCGATCGTCTAGAGCTTGCTGATCCAACATTCAATATTCCTGGGCCAATTGATATGATAATTGGAGCTGATACATATGGCGACATCATGTTAAGTGGTATTAAACGAGTCGCTGCTAGATCACTAATCGCTCAAAGATCACAGTTAGGTTGGCTGATTTCTGGACGAACATCAAACGACATTCCCGACACATACAGGGTTACTGGACTAGTAGCACTTACATCAATTGATCAACAACTAGAAAAGTTTTGGGAGATAGAAGAGGTTAATCAACCAAAATTCCAAAAGCCGGAAGATAAACGGTGCGAACAAATCTATAAGGATACACACTACCGAAAGGACAATGGGAGGTATGTTGTAAAGATCCCATTCGACGAAGAATTAATCCAAACAAATCCACTTGGTGAATCAAGAAATAGAGCTACAGCTAGATTTCGACAGCTGGAGTTGCAGCTTAACAGGAATCCTACACTAAAAAACGATTATACACAAGTTATAAACGAGTTTCTCAACCTGGGGCACATGGTAGAAGTCAGTAACAATTCATCCAACAAAAACAATATTTTCTATATGCCACATCATGCCGTTATTAAACCTACGAGTACAACAACCAAACTTCGTGTTGTTTTTGACGGGTCAGCAAAATCAACGACTGGAGTAAGCTTAAATCAATTAATGCTGATAGGCCCTAAGCTCCAAGACGACATAACTACAATTTTGACGCGTTGGAGAAAATATAAATATGTTTTTTCTTCGGACATTGAAAAAATGTACCGCCAAATTGAATTACACGAAGAACACCAAGATTACCAGAGGATATTATGGCGCAGTTCTAACAACCAACCTATTAAAGAGTACAAACTAACGACTGTCACGTATGGTACAGCATCAGCACCTTATCTGGCTATTAGGACTCTTCAACAACTAGCTAAGGACGAACAATCCAACTATCCGACCGCTGCAGAAATAATTAACAACGACTTCTATGTTGATGATGTTATGTCTGGAGGAGATACCATCGCGGAGTGCAGGGCAGCTCAGAAAGAACTTGACGAGATGCTTAAGGGAGCAGGCTTTCAGCTTCGAAAATGGGCTGCAAACAATAGAAAACTACTACAACATATACCGATTGAGTTACGAAATCAACAAAACAAAGACGTGATGAAAGACGAAACTATAAAAACTTTGGGTATACACTGGAATCCTTTAAGTGACACATTTCAATTCAAGGTGAACGTCGATACAAAAATAACTAAGGAAATACTTACCAAACGCAAAACATTGTCCGAAATAGCCAAGTTATTCGATCCTCTTGGATGGTTGGCTCCAGTAACTGTCAGTGCCAAAATTTTAATGCAACGTATTTGGCAAGCAGAGCTACAATGGGACGAACCACTTCCAACCGAACTGCAAAAACAGTGGAACAAACTAAAGATAAACCTGATTGCAGTGGAAGACATTCGAATTCCAAGGTGGATAAACTCCACAAAGGTTCAAGAATTTGAGCTTCATGGATTTTGTGATGCTTCAGAGGAAGCATATGCAGCAGTAGTTTATGCCAGGATAGCTCTACCAACGGGTTTCTTTGCTACAACAATTGTAGCTGCAAAAACAAAGGTGGCCCCAATCCGAAAAAAAATATCTCTTCCGAAATTGGAACTATGTGGTGCTCACCTGTTATCAAAGCTGCTGGCAGAAACAATGAAGACATTTGGGTGCCAAGTTAAAAACATATTTGCTTGGACAGATTCGAGAATAACGATGGCCTGGCTACAAAAATGTCCGTCGACCTGGAAAACATTTGTTGCGAACCGAGTCTCAGAAATACAAGAGGCAATAAACGTTAGCTGCTGGAGACATGTTCGGTCAACTGATAATCCAGCTGATGATGGTTCAAGAGGATGCCTTCCAGAACAGATGGCAACCAATGATTTATGGTGGAATGGACCTCATTGGCTGAAATTCGATTCTGAACAATGGCCGTTAAAGAACCAACAGCCAATCGCAGTGATCGATATACCAGAAGCAAAAAGGGTTTTAACAATTAGAGTTGAAGAAATTGACGACCTGACTAAGAGATTTTCTTCATACACAAAACTAATAAGAGTCGCTGCTTATTGCAGACGATTCATATCGAACTGCAAAAACAAACTAAAGAAGAAACCATCGGAAACAGGTAACCTAACAACAAGGGAATTGAGCGATGGAAGTAAAGGAATCATACGGTATCTACAAGAGAAGGTGTATTCCAAGGAACTAGAATCTTTACGAGATGGGAAGGCGATCAACAAAAAGAGTAAGGTACTATCCTTGAACCCGTTTCTGAACAACGAGAACATCCTTGTTGTGGGCGGGCGGCTACAAAACGCGGATCTTTCTAGCTCAGAGAAACATCCTATCATTTTACCACATCAAGGGTGGTATTCACCAAGAAATCTTAAACTAAGTGCCTCATAAACCTATTCACCGACCACTATTAGTGCAGATTTGTGAGCGCTCATAACACTTAAGAGTGGTCGCTACCACTCTTAAGTTATGAGCGGTTGTTGTTTTAAATAACTTCGAAAATTCGAAATTTACTGACAGCGTCATTTGTCGTTGTTATTCAAAAATCAAAATGGAAGGAGAAGGAGCGTTGAAAAAAATAAGAAATTCGAATTATGGTTTGCAATACAGAGAATGAATTAATTTCACGTTCTACCTTTTCTTAAATTTCCGAAAAATTTTTCTGTTTTTGGTTTGCTTAACAGCTGATTTTGACAATTGACACTGAAATTTTCGAAGTAGTTCGAAAAGTGTGCGTTCACAGGCTCAACACCCTTATTTTTCGAATATTCGAATTAGCTTAGACTAGACCCTATTATTGCTTGGTGAATAGCACATCCAAATCTAAAACTAAGAGCCTCTTAGCTTTAAGAGCGCTCTTAAGATTGTTTGGTGAATACCACCCCAAGAGTGGTTCACAAAACTATTAGTAGAAGATGCCCATGAACGCACACTGCATGGTGGTATTCGACTTACAATGGCTAAATTGAGACAACGCTACTGGATTATACAAGCAAAAAGATGTGTCCGACAAGTTATAAATAAATGTATAAGATGCTTTAGATTTGCTGCTCAACCAAATACTCAACAAATGGGGCTACTTCCAGCAGCAAGAGTGACACAATCAAGACCCTTTACACATACGGGTGTTGACTATGCTGGACCAATTCAAATACTGATCTCAAAAGGACGAGGAAACCGGTCAACTAAGGGCTACATCGCTATATTTGTCTGCTTTGCTACAAAAGCAGTTCACATCGAGCTTGTGAGTGACCTCACTTCAGCAGCATTCATAGCAGCATTGAAGCGATTCACATCAAGAAGAGGGATATGTTCACATTTCTACAGTGACAATGGAACTACATTCATTGGAGCTAACAAGGAAATCCAACAACAAGTGAGAGCAGCCATTAAGTACGGTGTAGTAGACGCATCATCAATGCTTACGAAACATGAAATGCAATGGCATTTCATACCACCAGCAGCACCGCACTTTGGCGGTTTGTGGGAGTCAAGCGTTAAATCCACAAAATTTCACCTAAAACGAATAATTGGAGACACCATGTTAACATTTGAGGAACTTTCGACATTGTTGACTCAAATAGAAGCATGCCTAAACTCCCGACCACTTACGGCAATCAAAAACGATATTGACAACACTACGATACTTACTCCGGGACATTTTCTAATCGGAAGTTCTCTGAATGCTGTACCCGAACAACCCATTGATGAAAAGAAAACGTTCCGGTCACGCTGGCAACTAATACAAAAAATGACTCAAGACTTTTGGAAAGTCTGGTCATCAGAATATTTGTCACAGCTTCAACAATTGCCTAAATGGAAACAAAAAGAAGACAACATTCAAACTGGCGATATAGTTCTTATCAAGGAAGACCGGCTACCACCGACCACCTGGATGATGGGAAGGATATCAGAAGTTCATCCTGGGAGTGACAACGGTGTTCGGGCTGCAACTGTATTTAGTAACAATAAACAGTTCAAGCGACCCATAACAAAGTTATGTAAATTACCAATAGAAAATGATGAGGAAGATAGGGAAGTGAGACAAGTCAATACATCCACAAACCGCTCACATAAAATTCTTTCTTTGTGCACTTTGTTTGCCTTTCTCAACATAGTTGGCTCCAATCCAGTCCCCTACGATGTCGAGATAGTTCCGTTTCAAACACACCCTGGAATATACTTCGAAGATGTGGGACAGGCAAATTTGATTTCGAGCTCATGGAAGACAATTGTGTTCTTCAACTTAACAACCTATTGGCAAGAGTTTGAAAACTACAAAAAACTTGTGTCGCAAATGGAAAAAATTTGCTCATCTAGTGAAATAAAAGATTTCAAATCGGTCATGTGTGAGGGAATGTTACACCAGTTTCAACATCAAATTCAACAAATACAGCTTAACAATGAGATTTTATTACATGCAAACGAAGATTCAACACGACGTCAAAAACGATCACAGGTTGACTTCATTGGAACAATTACTAATGAATTATTCGGAATTCTCGACCAAAGATTTGCTAAAGGTTATGAGCAAACAATTGAAGCTGTCAAGGAAAATGAAAGCCACCTATTAAATCTAATGAAGAACCAGACAACCATAGTTGATTCTACTGTCAACATCTTTAAGAAAGAACAAATGGAAAATAAGAAGCAAATACAGCTTCTAAGTTCGATTGTTTCGAAACTTGAAGATGAAACCGGAAAATATGAGGACATGAAGTTATTTTCGTCAAATGCTCTAAATGCGATACTTATTATGATAAATTATAAGGCAACTCAAAGCATATTGTTGGATATCTTGCTGTCCACTCACACTGGAAGAATTCATCCACTTATACTTTCGGTACAACAATTTAAGGATGAACTTATGAAAATTCATGAAAACATTCCAAAATCTTTAATGATTCCTGGAGAGCGACATCATGAATCGATCCTGCAACTATACAAAGTCCTAAGTGTAAGGGCTAGAGTGACCAATAGCAACATTATAATTGAGATAAGCCTTCCACTGCTGTACAATTAAGAGTTCAAGTTCTACAGAGTATTGCCAGTTCCAACCGAACACAACGGGAACCTCACAAGCATCATTCCATCATCGGAATATTTAATGGTTAATCTACAAGCTAACCATTTCTATCCACTCAACAAAGACGAATTTTCAAAATGCAAAATGAGGCCCTCGGACATCGTATGGTGCACACTTCAACATCCATTATACACAACTGGTGCTGCAGTTAGTGTCTGTGAAATGAACATAATTCAAAACAAACCAATTATGGGTTCATGTAATACAAAGGACATACCAGCAAGGTTATACTGGATTGAGATGCATCAACCGAATTCATGGATCTACAGTACTCCCGACCTGGTTACAGTAAACATGAACTGTGATTTTAACACGGTACCCATCACTTTGCAAGGCAGTGGTATGTTAAGGTTGCCAGCAAGATGCATTGTACATGATCAAACCATGACTGTTGTGGGAAAACAAACAATGACAAGCAAATTGAGATCGTCATTTTTACCATCGTTCAACCTTTCTGAGCAGTTAACATCGTTTAACTTCAAAAGAGAGAAACAATCTGTCTTACCAACGAACGCTTCATTGGACATTTCTACATTAGAAGACTCAATAAAGCTGCAAAAAAGCCAAGAATACATACTGAACGAGATAAGCACTCATCGAATTCACCAATACTCACTGCTTGGAGTCAATGCCTTTGTAATCATTGGAATCATCTTGATCGTAATGTTTGTAATCAGACGAAAAGGAGCGCAACAGCCTACGCCACCAATAAAAGCTACAGCTATACCAATGAGATCGCTCAACAAGCCAATGAGATCTTTTAACAAGCGACGAACCAGCCAAGCTTCCTTTGAAGACATGGACTTTTGCGTATCATCAATCTAAGGGGGCCAGCATGTTGTGACAACAATATGAATGAATTCGGAATCACAAGTCTAATAAACGATGACAACTAAAATATGAGAACAAACTTTTCAGAATCATATTTCAACAACTGAACAACGAGTTCAACAGCACCGACGCACGAGCGCGGGTCGTATTAATTTTATTATTTCCCACAAATTGCATTTTTGTCTACTGGGCAATTTGATATTTGTGTACATATTATTCCTAAGCTAAACTAAGTTACGCGTAAGCATTTAATTAGTATAAAAGAAGAATATTTATTTGAATAAAACTTACTTGCTACTAGAACAGCGAGCCATAAACAATTTGACTTATTATTAACTTCCCCCCACCAGTCGGTAAGGAGTTACTTCTAATACTTCAAATTGTCGACACAACACCAACTCTTCGTACCAATTACGCCCACTTTAACCCAATTTGCAGGATGCTTCGCTTAGCTAATACAGCAGGAATCACTTTCTCGATTTCTCAAAAAGCTCCTCATCCCTCAGAAAAATTATGTACGCTTCCTCTATCTAACCCTTGAACCTGTTTTGGATCCCCTTCTTTCACCCCCCCCCCCCCCCCCCCTTAATTTTAGATTAGGATTAAGTACTGCACATTTGTAAATATGTACATGCATTTTTTGTTTTTCAAGTTAATTTTATTATTATTATTTTTGTTATTAGTATTATTGTTGTTATTATATGCGCTTGAAATAAGCTAGATAAATAAATAAATAAATAAAATGGCTGGCTCGGCAACACAATAGCTGGCTGGCTGCAAGTAGCAATGGCTAATAAAATGGCTGGGTTGGTGACGCAATAGCTGGCTGGCTGCAAGTAGCAATGGCTACTCGAATGGCTGGCACTTCTCAATTCAGAGATTCACAATTCTTATTTCCATCCAGGCATAAAGGAATAATAATGTTGCCATCCGGGCGGGCAGATAAAGAATAAAAACTGTTGCTTTTGCAACAGGAACGAAAATTCCTTGGTTCTCAGAAGAAATAAACTCCACTTTACAACTTTGATGCTAATGCGTATTGCTTTATTGTGCGTATTGCTTAATGCGTAGTACTTAGTGTGTAGTGCGTGCGTGCGTGCGTAGTGCGTTTATTCTCTATTTAAATTAAAGTTATTATTAGGTACGTTTTTTTTCTCAAGCCTATACGGCTTAAAAAAATTCACGTGCTAAATACAACAAAAATCTAGCTATCTGGGCTTCCCTTAGCCTCATAATTTATTCGGTCTTATTTCCTTAGCCCGATAACAAAAAATGTGCTACCAAACTATTTTTTGGAAATGTTATCGAAAATGGCGAAGGCTGTCGTTGGGTCTTTCGGTGTATCTACAAACTCGTACACATGCTAACAATTGTTAACAAATTCATGTTGCTTGACAAAATTTTAGTTCACAAAAATGTGAAAATTGTAAACTCAACGAACACACCCAATGTACCAAATGACATTTCTCATTCAAATTCCTCGTGTTAAGACTTAAAAATGAAAAGCAAAAAATTAAAGCTGGCTATTTTTGGGATAAACATATCTTATCTTTGGCAATGCAAGAAAACTATTGAAGGAAACTTGCCATTTGGAAAGCTCGCTCACTCAATGGTTATTCGACTTGGTACGTAGTCAGCAAATGCCCAAGGAAATAAAAGAATTGTGAGAAGACGGTATTGTTGATACAAAGTTTTGCTTCCCGTTTAGTTTGGTTGCTGTGGAAAGACAAGTGTCAATCTGAAAGTGCTCTGGCCTGATTTATGGGACAACAAAGTATCGTCAACGAAGCAAACACAAAACTTTTACACCATCAGGACTCAGGACAATGAATAGGAAATGTATATCACACTGAGCTGATGTTTCGACGGCAATTGAAACCATCAATGCCATCCATCATAAGCAACAAGTTCGTTCTCGATCCAGTGTTCCACTTCGAGCCGAACTTATTATACATTAAACTTTCTTTAAACTTATTATACATTAAGGAAAGCCTTGCTGCTGACACAGAGTTACTCTGTGGCTGCTGAGCCAAGAGAGCTCAAGTAAAAAGCAAATCGTCGAAAACAGTAGCTACTGTCCAGCCAACTTTTCATTTTTCCAATCCTCTGACCTGGAAACACAGTTCACGAAGCAACACTTAAAACTCGCAAGGACAGCTGAAATGCTTTCACACAACACTGCAATCAGAATCTGATTTTACGATTGACTTCAATCCCTTTTAAAGAATAAATACATGTTTATTTAAGTAATTAAAACAACAGTCGAAAAGTTCTCGTTTCTTTTTATTATTTCACTTCAGCCGACAAATATTCCATAACAGCAGCTACATATGTATATACACTGAAACATCAGTTCCGATCCGACGCGTTCGTTTTTTTTTATGGAGCAAACAATGGATACGGTCTATGGGAAACTAAACCTTTATCACGACCAGACATTTTTTATTTAGCATTATCAAATTCACAAATAATGAAAAGAATCCATGTGCCTTGTTGGACTGTTCACTTCAATTTCTTCATCATCAAACAATGGCCGTTTCGACTTTAATTTTTTTTTTTAATTTATTTTGAAGTGTGCACTCAAAAGTCATATGCCAAATACATAGTGCTACCAAATTACTAAATCGTGTTTTTTTTCTCTTTTTGATCAAGCTTTTATAGGCTTGAGAAAAAAAACACACCTATTATAAGTACAATTGAATAGTATGTAACACTTACTCTTTTCTGCTTATAGATACAAAAATTTGGCTTTCTTCTAGTTTCTTAAAGTTAGACTACTTTCTTGGCTGATGGCTGACAACGAAATGAAATATATAGAAGGTAGGGAATTTCTTTAGGGAATTTCTTTAGGGAATTTTACGCGCATGCGCTCTCCGCGTTTACACTTTTGGTACACTTCGTCAACTGTCACCGCGTTTACACTTTGGTGGCCGCATTCAGAGCCTCGTTGGTTTTAGTGATTTACTTGTTCAATGACACTAGCGGTGGCATTTTAATCGCATACAAATGTAATCTAAATAACATTATAAAAATGAAGTCGATAAATAGGAAAACTGTTATAGAGTTAAAACTAAGGCATGACCCCTATTACATTATTCCAACCTATCTTAATTGTAATAATTGGATAAGTGATTTTAATGACTTAATAACCTTTTTTAATGAAAATGAGCTACAAAATGTTTTGGTACTTGGTGATCTAAATGGAAGAATCGGTAATTTTCAAAACCCAGCTTCTCTGATGGAAAATGTGTCGCATGTGTTTGAAAGTGTGAGAAACTCGATGGATAAGACTGTTAATAGGTGCGGAGTTCATCTTGTAGATTTTATTGAAGATTTCGGTTTTATGGTTCTAAATGGGACAACTAAAAGTGATAAAAGAGGGGAACTTACTTTCTTTTCGGGTCAAGGCACTTCAGTAATCGATTATTGCTTAGCGAGGGGTAATTGGATTGGAGCTATTGAAGATTTTGAAATTTTAGTTGCAAATTACTCTGGTCATTTACCAACGGTTACAACGCCCTCAACGCTGTCGTTGATGCCCAGGAACGCAATTAATAAGTTAAAGTGGGTAGATAATCGTGCTGATGTGTTTAAACGAAGACTAGATGCGAAATTAATCTGCGTTCCTGCTCAAGAACATCGTAATTGTGACCAAACAGCTGAATTTATTACAAAATGTATTAGAGAATCTTGGATTACCAAAAATACTCACTCTGGGAATATGTTTGCTGCTGAGTGGTTTGACTGGGAATGTAGGAAATTGCGTAAAAAATTTTTTTGCCTATCTGAACCTTTTCAGAAAGACTAATTCAAATTTTTTTAAAACCCTGTATTTAGATTCGAACAAGCTTTATAAAAATCTCTGTGTTCAAAAACAGAAAAACTATATTACTAATGTTGCTGTTACTGTTACCTGTTACATCTCACCTAGTATTCCAGTATGCGTTACCTCTAGTCTTAGTTCCTGAACTCGATGGGCCAATTACAGCAACAGAGTTACAAGTTACGCTCCAATCAATGAAAAATGATAAAGCAGCAGGGGTTGATGGCATTCCCGTTGAATTCTATAAGAATTCAACACCGAGTTTTTTGGAATTAATCAACTCTTTTTTTAACAGTCTTCTTGAAGGGGAAACAATCCCAAAATCGTTTTTAAAAGCTTGGATTTGCGCTATTTTTAAAAAAGGTAATGTAAGCCTTCCCAGTAATTATAGTACATCGATCCTACCTTGTCTTAGAAAAATATTCACCCATCTTTTATACCATACGACGTATGACGAGATGGGTTGAAGAGAACAAACTCCTTAGTGTTTTTCAAGCTGGTTTTAGAGCGGGACTATCCACGGTTGATCATATATATGCGCTAACAAGTGTAGTCAAAATGTTTTTGGACAAAAAGAAGAAAGTGTATGCTTTTTTTGTAGATTTAAGGGCAGCTTTTGACACTGTAAATAGAGCTTCTTTGATTTATAAGCTTTCAACCTTAGGTTTATCGACAAAGTTCCTCAATGTATATAAGCTACTTATAACCGATACTTCTGCGGCTATTTGGAATGGAATATCAATGTCCGATTTTTTTAATACTAAAGCCGGTGTTCCTCAAGGTTGTGGGTTAAGTCCGATTAGGAGGAATTAAGTGTATTGAAACTGTTATAAAGATGCTTCTATATGCGGACGATATAGTCATAAGCAGATAATCCTATATCTCTACAACTTCATATAAACAAACTGAAGCGACTTTGCGACTTATGGGAGCTTTCAATTAATGTCACAAAGTCCAAAATAATGATATTTGAAAGCTCTCAGCGTAGAAGACTTCCCCAAGAAAAGTGGTTTCTAGAGGGTGAAGCATTAGAAATTGTCAGCGAGTATAGATACTTAGGTTTCCTTATAACATACAATCTTGATCTTCAACCACATGTTAAAGATAAATGTGTTGCAGCAAAATCAGCAATTAATCTTATGTGGAAAAAGTTTTTTTGCAATAAATATGTTGATGGATCTACCAAGTTTAGAGTGTTTGAGGCAACCATAAGTACATGCCTTTGCTATGCAAATCAGGTATTTGGCTATCAAAATATTGAGGGTTTTGAAGTTATTCAACGTTTTTTTTTTAAACGCATTTTTAAGCTTGCCAGTACTACACCCAACTATGCTATATACGTTGAATCCGGTATACCTCAAATATTCTTAAAGAATTTAAAATCAAATGCGGATTATTTAATAAGACTAATGAATAGACACGACACAAACCTTCACAAACAAATTATGCAATACGCTCTCCGGAAACAGTTATCACCTTTCAAAGAATGGCAAGAGTTGGCTAATCGCCACTGCCTGAATCTTGATCTCTTGAATACACCCCTGACCAATTGGCAAGACGCATTCTATAGATGTATAGCTAAGGTGGATGACTCACTTTATCTCGAATGTTTGAATAGAGCTCAAACATCTACAACAAGATTAATTTACAAAGATTTAAACCACGTACTGTACCAAAATAATTATTTTAATGATAAGCTTTCATTTAACCAAATAAGTATCATTTTCAAAGCAAGAACTGAGATGCTCAATCTAAATTATAAACCACACAGAAGTGACCTTCACCCGTTATGTACTTTGTGCAACCTTAATGAAACTGAAAATACGTACCACTTTACAGCTGTATGCCCAATATTACAAGAAATCCGCAGGCTTTATTTTTCGAAGAGCTTTCTTACACTTGAAGATACAAAACAGATTTTGAACGGGAATTGTGGTTGGAAAATTCCTTGTTTTTATATTAATCATGCCTTAGGGTATCGTAGCAGTTTTTTATACTGATTAATGAGATCGTAAGTGTAGGCTCTGTATATTATGAAATTCAATTTTCTAATTTTATATATTTTCATTGTTTAAATGAATTCACGCAACAATCTATTTTTTATTCTAATTTTTCTAAAATTATGTTTTCTTTAACTTTAACTTTTTCCATTTTGTAACAAATCTCGAAATAAGTCAATCGAGGCAGACGGCAAATTTTGCCATGCAATCATTCTTAGAAAAATATAAAATCTTGTAAAATATCGAGAACTTTAATAAAGAATTTATAATTAATTAAAAACTAATTAATCTAGGGCACAGTATAGCTAGTGGTGAGGGGAAAATCATATGCCACCATTTCGCACAGATACCGTATTCCACCATAAGTAGAGAAAGCAACACCAACCCATTGATGGTAGATATTGTGAAGTACATTAAACACCACCGAATGCCAAACTCCCCATGCACAAGCAGTGCGAGACATGCCAGTCAGTAGAGATTGATGGTGAATAGCATGAATGGCATGGCTATGTCATATAGCCAAGCATAGTGGGGTAGTGTACGCCAGCATAGAAGATAATGGGAATTATATGGGAGTAGGGGATAGCCCATTGGTTTATATAGGTTTGCACACGATACTACGACGAGTTGTGGGTATAAAAGGAGCAGCTCAGCCCAAGGAAAATCAGAAAAATCAAAAAAAAAAAAAAGGAAAAGTTAAAAAAAGGAAAAGTTTAAGTTAAATTCCCGAATAGTTACCAGCAACAATATCAACTAGCAACTAGTATCAAGATGGTTTGAGTAAGGCTTGTAAGAACTATTAAATTTCTTAAGTATTGTGAAACCAGGGGCAGAGACTAGTGCCTGTGATACCCAAGAGCTATTGCCTGTTGAGCCTGCCTACCAGGGTCTTCGGACGCCTGCCGTTTCTGCCTACCAGGGTCTTCGGACACCTGCCGTTTCTGCCTACCGGGGTCTTCGGACGCCCGCTGTTTCTGCCTACCAGGGTCTTCACACGCCTGCCGTTTCTGCCTACCAGGGTCTTCGGACGCCTGCCGTTTCTCCCTACCGGGGTCTTTGGACACCCGCTGTTTCTGCCTACCAGGGTCTTCGAACGCCTGCCGTTTCTGCCTACCATTGTTTTCGGACTCCTGCCGTTTCTGCCTACCAGGGTCTTCGGACGCCTGCCGTTTCTGTCTACCAGGGTCTTCGGACGCCTGCCGTTTATGCCTACCAGGGTCTTCGGACGCCTGCCGTTTCTGTCTACCGGGGTCTTCGGACGCCCGCTGTTTCTGCCTACCAAGGTCTTCGGACGCCTGCCGTTTCTGCCTACCAGGGTCTTCGGACGCCTGCCGTTTCTTCCTACCAGGGTCTTCGAACGCCTGCCGTTTCTGCCTACCATTGTTTTCGGACTCCTGCGGTTTCTGCCTACCAGGGTCTTCGGACGCCTGTCGATTCTGCCTACCAGGGTCTTCGGACGCCTGCCGTTTCTGCCTACCGAGGTCTTCGGACGCCCGCTGTTTCTGCCTACCAGGGTCTTCGGACGCCTGCCGTTTCTGCCTGCTAGGGTCTTCGGACGCCTACGCGCTTCGACTTACCTGCGGTTATCTAGAGGGTAAATGTGCTGCAAGGCATTTACTATATATATACCGATAATTACTAATTACTTTTATCCCATAGCAATTACAAGCCCAGGGGGTCAATTCCCGATCTGTGAAGCTGTGAAGTGAAAACATTTATCACAGCTTCACCGAAAATTCGATTCTCGATTAGTGAAAATCCAACCTCAAACGTCAATTTTTTTTCATATGATAAATTTCTTTTCATTGCCGTATGTATTCAAATTCAATTATAAAAAATGGCAGCAAAACTCAAACGATGAAAAATCCAATTGGAATCCAATTGAAATGAGAGAGAAAATCAGAGAAAACTTTCAGAATTTATCATTTAGAACGTTTTAGTACTTTTTAGATCCGGAATCGCTTAGAGTGGGTTCGTGAAGTGATAAAATGAAAAAACTGTATGAAAACTGAAATTAAATTTTTTTTTTTCACTTGACAGCTTCACAGATCGGGAATTGACCCCCTGGGGTAACTATACCAGAGCTGATGTAACCGACCAGAAGTGCTAGAAGCCGTTAAGATCCCTGAACGCGCTTTAAAGGGAGCAAGCTTGCAACCCAGCAACAGTTAATACCTGACCAACTTTAATAATTGTTTGTTAATTATAATATTAAATATAGAGAGTTCGCAATAAAAGAGAGTTTCGGACCTTGTGAATTGAGTGTTTTTGTTCACTAAACCCTGGCTAGCCGTGAGCATTACCTCGGCTGGGAGACTAAAAGCAAATCACAATTTGGCGTCCGATCAGGGACTATTAATTTATTCTCTTAGAACTTATAAATCAAACCGACGAAAAACCCAGACATGTCTGACTCCGAAGAGAACTTCGACTTGCTCGCTAGCATAGGGGCAATGTACTTGCTCAGTAAGCTAGTGACACGTATGAATCAGCTAGGATTTGAAACCGAAGGTACATTATCTATGCTACGAGCTCGTTTTAGCACTTACATTAAAAAGGCGAGACTCCGGAAGTCCACACAGGATCTGTGTGAGGATTTGGAGAGAGCCGTAACCGAAAGGGAGTACAAGGAAGTGCAAGTACACGAAAACGAAACCGAGCCAAAGTCGCCAATGTACACGGAGGTTTCCTTCCAAGTACCATCCTATGTACCACCGTCCGCCCGCCGAAGACAAACCGTCAAGGGACCCAACATCGTCAAATGCCGTGTTCCCCAATGAAGTCGTTACCCCGCGCCCAGTCAAACCAACCGATTTACTTCCGACCGACCGATAGTCGACAGCCGAGCAGTGCTGCCTCCACCACGACCGAATTTCAACTGTCCCGATCCGCCGTAACCGCCATCGCACTTCGGGCAGTATGATAGGGATACTCATTGCTGGAATTATAAGCAACGAGGGCATAATAAGAGTAACTGTCGAAGGCCGTTCCGTCTCTTTTGCTCGTACTGCGGAGAGAACGGACGGTTAACAAAAGACTGCGGTTGTCATCCGCATAGAGCTGCCATTATGTCCAGTCAGCAGCGTAAGCCACAACAGCGAAATCCGCCACGTGTTCAGAGTATAGCTCTAGTCGGGAAGACACCAGTGTCTGCACGACCAGAGGCTACACAAGACAGTACCGACCCAAGATGTTTCGTGACCGTACGAGTGGGCGGTCAGGCCATCAAAGCTCATACTCAGCTACGAAGCCGATTTAATGAATAACGTTCGTAAATGGGGACTGAGGTTCGACTCATCGGGGAATGCGATAGAATTTTTAGACCGGATTGAAGAACTAACAGCCTGCTACGACATACGCCCCGACGATATTGTCAAGGCTTTACCGGAAGTCTTACACTGCATTAGAGTGGCTCCGTATAAACAAAGATCGCATAAAATCATGGACCCAGTTCCGCACTGCTTTCCTAGATCATTTATTTATTTATTTATTCTATTAAGGCAAGGGCCCCGCGAAAAAGCAGAGGTCTTTATACAGGCCACACAATAACTGATTTACCGAAACCCTCGTATAAGCATCGAGGATAGTATCGATCGCATATACGATAGCTTGCGGTCCGAGTATCACCTCTATATAAAAAGGGCCCGATTTTGATACACTAGACGAACTCATGAAGCTGGCAGAGGAGTATGAGTACATACGAGGAGAAGATCGCACACCCCGCTAAACACAGCCTTACGCTGCTCCTAAACTTCGTCCAGTACCGCCTCGTACCGCTCATAACCTTCCGACCGACCGATAGTCGACAGCCTAGCAGTGCTGCCCAAACCGCGACCGAATTTCAACTGTTCCGATCCGCCGCAACCGCCATCGCACTTCGGGCAGTATGATAGGGATACTATGATTGCTGGAATTATAAGCAACGAGGGCATAATAAGAGTAACTGTCGAAGGCCGTTCTGTCTCTTTTGCTCGTACTGCGGAGAGGACGGTTGGTTAACAAAAGACTGCGGTTGTCATCCGCATAGAGCTGCCATTACGTCCAGTCAGCAGCGTAAGCCACAACAGCAAAAATGCCCCCATCCGACATCAACCGCACCGTACGCATTTAGCCAATGGCGAAGTAGTGGTCAGCCACGAACACTATCCACTGGCAATGACTATCAAAGAACGGACCATCCACGGGACGGTGACGTATATGAAACAGCTCACTGAAGAGATGGTGATAGGAGTAGATATATTGACGGACGCTGATTTTCGTATGAGCCTAACCTGTACGGAAATACCGTGGTTACCAACGCCGAGCGCAACGGATGTAGCCGTGACCGAGCACCGAGAGCATCTCTGTGCGTTGGGGGGTAAACCATTAACCGGCTCACAAGAACAAATGTTACAAATGCTATTAGACGAAGAGCTACCGAAGTTTGAATGCCTGCCGAAAGTTACGGATACCGACGTACATCACATCAAACTAAAGACCGACCAGCCGTTTAAGCAAAGATATTACCCTAAGAACCCCGCTATCCAAAAGGTGATTGTCGACGAGATCACTGAGCTACTCCAGGACGACAAAATAGAACCGTCAAAGAGTTTGTACAGCTCACCTATTGTACTCGTAAAGAAGAAAACCGGCTCGTGGAGAGTATGTGTTGATTACCGCCAGTTGAACAGTATATCAATTATGGATGCGTATCCTCTTCCCCAGATAGTAGCTATCTAAGACAAGCTGAAACGAGCCAACTTCATCTCCACCATCGATCTCAAGCAACGTGTCTACTGGCAGATTCCTTTACACCCCGAGTCCCGTGCTTTCACCGCGTTCACCGTGCCAGGGCGCGCATTGTACCAATGGAAGGTCATGCCGTGCGGATTGAGCTCACCTGCTGCCACATTCCAGCGAATGCTAGATAGCATCATCGGCCCAGATATGGACGAATATGCGTTCGCTTATCTGGACTACATCATCGTTGTGAGTGGCACGTTCGAAGAACACATTAAGCACCTGAGGGAAGTTTTCTCCAAGTTACAAGCAGCGAACTTGCGCATCAATCGTGAGAAGTGTGAGTTCTGCAAGAGCCAGTTAAAGTACCTCGGCCAAGTGGTGAGTGAACAAGGTATCAGTACCGACCCTGATAAGATTGCCTCCGTCCAAGATCTGAATGCCCTACAAAATGTGAAGGAGCTAAGGCGAGTAAAGGGCATAACTTCCTGGTACCGCCGATTTATACAAAATCTTTCTCAAGTAACGACGCCCCTGACCAAGTTGCTGAAGAAGAGCCAAGATTGGACTTGGGGAACAGAGCAAGAACACGCTTTTTCTGAACTAAAGAAGCGTTTGACAGAAGCACCCGTCTTGATGTGTCCCAATTTCGTTTTGCCTTTTACGCTGCAAACGGACGCTAGTCAGTACGGTCTGGGGGTCGTTCAGTCACAACATAACGAAAAACAAGAAAGGGTGAAAGCGTACGCCAGTCGCACACTTACCGACCTAGAAAAGAAATATTCCGTGGCCGAAAAAGAGTGTCTGGCCATACTATTTGAAATACGAAAAATGAGACCTTACTTCGAAGGTTATCATTACACAGTTGTCACCGATTATCATTCCTTGAAGTGGTTACACTCGCTCGATAACCCTTCCGGCCGACTGGCGCGATGGGCAATAGAGCTATAGCAGTATGATTTCGATATCAAATACCGCAAAAGGCGCCATGAATGTCGTTGCCGATGCTCTATCGAGAGACCCCTTGCCATTTAACCCAAGCGATCTTTTTATCCTCTGTAGTATTACCAACGATCGGACCGATTGGCGCGCCAGGCAAGTAGAGGGTAACTCTTCTCAATATCCTGAATACCGAATAACAAACAACAAATTGTACCGCGAATTTCCCGCTCATCCGCTCTCCAGTCACGAAGAGGATTGGATATTATGGGTACCATTAACCGGAAGGAAAAAAATATTGTTTGAGAATCACGACGCCACGACATCTCGGTATTGCTAAGACAGCAGATCGTATTATGAAAACCTATTACTGGCCGGGAATGTATCGCGATATTGGGCGTTATTTAAAAAAATGTTCAGTGTGTCTAGCCTACAAGGCGCCGCAACAAAAACCATTGAGATCAGCGACCAGTCAAGCGGTAGTCAAAGCACTACGAGAGCGCATTATAACACATTTCGGAGTTCCCCGCATTTTACTCTCCGACAATGGCAGCCAGTTTCCCAGCATTATCCGTACCGAATTCCTATGCGACATGGGAATACAACAACGTTTCACCGCCCCTTATTCTCCGCAAGAGAACCCGACAGAACGTGTCAACCGAGTACTAAAGACTATGATAGCACAATATGTACATAACAACCACCGCACATGGGATGAGCATATACCCGAACTGACTTTCGCGATAAATACAAGTAAACACGAGTCAACCGGTTTCTCTCCAGCTTTTCTCAATTGTGGCAGAGAGATCACCGCCTCGCACCAACCGACTGTATCTACCGCCGAAGAGAGGGAATCTCACTCGCTCCCATGTGAAGGATTTGCAAGGTTTTTCATCTACTGATGCGGACAATATATTGGTAGATGATCAGGTAAATTTCATTCCAAGGACAACAGGAACTGAACACTCCTACAGTTTTTAAAAAATAGCACGGTATTCTATTGTGGTACCCGTGGTGTGATGGATAGCATGTCCGCCTGTTAATCCAGAGGTTCGAGTTCGAATCCCACCAGAGGCAAAAATGTTTTTTCTACGGGTATCGCCTTTCCCGAGGAATTGGCACTTCCTCCGTTAGTATTCATTGCCATGAAAAGCGCTTTCTCGATTAGCCGTTCAGAACCGGCAGAAAATTGTAGGTCCCCTCCATTCCCTCACAAGGTATGGTTGTGAGAAATGCGCTAGGCCCAGGGGCTCCTCGCTCTATTGCGCCACCTTATTTATTTTATTTAATGTATTCTATTCTTTAGTAACCATTTACTTAAGTTTTATACATAATCTAAATATCTGACAATGTATATCTTTAGGTCCCTTATGTGCCAACACAGCAAAATTTACCATTTTATAATTAAGTAACGTATAGTTAAGTATCAATTGTAAATATCCTTTTGTTCAATAAAAATCGTTAAATCGTAAATTTCATTCAGTCGGCGATCGTCAGTCATCCCACACAGATGAAAAAAATCGAAAGCGAGGAGGAAATAGTTAGCGACATGGACGCATCCCAGCCGTGGAAACGGCAACCAACGAGACCGAGCAAGATGAATGCTCCCGGTCGCACCACAATCTTGCTGCCCGATTTACCAGTCGCCAGAGTTATACAACGGGAACCGAGTCTCAAGCCAGCTGTTAACGTAAGCGTAAGACGACCAGTATCCCAAGCAGTCCCAACAGTGAGCTTTTCCCGCGCCAAATAATACTAACAATAATTATTTTTGAGACACTTGATCATTAATTATCGGTTTTTATTGATGATTATCCGCAATTAAATATCTTGAACACACGTTATATCTTCTTTATCTTGTGCTTTAATTTTGGTCTTGAACAAAACTTGAAAGAAAATGTCAAACGTCGCCTTACGCTCTTCCACGAAGCAACATCTAAGAAGGGGACCCCGTCTAAGCCCTTACAGGGAACTCCTATCTCACACACTGCCAGCTCTACCACAAATGGAAATGACCTTTTTACAAAGTCTTTTTGATGCACAGCTTAAGGAACACTTTACAACTTTTCATACCAGCATTTTGGATGAATTCAATAAGCTTCGCAACGAAATAAAATTGGAGCTTGAAAATGTCAAGCAACACTTGATGAAAAAATTTGAGCTACTCAATAGCACGGTTTTAAATTTGGCTGAACGTGTTGACAAAATCGAAGCCCACATTAGTGACAACAACTCCAATACTCATAATGAAGAGGTAATTAAACTGCAATAGCAAGTAAATTCACTTGAAAGAAAGGAGATGGCTTGTGATGCGATTCTTTACGGCATACCTGTGAGACCTAAAGAGAACTTAAACATTTTCGAATAGCTTTGTGGCACAATTGATTGCACTCCTCCTTCTCTTTTACGACATAAGTCTTTTTAAAAATTGCAGTCCTTTGTCATTCACTTACAAAGACTTCAACCGTATTGACTTTCAAGCCTTACAAGACGGGATAAATTCCCCTCCATGGATAAATTGCAGACAAAGTGCTGATCCTAATGTTTGCTTGGACTGTTTGAATCAGTATATTTTTCATCTATATGATCGATTTGTGCCTACCAAAACTGTCACGATTCGTAATAGTATATGTCCCTGGTACACTTCGGAAGTAATTATCAAAATTAAAACGCGAAATAAATTGTATAAAAAGTGAAAACCAATCGAACGACACAAAATTGGGATATATTTAAAAAAAGCTCGTAACAGTGCAACTTCAGCCATAAGAATATCTAAAAGGAACTATTATGCATCTAAAATAAACGCATCGTTGCATCCAAAAAACTCTGGTCAAACTTAAGAAAAAGTGGAGTAACTGATAATAAAGACACAACAATTTGCGATATCAATCCTGATGATTTAAATTACCATTTTTTAGATATTATGGCACGATACAAAATCACTCTTTTGACTTTTGTCATATCGGAAGAGAATTTCAAAAACCTTTCGACTTTGAAGTTGTAACAGAGATTGATGTTGTCGAATGTGTGGCTGCCATTAAGTCAAATTCTTTTGGTGAGGATTACCAATTCGTTTTATTAAAATAATTTTGTCTGGCATTTTGAAACACTTGACTCATATAATTAATTAATGTTTAATGTCTTCCACTTTTCCGCAACAGTGGAAAATTGCAAAAGTTATTCCTATTGCCAAGAAAAGAAACGTTTCATCTTGCAACGATTTCAGTTTTCAGGCCAATAAGCATATTACCATGCCTGTCCAAGGTTTTTGAGAAGTCGATGGCTAAGCAAATTCACAACTATTTGTCATGTAGTTCGCTTCTAAATCCTTGTCAGTCAGGTTTCAGAGCTAATCATAGTTGCTCCTCAGCTATGGTCAACATTCTTGAGGATATTAGATGTGCCTTTGATAAACGATCACCCCCTATGAGTTGACCTTGTCGTGGTGGGGGTGCTTATGGACATCTTCTCCAGCAATCCAGCTGCAGATCCTGACCAACCAACATAACTCAAAACAAAACCTCAATGTTAGAAAACTTGAAAACTGAAAAAATGGAAAAAGTAAATAAACGGTATAAAAAACGAACGGGGATATACGTTCAAAAGTCGACAGGTGTCGCGACTGCCGGCGATGGCTTGGCCTCGAAAGAGGATAAGTCGCCAGTGACAAATTTATTTACGAAGAAAGAAAAAGCGATTTGCGGAAGGACTGGGGAGCCGACTGCAGTTCAAGGAAGGCCTCACAAGCTAACCAAGAAATGTGGAAAGCCCTCTGGTTCTAACGCCCCTCCTTAGGAGGATGCCCAAACCAGTGGAATAGTTGCAGTGACTCTCTGTAGCACTTCCACTCTTACTGCCCGTATTGAAGGGACCCCGGAGAAGACTGTTGCAGCAAGTAGAGGGGCCGAGACTTTCGGTTCTAACGCGAACTGTGATATGTTGACGAAAGGGCTACCCTCATCAAAAACACTGACCCAACCTCCCACCTCATCCCATCCTATGTCAAAGGACTCAAGGTCGACCAACCCGGACGGTACGGGTGCCGAGACTATCGGCTCCGTGGCTGAAAGGGGAGGACCTCCTTCGAGCTCCGGAAACACTCCTTCCCTTCCCCAAGTTGTAGGCGAAACTGTGACTTACAATGGGACAAACAACGAAAGGGTGTCCAATCCCCCTAACCCCAAAGTTGGAAGTTTTTTTTTTTTTTTTTTTTTATAATTAACGCGCACATCAAGGGGTTATGACTACCCTTATAATGTTATTAAACACAGTGCGAGCATTTAGGAAAGTAGGAGAGAATTTGAAAGGAGACACCGATGCATGTAAATCGTAATGCAGGGGAAACACAGAGCCAGGTAAAGCATTCCACATTCGGGTGGTGCGACTAAAATAAGAATCTCTATACTTGACTGTACGCCCGAAGTTGGGCTCAAGGCAGAACTGATGAGCATTCCTAGTGAGGCGGGTGTTGCGGCTAAATTGTTTCAAGGGAGGAATGCAGCTGGCTATTTCACTAGAGCACTGTTTGTGGAGAAAGCGATAAAAAAGAGAGAGACAGGTGACGTTTCGACGATGTCCAAGAGAATCAATCGATTCTACGATTGAACTATCACCTATCAATCTTAACGCTCTATTTTGTACCCTATCAAGTAGGCGCAAAGATGTTTGAGAAGCACCTGACCAGATATGAGAGTTATACTCCAGTTTTGGGCGGATGAAGGCCTTATAAATTGTAGCCAGATCCGAGGGGGTGAAGAACTTCCTGCATCGTCTCAAGAAACCTAAGCATTTAGCAGCGTTTTTGGCGACTTCAAATATGTGGTCGTTCCAACGAAGATCATCGTTTACACACATACCAAGTACTGACAGCTTTTCGGTTTCTTCGATGCAGGTACCATTCATGGATAATGGCAATGGGGTAATGTTAAGCTTCAACGACAAGAGACAGCATTGAGTTTTCGAAGCATTGAATTCTACTCGGTTCATAAGACCAAATGCAACAATGCTGTCAAGGTCAGAATTCAATGAGCTTATCATACGCAACCGTTCCAGTTCCACATCCGAAGAGCAGGGACGTGCATTTGGAAACGAATATGAAAAGCTGAGGGGCGAGTCGTCAGCAAAACAGTTAAGCGGATTAGAAGTTTCAGACAAGAGATCATTAATGAAAATGAGGAAGAGAGTCGGAGACAAAACAGAGCCCTGGGGCACACCAGCATTTATTAAGTGGGTATCAGACTTGAAGCCATCCAACACAACTTGTATTGAACGGTCGGAAAGGTAATTTTTAATCCAACGAAGAAGAGACTCATCGATACCAAAAGCACGCATTTTCGATAAAAGAGCCTGATGCCAAACTCTATCAAATGCTTTAGAAATATCAAACGCAATAATCTTACTTTCTCCAAAACAATGTAAAGATTGGTTCCACTTTTCGGTGAGATAAGCCATCAAATCACCAGTGGACCGTTTGCTACGAAAGCCGTACTGACGGTCATTAAGAAGCTTTCGTTCTTCAAGATATTTCATAAGTTGACGGTTTATCAACGTTTCCATGACCTTGGAAAGAAGGGACGTTAGTGCAATTGGGCGGTAATTGGAAGGGGAGGAAGATTCGCCTGTTTTAGGGACGGGCTGGACAAATGCAGTTTTCCATCTGCTCGGAAAAATCCCAGCAGAATAGGAAAGATGGAAAAGTTTACGCAGTGGTTTTGCCAGCGTAGAAGAACACCTCTTCAGAATAACGGCGGGGATACCATCTGGACCAGCGGATTTATGTATGTTGAGATCTTTGAGGACTGTCGCAACCGAGCGAGTTCGAAAAAATATCTGCTTCATCAAAGAATTTGCAGACTCGAGCTCAGGCGGAGCCAATATGCTATGAGGAAGTGTCGAGTTGGCAGCAAATTGAGCTGCTAGCAAATTGGCTTTGTCGATGGAACTGACATACGGAGAGTCATTGAAGACGAGCGTTGGGACTGATGACGTGGTCGAGTTCTTAATGTTCTTGACAAAAGACCAAAAGTTTTTACTTCCTTTTGGACACAATAGTATTTTTTGCCTTACTTTTTGGTCATGTAAAAACTTAGTCCTTTGTATTTGAGCATTACAGATATTTCTAGCCCGTTTGAACAAATTTCGGTTTTCTACAGTAGGGTTATCTTTAAATTTTCGAAAACTACTTTCTCGATCCCTAATCGCCTCTTTACAGCTTGAATCAAACCACGAATTCTCTTTGGGGATGATACTTTTTGTTCTGTGAGGAACAAAATTTCTCAGGCCGTTGAGAATTACGTTCGATATAAGATATCATATCAGCTGATGCATCAACGTTTCCGTCGAGAAAACACAATGACCAATTAAAATTTCGAAAGAAATTATTCAGGCCGTCCCAATTGGCTTTCTCGTATTGCCATACAGTTCTTTTAGGGACTTTATCTTTTTTTACCGTGACGGAAAACGAAAAATCTACCGATATGACACAATGGTCCGATTTGCCTAAAGGAGATGATACTACAACCCTGTATTTTTCGGGATGAGAAGTGAGAAATAGGTCAAGAGTGTTGGCCGCATGGCCTTCAATATCTGGAACCCGAGTGGGCTCATCAACAAGTTGAGTTAATTCGTTAAACTCGGCGAAGATCTCAACACATTTTCCTTCGGGTGTTGTTTGGCCAGAATGTCGAAGCCAACCAGAATTGTGTACATTGAAATCGCCCGCAATTGCGATTTCAGTGTGAGGATAAAGGGAAACAATTCTTACTATGGAGTCAGATAGCGCATCAAACTCGTTAGAGGTTGAATTACTATCCAAAATGGGGCTTCTGTACATAAAACAATAATGAATGATATGCTTACGGACGGTGAATTTTAACCACATGAAATTAAAGTTCGTATTAGAACAAAGGCCGTATTGTGGTAGAAGCTGGTAAGCAATATCATTTCGAACATAAACGGCGAGGCCATGGGAGGAAAAGAATAGTGGCACTAAGCTATATCCAGGCAATGAAGAAACTTCCATTAAAGAAATTCTTGAACTTATTCTTAAAAGAATTGACAATCAGGATTTGAACATCAAACGGCTAAGTGAAGAAGTCGCTCTTAAAAAACAATGATGGACAGAACACTAAAAATTGGAACATGGAATGCAAACGGTCTTTTACACCATTTATCAGAATTAAAAATCTTCTTAGACATCGAACACATAGATATTTGTCTGGTGTCCGAAACTCATTTCTCAAGTGAACTGGTTCTTGATGATTTAATATCAAACTATATTTGCTACCACGCTCCTCATCCAGCTGATAACGCTAGAGGATCGGCAATCCTCATAAAAAAGAGCTTAAAACACCATGAAGAAGTTATGTTTACAAACGAGAATATGCAAGTAACAATAATTAGTATTGGTATGAAAAAGAAAGACTTCAAGTTGGCATCAATATACTGCCCGCCGAGGCGTTACCCGACTGAAGATGAGTATACAAAGCTGCTAAATCTACTAGGACATAACTTCCTTGTTGGCGGTGACTTCAATGCTAAGCACACCCATTGGGGATCCAGACTTATAACAACAAAAGGCAGAAGGCTTTACAAAGCATGCCTCAAATACAATTGCGAGTTTTATTCATCCCGATCACCAACATACTGGCCATCGGATTCAAGTAAAATACCAGACCTTGTTGATTTTTTCATAGTTAAAGGTATCAAACGAAACCATATAAGAGTCGAAGGTAAATATGACTTATCATTAGATCATACACCGGTGATTTTATCACTTAATGAATCGGAGATAATGGAAAAAAGTAATCCTAAGCTAGTAAATAATAAAACAAACTGGAGTGAATTCAGAGAAAAGCTTGAAAGCTATATAAATCTCAGATCCCCTATGGAAACAAAAGAGCAAATAGACCTTGAAGTAGAACAATTCATTGCCGATGTTCAACAAGCTGCAGAAGAAAGTACACCAACTTACTCGAATAGGAAGCAAACTGAAACAAAATACCCTGCCGAGATAAGAGAGTTGATATTGGAGAAGAGCAGAGCTCAAAGAAAATGGCAAAATACAAGATTTCCAGACGACAAAACAGCGTTTAACCGGCTAAGCAACGAACTGAAAAAACAAATCTACGAATTCAAAAATGATTCATTAAGTAGATTCCTGAAAAATTTTACGACTGATGCTTCAACCGATTATTCGCTCTGGAAAGCAGCTAAGCGCCTGAAAAGACCGCAGTTACAAAACCCGCCAATAAAATCTCTAAACGGGAATTGGATCGGAAGTCCGAAAGAAAAAGCTAACCTATTTGCAGAACATCTTGCGAATGTTTTTAAGCCATTCCCAGCAAATACATCTGAAAACAGCTTACAGTTTATTGATAAAGTCGATGAAGTTGACATACCAATTGTCACACTCAAAGAAATAAAAAGTATGTGTCGAAATCAACTATCGAACAAAAAATCACCTGGGTACGATCTAATAACTGCTCAGGTTATGAAAGAAATGCCATCGAAAGCCTTCATAAAACTCCAATTCATATTAAATGCATGCCTAAAGACCCAATATGTCCCACATCATTGGAAAATTGCTGAAGTAATTGTTATACCAAAGCAAGGTAAGCCACCAACAGAAGTGACGTCTTACAGACCAATATCGCTTATACCAATAATGGCAAAAGTCTTTGAAAAATTGCTACTGAAAAGACTAAGCAAAGTCATAGAAGAAAGAAATCTAATCCCAAATCATCAGTTTGGATTTAGAAATAAACATTCCACGATAGACCAAGTTCATAGAATAACGGATGCAGTTGAAAAAGCATTAGAAGAAAAACAAGTATGTTCGGCTATATTTTTAGATGTTGCTCAAGCATTCGACAAGGTATGGCATGAGGGGCTAGAGTACAAACTGCAAAGGGACCTACCCAGGCAGTACTACGAAATACTAAAATCTTATATCTCAAACCGGCTCTTCAGAGTACGGTATGATCAAGAATATTCAAAGCTATGTAATATACAAGCCGGTGTTCCACAAGGAAGCGTCCTAGGACCTACCCTGTATTTGCTATATACAAGGGATATTCCAGTGGATAACAACACCATTATGGCTACTTTTGCAGATGATACCGCAATTTTGGCATCCAGTAAGTGCGTCGTCAAGGCTGCTGAGAAATTGCAAAATGCCGTCGACACCGTTAGTGATTGGACCAAAAAATGGCGTATCAAGCTCAATGAAGCTAAATCTGCACATATAAACTTTACAAATAAAAAGTTAAACTATGTTCAAATATTCATAAACAATCAAGCTGTACCTTACGCCAATACGGCCAAATACCTTGGGATGAATTTGGATGCAAAGCTAAAATGGAAAGAGCATATCAAAAAGAAAAGGGAAGAGCTCAACTTGAAATATAGAAAAATGTACTGGTTACTCGGTAGAAATTCGGACTTATCTGTCGAAAATAAAATAATGCTTTATAAACAAGTACTTAGACCTGTTTGGACCTATGGAATCCAATTATGGGGCTGTACAAAGAAAACAAATACTGAAATCATCCAAAAGTTCCAAAACAAAGTCCTTCGTGGGATAGTAAATGCACCATGGTATATAAGAAATAGCGATTTACATCGTGACCTACAAATAGAAACGGTTACAGAAGTTGTAAGAAAACATGCTGTATCACACAATCAGCGACTGCATAGTCATATCAACTCTGAAATGGAGTCCGTATTAAATACGAGAGGCAATGTTCGGAGATTAAGAAGAACCAAGCCACACGAGCTAATGGCCTAAAAGTCATGGGAAGCATTAAAGTTTAAGCTTCCCATAAAGCGATAATATTATTGAGAAAGAAAAATCTGTTGTCGATCGTTCATAGATTGGTTCTGATTACGAGGAGTTTTTAGTGGGTAAGAATCCCACACTACTTGGTATCGAATACTGCTAAGTGTCTTTTGAAGATTTACTGACAAAACAAAACCTGACAAAAAAAAAAAAAAAAAAAAAAAAAAAAAAAAAAAAAAAAAAAAAAAAAAAAAACTAATAACTCCATCAATAAATGGAATCTCACTTGTATTTTCAAACGAAGCCAAATATCTAGGTATAATCCTAGACAAAAAACTAAATTGGAAAGCCAATATACAGGAAAGCATCAGGAAATCCACCGTGGCCTTATTTTCCTGCAACAAAGCCATTGGTAACAAATGGGGTTTCTCCCCCCAAATCACCCACTGGCTCTACACCGCGGTAGTGTGGTATGGTGGACCACTCTTGATAAAAGGACCTACTGCGACAATTTAAGCAAGGTCCAACGAACGGCCGGTTTGTGTATAAGCGGAGCACTGAGATAAACACCCTCAGCTGCCCTAAATACACTCCTTAACCTCACACCACTAGATATCTTCAGCAAACAAATGGCCACCAGTGCAGCCACTCGTATGAGAGCTATCTCCCAATGGACCGATAACAACATCGGTCACGTTACAATCCTGAATTTATTCGGATCAATCCCCTGTCACTCCGACTACACCATCCCCCAATTGGTTTTTGATAATAAGTTCCAAGTCTCAATCCCACCGAGAACGACCTGGGAAGACGAAGAATTTTTGAGAGATGATTCAATTCATTTCTATACAGATGGTTCAAAAACCGAAGAAGGGGTAGGCTGTGGGGTGTACTCAAACCGACCTAACGTAAGTCTCTCGTTCCGCCTTCCAAACCATTGTAGCGTGTTCCAAGCGGAAATTCTGGCGATCAAAGAGGTCCTATCATGGCTAAGAGAAAACGTGAAATCCTCAACGAATATCCGGATTTTCTCAGATAGTCAAGCAGCCCTCAAATCACTCGGCGCTTTTTCTACGAACTCAGTAACCGCAATTAACTGTCGCCTATCTCTTAGGGAGATGGCTGAACAGTTCAATATTCACCTTATTTGGGTGCCGGGGCACAGAGATATCGTGGGTAACTGCAAAGCCGATGAACTCGCCAGAGAAGGAACCGTTCTACCGATCTCAACCAGCAGGTTGAATATTGGTATACCAATCGCTACATGTAAACTTATGCTAAAGCAAGAGGCAATGGATAGAACAAATCATAGGTGGTACAATATCACCACGTGCGTGGCAACAAAACGGATATGGCCAGGATAGATCCAAAACGCACAAGACATTTGTTATCAATTGCCAGATTGCAAGTTAGCTCCGTAATCAATGTCATCACCGGACATTGTCTGATAGGAAGACACGCCATAAGACTTGGCGTTCCCTCAAATGACTTCTGCAGAAGTTGCTTAGATGAGGAGGAGGAGGAGACAATCCCACACCTCCTCTGCTCATGTCCTGCACTCTCTTTTAAAAGAAAGCGGCATCTAGGAAAATATTTTCTTGATGATCCAAGCGATCTGGCACACACAGATCCCCTGCATATCCTTCGCTTTATTAAAAGCTCCAAATGGTTTTGTTAAGTGAGGTACTCCCTCGCATAATACCTATGGTATCACAATGGACCTAATATTGGTCTAAGTGTGTCAGTTTGTTTTCCTGACAGGCATTTAAACCTAACCTTGATAAACGATATATTACGCTCCTCTGTCTGCTTGACTTTTAAAAAGCCTTTGATAAAGTTAACCATGAGATTCTTTGCTGGAAACGCAAACAACTTTTTGGATTTAGCGACAGAGCTGTTAGTCTGTTTGTAGTTTTCTTTCTGGAAGGATGCAAAGAGTGGTTAATGGGGAGACTTCGTCTGAGTTTGAACCAGTGAAACAAGGGGTTCCTCAAGGCTCAATTTTGGGACCTTTATTGTTTTGTATTTTTATTAATGATCTACCAACATATTGCCTCCACACCATTGTCCGTTTGTTCGCCTTTTTCATAGCTTGGTTAGCAAATCATGGGTTATTCAAAAATCGTTCCATTTTCCAGTCTATCAGCTAGGTTCCAGAAATCGAGTGAAATGAAACCGAAACCGAAATTGCAAATCGAGTGAATTTATTTACAGTGTTCTGCATTTCGATCGATTTCATCAGTTCGAAAACTTTTCGAAATCACTTCAAGTGAAATTGAAAACAGCTGATACCTGTCATCTAATCTGAAATTCAATTTATTTGATTTCAATAGTTTCTTGAGTTCCCTGGTCAGAGAATTAAATATGAGTGCTGTTCTTATTGCTTCGGTTTTGGAGATCAAAAAGAAAAGATAGGTATGCGACAGAGAAAATAAAAAGACGTAGATTGAGAGACATTTCAAATCCATTAGAAATTGCAAATGCAACGTGTGTATTAATATGTGGCAAGTAAAATTCATGTTTTGATTGATAGATCTGTTTCAAATGATTCTTTTTATTATTACTGTTTTTTTTCCATCCATTTGTGTCTTTCTGTCTTTCCCACAAAGAATCTGCGACGACACGATCTCCTTTCATTAATCCTTGGGCAAAATTTTCATGTTGGCTCATAAAGTTCACGAATATTTTCTCCTGTGCAGTATTTTTAAGCTTTCCCTTGTTGAAAACAAATTTCTAGTAAAATAAACAAATTTTGTGTGGTTGCAACGGAGTTTTTTACTTAAATTTTTAAACGCGTCTTCTTTCTTCTACCATTCCACACAAATAAATTAGGGTGATTTCAAATCACTTGGAAACCGACAAAATCGAATTGTGGAACACTACGAAACAACTAAAATTGTTCCTATAGACAAATACCTACACAACCTCAGCACCAAAATACTGAGGAAAATCCCATCCCATCCCATCCCAGCCCTCTTATTAATAAAATTGCAGGTAACGCAGCCCCCGACGACCGATATCTCCAGGTGCTACCCATAATGGATCCAGCATTTCGAATGTCGCAAGAAGACAGCTTCGGAGACTTCTACGTTGCTGCAGGGAGAGGAACGCAGCACATTAGAGGTTGAAGACACCAAGAGACCCAAAAAAGTGGAAATACAATAGCTACCAGGACCGAAGCGACCATCCAACTAATATTCCTCGCCCACCAACATTACAGCCAACGACCGTTAGCACTGCTCAAGCCGACGAGAACATACCAATTATTTATTTAAGAAACAAGTTAATGTTAGACATAGATACCTTTTTAATAAAAATTTATAGAACCCGCCAATTTAACGAAGTAGAGCCCCATCTGTGCTCGCAGATTTTAAAACAATAATGTTAGTCTAAGAATTTATAATTGTATATATCAAACAAAACAAATGAGCTTTTCAATAAAAACTTAACTTGTAAAAAAAAAATTGTGCATTTAGCATAGCTCCCAAAGCTGCACAAGAGGCAAAAGCAGCATGAAATGCTCATACCACAGCCGGACAACAGGCTTCCCATCAGGTTAAAGCTGAGTTAGCTAAAAAGAATTTGCAAGCTGATCGTGCTGCATTGGTTGGAAAATAGCGAATTGTCGAATAACCTGAAAAAGAAGTTCGCGAAGCTGAAGTTGTTGTACAAAAAGAAGCTGCATCCATGAATGCTGCCATGCAAGCTGCTCAACAAGTAACCACATAACTGAAAACATTGACTTAAGTATTGCAGAACGAAAAAAAAGGTCAAGATGAAGGAATTGTAAGTTTTAAAAAAGAAATACTCAGGCAGCAGCTGAAAATTCTGCTATTTATGAGTAAATAAAATACCATTTCAGCCAAGCCTGCACTTTTTTTTATTTATGCTTTTATTTACTTTACTTATAAAAAAAAAAACTAAAATTACAGCGCCCACATGCCTCATTTAAGATGACATATGTCAGCCTGACATTTTTTTATTTTGAAGGGATAGCTGTGATTTGAACAAAAATCAAGCCTGAACAAACTGAATTTCAGTTAATCGTTATTTAAATTAAGCTAACCTAGAAAAATTGACTGGTTAGTAAAATCTTTGATTAAAAGCTCTGATCAGAGATTCCTTGAGTAAAAACTTCGTGAACAACCCGAATAAATGATTATCATCTGGAATAATCATTGATTAGAAATAATCAGGCTTGAACAAACCGGCCTTTACTCCACTTCAAACAATTCAGTGAAGCCGCTTATTGATCTCACAAAGATATTTTATGTAATATGTCAGCCTGACATTTTTTTTTTTTTTTTTTTGAAGGAATAGCTGTGATTTGAACAAAAACCAAGCCTGAACAAACTGATTTTCAGTTAATCGATGTTTAAATCTAGCTATCCCAGAAAAATTGCCTGGTTAGCAGAATCTATGATTAAAAGCTCTGATCAGAGATTCCTTGAATAAATATTTCGTGAACAAACCGAAACCACGTTTATAATCTGGAATAATAATCATTGATTAGAAATAACCAAGCTTGAACAAACCGGCCCTTACTACATCCAAATTATGTATAAAGTTAATTGAATTTGAGTACATTTCCATTTTAGTTATTTTTTAAATTCTCAAAGTTGTAAATAAACCACTGAATGACAACTCAATACTCAAAATCAAATGACATGTATGCGCTAAAGCACGTTTCAAACACGCATATCGGCGTTTAAGCTATTCAGCTCTTATTCACTGACGAAAACACGATTTCTGTTTTATTCAATGAATAAGCGTGTTTTAAAGATTAGCGGAGTTTATTATGCGATTATAACTACGGCTGGTGGTGTTTTCAGTGCCGATCTACTTTTAATTGCGATAACACGCACCGCGCTAGTGTCCGCAAAAATTTATCTGTGCATTTTCCCCTACAAACAAAAAAATATTACATCCATACCCTTCAAAACAATGAGCCAAAAATTTTCCTACCGCGTCGCGCCGTATAAATAAATTCTGTGAATTAATTCTATTCAGTGCAGTGTGCCACCCAACCAATAAAAAAAAAAAAAGAAAAATAGACCTAATACAGCACGTTACCTCCTCCATCATCACCTCCCCCACCACAACTCGCATAGTCTAGTTGGCTGCACACATTTCTTCGATTTGATAATTTCTTATCTTATCTAGGCAGTGTGTGCAAGCAATGAGTTTGTGGGTTTGCTTGGCGGATGGTCGATCAACGATGTTGATGCCGTTGGTGAAACAAAGTCAAGTTGCTGGCTAGGCATAGGTTAGGTTAGGTAGAATGGGCTGGCGGTTGATCTTATTACCGTCACACTTAGATCAATGTAGATCCATTGTGATACCCTGGAGTATTGTAACGTCCTTGAAACCTATGAGTTTTATGTTTGGTCAGTATTTAACCATTTTGTGGCCTTAATGAAGTTTAACAGGCTGCTTCTTGAAGTGTCTGATAATTCTTCTAGTTCATTAACCCGGGGGCTACACGATCAAGATATGGTAAGCTATTTACAATACATTTAAATTTTCTTACATATACAATCAAATTTTTCGAAATTGAAACCCAGCTGGTATGGAATATTGAAAGCCACCCGAGAAGCAGTTTCAGTAGCCATGAAATTGACAGCTTCGTCAAATACCCTCAAAAAGAAAAAAGAGTGCCTGGAAAAAAACTTTGAATTTCAAATTTCTTGTGGGTGCCATTTTGAAAATATATAATGACATGTCGATTGAAAGCCATTTGCCTGGCAAATTGTAAGTCGCCTACGTCACAGCCGAAACACGAACAGGAATTTGACATAGTGTATATGTAGGCTGATGGCTTACCATATCTTGATCGTGTAGCTGCAGGGTTAAGCAGTAATTGCCTAGAATTTTTTTTCCTAAAGTTGCACATTGCTGGGCATTGACAAAGGAAGTGAGTGGTGTCCTCATGTTCATCTTCGTCATTGCATCCCTTGCACAGGTCATCGGTGCAAAGACCCATTTTCTTTTTGTGGTAACCTAGTAGGTTGTATCCAGTTATGATACTGATAAGCATTCGTAATGAAGGTCTATTCAATGATAGCAGCTTTTCAGATCCTTTCTTATCATATTTCGGCCATAGTTTCCTGGAAGTAAAATTTTTTTTTGGATTTTCGCATTATTTTGTTACCAATGATCTGTTTAATTTCACAGGGTGATTTTTTGATTGATTTATCAATGAGAGAAGGGTCAAGTGCTGATCACTTACTCGCTAGTTCGTCAGCTTTTTCGTTTCCCGGTGTACCACTATGACCAGGAACCCAGCAGAGTCTAACGTTATGCTGCGTGCCAAGAACAGTTAACTCTTCGCGACAGCAAGAAACAAGCTTTGATTTGAAAAGAGTGGCAGAAATCGCTTTTATTGCTGCATGTGATAGCATCATGGACACCTGTTTTGCAGCGTTTGTAACTGCCAAGATCTTGGCTGGTTTTGTATTGTATTGTATTTGTATCTTTATTCTATTCTCACAATAAAATAATTAAATAATTACAATTTTAATAAGGATCTAAGTATTTATAGATATGAAAATTAGAATAGTAAGTGGCATCTTTAAATTAACAATAATTGTGATGATGCCACATTAATAAATGGTTTACTTTATTTATAATTTGTGTGGGGTGAACAAAGTTTGAAAAAGTTAAAGAAAAAACATTATTATTTAAAAGAAGGGAAAAATAATGAAGAATAAAGTTTAGGAAATTAACAAACGGAAAAAGTAATAAATTAATAACGGATTTATGGAAAATATATGAACGTAAAATAAAAGGAAGAAAAGAAACAAGTACTAAAGTTTACAAATTTTAGTTTACAAATTTTCAAGATGCAAAACATTACAATAAAACATTAAATTACACGAAAAAACCAGCAAATAGTTCTAATTCACGTAACGAATCAAATTTTGAATTTGTTGATGGTCAAAACTGAAAAGCTATTTCTTTGTAGCATGTATAAATAAGCGCAGACTTCTTATAAGCCGAGTTTCAACAGGCAGTAAATTAAATAACTTGCAAGACACAATGGAAAAAAAGTTTTCCAGATATTACACAGATTTAGTCTAAGTGCGCTGTTTCCTGCCGCTTCTTGAACATAGAGATCAAGAGGTGTGAGATTGAAGATTGGCTAGGCATAAACACCGCTAGTAATTTGCTTTGGTTCTCTAATAAGATCCACACTTGTTGATTATAATTAGAAAGTGTCTGCGATTGATATTTTGTATTATGTGTTTTTGTGAATTGTAATGTCGGGTAAAGTTCGGGTCGATTTAAGCAACATTAGGGGGCTAAGACCGAATTTCTTTGCTGTGTAAGCTCACACTGGAAAATGCAGGCCAGCTGTTTTGGCACTGAGTGAAACACAGGTAGGCATTGATTCTGATAACTCAGAGTTCAGCCTGTCTGGATAAAGCTTAGTGCCATTATTCTCTTCCTCCCATGGTCTCGCCGTATATGGTCGAAGTGATATTGCTTACCAACTTCTACCACAATACGGCCTCTGTTCTAATACGAACTTCAATTTCATGTGGTTAAAATTCACCGTTCGTAAGCAAGTCATTCACTATTATTTTAATTACAGAAGCTCCAATTAAGATAGCAATTCAACCTCTAACGAGCTTGATGCGCTATCTGACTCCAAAACAAATTCCCACAAACAAGTCAAAGTCAAAGTCAAAGTAAGCAACATTCCGATCTCGGATATCGCGCGTGGCCACATGCGAACCAACAGTGCGGTCATCGGATACAACCTAACGGTGGGAATTGCAATCTTGCTTTTGAAACTCTTTTGTAACGTAGTTCACTTCCTTTAGAAATTATATTCAAGGTTTAGTCCTTAGTTCTCCTTCATTGTCATAACTCATAAATTCGATGTCATAGCAAAGAAAAAATAAAATAAATAAATTTTTTTTTAAGATAAAGTGAATCCTGTTTAAATAATTGGCGCCCGAGCAGGGACCTGATATTGCGTTCAAAAGTAGATAGTTGAAAAGTAAAAAAGTTTGAAAGTAAATAATTAAAAAAATAAAAAGTTTAAGAATTCTTTTCGCGACCGTGAAAAAGTGTGCGAGTCAATAGTGCGCGACGATAGTAAGTGCAAAAGAAGACAAAAAGAAGAAATCAAAGAAATAATAAAAAGATTAAAAATACCTGTATGTGAAGACATAATAAGAAAAGAAAACACACAAACGAAGGAAACCAAGGAAGAGTACCCGAGTCACCGTAGGAACTAGAAATCCCCACTGGAAAAAAAGGATACCACTCGACCGGCGCAGTATCAGGAACAATGAGGATATTTTTATTGTAAGAAAAAAATTACCATATTTTCAATTACATTTAAAATTGTACTGATAAAAAACAAACATTTTAAAATCTAATTTTGTAGAGAGTGAAAATTTAAAAACATACATTGATTCTAACACTTTCCTTGCGGAAAATTTTAAGAACGATTTTTACTGTAAGAGCAATTCTAAATTACTATATTCTCAATTATATCGAAAAACCCAAAAACAAATTTAAATTTGTAGAGATCAAATATTTAAGTGAATCAAAGAAACATACATTTATTCTAACACTCCCTTTTCGGAAAATTTTTAAGGACGAATTAAAGACTCACTTTAACTTTAACCAAACCCCTTTCCTTAAAAGTGTTCGCATTTTCGAATTCCATCAAAATTTTTCATAAACTTTAATAAAATGGTTAACGATCAAGCAGGCGCTTCAAATTCAGCACCCGCCCCACCACCTCGAAACTCAAATTTAACTGATTGTATTAATCAGGTTGTCGCGAGTGCTTTCGCCCAAATGGGAACCCCTTCTGGGGAAGCCGAAAGTGTAGACCAGTCTATCGATGTAGGTCAAGCAAGAAATCTGGAGGGATTAGAAAAAATCCCGGACGTAGTAAAAAGTCTACGTCAATTCTCAGAGGAACCTGGAGAATTCAGCTCTTGGAAATAGAGCGTAGATATATATTAATATTAAAAATTTATGAGCCTGTCCGGGGCTCTCCAAAATACCTCGGCATACTGAGTGTCATTCGGAATAAAATAATCGGCCAAGCTGACGTGGTCGTTGAGTCATACAATACTCCACTAAATTGGAGTAGAATTTCCAAATGTCTCATGCTCAGATAAAAGAGACCTTGGTACTCTCGAGTACCAGATGATGGTTTTGGTTCAAGGTAACCAAACCATCCCTGATTTCTATCAGCAAGTTTACCAGCACCTTTCGCTGATACTAAACAAGCTAGGATCCATGGAACTAAGTGCGGAATCACTTACTACCATGACTAGTAACTACAGAGATAAGGCATTGGACACGTTTATACGTGGACTAAAAGGAGATCTTCCTCGGCTCCTTAGCATAAGGGAACCGACCGACCTCCCTCAGGCATTACACCTCTGCCTGAAATTAGACAACGTTAATTTCAGGACAAACTATGCAATGAATAACCACCATACTACATTAAAAAAAAAATGTTTTCCAAACACCGCCTTTGCTGCCACCACGTCGACAAGTCCCTACTAACAGCACACCAGCTTTTGGAAATAGGTTTATACCCGAATTATACCATAACCCTCAACCAAGACATTACTTCCAACCGCAACAACCAGTGAACCGACAATCAGTCACAAAAGAAATTCCTATCCCTTCCAACATAACCAAACCAACCCGTTCAACCAAAATCCCCATTACCCTCGAAATCACCCTCCAAAACCACAGCCGAAGCCGCAACCAATGTCAATTGACGGCTCCATCCGGTCACAAAGGGTCAATTACCAGAATAGACTAAAATACCCAAACCCAACTTATAAGAGGCCTAACTCTCAACAGATCCACACTAAACACAAATTCCAAAGATTATATCATAATACCCTAAGAGATGATCCAAATATCGAGGAACCTCACGAGACCAATGCGCAGCAACCATACGAAGACTCTGAAGGCCCATGTTATCCAGTGGAATACGACGACAATTTGGACGAATATGCCGATCTCCAAAATGATGAACAGGTGGAACAAGCTCAACCAGAAGAGGTTCATTTTTTAGACTAGATAGCTCTTCGCTACCCTACTTTGAATTCACGGCGAAGAGCGGAAAAGTATGCAGATTCTTACTCGATACCGGATCAAATAAGAATTACATACAATCATGCTACATCCGGAACCCGATACCTAATGACACCATATTTTTTGCAAATTCCATTAACGGTAATACCAAAATAACTCATCATGCAGAAATAGAACTCTTTGGCCCAGATATTCCCAAAATAATATTTTTCATTCTTCCTAGCCTAAAAACATTTGATGGGATTCTTGGGAATGGTAGTCTAAAAGAATTAGACGCCGTCATTCAACCCGTCAGACAACTTTTTCGTAATTAACAATAACATCAAAATTCCCCTTAAACAACAATTCTCTCAGGCAATCAACTCAATATTAAATACTAAAATCTCTCATCTATCCCAAAATCAAGTCCACCGACTAACTCAAATCTTTCACAAATGCCCAAATCTATTTGCCGATCCCGATATGAAACTAACTTATACTTCAAGAGTTAAGGGAGAAATCCGGAAAGTAGATAATGAGTTTATTCAAGGGCTTACCCTTACCCAATGGCTTTGAAAGAAGAAGTCGACTCTCAATTCAATGAACTCCTAAGAAACGGAATTATTAGACCATCGCGGTCTACATACAATTCCCCGGTATGGATAGTTTCCAAAAAACCTGACTCCGAAGGAAAGAAAAAGTACCGTTTGGTAATAGATTACAGGAAATTGAACGTAGTAACTAAAGCAGATAAGTACCCAATACCGGAAATAAATGAAGTTTTGTCGAATTTAGGCAACAACAAATGGTTTACAACAATCGATCTTAAAGGCGGGTTTCACCAGATCCCTCTAAGAGAATGCGACATCGAAAAAACAGCGTTCTCTGTAAACAACGGAAAATTTGAATTTCTCCGCTTTCCCTTTGGCCTGAAAATGCACCATCCATATTACAACGTACACTTGACGACATTTTGCGAGAACACATAGGTGTTCGACGTTACGTTTACATCGACGACATCATTATCTTCAGTAAAAACGAAGAAGACCACTATAGAGATGTCGAACTTGTCTTCAGAACATTAGAGGCTGCAAACATGAAGGTTGAACTAGAAAAATAAAATTTTTTCCAAACCCAAGTCGAATTTCTAGGCTTCGTTGTCTCAGAAGATGGCATCAAAACAAATCCCGAGAAAGTACGTACCATAGCGGAATTTCCTCCACCCAAAACATTAAAAGACCTCCATTCTTATCTGGGCATGTCGGGGTATTATCGTAGGTTCGTCAGAGATTATGCGAAAATCGCAAAGCCTCTGACATCCCTTCTGAGAGGGGAAGATGGACGAGTATCCAAAACTCAGTCCAAAAATAAAATTATTCATTTAAACCAAGAAGCCATAGAATCTTTTGAAAAAATAAAAAACATCTTAATTTCCAACGAAATTATGCTAGTCTACCCAGACTTTACAAAGGAATTTCACCTGACCACCGATGCATCTGACTATGCTATTGGGGCAGTCTTGTCGCAGGGTGATAGACCAATTACTTACCTTTCAAGGTCACTGAACGAGATCGAAGAATCATATGCTACCAATGAAAAAGAGATGCTTGCCATCATCTCGGCTCCCTTCGAAATTTCTTGTATGGATCAAAAAGAGTGAAAATCTTTACTGATCATCAACCCCTCACCTTTGCGCTCAGCAACAAAAATTCAAAAACAAAAATGAAAAGTTGGAAAGCGAAGCTCGAGGAGTACAACTACGAACTCCAGTATAAACCTGGAAATGGAAGGACGAATGTTGTAGCAGATAGTCTTTCTAGGCCCCCGCAGGTAGAAGTAAATTCAATGACAGCAAGTCTGCATAGTGGGGAGAGCTCATCCCATTACCTGATTTCATCAATTGAAGCCCCCATTAACGCTTTCAGAAACCAATTGATATTGTCAATTGGCCAAGGAAAAAGGTTATCAACTGAAACAACCTTTCCTTAGTTACAATCGCCATATTTTTTCAGAATCCAAGTACACCAAAGAAATGATAATTGGTATTTTTAAGCGGTACCTGAATCCTAATGTTATAAACGGACTTAAAACAGACGAGCCAACCATGGCTATCATTCAAGAACTTTACCCACTACATTTTCTTAACTATAGAATACGTTTCACGCAGTCAGAGGTTATAGACGTTCCCGATGAAACGGAACAAGTAGAAATAATCCTAAATACCCATAGAAGAGCTCATAGAAATGCCTGTGCAAACAAGCTTCAAATCTTAAAAAAATATTACTTCCCAAGGATGAATGCGAGAATCCAAAACTTCCTTAAGCGCTGTACAATCTGTAAGGAAAACAAATACGAACGGCACCCTAACAAAATTTATATAAATGAAACACCCCTACATTCCTATCCAGGTCATATCATCCATATCGATATTTTCTCTACACAGAATTTTTTAGTACTTACCGCATAGACAAATTTTCAAAACTAGCACATGCTAAGGTTATAAACTCCCGGTCGGCAGAAGACATTCGTCAACCCTTATGGGATACACTGTTTCATTTTGGCGTCCCTGAGCACGTTGTTATTGATAATGAGAAGTCATTAAATTCAGTATCCCTCAAAACCATGATGGAAGAACTCAACATAACTGTTTACCAAACCCCTCCCTACAAAAGCGAGGTTAATGGACAGATAGAGAGATTCCATTCTACCTTATCGGAAATCATGCGATGCGTGAGCTCCGAATTTCACATCACGAACTTCAAAGATCTGCTTGGTAGATCACTATATGAATATAATTCTACCATCCATTCGACCACGGGAAAAAGACCAATAGAATTGTTTTTTGGTCGTGATCAAAGAGTTTCCCCTGAATTATATGAAGCGGCAAGGAAGAGTAATATTGAAAGGATAAAGGAGAAACAGCTGAAAGATCTGCAAACTCATAACAAGTCACGGAAAAATATGAAGAAGTCGTAAATCAAACCAACACTACCCTTCTTTCAACAAACTTTAAGTCCCATATTCTATTTCCCCTCCTCCAATTTGAACTAACACAGATAAAGGACATACTAGCTTATATTAAACCTAAAAGAAACAAAAGATCTTTAAATTTTATAGGGTCAGCATGGAAGTGGCTCGCTGGGAGCCCTGATCATGATGACCTCGTCCTTATCGAAAATAGAATGAATAATTTAATTGAAAATAATGAAAACCGAATTATCATCAACGAATTGTACAACAAAAGAATTAATAATATAACTATAGTCACTAATAAAATTCTAAAAGAAATACGAGAAAGTAAATATCTGGATAACGAATTACTCGTAATCTTTAAATATAAAATTAAGATTATAAAAGAAGAACTCGTAAACATTAAATACGCCATTCATTGGGCGAAAGAACAAATCTTAAACTCAATTATTTTATCAAGCGAAGAAATAAATGTTGCCATAAAGGCATTGAATAAAGAAAAGTTTCCTTTTAATACTGTAGAAGAAGCACTAGAATTTGCAAATGTTAAGATCTTTACGAACAATTCCATACTTATTTATCTTGTTAACATTCCACTCACAGAGTTAAATCTTTGCGAAAAACTTTCTCTTAAACCAATTAAGAAGAACAATAAGGTAATAAAACTGCCAAACGAAAACAATTGTAAAATATTAATATGTGAAAACAAGTTTTATAATATCCAAAAACCATGTAAAACCTTGAACAGTTTGTCCGTTTGCCATTCAGAAAACATTAAAGAAATAACTAACTCAGATTGCATTCCCAACTTGCTAAGAAGTCGCAACTCGTCCTGCTCCGTTACAAATTCACAACACATCCCTAGTATTGAGATGATCGAAACAGGTGTCATTTTCCTCAACCAATTTGAAGACAACATTACAATTAATGGAGTTGAACGTCCTCTAAGCGGTAGCTTTCTCATTAAATTCCACAATGCAACAATTGGAATCAAGGACCAGACTTATCGCTCGGAAGAGATATCATCGTTACATGTCTTACCTGCAGTTATTCAACCCCAACCATACGAAAGGGAGATCAATGAAGTACTCTCACTAGAAATGATGCAAGAACTTCACATCAAAAACAGGGAGCATATAAAAAAGCTCGAAGTAACCAACCTTATCCATCAATCCATTTCGCACGGGGCAGTAATAATCATCATAGGCATTATTGTAATAGCGTTTTTCATGAAAAGGAAGCAAACTAAGATCACCATCAAACATGAAGAAACTCATCAAGAAATAGCATCTGAAGTGTCAACGATCCCTACAACTTTCACGCCAGTTTTTACCCCTTCGTTTAATCAGCTGAGGAGTCCCAGCATCCCGAAGATCTACGATGCTCCATTCTTTTAATTGCTGGACGAGGGCATCCAGATTTAAGCAGGGAGGAGTTAACAACAGCAACATCCAAGTTTCGGGTGACACATGAATTCCCACAAACAAGTCAAAGTCAAAGTAAGCAACATTCCGATCTCGGATATCGCGCGTGGCCACATGCGAACCAACAGTGCGGTCATCGGATACAACCTAACGGTGGGAATTGCAATCTTGCTTTTGAAACTCTTTTGTAACGTAGTTCACTTCCTTTAGAAATTATATTCAAGGTTTAGTCTTTAGTTCGTCTTCATTGTCATAACTCATAAATTCGATGTCATAGCAAAGAAAAAATAAAATAAATAATTTTTTTTTAAGATAAAGTAAGTCCTGTTTAAATAATTTACACAATTCTGGTTGGTTTCGACATTCTGGCCAGACAACACCTGAAGGAAAATGTGTTGAGATCTTCGCTGAGTTTAACGAATTAACTCAACTTGTTAATGAGCCCACTCGGGTTCCAGATATTGAAGGCCAAGCAGCCAACGGACCATTGTGTCATATCGGTAGATTTTACGTATTCCCTCACGGTAAAAATAGATAAAGTCCCTAAAAGAACTGTGTGGCAATATGAGAAAATAAATTGGGACGGCCTTAATGATTTCTTCCGAAATTTTAATTGGTCTTTGTGCTTTCTCGACGGAAGCGTTGATGCATCAGCTGATTTGATATCTAACGTTATTCTCAACGGCGCGGCATGAGAAATTTTGTTCCTCACAGAATAAAAAGTATCATCCCCAAAGACAATTCGGTTTGATTCAAGCTTTAAAGAGGCGATTAGGGATAGAGAAAGTAGTTTACAAAAACTTAAAGACAACCCTACAATAGAAAACCGAAATTTGTTCAAACGGGGCAGAAATAACTGTAATATCCATATACAAAAGGCCAAGTTTTTGCATGACCAAAAAGTAAGGCAAAAAATACTGTTGTGTCCAAAATGAAGCAAAAACTTTTGGTCTTTTGTTAAGAATATTAAGAACTCGACCAAATCATTGGTCCCAACGCTCGTTTTCAATGACTCTCCTTATGTCAGCTCCATCGATGAAGCCAATTTGCTGGTAGCTCAATTTGCTGCTAACTCGACACTTTCTGATAGAACATTGGCCCCACCTTGAGCTTCAGCTCCATCCGCTCTACATGGCCCAACCAACACAAAATCAAAAAAAAATGTAAAAAACCAAGCTGCGTCCCAAAATCCAAAAAAAAACAGAAAAAATACAAAAACAAAAAAAAAAAAAATATAAAACAAAAAACAAAGAAAAGCTACTGTGGCTGCTCTAGTTTTAAGTAGTTTTTAAGTAGTTTTAATTAGTTTTAAGTAGTTTTAATTTGTTGTAAGTAATTTTAAGAAAAAGCAAAAAATTGATCAAAGAAACTAAGTTTTATAAGTTTTATTTTGAAATAGATATATTGTATCCTTAGGCTGAAAGGCATTAGAAATAAGTTATTGTGTAATTTAGAGTACCCGCCTAAGGTCAGTAGGTTTATTAAGTTATTATGTAAGCTAGTTTAAACATTTTTGTTAGCAAGTAAGTAGTTATAAGAAAGAAACAATAAAAACGAATTTAAACTGAAACTGAAACTGGCCCAACCATCGTAGCCTCGCGATGCGTACTCTTCTGGCTATGCCTATATCGAGGTACAGCTCATACAGTTCGTTGTTGTATCTTATTCTTCACACATTGTCTTCGCATACCGGACCAAAGATCATTCGGAGAATTTTTTCTTTCGAAACGACCAAGGTTTCCTCATCCGCTTTCGATAAGGTCCATGCTTCCGCGCCGTAAAGCAGGACTGGGATGATCAAGGTCTTATACAAGGTTACCTTGGTTTTTCTGGAGAGGGTTTTGTTTCTCAATTGCCTTCTTAACCCGAAGAAGCAACGGTTGGCAAGAGTTATCCTCCGTTTGATCTCCGCACTGATGTTGTTGTCCGTGTCTATAGCGGATCCTAGGTAGACGAAGTCCTGTACTACCTCGAAATTATGTCTGTCTATTGTGACGTTTTGTCCAATTCGTCGATGTTCTGTGTCCTTGTTTGATGACAACATATACTTCGTTTTGCTTCGTTTTTGCATAGGCGAGTAATTGTACAGACTTTTGAAAGATTGTTCCTCTGGTGTTGACGTTTGAGTTTCTTACAATCTTTTCAAGTATGATGTTGAAGAAATCGCATGACAGTTTGTCGCCTTGCCTAAAGCCTTTTTCGACATCAAAGGTCTCGGTGAGTTCTTTACCGACCTTGACGGAGCAGCGTGAATTCTCCAAAGTCATCCTGCATAGTCGTACGAGTTTTGCAGGGATGCCGAAACTAGACATAGCTCTGTACAGCTCGTCTCTGTAAATACTGTCATACGCGGCCTTGAAATCGATAAAGAGAAGGTGAATATCGATATTATGTTCCCGGGTTTTTTTCCGAGATCTGCCGTAATGTGAAACTTTGGTCTATTGTGGACTTCTCTGGTCTAAAACCACATTGATAAGGACCTATCAAGTTGTTGACGTGGGGTTTCAGACGTTCACATAATTCAGCAGACAAGATCTTATAAGCGACGTTAAGGAGGCTTATCCCTCTGTAATTGGCGCAATTGTGAGGGTCTCCTTTCTTTAGGATCGGGCATACGATACTAAGGTTCCATTCATCGGGCATGCTTTCTTCCGACCATATCATGCAGATCAGCTGGTGCATGCTCCTTTCCAACTGGTCTCCAGCTGCCTTGAAAAGTTCGGCATCAAGGCCCTCTGCACCTGCAGTCTTATTTGATTTAAGTTTGCATATGGCAAGCTTAACTTCTTCTAGGTCGGGAGGACGGCATTCTTGATCATCGTCCAAGCTGAATGGGGTAATCTGCCTGACAGCGGAATTTGTGTCTTCATCGCCGTTAAGCAGTCTGCAGAAATGATCTTTCCAGATCCTCAGTAGCAACTGTGACTCTACAACTATGTTTCCCTGCTGGTCTTTACAGGCTTGAGTTCGGGGCTTGCCACCCTGGCAGGATCTTTTTACCTTTTGGTAAAACTTCCGAATCTCGTTCCTGTCATGGCACGTCTCTATTTCCTCAAACGAGCGCTTCTCATGCTGCTTCTTTTTCGTTTTGAAGAATTCGGTGTTCCTCCCTTCTTTTATCCTTGTAAATCTCGTTATACTGATCGTAAGGAGCTCTCGTTCGTTTTTGCATCAGCATTTGACGTGCCACGATAATAGGCAAGTTAGCACAATCGAAATTGATGTGCAAAAGGAGAAGAAGAAAAGAAAAATTCAACGCATTCCGAAGATGTTTGGTACCGCAATCGCTACTGAAACTGAACCAACTTTATTATCGGTTCCCAGACTTCGTTTCTTACATCTCTCGCGTTTGAACAAAAGCGTGACGGAAAGAAATATAATTTCGTATGCAGCGAGTAAGCTAAATCTCCCGGAAAATATGCTCCAGTGTAATAAACTGATCAAGAGTGGTGTTGACATTTCTTCATTACATTTCATAAACTTTAAACTTGGAATTCCAGCTCATGCGTTTGATGATGCTTTAAAAAAAGGAAATTGGCCTGTCGGTGTTCAAATTAAAAAATTCTTAAACGTTCCAAAAAACGATATCCCACTCGCTATGAAGGAGGCGGCGGCGCAGAGTTAATATGTGCTTCCTCATCTCAAGTCTGTCCACCAAAGTTAAATGTTTATTTTCAAAATGCGAGTGGATTACGTACAAAAACAAACGAGCTCTTTATTAACTCCTCATTGCATGAATATGATGTGATAATTCTAACTGAGACTTGGTGGAAAGCAGATTTTCTATCATCTGAATTGTTTGAATCTTCTTACGTCGCGTCGTTTACCGTGTTGATCGTCCGATCGAATCTGGAATGGAACGAGGTGGTGGAGTACTAATTGCAGTACGTTCTACTTTTATTAGCCAGCAGTATGGTTTACAGACCTATTCCCCATTTTTTCAAAAACTTTGTGTACATGTTAAAGCTTACAATAATGAAATTTATTTTATACTAAGTTATATCAGGCCACATAGTAGTTTTCTTTTGTATAATCAACTTATAGCAAACGTCAATGATATGATATGATATGATAGTGAAAGAGATATCAACTGATCAGTTTTCCAGTGTGTTAGGTGACTTTAATATTGGTGATGTAGAATGGATTTTCTTGGAGGAAGAAAAGTCTTTGATCCCATTTAGTGTCGCGACAGACATAGAAATTAAAGTTGTTGATTCTTTAGCTTCGCTAGGACTCTTTCAAATAAACCACACAAAAAATGATTTAGGTAGACAATTAGATCTTGTTTTTGAAGAAAGAGAAATCTCCGAATGAAAAATCACGATACGAATCCTGAAAAAAAGCAATCACAAAATTCGAAGGAAATCTAAGAAAGCTTTGCCTGATTGAAAAAATAGTGTCCATTTTCGAAGTCAGCTGTCCTATATCAAAATAAGTACTCGAAGCAATAGAAACAAAAATCCCTAAACTTAAAAAAAAAATCCCTTAACTTTTCCCAAACACATTTTTTTACCGATTTTTATTTTCTAGTAAAAATTTATTTATTTGCACTTTTTGTGATTGAAATAAGTTAAAACAGATCTGCATCATTGATCAAATCTTAAATATTATATGAAATAAACAATTTAACTGTCGAATATAATCAAATATTTTCTTCATCAAGTTATAAATTCCCAAAAGAGGAATTTTGTTAATTGGTCCCAGAGTACTTTCCAAATCAAAAAAATTCAAATTCATTCACTCAACAAACCATAAAATAATTTGTGAAATCCAAGTTTGTTTACAAGTGTTGTTTTTGAGTGGTAACAGATAAAAAAGTAAACTAATAATCTTACGACTACTATTTAAACACTCCACATCTGTCAATTTCGCTTAAATTTGGAAACGGGCACTGCAAAACAGTGATTTGAAAAAATGTAATTTCTTTCGGAAATAATTTTATTCATTGATACATGTGTTTATGTTTATATAACCAATGTTCTTAAAGGGTGAAAACAACAAACAAACAACAGGCTATATCAAATGTTATCCTGTAATCCAGAAATAGCAAAGGATACGCTGAACGTCCAAAAGTTAATGACCTCTGGGAGGAAATTAAAGCAGAGTTGAATCTACTTGGACCTCAATCAAAAGATGCAGGAACTTAGAGAAAAGTTAGTTACCAACTATTATTTGTTATTTTTTCTTAAGGAGAATTATATTTTGTAAATTCGTTTTATACAAATGTGTTTTTTATATTTTAATAAGTGGATTTTACCTATGGCTCTACGCTCTACGACAGAAGAAACTTGTCGTAGAAAAGGACGTCATATTTCCGTATCATTCGGAATTAGTGATACCAAAACTACTAATTTCGAAATTCGTTCCACTCCGAATGGATTATGTGATAGTAACATCGGGAAACTTAGACTTTTTTCGATTACGATGGAATCTGTGATAGGGCTTATTACATCAAAAGGAAATTCGCTGTTGGGTTTTCTCCGACGGAATTCTGGTGTTTTCAAAGACGTGTACACATGTAGCTGCTTAAGGTCCCTATTATGAGTAGCGAATCGAACGTTCGACTGGAAGCGAATGTTTTAGAGAAACTCATTTATTGGATTATTATCATTAAACTTCGTCCGTTCTCTTATCTGACATACCTTAAACGTCGAAAAAAAAGTTTTCCTCAAAGTTTTTGTTTCTACAACCTATAAGACCGCTATAAATGAAGCTCGCAAAAACATTCGCTTCCAATCGAACGTTCGATTCGCTACTCATAATAGGGACCTAGCTATTTTTATGTCCTTGGTGCTGCCCATATTAGAGTACTGCTGTGTGGTGTGGTCACCGTTTTATGAAAATAATATTAGTACAATAGAAAGAATTCAAAGAAGATTTACGCGTTTTGCATTAAGAAATCTGAGATGGTCTGATGAATTGCCTGATTATTTTTCTTCATGCGCGCTTATATACTTAAAAACTCTTGAAAGCCGCAGAAAAACCCAATGCGTTGTTTTTATTAAAGATATTCTGAGTAATATTATTAGATCTGAGGAATTCCTTAGGTTGATTTCTTTGTACGTTCCTCCTTCTTAGAACTAGAAATTATTTGTTCTATATTCCCACTCATAGAACTACTATGGCCTAAATAATCCAATAACTCGTTCCTTAATGTTGTACAATGTCGACTTCACTGCATATGGAGTGAAGTCGACCAATCGATGAAAAGGGATATTTAAAAAAAAATTGTTCTTGAATTGTTTAACTCGAAAGCATAAATTATTTTTATTATAAGTTATTGAATATGCTATCAAAAGATTGTATATATCCATTGATGAAAGAATAAATAAATAAATAAATTGATTAAAATTAAATGCCTGCCTGCATTCTCCATCGAACCATGGGTTTCGTTTTGGGGGCCGAGTGAAACCCAGAACCTCAGAGGCAGCGGTTCTGACGGCTTCTTGGCATTGCTGCCACTGGTCTTCAATGCTTAATGATGGCGGCATAGGATTCAAGGATAATTGAAGGGACACTCGATTGGAGATTACTGTCCAATTGCACTAATTCCCTTCTTTCCAAGGTCATGGAAACGTTGATAAACCGTCAACTTATGAAATATCTTGAAGAACGAAAGCTTCTTAATGACCGTCAGTACGGCTTTCGTAGCAAACGGTCCACTGGTGATTTGATGGCTTATCTCACCGAAAAGTGGAACTAATCTTTACATTGTTTTGGAGAAAGTAAGATTATTGCGCTTGATATTTATAAAGCATTTGATAGAGTTTGGCATCAGGCTCTTTTATCGAAAATGCGTGCTTTTGGTATCGATGAGTCTCTTCTTCGCTGGATTAAAAACTACCTTTCTGACCGTTCAATACAAGTTGTATTGGACAGTTTCAAGTCTGATACCCACTTCTTAAATGCTGGTGTGCCCCAGGGCTCCGTTTGGTCTCCGACTATCTTCCTAATCTTCACAAATGATCTCTTGTCTGAAACTTCTAATCCGCTTAACTATTTTGCTGACGACTCGACCCTCAGCTTTTCATATTCGTTTCCAAATTCAAGTCCCTGCTCTTCGGATGTGGAACTGGAACGGTTGCGTATGATAAGCTCATTGAATTCTGACTCTGGGTCATAAAAACCGAGTAGAATACAATGCTTCGAAAACTCAATGCTGTCTCTTGTCGTTGAAGCTTAACATTCCCCCATGGCTATCATCCATGAATGGTACCTGCATCCAAGAAAACGAAAAGCTGTCAGTACTTGGTATGTGTGTAAACGATGATCTTCGTTGGATTGACCACATATTCGAAGTCGCCAAAAACGCTGCTAAATGCTTAGGCTTCTTGAGACTATGCAGGAAGTTCTTCACCCCTTCTGATCTGGCTACAATTTATAAGGTCGCCCAAAACTGGAGTATAACTCACATATCTGGTCAGGTGCCCCTCAAACATCTTTGCGCCTACTTGAGGGTACAAAATAGAGCGTTAAAATTGATAGATGATAGTTCAATCGTAGAATCGATTGATTCTCTTGAACATCGTCGAAACGTTACCTGTCTCACTCTGTTTTATCGCTTTTTTCACAAACAGTGCTCTAGTGAAATAGCCAGTTGCATTCCTCCCCTGAAACTATTTAGCCGCAACACTGGCCTCGCTAGGGATTCTCAACATTTTGACCTTGAGCCCAACTTCGGGCGTACAGTCAAGTATAGAGATTCTTATTTTAGTCGCACCACCTAAATGCTCGCACTGTGTTCTATAATATTATAAGGGTATTCATAACCCATTGAGGTGCGCGTAAATTATATAAAAAAAAATACCAGATGTCTTCAAGCCGTTTATGATAAAACCCAAAGCAAATAAGTGATAAGCTATTTTAAATTTGTTTACCATATGCAAATGCTTTAACAAATCTTTTCCCTTCACTGCGAACACATGATTTTTTAAATGTTTAATGATATAAAGTGAATCACAAAAGTAAGTAAGCAGCCTTAAATTTAAAGATTTTTGCCTTCAAAGAAATATTTAAATTTAAGGCTGCTTACTTACTTTTGTGATTCACTGCATATATTATTTGCCAGCAGAGCAATCTTCTTATCAAGTGTTTAATACAATGCAGTATGTTTCACATGTATTTGCTTTTGTAGATTTACGCTATCAAATACTTCAATGAACCTGTGTAAGAACTTTATTTGTATCATTTATTTTAGTTAGAAATTACGTTTCTCCCTTCTCCACATTGTTTTTGTTCTTAAAAAGAAAATTTTAAATACTAAAATAAACAATTCAAATGTAAGAACCCAAAAAATAAAGTAATATTTAAATGAAATTCAACACTTTCAAAATAACTCTCCAAAAGTTCCAAAAAGACACGATATAGAATAGTTTTGCTTTCATATGAAGGTGTGGAGATTGAGAACAATATAAATCAAGTTTCTAGTTATTTTGGTTGTTTTGACGAGAGAACCCAATCCTGTTGCCCTTTGCTTTCCCGTCAAAAAACAATTCTATGTAACGACTTCCAATCTGCTCCATGTGCTTTTTCATTGCAAGTTGAGAGTCGCCATACGAAAAAAAGTATGCATCTGCAGTTCCGCTATGCAAACCCTTATTATTAAAAATAATTTTAACATTGTCTGGGCGAATGGGATCAAAAAACTGTAAGAAATTCACAAAAGTTAGTTACTCTATTTTTGAAAGGGGTTTTAACATACATTATACACTTCATTTTCAAAAGTATTATACGGAAGTCCGCGCATATGAACGCAAAAAAGATCGTTGGAATTTCGGAAGCCCCTATTTTCTCCAAAATTATTCAGATCCAAATCGGAGCTATTATTCATCACTCCCATCATTCCCATACCACCCATATTCAATCTGTTATTTCCTCTATCGAATGAATTGTTAAAATTACCGCCATTGTCTGGTTAAAAGTATTTGTTTGTAAATTTATAAATTGAGGATTTCAATATCAAATATACTAATACCATTGTTAAATCCACTGTTGCCATCAAAAGACTGTCCATTTTCTGAATTTATCCCTCTCATCTTTTTATTAAGATCGTTATTCCAAAATGCCCCTTGGTTGAAATTCTTTTCTCGAAAATTGCAGCCGCCAGAAAAGTTGTTTGATATACCCATATTATCGTTCATGGATCTATCAAAATTGTTTCCAGAGTTACCATTATTATACCCACCCAAACTACCAAACACCCCATATCCACTAAGATTTAACCCATTTCCAGAGTTGTTCATTCCCATTGGTTTGGAAACAGCGCCCCCAAATCCACTTTTGTGATTGTTGCCAAATCCTAAGAACAAATTAGAAAATAAAATCAATGAAACAAAGAGACTTACAAAAAAAAATTCGAAAATGAACAACTTTAAAAAAAGTTTAACTACATATAATGGATATTTTATTAACTTAAAAATGTTGAGAGTTACTTTCTTTAAAGAAAATACATTTACATATGCAATAAAAATTTATAACTAAAGGCAGCGTTATACTTTCATGCAATTATGAAAAGTTTGGTAAATAAATATGGCACAACATTGCTCGCATTCAACGCACCGGGAGTTTGAAAAATACTGTCAGTTTTCGTCGCTATGATTGGTCAAAAGTACAAGATTTTTCAGATGATATTTAGATGAGAATATCGAATCATCATTAATAATCAATTTCAATTCAACAATTCACCAAAAACTAGTAAAACAAAAAATAATCCAAAAATACCGAGTAAAGCCCGATTGTCATATAGGTTGTTTTCCTTGCTTTGATAATCAAAATCTTAAAGTTATATATTCAGCCTGTTTCCCCGCTTGAAAACCTATATTCGAAAATTGGAAAATCTGAATTGTCATCTGTAGTACTTCACTTTGAGCTACTTGTTGTTACTAAATTTTTAGCTACTTTGTATTTCTAGTTTTTAATCATTTTTATAGACCACAAAATTGAATACGAAGTAATTAAATTTACTATTCGAAATAAATCATCGAAACGAAAAGAAGTATAATTGAGATATTATTACTTTTCTTTGGATATCACAACAACATCAGCAGTTGGAATGCTCGAAGATAATAAAAAAAATGGGCACGACTGGGTTGCACGAGCTCGCGATTGTGTGCTAAGTACAATACCAAAATTAAAGCTGAGTAAAAAGTTTTAGTATTCGCTCTTAATATATTTGGTGGTACAGGGATGCCAACTACACATAAATTATGAAAATTGAATTAAATCACGCAAAATATTGAAACAATTAAATTAAATATTCAAAAGGTTTCAAGCTAATATCTAAGAACGACATTCTTTTGCAGCTGCTAATACATATACAGCGGTATCTATAAAGAACTTTTAATCACTGATTAGATTTAATTGCCCTTTAAGTTACACTTAAGCAACGAATCCGTATCGATAATCAAATTTAGTAACCTTGCTAAGAGCCCTCTCAACTTAAATGCCAATAATGACGTTTAAAGGTCTCCTAAATCCAAATTAAAAATTCATTCTGACGTTTCGGGAAAATCGGTGTTAATTTTGATCTGTTGTTTTGGTAATATAATTTCTAAAAAGAAACTTTTCTTAAAACAAAAATATGGAAGATTTTTCATTATAAAAGCTGGTTGCATCGTTCTGGAATGATATTTATACACGTACATATGAAGGTAAGTAAAGATATATTTGTTTCTTCTTTATCAATCTATCATATTTATTATTTCAGTTTCATCTGGTAAATCAAAACAAATGCCCTGCAATCTTGAGAACCGCGGGACTGTTGATCCCGCTGAAGTGGAAAAGCAACCATCGTCATACAGCCAAAATTCTGGCCAAAGTCAACAACATCCTTTCATCAACAGAATGGAAAAAACACCACTCCATATCACATTCATTTGTATTGGATCCCCAAAGTCAGGATATACGACATTGTGATGGAAAACAAACATGCCGAGTAAGTATTGATGGAATAAAACTAATCTACCATTTCTCAGGCCGAAAAATAGAAATATTAATGCTACAACTGCAGCTAGTTGATGGTTGATGCAGGTTTTGTAACTGAAGCTCAAGAAACTCAGACTTTCCAGTTAAGTCTGTCTGCAACAACACTGCACAACAAATGATTTGAATTAATTTTTTTTGAAATGCCTTTTACCAATCCTTCCTCCTTACCTTACCCACGTTAACACAATTCTCACCTCCGGAGTTTATCCTCAGCAGTGGAAACTGGCAAAAGTAATTCCTATTCCCAAAAATTCAGCTTGTGAAGAATTTCGACCTATTTCTATACTTCCCTTCCTCTCCAAAGTCTGCGAACGGATAATGCAAAAACAGCTAAACGATTTTATAACACGTAAAAACTTATTAGTGCAAATACAGTCAGGTTTTCGTTCACAGCACAGCTGTAAAACAGCACTTTTAAAAGTTATAGAAGATATCAGAGATGAGCTCGAAAATCAAAATGTTACTTTTTTAGTTCTATTAGACTTCTCAAAAGCATTTGACATGGTTAACCACTATTCTCTCTTGAATAAATTACGTGAAAGGTTTAATTTCTCCTCAGATGCTGTTAAGTTGATCTCGTCCTACTTATGTAATCGAAAACAAGCAGTAAGTGTAAATGATATTCTTTCGGATTTTCTTCCTGTTCAATAAGGAGTTCCACAAGGATCGATTTTGGCCCCACCCTTTTTCTCTCTTTACATCAATGAAATTGCCCATATAATCCCCGAGGCTTCTATGCACTTTTATGCGGACGACATTCAAATTTACAAAAGTTGTCCGTTAGGTGTCATTGAAAATTGTGCCTTCATTTTAAATCAACAACTCGAAAAAATATCCAATTGGGCCTCTTGTAATGGGTTAGCTCTTAACGAAAACAAATGCAAGTGCCTAATTATTTCGAAAAAAAAACTCTCGATCTGTCATATTTTCCCTCAATAACACTCAACAATACCGTTTAAGAGTTTGTTAGTAATTCTAAAAACCTAGGAGTAATTTCCAATAGAAGTCTTACATGGAATGATCACATCAATTCATAGGTTGGCAAAACGTATAGTATACTTCGAACTTCATGGACCGCACAAAAATTTACCCCTCTTAACACCAGAATGATGCTTGCGAAGACATTACCCATACCTGTTCTGACTTATGGATGTGAAATTTTTTACAACTGAGACTACATCAGTAAAAATAAACTTAGGGTGACTTTTAGTAGCACTATCCGATACATTTACGGGTTAAGAAAATATGATCATGTCTCAGAACTGCAGAAAAACCTTCTTAAAATGTCTTTTGATAATTTTATAAAGTCTCGAACCTTAATATTTCTGTTTAAAATCATAAGAACACGCCAACCTAATTATATTTTTGAAAAGCTCCGATTTCCAACATCAAGTAGGCCCACAAGCCACAACATTAATTTTACAACGTTTTTCATGTCTAACTTCTGAAAGACAATTCTTTGTAGTTGCTGTTAACGTGATGTTAAAGTTTCATTTTGTATATTACTATTTTTATCGTAAAACGAGTCGGGATGGAGATATTCCCTGAAACCGCTGAAATAAGACCTAGCAACTCAGCAAACACAAAAAGAACTCCCGAAGCTGAAGACAAAGGTAAGAAAGAACTTCCTAAGGAAGCTGTTCAAAGCAAAAGCGATGAAAATAAATCCTATTCACAGATTGTTAAAAACTTACGGAAGAATGAAGAAACTTCTATTAAAGAAATTCTACAACTTATTCTTAAAAGAATTGACAACCAGGATCAAACGGCTAAGTGAAGAATTCGCTCTTAAAAAACAATGATTGACAGAACACTAAAAATTGGAACATGGAATGCAAACGGTCTGTTACACCATTTATCCAAATTAAAACTTTTTAGACATCGAACACATAGATATTTGCCTGGTGTCCGAAGTTCATTTCTCAAGTGGACTGGTTCTTGATGATTTAATATCAAACTATATATGCTACCACGCTCCTCATTCACCTGATAAGGCTAGAGGTGGATCGGCAATCCTGATCAAAAAGAGCTTAAAACACCATGAAGAAGCTATGTTTACAAACGAGAATATGCAAGTAACAATAATTAGTATTGGTATAAAAAAGAAAGACTTCAAGTTGGCATCAATATACTGCCCGCCAAGGAGTTCCCCGACTGAAGATGATTATACAGAAGTGCTAAATCTACTAGGACATAACTTCCCTTTTGGCGGTGACTTCAATGCTAAGCACACCCATTGGGGATCCAGATTTATAACAACAAAAGGCAGAAGGCTTTACAAAGCATGCCTCAAATACAACTGCTGGTTTTATTCTTCCAGATCACCAACTTACTGGCCATCGGATACTAGTAAAATACCAGACCATGTTGACTTTTTCGTAGTTAAATTTATCAAACGAAACCATATAAGAGTCGAAGGTAATTATGACTTATCATCATATCATACACCGGTGATTTCATCAATTAATAAATCAGAGACAATAGAAAAAAGTAATCGTAAGCTTGTAAATAATAAAACAAACTGGAGAGAATTCAGAGAAAAGCTTGAAAGCTATATAAATCTCAGATCCCCTATGGAAACAAAAGAGCAAATCGGCCTCGAAGTAAAACAATTCATTGCCGAAGTTCAACAAGCTGCAGAAGAAAGTACACCAACTTACTCGAGTAGGAGGTAAACTGAAATAAAATACCCTGTCGAGATAAGAGAGTTGATATTGGCGAAAAGAAGAGCTCGAAGAAAACGGCAAAATACTAGATTTCCAGACGACAAAACAGCGTTTAACCGTCTAAGCAACGAACTGAAAAAACAAATCTACGAATTCAAAAATGATTCATTAAGATTCCAGAAAAATTTACCGACTGATGCTTCAACCGATTATTCGCTCCAGCTAAGCGCCTGAAAAGACCGCAGTTACAAAACCCGCCAATAAAATCTCTAGACGGGAATCGGATCGGAAATCCGAAAGAAAAAGATAACCTGTTTGCAGAACATCTTGCGAATGTTTTTAAGCCATTCCCAGCAAACACATCTGAAAACAGCTTACATTTTATTGATAAAGTAGATGAAGTTGACATACGAATTGTCACAGTCAAAGAAATAAAAAGTATGTGTCGAAATCAACTACTGAACAAAAAATCACCTGGGTACGATCTAATAACTGCTCAGGTTATGAAAGAAATGCCATCAAAAGCCTTCATAAAACTCCAATTCATAATAAATGCATGCCTAAAGACCCAATATTTCCCACATCATTGGAAAATTGCTGAAGTAATTGTTATACCAAAGCAAGGTAAGCCACCAACAGAAGTGACGTCTTACAGACCAATATCGCTTATAGCAATAATGGCAAAAGTCTTTAAAAAATTGCTAATGAAAAGACTAAACAAAGTCATAGAAAAAAGAAATCTAATCCCAACTCTTCAGTTTGGATTTGGAAATAAGCATTCCACTATAGACCAAGTTCATAGAATAACGGATGCAGTTGAGAAAACATTAGAAGAAAAACAAGTATGTTCGGCTATATTTTTAAATGTTGCTCAAGCATTCGACAAGGTATGTGTAAGGAACATAATATCCTTTCATTAATATGTAAAGTGACTTATCCGTCAACCTCCTAGATCCGTACACCTGTATTCGTTTATCTATTTTAAAAGAAATAACTGAATGTATTTTATGTACATATGTACATTCTCTAATCCATCGATCGCACGATGGCACAGTTCTTGTTCTTTATATAAACTACTCAATGTTACATTATACACTAAGATATCAAAAGAGGTCAGTTGCAATAAAGCGTTTAAAAGAATAACATCGCCCAGTCTTTCATTTAGTTCGGACCATTACAACTATCAGAAGTGGGATTACTGTACCTACAAGAAGTCTTTTTTTTTATGTAAAGTCAATGCAAGTTTAAGTTATTGTTTCTGAATTTTATGTTATGTGTTTTTAAGTGCTTGCATGTTGTACGCAAAGCTAAAGATAAATTAAGAAAAAAAATAAGAAACGAAGGAAAATCAACCGCAAAGACGAACAAGATGACTGAACGTGCAACGAGGTTTTTGCAGATGGCTACCGTACCTCAATTGAAAGACAAGCTTGGCGAGTTAAATTTGCAAACAAATGGATTGAAGACAGCGCTCAAAATTCGATTGGAACAGGCAATCGAGCAACTCACAGATGCCCAGGTTGAGAACTATTTCCCCGCCAGCGTTCTTGACGATATTAGTACCGACGACGATGGCTCATCAGAGCTTGAAACAGAGAACAGACTAGTTTCACAGCAACTTGAGACTTTACGAGAAGTTGTGAAGAGGAAAGAGGAGATTTTTCAACTACAGCAAAGACTTGCCGAGTTAAACAGTCCATATGAATTAACACCTAGGACTGAAAGTGTGAGCTTTAGGGAAGTAGAAGATTCATTACCAACATTTTCCGGTGATGATAATTTTCACATCAAACGTTGGATTAAAGCATTTGAAGACTCCAAACACATTAATAAGTTTGAAGAATCAAAATGCTTAATTTACGCCCAACGATTGCTTCGAGGTACAGCGAAACTTTTTCTGAGGTCAACACAATGCCAATCATGGAACGAGTTAAAATCAGCCCTATTAAAAGAATTTCATCATCATTCGTCAGCCTCTGACGTACATAATGCGTTACGCAACCGAAAAAAGCAAAAAGAAGAGAACTACCAACAATATGTACTTAAGATGCAGGAGATCGCCAGCGCAGCAGATTTAGAAGAACAAGATCTTATCAACTACGTCATCAAAGGTATCCCCGATTCTATGACTAATAAACAACTTCTTCTTACAGCAAATACTTTATGTGAGTTGAAAGTCGCTCTCAGAAAATATGAAAATATGAAATCGGAGTTTCAACCTACAACAGACCAAATCAACATACATGGTAAAATCATCTCAACAAGTGCGAAGCAAACCCATAATCAAGTGCTTCAACTGCAATGACGTTGGGCATATCGTCACCAATTGCCCCAAGCCGCGTAGAGAGAGGGGGACTTGTTTTCGCTGCGGAAAAACGGGTCATCTTATCAAAGAATGTCCACAATCACAAGCAGTACACGTGCTACAACAAAACGTGCGTATCAAAATCACATAATCATCGTTCCTCAAAGACTTTCATGGTATCTTTGAGTTCACATTCGTAAACAAGGATTGGAAAGCAGCTAGTTTGACAATGACAGCGATGACGATAATAGACACTGGCAGTCCCATAAGCATCGTACAAGAGAAATACATTCCAGCTTATTTGATGACAGCTTTAGATCATTCTCATCAAGAATTCAGTGGCATCAACAACAGCAAAGTAGTTATGTTTGGTAAAGTATTTTCTAAAATTAAATTTAATAACATGCATGTGAATTTATATCTTTACGTTGTGAAAAACGATACAATGAAAAATGTAGTAATTTTGGGAAGGGATTTTTTGCAAAAAAGCAATATAAGATTAACTATAGAAAATGATAAGCCTAGTTTTACAAAAGAAAATGATAATGTGTTAGAAGATATAGAGTCAGAAATTAGTGAAATTCTAAGCATTGATACGTGTGGTGACCGTGATTATATTGATTTGCAGATTAATGAGAACTTGAGCTATGAAGATAAAGTACAAATAACAGATATAGTGACTGGAAGTTTTTCAAACGATAATATTCGAAATGAACAATATGCAAATAATGTTTTATTAAGCGGTAGTGATGATTATGCAATGAAAATAAGGCTAACAAATGTGAATAAATTTTTTAATTGTGCTCCCAGACGGCTACCATACGCGCATAAGCAAGAACTACAGACGATTTTAGACGATTTGCTTCAAAATAAAGTAGTTCGTGAAAGTGATTCTCCATTCGCGTCGCCTATTGTTTTAGTGAGGAAGAAATCTGGGGAATTAAGGTTATGTATCGATTATAGGGAATTGAATAAGATTACCTTGAAAGACAATTTTCCGCTTCCAATAATTGAAGACCTTTTAGACACGTTGCGTGGTAAGAAGTATTTCTCGCTCCTCGATTTAAAAAGTGCATTTCACCATGTGAAGATGTCACCTGAATCAGTGAAGTATACGTCATTTGTCACTCCACTAGGTCAATTTGAGTTTTTGCGTATGCCCTTTGGGCTCAAAAATGCTTCGGCAGTTTTTCAAAGGTACATCAACTTAATCTTTAAAGACCTTATTAAATCTGGAAAATTGTTGATTTACATCGATGATCTTTTTATTGCTTCCGAAACAAAAGAGGAACATATTCAAGTCCTAAAAGATGTAATGAAAGTGGCAGGGATGCATAGTTTGCAATTACGCTTAGATAAGTGCTTGTTTATGTTAGAGAAAATTACTTATTTGGGGTATGAGGTATCAGCAAAAAGAATTGGTCCGAATACAGATGGTTTGAAGGCAGTAAGAGATTTTCCAACCCCGACAAACACTAAGAGTCTTCATTCATTCTTGGGCTTATGCTCTTATTTTCGCAAATTCATTAAGAACTTTTCCATCATTTCCAAGCCTCTTTACGATCTTTTAAAGAATGAAGCGAAATTTTTACTCAATGAGGAATGCTTATCCACTTTTGAAATGCTTAAAGAAGTGCTTTTAGACTCACCCTTGCTCAGCATATACAATCCACGTGCTGAAACAGAGATGCATTGCGATGCTAGCAGTTTAGGATTTGGAGCAGTATTATTACAGCGTCAACAGGACAAATTGTTACATCCAATCTTTTTCTTTTCCAAGCGAGCTTCATCCCAAGAATCAAAGTATCATTCCTACGAACTTGAGACACTTGCAATAGTGTATGCGCTCAGAAGATTTAAGATTAAGTTTAAAATCATAACTGACTGTAAGTCATTAACACTTACGCTAAGTAAAAACCTAGGATTTCAAGGTGGGCCTTGGAGCTCCAAGAATTCGAGTATACCATTGAACATAGGGATGGAAAAAGAATGGGCCATGTAGATGCGCTCAGTAGGTGTTACAACATCTTTATAGTCGAACCTGAGTCATTTGAGTTTGCACTTTCAGCTTCGCAACAAAGGGATGAGAATATTAGGCGAATTGCTAACATGCTGGAAGAGAGAGAAAGTTCTTGCTATGAGCTTATAAATGGCCTCGTTTATCGAAAGCTGAACAATAAAGTTTTGTTTTATGTTCCAAGCAAAATGGAGGTGAATGTCATACAGACTCACCATGATGCCTTGTGCCATATGGGTGTGGAGAAGTGCTATGACTTCTTAAAGAAAACCTATTGGTTCCCGTTGATGAAGGCCAAAATTAAGAATTATATTAGCAGTTGCCTACGGTGTATACATTTCTCACCACATACTGGCAAGAAGGAGGGCGTATTGCATAATATTCCCAAAGGTGACAAGCCATTTGAAACTGTTCACATCGATCACTACGGTCCTCTTCCTTCCTCAATTCGAAATTTAAAAAAATATGTGTTCTTAGTAGTTGACGGGTTTACGAAGTTTACGAAGCTGTATGCTGTTAAGACCACCAGAACCAATGAAGTTTTGAAGTGTTTAGAAGCTTATTTTGCAAATTACAGCAGACCTACTAGAATAGTTTCAGACAGGGGAAGCTGTTTTACGTCTGAAGATTTTTCAATTTTTGTAGTGAACATAATGTATGCCATGTAAAAATAGCCACAAATTCTCCTCAGTCTAATGGACAAGTAGAGCGAATAAATAGAACTCTTACTCCAATGTTAGCAAAAGAAAGTGAGATGGAACCAGGTGAATGGACAAAATACCTTAGTAAAGTTGAATTTGCCTTAAACAACGTAGAGCATAAAAGTACAGGGTTTAGTCCTAGCGTATTGCTGTTTGGTGTAAGGCAGAAGGGTGTAGTTTCTGATAGAGTTAGAGAATATTTGGAGGAGCAGATTATCGTTCCGGATCCTAGAAATCTAGAAGCAGTCAGAGAGGAAGCACAAGAAAAAATTATTCGTAGTCAGAATGCCAATAAAAAACACTTTGACAACCGACATAAAGCTCCACACATTTATAATCAAGGTGATTATGTCATGATCAGAAATGTGTTGAATACTCCCGGTGTAAATAAAAAGCTTTTAGCGAAATATAAAGGTCCATATCGAATTATTAAATGTTTGGGAAACGAAAGATACCTTATCAGGGATTTAGAAAATCTTCAAGTCGCAAGGATACCTTACGAAGGGGTAGCTTCTCCCGAAAATATGAAACCGTATAAGACTTTTTAATGTAGTAAAGATACACACATATCGATGTTTTATTTCCACCTATTTCATGTTTGTATCAAATGTATTCAATTGATTTTCATTGCTGTTAATGTTAAATGTATTTATTCTCGTATTACCATTTACGATTCGTTAAATTTTGTGATCATGCTAAATTTTGAAATGTATAAACAATAGTTACCATTATCATATCAAGTGAAATGTTAAATGAATCAAATCAAATGAAATGTCAAATAAGCAAATACAAGTGTATGCGATAAATCGAGGACGATTTATTTAAAGGATGGTCGATCTGTAAGGAACATAATATCCTTTCATTAATATGTAAAGTGACTTATCCGTCAACCTCCTAGATCCGTACACCTGTATTCGTTTATCTATTTTAAAAGAAATAACTGAATGTATTTTATGTACATATGTACATTCTCTAATCCATCGATCGCACGATGGCACAGTTCTTGTTCTTTATATAAACTACTCAATGTTACATTATACACTAAGATATCAAAAGAGGTCAGTTGCAATAAAGCGTTTAAAAGAATAACATCGCCCAGTCTTTCATTTAGTTCGGACCATTACATATGGCATGAGGGGCTAGAGTACAAACTGCAAAGGGACCTACCCAGGCAGTACTACGAAATACTTCAATCTTATATCTCAAACCGGCTCTTCAGAATACGGTATGATCAAGAATATTCAAGGCTAAACAAAATCCTAGGACTTACCCTGTATTTGCTATATAAGTTAACGCCACAATTAATAAGAAATGCTTCGAACCAGAATCACACGGTTCAACTCATTTAACTGTGAGTCTGCGTCTGTGACACCTAACACCCAACACCTGCCGCATTCCATAGACACCAGTGCACGAGGCTTAGGATGGCTTAGGCAAGCACAATTTTAGTATTTAAGATATAGATTTTAAGAAAACATTGTTCAGTAATGTAATAGGCAGAAACGCTGCCAGTTTGTATTGTCAATAAAGTTTTTTTTTAAGTAAAATAAATGTAAACTATTCTAACTTATATAAGATATATTCCAGTGGATAACAACACCATTATGGCTACTTTTGCAGATGATACTGCAATTTTGGCATCCGGTAAGTGCGTCGTCAAGGCTGCTGAGAAATTGCAAAATGCCGTCGACACCGTTAGTGATTGGACCAAAAAATGGCGTATCAAGCTCAATGAAGCTAAATCTGCACATATAAACTTTACAAATAAAAAGTTAAACTATGTTCAAATATTCATAAACAATCAAGCTGTACCTTACGCCAATACGGCCAAATACCTTGGGATGAATTTGGATGCAAAGCTAAAATGGAAAGAGCATATCAAAAAGAAAAGGGAAGAGCTCAACTTGAAATATAGAAAAATGTACTGGTTACTCGGTAGAAATTCGGACTTATCTGTCGAAAATAAAATAAAGCTTTATAAACAAGTACTTAGACCTGTTTGGACCTATGGAATCCAATTATGGGGCTGTACAAAGAAAACAAATACTGAAATCATCCAAAAGTTCCAAAACAAATTTCTACGTGGCAGTTCAAGTTGCACCATGGTCTGTAGGAAATAGCGATTTAAATCGTGACCTACAAATAGAAATGGTTTCAGAAGTTGTAAGAAAACATGCTGTATCAAACAATCAGCGACTGCATAGTCTCAACTCTGAAATGGAGTCCGTATTAAACACGAGAGGCAATATTTCGGAGATTAAGAAGAACCAAGCCACACGAGCTAATGGTCTAAAAGTCATGGGAAGCATTAAAGGTTTAAGCTTCCCCTAAAGCGATTATATTATTGAGAAAGAAAAATCTGTTGTCGATCGTTCATAGATTGGTTCTGATTACGAGGAGTTTTTAGTGAGGTAAGAATCCCACACTACTTGGTGTCGAATACTGCTATACTGCCATACTGATGTATTTTGAAAATTTCCTCCTGACAAAAAAAAATTACTTTTATAAAAAACTGAAAAAAAAAAATAAATAAATAAAAAAGTAAAAAGGAACAACAGAAAAAAAAACAAAGATTTTTCAATTCTTCACGTATTGTTCTTGCAAACTAAAATAACAAAATAATCTATAAAAAGAAAAACAAAAAAGCACTTTTAAAATAAAATAAACATAGGAGAATGTAGGTAGGTAACAGGCACGAGGCGTGACATTTTCGTTTGCGGAAGCACTCAAAATAAAAACAAAAATTTGAGACCTAACTGAGACCCGCACTCCTTTCCATGCCTTTTGGCGGCTTTCGGAAAATTGTTCATGTCATTAAATCCACCACTATTCCAAACACTTTTTTCATTCCCAAATAAAAGGCAAGCAAAACAATATAATCCATTTGTTTTCATACATCCTGTTAGCCACGGAAAACTTTCATAAGTTTGTATTGAAAAATGTCGAGTACACTGCTTTGTAACGGTGCTTATATTTAAGGACGGTTTCGGTCTGCCAACATCTATTATACTTCTTTTTTCGAACGACCTAGCCGAGAATGGTTTATTGAAAAAACTCTCTATTACACAATTACACGCATTCATATTAAATCAGGAAATAATAGTTTGAATCTTTATCAGTCACCCACAGCCACGAATAGTTTAAAAACCACCAACTTTAAAACCAATGCACTCTTTGTTTTCTGATAGTGAAAAAACTGACATAGTCAATAAAATGTGTACTACGTTACCTATCCCTTTTTTGAAGAAATCAAACTCATTAACAGTGAACTGTTAAGAGCAAGAAACAACTCATATACATCTTTCTTTTCTCTCTATCTCCTGTTTTATTTCATGGCATTTTCGTAATAGTCCGGTCAAATTAGCTTCAAAAATAGGGGTAACGTTACATTAATTCGCACCTTGCTAAAAATTGGCATGAATGATGGGAACCCTATTACTTACAATTTGTCAATTATCCACATCAATCCGCCGTGTGGAAAAAAATTTATTCAAGGTCAAACGTTGCAAACATCGATTTTTTGAGTTTTCCAGCTAAACGGTAAGTTTTATCATAAAAATATACAGACAAAAAATATTCATCATGTAATTATCTATAAAAATTGTAAACACACTTTTTTCCCTAAGAATCACCATTTTGGAGATATTGTTTTGCAAAAAGTTGAAAAAGTTGTGTTATTCCTGATATGCACACGTTTCCGCGCCACCCGTGAGGTAGTGTTTTACGTGGTTTCCCTGGTAGGCTAATTCCAGTCCACTATCTTTTGGTGTTCTGTTGAGGTAAAAGCTATTGTATTAAATTGAAAATGGTACTATTGTAATGACTATTGTAATGAATGAGAGCGGTGTAAGTAATGAGTAATTTGAGAAAACTATTCGTCTGATTGAAGCTCTGTCTTGTTCTTCTTCTTCTTTTTCTTCATCTTCTTCCTGCTGGGTGCAAATAAATTGTTCAAAGAGCGATGCATCATAAGTCTCCTCGCATATATCGTAAGAATCCTCTTCTACTGGTGATTGAACATTGGAGCACGATTGGCCTCAACGACGTATACATGCTAATGAACAAAACAACCCAACTTTCTTACACCCGCATTTACACCCCTTTTCGCAATTGCTAATAATTGAGTTGAGGAGTTTTTCCGGTGCAGGAGGGAGTAAAGTCTTAACTGGTTCCAATATGTTGTCAATTAACTTCCAACCCCAGTTTTCTGGGTTTAGTTTATTACCGAGCCAGATTTGAACTTGGTAATATACCCGAAATAGATCTTGCTCAGCAGAAGCCGAGGTTGGAGGAAGACAAGCTAATTGTACTTGATTCTTCTTATGCGTGTCGAAACTTATCCAAGCACGTAATTTTTTTTTGGAGCTCCGTAAAAGGAAAGAAGAAAGCGAATTCCATTGGTGATTACAGCTTGTGGAGTAGAGGTACTTTCTTTGAAAACGTAAGCATAATCATCTAAATCTTGTCTCTAAAACAATTTCAAAACTGTTCTTTTACCTCTCCTGAAAAATTTTTTCGACACTGCACATAAACTGTCACAGAAGTCTGGGCTTTCACGTATTCCGACAATTCATCACCTCTTTTAATACTTGCATCAATTAACGTCTTTAGCCCACGATCAACAATAACTGTTTTGCTTTCGGCCAAATGTTTATTACAAATAAAGTAAAATTGAGACATTTCTATAACAAACACAAAACATATTTTGTTTGGAAATAAAAGCAATAACTATGTATTCTTACTACGAAGGAATTCTTGAGACTAATACTATTCTATCTAGTAAGACCTTGAAAAAGAAGCAGTTATACTAGCGTCGCCACGCGGGCAATTGAATAGCAGACAGTTGTGGCTCAATACAAGCCTGCAAGACCGTACGGTCATATATGTAAAATGAGTGACTGGGTTTTTTTCGAGTTTATATTCTTTTAATTGTATGTATGTATACGCCACGAAAACTATTATTTTAACTTATGTTATCGTTCTGTAACGCATATAACGGTAATTGACATACATATTATGAAGAATACAACTTTTTCAACTTTTTGCAAAGCTATATCTCCAAAATGGTGATTCTTAGGGAAAAAAGTGTGTTTACAATTTTTATAGATAATTGCATCATGAATAATTTTTGTCTTTCTATTTTTATGATAAAACTTACCGTTTAGTTGGAAAACTCACAAAACCGATGTTTGGAACGTTTGACCTTGAATAAATTTTTTTCCACACGGCGGATTGATGTGGATAATTGACAAATTGTAAGTAATAGGGTTCCCAACATTCATGCCAATTTTTAGCAAGGTGCGAATTAATGTAACCTTGATTGTCTATTTTGACCGGACTATAATGCATTCACTCAACTCATTCTTCACACGTTGGTCCAAAGGCAAGAAACTTAAAAAAATGTGTTCCACTTTGGGTTGGGATCATAGTTAATAAAGCAAAACAATGGAATGCCTAGCCATCAAGCGTCCATATAAGTCGATTATTTCCGACTTACCTTTTGAAATTCACATCCGAAACATCTTAGACTTCTGGCAACATGAATCAAACTTAATCATATACATGAACTCGCTGCCAACATTTTTTTAACAACTACCACTCTTCTTTCCGTTTTATTCTACACACATGTTGGCTCTTCAATTCACTCCATAAACAAACACAAAACTTTAGCAACATACAAGGTAGCCCCAAATATTACGTCTTATAAAACTTGTTGCTGGATAGAACAAATTTGTGTTCTCTCCTCTTTTTTCTTTTACCAAAAAATATGACGGTAGAACATCGTCTTATTTTCTTCCATAAGAAAGCATGCATTGAACAGAGAGAGGCACCTCTCTGTTCAATACATGCTTTCTTATGGAAGAAAATAACCCGGTGTTCTAGTCTAGCGTCATATTTTTTGGTAAATCTGTTGTTTGTTATCTCTTTGTGCTCTGAGCACGTGAATATAGCGCCGGCGCAGTAGCCCTCTTCCCATTTGCAGCATTGCTACTGCACACTTCGGTGTTTGCATGATATTGGTTTTATTTATAAAAGAAAAAACGCTTTCCTTCGTATTTCTTCCCATGGACACATGCTTATAAACAAAAATGTATATCGCAGATTTGCAGGTTGAGGTAGGTCTCTGCTTGAAGAACAAGAAAATAACACGCTGGTGGCTGGTCTCCGACTTATTTCATGAATTTGTATGTGTTTCTGCACTAGACTCATGTGTCCAAGCTCAAAGGTTGCCACTTTGATAACAAATATGCGAGGATATTAGATCTCATAGCATAAAGCATATTTTTGGGAGAAAATGCAAACTATAATTGGAATTTTTCTAAAGTGGCACAACTGGCCTAAATGAATTTAGTTCCCAATGAGCCGTATTTTATTTGAAAAACAAAGTTTACCAGCAGAACGCAGTGCAATACTTATTTAAATTGATTTAGTGCTTTTCGTGTTTTTTTAAATATTACAAATTTAGGCTTTAAAAATTGAAAAGTGCAAAAAGTCTGAAAAGTTTTCCGATAGTAAGTTTCAGTGGTTTGATTATGGCCTTAATATCTGTTAACTGTTGCTTAACTGATTTTCACTCAAAGGAAACAAATAGTTTTAACTAGCTCAGTTTTATGAAAAAAAAAGTTATGATGCTCTACCTAATAGCAAAGTTGGTTTAAGATACCTGACTTTTTGGCTTGATGCGAAGACAAACATTGCACAAAAAAAATTTTAAGTAAACTTTTTTTGTTGGTGACTAAGTTTCCATCGAGTTACCTCTTGGAATTATTCACCCCTCGCCACTGCTAGCCATTGTGCATTACGAGTATTTTTTGCAAAGCATTTTTGCTTAACAACATTTATGAGTGATGTTGTGGTTTTTTCTGTTGGTGTGGGTATTTGAGATTGAGCTAAGAAAAGAAGGCAATTATAAGGAATGCATAGGTGTTACGCATTTTAGTCACTTTGTACATTCATAACAATAATGCAAAGATGTTGAGCATTCCTTTTGTTTTACTATGGGGTATTATAAGTTGTATGTAATTAGCAGAGAGACCATGATTTCTTTTATGTAGTTATTTTGGTAAAATATTATAATGTGTAATTTAGTAGTGTATTGACCAATTAAATTTGTAAATTGTTGGTGGAAAATGTATTTTCTTTCGACTTTTTTTGGTCACTTTAAGTTTAGCAAAAAGAAACAAGATGGATCTTTCGCTCCAACAACGAACTTACTTTTGACTGGTTCCAAAAAGAGTCTGCTTCAGGAAGACTAATCAATTTTAGGTGCAACCATCCAAACCACATCAAAATTAACACCGCCTCCAATCTAATACACAAAGTTTTCACAATCAGTGATGAAAAATTCCACCTCAAAAATGAGAAAATAATCACAAACATCATGAGTGACAACGGCTATCCTATCCCAACGATCCGCGAACTGTTTCACAAACAAAAACAGAGTACACGGAAAAAACCTGACCTAACAGCTAATGGATTTTTCAATAGCCTAGTCTACATCCCAAGGCTGACAGATAATTTTAAAAAAATTGTCAAAAAGAATGTACCATACATACAACTGGCCCTTAAACCCAACCACACACTTCGAAATCTTTTTCCGAAATTGAAGGTGAAAACAGAAAAAGATAGGTGCTCGGACGTTATCTACAAAATTGACTGTAAAGGAAAGGCGGACGAACCATGTAATTTGTTCTACATTGGCACCACAAAACAACTTTTACGCCAACGCATCTCAAACCATAAATCTGACATAAACAACAACAATCCAGCAAAAACAGCTCTAGCATTACATGCCATCGAAAATAAACATCTCCCAGACTTTGAAGGTGCCCAAGTTCTCCAAACCGAGAAACATATCTCTAAGAGATATACACTAGAAACTTTACACATCATCAACAACAAGAACAACATGAATCGTAAACAAGATTCTCAAAACATCTCGTCCATATACTGCTCTCTTGTCTCTACATAAACTCTGTTATCCTACACGTTAAATTTTGTTAAACCAAGACTAATCTTCACAAAGAGAAGTGCAATTCCAGCTTCGAAAATATTTTTTGTCAAACTTTGTTTATTTTACAAGTTTTAAAAATCTCGTTTAATAATGTAAGTTTTCTTTGATTGTTCATTGTTGTGTATACTTTATGAAGAAGGCAACAACCCTTGCCGAAACGTCGAGAAAAAGCGAAAGATCCATCTTGTTTCTTTTAGCTCTCAAAGTGACCAAAAAAAGCCGAAGGAAAATACATGAATAAGATTTAGTAGTTCAAACGAATGTACCCCTGTTGAATTCCCAACAAAATGAGGTTTATGATACTTTAATCAAGGCAATCGATGATAAAAATAGTGGTTTATATTTCCTAGATGCCCCTGGTGGAACTGGTAAGACATTCTTCATGTCAGTAGTTTTAGCCACTATTCGTGCGAGATCCGACATAGCGGTTGCAGTTGCTTCTTCTGGAATAGCAGCCACATTGTTAGAAGGATGCCGTATGGCTCATTCAGCGTTAAAATTACCGTTAAATCTTCAAACTATTGAAGAACCAACGTGTAATATTAACACTCAGCAATGGCCAAAGTTTTGTCGGCATCAAAAATCATCATCTGGGACGAATGCACAATGGCGCATAAACGTGCATTAGAAGCACTTAACCGAACATTGAAAGATTTACGCAATGACTCGAGATCTTTTGGAGGAGCAATGATTTTACTGTCTGGCGATTTCCGCCAAACACTGCCAGTAATTCCAAGATCTACGGCTACCGACGAAACAAACGCTTGCTAAACAACAGCTAACAACAAACATGAGAGTTGCATTGCTTAATGAAACATCTGCTGAAGATTTCTCTGAGAAATTGCTGACTAATGGTAATGGTCAAGTACCTGTCGAAGAATCGAGCGGATTGATATCATTTCCAAATAATTTCTGTAGTTTTGTTTCATCAAAAGACGAACTTATCAACAATGTACGAGTATTTCCAAACATTATTTCAAACTACAAAAATAATGAATGGTTGAGTGAGCGAGCAATTTTAGCGGCTAAGAAAAAAGATGTAGATGACTTGAACTACATATTTCAAAATAGATCATTGAACAATGCATTCATTAAAATCTATTGACTGCGTCACAAATGAAGATGAAGCCACCAACTATCCAATTGAATTTTTAAACTCCTTGAATGTGCCTGGCTTACCACCGCACAATTTGCGCCTAAAGGTTTGCTCCGTAGTAATCATGCTTCGAATTTCGAAACAAAAACCAACCAAAACTGTGCAATGGGACGCGTTTAGTGGTTAGAAAATTGATGAACAATGTGATTTACGCGACGATAATGAATGGAAAATTCAAATGTGAGGAAATTCTCATTTCGAGGATCCCAGTGATCCCAACCGATATGCCTTTTGATTTTAGAAGTCTTGAATTTCCGATCCGTCTTGCATTTGTCATGACCATCAACAAATCACAAGGCCCTTAAAAGTTTTTGGTTTGAATCTAGAACATCCATGTTTTCCCATGGTCAATTTTATGTGGCATGTTCACGGGTCGGAAGACCATCTGCGTTGTTTGTTTTTGCGCCTTATAATAAAACAAAAAAGTGAAGGGCAACCTATGTACTAAAATACAGAAACAATAATGAATGATTAATGTAGGTACTTAATTTTTTTTTTTTGTATTTTTCTAATAAAAAAAAAAATTTTTTATTTCAAAAATCTGCCTTTAATAACTACAGAGATTTAAAAAATTCTTTCAGCATTAGGGGTGCTACATTATCCTCCTCCATCAGTAACTTAGGCTATATTTCATTTTTATATACTTATGGTAACAGAAACGGGAAGGAGAACGGGAACATTAAAGTTACTTGACCGATTTCAAAAATTCTTTCAACTCAAGGATGTTACATTTTCCCTCAGTGACGTAGACTTATATTTCATTCACATATTTCCACGGGAACGGAAGATTCGCACAGGAGCGGTGTCGCAAATGGAAACTTAGAAACCACTGAACAGATTTCAAAAATTCTTGCGGCGTTGGGATGCCTCATAGTCCCACAGTAAAAAAGATAACATTTCATCCCCATATTCCCACGGAAGCAAAGAACTTTAAAACTACAGACCCGAGCAACGCCGGGCGGCTCAGCTAGTATTCAAATAAAAAAAAACTATAGCACACATTCAACTTTTATGTTATTTTTTATATATGAAAATAACCAACAAAACATATGTAATGAAATCACATCACTTCATAAACCCCTTTTAAAATTAAAACACAAACAAAAACCCCAATTTCTAGTTTAATCACCTGCCAAATTAGCTTTGCCATGCGCACATCCAACACCGGCTAGAACACAACTTCAACTCAAAAGTATACTCAAAAAGGATTAAAATGCGCGCGTTTCTCCATCTTTTTTTCTTTTCTCTCTTGGAATGGATGGCAGAAAATTGGAATGGTTCACTGTATCTGCTGGCTCACTGTGGGACAGTTTGTCCTACTCTTTACTGGTGGTAAAGAAGTGAGTTCTTCAATGTAACATTGATTCGAGGAAGAATTACATTCAGTGGAAACAATTATTACCGAGTTGGAATACCCCTCATCCGTTATGGAAGCTATTGGTGCATCCAGTGGTTCAATAACATTGCATTCACTAGAAGAAATTGGTCTAAGAGAAAATTAGACACTTACTTGGGATTGAACATTAAAGCTCGCTCCTTTGCCGGCTGTAGAACGTAGTAGTTGTTGAGTCTTTAGTCACAGAGAACACACACAGTTCCCACAATTACCCAATTCCTATTACGACCAAGTGTTGATATGTATATTGTAACACAATCATAGGAACGGCAATCGAACTATGTCAACTAAATAAACACCATACAATAAGGGATCATATTGCAATAATGACCCATCATAGTGCAACTATGTCAAGTGCGACATATGTTGATGTTGCACTATTGTATTGTTATTTGTTAAACAAATTGTGTCAAGCGAATGGAAACAGAATGCGTGGTTGACCTGGACTGGAAGAAGTGACGATCTAGGCTCGGCAATTTATTTATTTACGTCTAACAAGAACATTATCTCTCATAGACTTAGTTTACAAAAGTAAAATAAAATACAATAACATTAAGTATAAATTATTAAGATTATATATATTAATATTTATATATACATATTTGCTTACATCAGAAACATTATAAAGTTTTTGTAATATAATCTGTTCATGTTAAAATGTCTAGGAACATAAAAGAAATCTTGTTCTCTTGGACGCAAAGTACGAGACGGAGCATAAACATAAACCAAAGAAAGCAGGTGTGTATAATCAATGTGTCTAGTTAAAACATCCTGCGCAAATAAGACAGCGTAATATATTCGCCTCTTGTATAGGGGCTTAATACCTAATAAGGTGCATCTAGCTTCATAGATTGGCAAATCACCGTTCCAATTCATTTTTCGTAGAGCAAATTTTGTAAACTATTTCTGAATCTTTTTAATACGCGAATGTTATTTTGGCAGTTTGGATTCCATACAATACTGCAAACAATACTGCAATAATCAAGCCTTGATCTTATCAAAGAATGAAACAAGGTCTTCAATGTGTATGGATCTTGAAATTCTTTGGTATTGCAACACATGAAACCAAATAATTAATTTGCACGTGATATGATGTAATCATAGTGCATTGAAAAATTTAGCTTGTGGTCAAAGAACACCAAGATCCTTATGACTTTCCACTATTGCTAGAATTTCATTTTGGATCGAATACTGAGAATTTATCGTCGAGAGAATTCTGCAAAATGTAAGTACTGAGCATTTGTTTATTTTCATTTGCAGACCATTAAGATTGCACCAATGTGTGATGTTATTAATATCTTCTTGTAGGTCATAAGCATCTGATACGGAAGCAATGCATTTAAATAATTTTAGATCGTCTGCGAATAAAAGAAAATTAGAGTGTTTAATAAAAGAAGGTAGATCATTGATGAAGAATAAGAATAATAGAGGACCAAGATGGCTGCCTTGAGGAACACCAGAGTAGTTATAGACAGCCGTAGATATAGAAGAACCAATCTTTACGTATTGTATACGATTTTCTAAATACCTGCGAATCCATTTCAAAATATTTGAATGAAAACCGAAGCGTTCTAGCTTGCTAACTAGATCTGAATGTTGAACACGATCGAAGGCTTTAGCAAAATCAATAAAGATTGTGTCAAATTGTTGACGTGTTTCCATTGTTCTAAGGCAATAGTTTGCAAAGATGGCGAGATTTGTAGCTGTTGACCTCCCAGAAACAAAGCCGTGTTGAAATTCAGAAATATAGTTCCGGACGATTTCATAATTTTTTTTTTTAACTTTAGCTTCGAATACCTTGGGTTTTAGTTGCAATTTAGCTATAGGTCTGTAACTATTTATTTGGTTTTTGTAACCAGCTTTGTGTAGTGGAGGTATTAAAGAAGTTTTCCAACAATCTAAAAATTCTCCATTGGCCAGTGGTTTATTAAAAATTATGCTTCGAGGTTTAGCTAAACTAGTCTTGCAGGATTTAAGAAGAATTGGTGGCAGATTATCGGGTGCTAATTTAACACTTTGATCTAAGGTTGACAACATTGAAAGAACTTCTTCTTCTGTCAATGTCCAACTTTACTATAGCTTTCCACTAGGTCTTGAAGTGAATGAAACTACGAAGATCAATGATGACTTATCTGCTATTGCCAATTGGTCTATTCTAAATAGATCAACTTTGAATCCTACAAAAACAAAAGCAATGCCTATATTCAAACGGAAGCTCAATCCTGATGAGATTCCACCCATTTTTCTGAGAGGGGTGCAAGTTAGATTTTGTTAAAGTAAATGTAATTTCAACTGAAACTATATTGAAAACGCACCTCTACTCTTTCGAAAACATCTAGTTTTCAAATTATTATCATTCCGATTTTTTTCACAATAAAAACATATTAGTTCTTGATTCAATATATATTTTGTGTTGCTAATTATTTATCGACAATTGAATCGTTGGATCATTCTGAGGTTATGGGCCCAGGACGGAATACAAATTGAATTAATTAAGAATATTTCATTTTGTGCAAGAATTGTCGGTGATTGAAAAATTAATATTTGCGGGGCAACTGTATTGAAAGCAAGATGGGAGAAAACGCTGACGTAATAAAAATATCACAATTTGATGGCACGAATTTCAGCAACTGGAAATATCGTGTGGGTATTTTATTGGATGCAAAAGGTTTGACAGATTACATCGAGAGAAGTATTATTGCGATTCTGGCCGGTGAGCAGGATACGTACAAGCACAATGAACTCAAGAAAGAGGAAAAGAAATGTAAATCAATTCTGGTGCAGACGATCAAGGACAACCAGTTGGAACTGGTGAAAGACAAGACGACTGCGAAGGAAATGTTTGATGGGCTGTGTGCCATTTTCGAAAGAAAAAGTGTCGCAGGTTATTTGTCAGCAAAAAGACAATTCCTCATGATGAAGTATCGTGAGGGCGACGAGATGATCGAGCATTTTGTCAAGTTTGATACGAAATTTCGCGAGCTCAAGTCAAAGGGTGCTCAGTTGAAAGAACTGGATAGAGCAACGACAACTTGGTAACAGCATTGGAAACTGTGAGTCAAGAAGAGTTGACTTTGGAATTCGTCAAAACACGTTTGTTGGATTAACACAATAAACGCTGTGGTCGTGAATCGGTAAGAAAATCAACTGAATCTGGTGCAATGAGTGCAAAATGTGGCAAGAAACAAATTAAGTGCTACGCATGCAATAAAATCGGCCATAAAAAGTCGCAATGTTTTACATTGAAGAAGGGAAAGAAAACTTCTGGCAGCTCAAACAAAGCAACTGATGAGAAGTCACAAACAATGTGTGCAATCGTTGATGAACAGGAAAGTACATGTTTCGACGAGCAAACAGCACTTTGTGCACACTCAGCGCAAAGTGAATTCGGAGAAAAGATTGTTTTTTACATGGATTCCGGAGCTACATCGACCATGGCAGATGAAGAACGGTATTTCGACGATTTGAAAAATATCGATCACGTGAACATCAAAGTAGCCAAGAAGAATGAAAGCATCGTAGCGAAGCAACGCGGAAACATTTTCATCAAGACTTTTTACAACGGTGATTCATCAACGAAGAAAATTGAAGATGTGCTGTTAGTCAAAGACTTACAATGCAACTTGATGTCAATTCGAAGCCTTGCGAAGAAGGGATATCGAATCGTTTTTGAAGGAGACTGTGCGTATGTGTCAATTGATGGTGATACGAAATTTGTTGCGCATGCGGAAGGAAATTTGTACAAAGCAATTTTTTACCTCGATCGAAAGAAGAATTTCGCTGGTGTCTCAGGTGAAAAAAATACAAGCAAAGATTTAAAACTATGGCATTTCAGAATGGGACACTTGAACACATCGGACATGAAGAAGATGATTAACAAGCAAATGGTCAATGGTTTGGAGCAAGGTTGAATTCGAGGTGAATACGGAATCAGCCGTGTGTGAACCGTGTGTGTATGGAAAGCAAACTAGAGCGTCGTTTCCGAAGAACAAAAATGTTCGGTCATCTCGTGTTTTGGAATTGGTTCACAGTGACGTGAATTTGATTGAACATTTAACGTAATTTCATAAAAGTTTTTTTTTTATTTGCAATTACAATTAAATAAGTAATAGTTTCTATTAAATTAAGAGGCGGTGTTAAAGTAGATGTAATTTCAACTGAAACTATTGAAATTATTGTTTTATTTATATTTATTATTGAAAACGCGCCTCTACTCTTTCGAAAAATTCTAGTTTTCAAATTACTATCATTCCGATTTTTTCACAACAAAAACATATTAATTCTGGATTCAATATATATTTTGTGTTGCTAATTATTTATCGACAATTGAATCATTGGATCATTCTGAGATTTTTCTCTAAAATAAAAAATCTTGGTATAATCTTCAATACCAGATTATCTTGGAATGATCATATAACTTGTAAAGTATCGAAAATATATGCTTCCTTGCGTGGTCATTCAATGAGTAGACATTTTCTACCAATAAACATTAAGATGAAGTTGGCAAAAGCGCTTTTAATTCCGATTTTAACATATGGTTAAAGCTACTTCAAATATAAATGCTGCACATTCTTAGCTTATTTAATATACAGAAAACAGCCTACATATATCTATTTGATAAACTAACAGTGAATAGATTCAATCGCTATATATCGTTGAGGTCTCTTTTGCACACTTGCTTAATTTCGCGAAGACAATTTTTCATTCATGCTATTTGCTTATGGAATCACTTGCCTATTATAACTAGGTCTTATGTTGACCTCAATAAATTCTCGTTTTTTTCCAATCAAAACTGAAATTTCTCAAATGGATTAATAATACAACAATGCATTATGAAAATCCTCTCTCTTTTATTTTGCAAATTTTCCTACATGTGTTCACTTTTTTTAAAATCTTTAATTATCGTATTTGTGTACCTAATAGGGCCCCTACACTACTAAAACCGTTTGCGCAAACATATGTATTTTGTTTTTGTAAAAATGTTTGTGCAAACTGTTTGAGTAGTGTGTAGCGATGTTGAGTGTGTGCGCAAACGGTTGGAATAAATTCTAAAAATTCATCCGTGTTTGCACAAACATGTTTGAGTCGTGTGTAGTGAATTTTGCTCAAACACGTGTCAATTTTCAAGGAGTAAAGATGAATAAACAAGAAGAACTAATTTTATGGACGGAATTTATAGAATTAATTATAATTAATTATATATATATAAAAGTTTACCGGTGTTGTGGTGCGTTAAAAGCAAAGATTATTGTATTCGGGTAATTAATTAAAGCAGCACATGCGAAATCGCTCATTGCTCCGTAGGTCTTATTGATATGAAAAACGTCAAGCAACTAATATCTCTCAAACATGTTTGAGTAGTGTGTGGTGAAACTATGTTTGCGTAGTGTAGGGGCTTAATTATATTTTTTTCAAAAATCAATTTAATATTCATTCTATCCACAACTAAACCTGTATGTGTTCTATAAGAGTTTATAATTCTCAAATGTACAGAGATATTTAAGCCCATAAATAGTAGTAAATAGTAAATGTTTACCGCACTCTACATCCGACACGCAAAGTAAGTCCCGTTCAAAAACTTTTCCACTTGCGTGCTCGGACGAAAGATCAAGCGTTAAGCATTGTCTATAAATTTTGAGATAACGAACGACAATTTCGAGGTTGCATGTTCAGTTCTGAAGGAACATTACGAGAATAAACGTGTTCTCGTAAATAGCTATTTAACTATTTTGCTGGGCCAGCCATGTATCGCAGTTGAATCTGTTACCGCGCTCAAGGAATTGCAAAGCAATCTCAATGAGGCTGTCTTGGCGTGAGGGTCGTACAAGAGTGACGAAATAAAATGGGATGCGTTGATCACATATTACGTATGTGTGCGAGAGTCGTCTTCCAGATCATACCTTCGGGAAGAACCTTTAGAAAACCCAACAGAGATCAAATCGTGGGATAAAATAAATAATTTTCTGACAAGTAGGTACCGCGTTTTGGAAAATGTTTCGGACATGCAAAAAAGCAACAACATTTCGAAGAGCGCAATAACTAATAACCAATCTTCAAGCAAAATTATAAGTGTTATTCCACATCATGTTAAAGTAAGTTAACAGTGCAAAGTATGTCCAGGAGCTCATCCATTGCGTACATGCCCAGAATTTTTAAAAATGAGCATTGCTCAAAGGCGAAACAAGGTTCGCAAATTAAAAAATTGTTACAATTGTTAAGCTTTCATCACTTGGTAACAAGTTGGCAAAGTGATAGTACCTGAATTCATTGTAAGGGAAAGCATCATTCTCTACTGCATTTAGATCAAAGTTCTCCGGGAAGCATGAAATCACAATTACAGTCCACTTCAAACCCAACCATAGGGCGTAGATCGCAACAATCTTTCGGGAATAACAATCAAGGGGTTATGGATGCAATATCGCACGGTAACACAAACGTCGAATGGTCAAATCCGACTAATAGTCGAAATGTTTTTGTCAATGCATACTTTGCGGAGACGCAACGAACAGCTCTGTTAGCTACAGCGATAATTCGAATACGGCAAAATCAAACTGATTTTGAGTGGCGGGCACTTATCGATCCGGAGTCGGAAATATCATTCATATCTGAAGAGGTAAAGAAGAGGTTAAAGTTGCCTACACGATCGGTGAGAGCAACGGTTGCAGGCGTTAATTCTTCGGTGACGGCGACGTCCTCTAAAATTTGTTCATTCATGTTAAAATCGAAACACGCCTCCAACTTTTCTCTTTTCGCTGAGGCACTTGTTCTCAAAACGGTTGCAGACAAGCTACCTTAGGTATCAATAGACTTATGAGAGTTTCAAGGCAAGTTTGATTTCCCGTTGGCCGACCCATGTTTCAATAAGTGTTCGAAAATAGATTTATTGATCGGTGCAGATTTATATCCATTTATAATTAAGGAAACCCAATATGTTTGTTGCATAGTCACTCTGTTTTGCTGAATGCGACATTGCTACCAATCACGTTGACACAAGATGATGGGTTTTGACGTTTGGCGACAGACGGCCAGTTCCTGTATAGCACGCGTTCGAGACTTAACCTTTTCATCTCTTTATCAAATACCTGAAGTAATTAACCTAACGAGAGACAATAAATTATATCTATTAAGTGAACGTGGAAGTCTTTTATTAAAACACAATAGTGTTTCAGAAGCTAATGGCTCAAAACACAGTATTTGGATGGGAAGTTACTCGGTCCTTTGAAAAACTCAAATTCCCAATTTTCAAAAGCACTTTCGTTTTTTAATGAAGTGATTTCCCCAAACTCCAGTTTTGACAGCAGCAGAGAAACCACTTATCGAGACGACACGGGTCGTTACGTAGTGCGGTTACCATTCACGGAAGAGTTTGTTAAAAATCCAAACCAAGGGGCATCATATACCAATGCGGAGCGACAATTTCAGCGAAATGAAAAGCGGTTTTTGGGTAATCTCATGTTAGAAAATCAATATGATTCAGTGTTATCCTAATATATTGATCTTGGGCATATGAAGCCCAGTGAGTTTTCGGAAAGGTTTGTTAAAAAGGGATCATCATATTATATGCCTCATCACGCAGTGATCAAACTCGAATGCCTTACTACAAAGGAACGCGTTGTATTCAATGCATCATTTGCCTCTTCAAGTGGGAAGAGTTTGAATGATGTTCTTTATCTGGGTCCAGCTCTGCAAACTGATACAACGCTCTTACTCTTCAAATACGTTCTCAATAGCGAAATTGAGAAGATGTTTCGCCGAATCAAAATTCGTCCTCATCAAACTTCTTTCAGAAAATTTTGTTTCTTCTATTGAGAGGATTGTTTGTAGATTATGTTTTATCAGGGGCTCACGACATTTCCACTGCTTTGAAAGCTCAATCAGAATTGCTTGGTGAATACAATCGGTTGGTTTCAACTTAAGAAAATGGACGGCGAATGCGAAGGATTTGCTACAAGACTTTTTAAAGTTCGATGACAAAAGCTCTGTGAAATCGCTCGGCATTCAGTGGACGGCTACCTTGGATACATTTTCTTTTTCGGTGCAATCGACTGCACAGGCAAAGCCCTCTACTAAGCGCTCAGTGCTTTCTGTTATCGCTGAAATGTACGATCTAGTAGGGTGGTTGGCCTTGTTGTGATCGTAGCCAAAATACTGATGCAGCAAATCTTTAAACAAAAGACAGATTGGGATGGGGAACTGCTTTCCAGCACAAACCAAAGATGGGAAGTATTTGCGAATCGTTTTCCAGGAGTCGCAAGCATATGTATTCCACGATGGGTAGAATACACTCCAGATGCGGTATCACAGATTCATGGATTCTGTTAAAAAAGGCTTACGCTGCCTGCATTTATTTACGGGTACAACATCAAGAGAAGATCACATCGCATTTGTTATGGGCAAAATCAAAGGTTGCCCTGTTAAATACGATATCTCTGCCAAGGCTAGAGTTACAGGGTGCAGTTCTTCTGTCGAAAATGGTACGTTTAGCTTCAACTTCCCTTCGAATTGAAAACATGTCAGCGGTCCATCTGTGGACAGATTCCACTATTGTTCTAGCTTGGCTGCAAAAACATCCAAGCTTATAGAAAATGTTTGTGGCAAACCGCACAGCGGAAATCTTAAAAAACACAGAGGTGACTAATTGGTGTCATGTGATATCAGCAGAGAACCCGGCCGATATAGCCACATAAGGAATATCCCCGGATGATTTAAGAGACCATTCTTTGTGGTGGAACGGACCCACGTAGTTGCGAGAATCTCACAGTCGTTCAGCAACTGCTACAGTGAGTGTACCTGTTCTGTTGACGACTTTAGTGTGACTTTTAAATCTCAATAGTGTTTTACTAGTAAAATAGAAGCAGTGATATTAATTAAGGCAGTAGCCTAGTGTGTCAAGCAGCAGGTACCTGGTGTCGACGGACGCGGGTCCCCCACGGTGAACCAAAAAAATTATATTTTTTCTTAAGAAAAATTGTCGAAATCTCGTATAGAGGAGTTTGTGGTAGTGCTGTGATGGACCTCTCCGGTCCATCAACATCGAGCAAAATGTTGGATGGAAGTCAAACACCATCAACAGCAACAACTACAACAAGCAAAGCAGCGGCATCAACCGCAAGTCAAATTGCGTTAACAACAGCAGCGACAACAACTGCAGCGGAGAAGGCGGAGTAAGGTGAAGCCGAATTCAGTGTCCCGCAATCTTTAACCAAAGGGTACAGAAAGAAGGTCGACGACGATGGTATGTCGACAAGTAGTGAAAGTGTTGTAAGCCTGAATTCGACTTACGACTATTTTATTCTTCTTTAAAAATTCTTTTTTGAAAACTTATTAATTGCAAAATGGAGGACTCAATTTAAAAGCGTCTTGTCTGATCTCACTTCTATATACAATTGTCTTTATTTGCTTCGTCATTTACTTTACAATGAATTCGCCTCACTAAATTGAAGTTTACATGGGTATTATTCATCTAGTATTACTAAGGGTTTACCTATATAGGTATGAATGGTATAATCTTAAGTCGGATACAGAAAACATATTTTATTAATTCATTTATACAACAACGACTATGAGCCGAACGGTGGAGAGGGCCGTTACACCGGCAGCAACAACTTATTCGCTGCATTAGCAGAATGAGATGTGAACCATGATGATGACAAGAGATAACGAAGAAGATAAGCGTCTCAACGAACTGACAAAAACCGTAGAGAAACTGTCTGCCGAAATCGAACAAATTAAAGCAAGGCAAGTGGCCCGCAGAAGAGGTTAAGCTTGCCATATGCAAACTTAAATCAAATAAGACTGCAGGTGCAGATGGCCTTGATGCCGAACTTTTCAAGGCAGCTGGAGATCAGTTGGAAAGGAGCATGCACCAGTTGATCTGCATGATATGGTCGGAAGAAAGCATGGCCGATGAGTGGAACCTCAGTATCGTATGCCCGATCCTAAAGAAAGGAGACCCTCTCAATTGCGCCAATTATAGAGGGATAAGCCTCCTTAACGTCGCTTATAAGATCTTGTCTGCTGTAATATGTGAACGTCTGAAACCCCACGTCAACAACTTGATAGGTCCTTATCAATGTGGTTTTAGACCAGAAGTCCACAATAGACCAAATTTTCACATTACGGCAGATCTTGGAAAAAACCCGAGAATATAATATCGATATTCACCATTTTTTTGTCGATTTCAAGGCCGCGTATGACAGTATCTACAGAGACGAGCTGTACAGAGCCATGTCTAGTTTCAGCATCCCTGCAAAACTCGTACGACTATGCAGGATGACTTTGGAGAATTCACGCTGCTCCGTCAAGGTCGGTAAAGAACTCACCGAGACCTTTGATGTCGAAAAAGGCTTTAGGCAAGGCGACAAACTGTCATGCGATTTCTTCAACATCATACTTGAACAGATTGTAAGAAACTCAAACGTCAACACCAGAGGAACAATCTTTCAAAAGTCTGTACAATTACTCGCCTATGCAGACGATATGGACGTCATGGGAAGAAAAAAGCGTGATGTCATAGGTGCTTTTGCGAGTATTGAAACAGAAGCGGCAAAAATGGGTTTGATGGTTAATGAGGGCAAAACGAAGTATATGCTGTCATCAAACAAGGAAACAGAACATCGACGAATTGGACAAAACGTCACAATAGACAGACATAACTTCGAGGTAGTACAGGACTTCGTCTACCTAGGATCCGCTGTAGACACGGACAACAACATCAGTGCGGAGATCTTCTTCTTTTTCCATTTCTGGCGTTACGAGTAGTGATCTTGAAGCGATCACAACTCTCCCACTTTTCTGCTTCACACTAGTGATCCGCCTGTGGGGTACGCCGCGTTGACCTCAGAAAGCGTCGGCAAGCCTCCCGGTTTTGGATTGTTCCATGTCTGAGGCCAACCAAATGCTGCTGTTTTTGCATTTGCTTGTACCAGGAGTGTTTTGGCCTGCCTTTTCTTTTTCGTCGCGAATTTGTTGAAACGTTGTACGATATTGCCTTTTGGACGGGGTTCTGCGGATCTCTCCTTTGAACATGACAATACCAACTGAGCCGGTTGTGCTGAATTTTGTCCAAGATGGTACTTTTCAAACGGAGCTGGCACTTTTTTACATTCTCAAAACAATTTTTATTTTTCAGCCTAATTACAGCAATTTCAAATACAGAATTTTGAAAACAACAACAATTTTTCTTTACCATAATAATCTAAAATACTTCTTTGAACAATTACA